>JAJHZJ010000120.1:927500-1527500 GCA_023548195.1 Bettongia penicillata ogilbyi | reverse complement strand
GCTCTGGGATGTTCATTCATTCTATATTTGTAGAGCCCTTCCTGTGTGTAGGATTGTCTGCCAGCCTGCGTCCTTGCCTTTTCAAAGTGTTTTCCAACCAGTGTGAGTCTCTCTCTCCTGTTTCTACCTGTGTGCCTGTTACTCTGTGCCTCAGTTTCGCCATCCTTTGCTGTCAATCTGTGTCTATCTCAGTGCTGGTCTGTGTGTGAATGTCTTGGTGTCTCTGGCGCAAGGAATGAAACCAACACCCACAGAACATGTTAAGGTTGGTAAAGCACTTTGTTGGCATGATCTTGTACCACCATATGTACAACAGTGCTGAGACAGGTGCTACAGGTATCGTGATCACCTCCCTCTTTTATAGCTGAGAACCTTGAGGCTCAGAGACAGGAAATGCAGCCTCTGCCTGTGTCAGAGGCAGGCTTCTAACCCAGCTCTTTCCTGAACCCAAGTTCTGAGATTTTTCCATTATATTATGTTGCCTCTTTAAGGCAGGAGGGTGCATTTGTCAGCCTTGCAGATGATGCCAAGGGTGGGCATCAATGTATTGGACAATTAGATCAGAATCCCAAGATTTCTATTATGCTGCCAGTGCCATCAGGCCTCATTGGTCATAGGACTATAGATTTAAATATGGAAAAGGACCTTCAAGGTCAATTAGTCTAACCCTCTCATTGCACAGATAAGGAAACTGAGGCCCAGAGACATGACGGGATTGGCCCAAGGTCACACAGGCCCTCTGCCTCTTTGTTTATTCAGGCTCAGTGTCTTCATCTCTGTAATGGGAATGATAACTAGCTACTGTACTCGGTTTACAATGAGGAAACCACTTTGCAATCCTTAAAGTGGTATAGAAATGTGAGTTACTATTATTACACAGAAGATGCTATTCCTGTGTCTGGTATTGACAGGATTGACTGATTCCCTTCCAACTCTGAAAGTTGACTAGGATGTGAATCTTTGGTTGCACCTCTGTGGCTCTGTTTCTCTCTGTTTGCCTTTGAATCTCTGTCTCTTCATCTTGGGTCTTGGTGTCCCTAGGCCACATGTCGGCCCCAAGGGGATGGAGAACGCCCACTCTGTTTGTGCCCAGATGGCTATGGTGGAGATGGCTTCACCTGCTATGGGACTGTCATGGAGGTGAGTGGACCTTGAGCTCCTGATCTCTTCTCCTTCCCTTCCCGACATCTAGCTTAGCCTTGGTGGGGGTTATCTTACCTGATGGGGGAGAGTATGTGAGACTTTGGACCTGGGTGAAGGGAGGGTCCCAGATGGTTATCCCTGCCCCCATCACAATTTGCTCCAACTACAGACCATCCCTGCCCTCTCTCTAGGAGCTAAAGAGGAATGACCACTTTTCTGAGTTCTATCAGTGGATTAAGGTAGGATGCTGGGAAGGGATCCTTTGAGCCCAGTTTAGCTCCGTAGAGTCAGCTCCAGGATACAACCTGTGTCAGGTCCAGGAACTTGTTGCTTGGATACTCACTTGTGATCTGGCCTTGTCCAGAACCTGGGTTGGAGGGGAGACCCTAGGCACTTCTCATTTTCTACATATAATGTCTGCCTTCAACATGGCTAGTCATGGCTCTCATGGGGAGACTGGAATGTGGCCTCAGCATTGACCCCTTTGGTGACTTCCACATGTTCTCTGGCTCCAGAGAGCTGGCTTTGCCCTCCCTACCAGGGGCAACTTTACAGCCTTGGTGCCATCACAATCTGCTATCCAGAGCCTGAGCCCCGAAGACAAGGCTTTTTGGCTGCAACAACAACAGTTGCTTCACCTGCTCAGGTATGAGGGGAGGGGCTGCCTCACCTGGGGCACTATAGACTTAGAGTGGGAAAGGACCTTAGAGGTCATGCATTTTATAGATGAGGAAACTGAGGCCAAGTATTTTCCCAAAGGTGATACAAGTGGTGACCCATGTCTTCTCATTCCACATCCAGCATAGGGAAGTGGTAAACCAGGTCAAGAACACTGGATGTGGATTCATCCTTCAGAGATGTTTGAATGACCCTTCTACCCATCCCTTCTTCCTTTCCATCAACCCAATTTCTTTTCCCTTTGGAAGATGGAAAGCCAAGGACCCTCAGCCTCCTGCTTCAGGGACTTTGCTTCTTGCTAAAACCTCTCAATCTCTCCGATGTGGTTTTCTCCCAGTTTCTCACTCTCCCAGTCTTGTCTTTGCCCTCTCTCCATCCTCAAGGAAGCACAGGCCATTTTAATCTTTTAATACTCCCTCTACTGACCTTTGCCACTGTTTCCCCCTAATGCCCCCCATCCAGGGCCCACTTCCTCCCAGGAGCTCTTACCACTAGGCAGCTGTCTGACCTCTTTGGACAGGAGGTGACCACCTTGAATCCGCCCACACGTTGGCAGATCAGCAACAGCAGTGGGGTAAGACTTGGGCCAATTTGGCTCATTCATGGCATGCTTCCCCTTCAACTTGCCCAGTGTTCTGAGATGGAGAGGTGGGTGGACCTGGAAGGAGGGCTAAGAAGGGCCAGGGGAAGAGGAAGACCAGCACTTGGGGTCCCTGCCCCATCCTGTCTCTGTAGGCTGGGCTCAGAGCCCCATGAGATATAACTGAGATCCCAGACCTTGGTGCTGATGTGTGAGCATCCACATGTAGGTCTGCCTCTTTCTTTCTGATTCTGGGTCTGTGAGCTCTCTTCAATGGTTTTTCTCAGGAAATCACCATTCGGAATGTGAGTGTGGCAGTAGCCGACATCCTTGCCACCAATGGGGTCCTGCACATCCTCAGTAAGGTCTGTTCCTGTCTACCCCTACTTGAACCTCACTTGAGGATGACACAGGTCATGCACTGCCAACCTCCATAGGGCTCGTTCTGATCCCCAAGCTAGTTTCTGTCCCCCAAACTGCCCAGCAATGACTCCTGAGCCAGTGTCCCAAGTCCAGGGCACACCTAGCTCAGGCTATTTGGTCCTCAGGTACTGCTGCCATCTCGAATGGATGCTCCCGCTCCCAGGCTCAGCCTGAGACAGCAACTGGATGCTATCCCCTCCTTCAGCATCTTTAAGGAATTGCTATTGGTGAGTTGTGACTGGGGTGAGCATGGAGGTGGGAGAGGTTTAAGAAGTGGGAAAGGAAGCCTGGAGCAGGAGGCAGGGAATGGATGTGAATCATGGCTTGGCTTGAAAGCAGGAGTTTCTAACCAGGGGTTCATGAATTTAAAAACAAACTTTTATAATTGCACTTCAGTATAGTTGGTTTCCTTTGTAACTCCATGCATTTCATATTATGCATTTAAAAACCTCACTCAGCAGACTGCCAAAGGGGTCCATGAAACAAAAACAGTTAGGAAGATTTGCCCTAGAGTGAGGAGACTGGCCTCATGAGTCTCCAGTGTCCCTTCCAGTGCTAACCCTATGATCCTTTGTCTATGTCGTCTAGGATTCTTTTGGCCCTCAGAGATACCCAAGAGCTTTTGACTTCCAGGGGCTTCCTCCTTCCCTCTCACGTCTGTGAGCTCTGATCTTTTGGTCCTAGGGGATGTAGTGAGCAGACATTTCCAGGAACATTGATGGGTGTGGGGAGAAGAAGGAAGTTTAAAAGCCATGAATCCACAGGACCCAAACTAGGGAGTCAGAAGACCTAGATTCCAGTCCCAGCTGTGTAATTGACTCCTGTATGTAATCTTAGCTAAATTATTTCTCTTCTGTGAGCCTCAGTTTACCCAGCCATCCAATGGAGAACTGAGTCAGGCAGTATCTAAGATTCCTCCCAGTGTGATCTGTCTGGGATTCTTAGCCCATCACTGCGTAGAGGGTTTTCAGAGGAGGACAAGGCCAGGCTTTGTCTGGTCTCCCCTCCATGGGCCATGCTGAGGTCAGCCTCTGCCTCCTTCTCCCCAGCAATACCAGCTACTGGCCCAGATCGAGGCTGCTGCTGCCTATACCCTCTTTGTGCCCACAAATGACTCAGTGGAGGATTACTGCCTGAAAGCCAATCTGAGTACCCTGGTGAGTGAGTGCGCTGGGCTCAGGGCCTAGGGCCATGGGGGAGGAAGGACACACCAGTCTGTACTACCACTGTCAAACAGAACGCCAGGCTGGGATGGATAAAAGCATGCGTCTGTACCAGTGAGTTGTCCTGTCTCTGTCTCAATTTCCTCATCTGTAAAATGTAAATAGTATTTCCAGCCTTGTTGTGAGGATCAATGACATAACATAAAATGCTGTATAAATGCTAATTATCGTTATTATGCCTGGGGTTGATCTCCTTGTATGTGAATATAACGTGCAAGTTAGCAGGACACATATACACACTGACCAGCTTTTTGGGGGCATGGGGGTGAGGACAGGTGTGGGACGTCCTCGGGTCAGCTGCCCACCCCCTGAGCCCCGCTCCTTGCCCCTTGCCCCCTGCTCCCCCTCCCAGGACCTAGAAACTGTGATGCGCCATGTGCTCGTGGGCGAGGCTCTCACCCCGGAGGCCATGCGGCCCGGAATGCACCGAAATTCCCTCCTGGGTTCCTCCTACGAGCTAATCTTCTACATCAGGCAGGGAGAGCAGGTGAGTAAAGTACACCTGCGAGAGCCGGTCACAGGGACACCCCGCCTCCAACAGAAGCCACCCCCCAAGAACCACCTACCCTTCCTCCTTTCTCGGGTGGGTAGAGAAGCCCAGTAGGCTCCAAAGAGACCTGCAGATTCCGTGCACTTAGCGGGGGACCTCTGCTTCAAGGTCTCCCCCCTTCCCACCTGTAAAATGAGCTTCCTCCAGTGGAATCGGAGGTGGAGAGGGGTAAACGCGACGCCAGGCTGCTGCCTGTCTTTCCTCTTTCCACAGCCCCTGGTGAACCGGGTGCCTGTGGTGGGTCCCGCTTTGAAGCCCCAGAGGGGTGTGGTGCTGGGCTTGGGCGGGGTCCTGGCCCAGAGACCCAACATTTGTCCTCGCTCGCATGAGGCAGCAGTCCGGGTGAGGACTGGGGCTTGGGGAGAGGCGGGAGGGACCTGCCCACACCTGGAGGCCAGGGTGGATTTCTTGGCAGGCGGGGCTGGTTAGCAGAGCTGGTCTCTGTTCTCTCTTGACCCATCTCTGTTCCATCCCTCTTCTCCTGGGACATACAGAAGAAATGTGGCAGCTGTGAGCGCAGGTACCGCTGTCCTTCTGGCTATAGGATCCAGGTGATTGGTGGGGAGGTGGGAAGGTCTCCTTGTCTCTGTCTCATTCATTCATTCGTTCATTCATTCGTTCATTCATTCATTCATTCAGTGTTCTAAGTGCGTCTTGTGTTTGTCTGTCTCTTTCTTTCTCCCTCCCTCCCTAATCCTCTTTCGCTCCGCCTCTCCTTCCCTTCTCGATTTTCCCCCCTTCCTCCCTCCCTCACTGCGTCTCTTCCTCCCCTTCCCCCTCTCACCCCACCATTGAATATTTGCTGTATCCAGACTTGAGCTAGATAAATATTCAGGACAAGGAGGGAATAAATGAGGGAACTTCTGAGTCAGGCTGTGAAAAAGCATTTATTTATGTCCCAGGCTCTATCCCCCACTGGGGATTTTTTAAAAAGGTGAAAACACAATCCATGCCCTCAGGGAGCTCACATTGTAATGGGTTAGAGAACCTGGACTGAGAATCTGAAGCCTAGGATTTAGACTCTCAGAGATGAGAGCCGAAGTCTCCAATCTAACACCTCCTCAATCCCAGCCCCAACCTGCCCCAAGCCTATAAAGCAGCCTCCCTAACAGAGGTGCCGTAGACTCTGGTTGCACACTCAGAATGATAGGCAACTCACTACTTTGTAAGGCAGCCTGCTTCCTTGTGGGACCAACCACTAACTCCCAAGTGCATTTCCCCTTCCCTCGCTGGGTGTTAGCTCCCCGCTCTGTACAATGGAGGGTGGGGAGGATTGATCTTGATGGTCTTTGAGAGTTCTGTTCCCCTGGAGGTGCCCTAGAACACCATCTTTTTTATTGCCGCCCCCCCCCCCCAACAGCATGTGAGGTTGTAAGTGATGTTATGTCCACTTTTAAGACAGAGGAGAGATGACTTGTTTAAGGTTATGTAATTAAGTGTCGTTACTGAGATGGGGACCCGGGTCTGTGGCACACAGTCAGTCTTCTTTCCATCACAGCTTTTTGCCTCATGGACACAGAAAGTAAAGGATAGCACGATGGAACATCTGTCAGAATAGCTTATAAATGAGTGAATGTAGAGTCTCGAATGCCCTGCTAAGAAGGATAAACACTTGTTCCTTATGTGCTAGGAAGCCACTGAACAGATTTTTTTTTTTTAATTTATTCTGAATTTAACCAACTCCCAATAAAATGAGCAGTTGGAGTTACAAAGTAGAATGAGAAGAGAATTTTACATGAAACTCTAAGTCTCGATTCTTTCCAGCTTTTTAAAAAAAATTATCACTGAAGATTTTAGTCAGACCTGTGTGACAACCAGGTGACTCAGTGGATAGAGCACTGGGCCTGGAGTCAGGAAGACCCGAGTTCAAATCCAGCCTCAGGCACTTGGTAGCTGTGTGAACCTGGACAAATCGCTTCATCCTGTTTGCCTCAGTTTCCTCATCTGTAAAGTGAGCTGGAGAAGGAAATGGCAAACCACTCCAGTATCTTTGCCAAGAAAACCTCAAATGGGGTCATGAAGAGTTGAACACACTGAAATGACTCAACAAAGGAAGTGTGTGAGAAAGATAATTTGATTAGTTCTAAGAAGTATTGAGGGAAGAGACAAGATACATGAAAGACCTGGAAGAAACTGGGGAGGACAGTGGAAATCAATCTATGAAGTCAAGCTCCTGAGAGGTTCCCCTTTTCTCTGGCTCTAGATGGTGCTAAAGAGCAGCAAACCCAGCCAGCTCTCTCAGTAGGAGGTTAGACATCCAAGTCAGACCCGGAATTCTGGGCAGGGGTCCAGATAAGCAGGACCTTGCACTCCTTTTTTGGTCACCTCCTCTGCATCTGTCGGTCTGCATAGTAACAGCAACAACAGCTAACTCACTTATATAGTGCTTGACATAGATTATCTGATTTGGTCCTTACAACTATGAAGTTCCCTGTTTCAGGAATCAGGAGAGTGAGTCCAAGAGAGGTGAAATGACTTGTCCAGGGTCTCGTAGCATTGAAGTGTCTGAGGCAGGATGTGAACCCAGAGCTTTCTTTTTTCCCTTAATTTCCTTTTATTTTTAATTCCAAATTCTGTCCCTTCCCTCATCTTGTTGAGGTCAGAAATAATCATAATAAAACCCTTACATATATGAAGTCATACACAATAAATGTCCATGTTAGCCATGTTTTAAAAAAGCAAGGAAAAGAAATAGAAGAAAATGTGCTTTGGTCTGCATTCCGAGTTCATCAAGAGGTGGAGTTGTGGTGGGTTACTGTCTTTCCCAATCGATCATCCTTACAATACTGCTGTTACGGCGTTCTGGTTCTGCTCCTTCACTTTGCATCAGTTCTGACAAGTCTTCCCAGGTTTCTCCGAAATCATTCCCTTCTTCATTTCTTATAACACAATAGCATCCCATCCCATTCATAGACCATAACTTGTTCAGTCTTTCCACAATTGACGGGCATCCCTTCAGTTTCCAATTCTTTGCAACCAAAAAAAAGACTGCTTTAAATATATATATATATATATATATAAAATATATATATTTATATATATATTTATATATATATATAAAAAATATATATATTTAATAAAATATATATATATTGCACACACTGGTCCTTTTTCTCTTTCTTTGGTCTCTTTGGAGGTGTGGACATAGAAGCAGTATTTCTGGATCAAAGAGCATGCACAGTTAATAACTTTTTGGTCCCCAAATCTTTCTAATTCTAGGACTGGTGCTGTGATACCTGCCTCTCTTATTTCATGCTTTCTGTCACTTTCATGTTTAGTTCATAAAATTTAAAACTGCAAGGGACTTGAAAGATAATGTAGCCATTTTACACCTAAAGAAAGAGTTCTTTTGGTCTCACTTTAACTCTGTCCTGGTTTAATTCTCTCTATCTCTCTCCGTCTCTGTTTCTCTCTGTCTCTCTCTTTGTCTCTCTGTCTCTCTTTTTGTCTTTCTGTCTCTCTCTTTGTCTCTCTCTGTCTCTGTCCATCTCTGTCTCTCTCTTTGTCTCTCTCTCTTTTTGTCTTTCTGTCTCTCTCTTTGTCTCTCTGTCTCTCTTTTTGTCTTTCTGTCTCTCTCTTTGTCTCTCTGTCTCTCTTTTTGTCTTTCTGTCTCTCTCTTTGTCTCTCTGTCTCTCTTTTTGTCTTTCTGTCTCTCTCTTTGTCTCTCTCTGTCTCTGTCTCTCTCCGTCTCTGTCTCTCTCTTTGTCTCTCTGTCTCTCTTTTTGTCTCTCTGTCTCTCTCTTTGTCTCTCTGTCTCTGTCTCTCTCCGTCTCCGTCTCTCTCTTTGTCTCTCTGTCTCTCTCTTTGTCTCTCTGTCTCTCTCTTTGTCTCTCTGTTTCTGTCTCTCTCCGTCTCTGTCTCTCTCTTTGTCTCTCTGTCTCTCTTTTTGTCTTTCTGTCTCTCTCTTTGTCTCTCTGTCTGTCTCCATCTCTCTCTTTGTCTCTCTGTCTCTTTGTCTCTGTCTCTATCTCTCTCTTTGTCTCTCTGTCTCTGTCTCTCTCTTTGTCTCTCTGTCTCTGTCTCTTTGTCTCTCTCTCTTTCTCTCTGTCTCTCTCTGTCTGTCTCTCTCTCGATCCCTGATTATCTTTTCCTCTCAATTTATCCCAATCTTTCTTAGTTTTTCTGCCTCATTTATCACTGTTCCTGTTCATCTTGCCATTATTTCTCTCTATTTCTTTCTCTGTATTTATTACTTTTTCTCTCCATCTTGATTTGTCTCTGCTATTTTTTTGTCTTTATCTCCATACCTCTCTCTGCTTATCTCTGTTTCTGTCTCTGTGTCTCTCAGTGTCTTAATTTTTTTAGCCTTCTGTCTCTGTATCTGTTTTTGTCAGAATTCCCAGCCAAGTTGCATCTCACCCCTTGAATGAATCCCTTTCCTCCTATTCTGGTATTTCCAGAAAGGCCCCCGAGAGAGCTGTATCTACTTGGCTAATGAAATTCGGGTCACAGGCTGCTTCTACACGTGCGTCAAGAAAATAGAGGTTTGTGATCCAAGAGGGGAGAGGGTAGAGGCTGGGGCTGGACTTGGGGAAAGAAATAAGGAATAAAAGATCCACAGGAAGAGCCCAGACCAGGTCTGGGTTTACCCCTTCCAGAGTCTAGTTCCTAGGAGGTAGACTTGTTACTGTCAGAGGAGCTAAGGGGAGACTGAAGATAGAGTGACTTACCTCTATTCCAAGGGCTTGGAACCCTTGCCATGAGCCCTGGGCTGAGAGTTAGAAGACCAGGCCTCCATGTCAAGCCCTTGTTATTTTTTGTTGCTTTTAAATAACTCACTATGTGACTTTGGGCAAGTCCCTGTTCCCTTCCTGGACCTCCACCCTCTGCTCTTCGAGAATTGAATGGGACTGATGAGTTGAGGCTTTGACACTGGCTTCTAACAGACCTGTTATAACTTGCCCACCCACATTTACCCCCAGATCCCTGACTGCTGCCCTGGCTACTTTGGAACCCTTTGTGAGCCCTGCCCTGGGGGTCCAGGTGGTAACTGCTCAGGCCATGGGCAGTGTCAGGATGGCCTTCTGGGTAATGGAGAGTGTCACTGCCATGAAGGCTTCCATGGTACTGCCTGTGAGGGATGTGAGCTGGGGCGCTATGGGCCTGACTGTGCTGGCGGTAAGGGTCTACAGAGGGTCCAGGTTGGGCGAGATTCCTCCCTTCCTGGGCTCAGTTTCCTCATCTGTGTCCTGGGAAGAAGATTCATACCGTGACCACAGAGGGGTGTGGGGTGTGTTTGTGTGTGTGTGTGTGGGGGGTGAAGATCACTTCAGTGTTCCTACCTGTTGAGGAGGGGGGAGGCACACCCACTGGGCTCACAATCTAACCTCAAAGAGTTTGAATGGTGAGGTAGGGCTATGTGATCTTCCTCAGTTGATTGAAGGGAAAGTTCTTGGTGGGTTAGGGAGGGGGAGGGGAGAATGGAGGTGTTGGAAGAGGATTCCTACCCTGATCCTAAAAGGCCAAGGCAAGAGGAATGGTAGCCTTCATTTGGGTGGGGATATCAGTAATGACAAAATTTCCCTTTCCTCCCCCAGTTTGTAACTGTGGCCATGGAATGTGCCAGGATGGGCTACTTGGGAATGGGAGCTGTAGCTGCAATGTGGGCTGGAAAGGCCCCCACTGTGACCAAGGTGAGGGACAGGAGCAGAGATGCTCTTGGGAATGTGTGGTAGCCCTGTGGAGTCCCAGATGACTAGGGTTGTGGTGAGGAAGCCTCTCGCTGGCTCCATCTTGGGCTCCTCCTACCCTGACTTTCAGCTGATGTATAACATTGCCCCAATTTCCCCCCAGAGACCACTGCTTCATCCTGTCCAGAAAAATGTGACCCCTTTGCCAAGTGAGTGATCCTTGATGAGTGAGGTTTTTGGGGGCTGAGTGGGGTAACTGTAGGTCCCTTTCTAGAGGGCTCCCCTTGACCCTGAGGTGAGGGCACAGGACTGACAGAGGCCATGTTTCTCCTTCCAGCTGTATCAACACTTCCTGTGTCTGTTCTGCTGGATACACTGGCAATGGCACCAGCTGCTCAGGTTGTCAGGATACCCCCAAGCAACATTCCCCCAACTCCTAAGACTCTTCAGCTATCAGAGATAGTTCCCCACTATCTCTCTCCCCAGCTCTCTCAGATCTGACCCAGACTGTCCCACAGCTCCTGGCCTAAAAGAAGCCTCAACCCCAGCCTGTCCCAGCCCCTAGTCCCAGTCTGTCCCCAGCTCACCCTTTTCTCTCTATCCCGGATCACTATTCCTGGCCCCTCATGATTTCTGTTTCCCCTGCCTGCACATCTACAGAAGTGGACCCTTGTGCCCAAGATCACGGTGGCTGCTCACTTCATGCTAATTGCACCAAGGTGGCCCCTGGAGAGAGGATGTGCACCTGCAAGGAGGGCTATGCTGGGGATGGGGAGCTGTGTCTAGGTGAGAAGCCTGGGCAAGAAATGGGCTGACTGAAGCAGAGAGGGATTGAGTTTAGACACAAGAAGCCCCCAAAGTGAGAAAAGGGCTTCAAAGGAGATTGGGCTGTTTCCTCTTCTCAGGAGAACAAGTGAAAAACACAAAGACTGAAGGGGATAGAAAGAGACAACAGGAGGCAGGTCCCTAGGCCCTTGGAGGCTGGATAGCTCCCCATGGGAGATGGTGTGAATTCTGGCAATCTTTCCCCTCCCCCTTCCTTTCCCCTTTCCCCTTTCCACTTTTACCCTTCGATTCACTCACTCCCTTTGCTTTTCTCCCCTTAGAAGTCAACAGATGCCCAATTAAAAATGGTGGCTGCCATGCCAAGGCTGAATGTGTTCCTATAGGGCCCAGTCAGGTTGGTAACCTGAAGTCTGGTGGGGTTTGAGATATCCATCAGTGTGGGGAGTTGGGACCACCCAGACTCTGCCTCTTCAAGTCCCCTAGATCTCCATCTTCCCTCTGGATCTTGGGATTGGGGCTAGAAAAAAAATCTACTTTCCTTAGATCAGAATCTCCTTGGGAGGAGGAAAGAAAGATATTTCCCTCTCAGAATAGGGGCTCCTGAGGACAGTGTCACTATGTTTTCCTCAGACATGGACCCTTGACTCAAATGGATAAATAGTTAACACTGTTGGTGTTGGGTGAGGGGTTTAGGTGGCCTGTAACTGTGGACCAGGGTACACTGGAGATGGAATCCAGAGCTGTGATCCCATCAACCCCTGCAGAAAGGTATGTTGTCATAATACTCCAGCTTTAGTCTGGAGAACTTTCCATTCTATAGAAAGGGAGACTGAGGTTGGGAGAGGAACAGAGTAGAGCCCAGATGGTCTACTCCTCACATGCATCTGGGGGATTTCCAGACTATCTGAAGGGAGGGGCATGAGGGTGTCCCTTCTCCAGGACTCTGGTATCCAGTAACCCAGACACTGTTTGGGGCAAACCACGGGTTTGATGGGAGATGGGGGGCACTGTTCCCTTGATGGTCTCCATACTTTGGCTTCAGTTTCCCCAAAGGTGTCCCCATTAACCCATCTGCCTTCCCTGGCCAATCCTCTCTGTTCTCCTCCAGAACAATGGAGGCTGCAGCCCCTATGCTTCATGTAACAACACAGGGCCTGGACAGAGGACCTGTTCTTGTGGTGTCACGACCATCGGCGATGGCTTCACCTGCCGGACCAGGATAAGCCTGGTGAGGCACCTTCTAGCAGGTCCCTGAGTCCCTGATAGAGCCTGGGTGAACTCTACCTGGGACCAAGTCTAGGGATCTCTAATCCAAACTGAGCTCTGGGATCCCTTGCCATGTGCCAAGACCCTGTTCCACTCTAGGAACAGTTTCCTTTCCTGAAGAGCCTACCCCCTATACCAGTACTGCTTTTCTCCATTCCTCACATTATACCGAGGTGAGACAGCAAGATACAGTAGATATAGGGACTTGAAATCAGGAGGACCTAGATTCCAATCCTGGACCCTTAACTAGCTGGAAAGTTACCTCATTTCTTGGGGTCTCAGTTTCCTCATTTGTAAAATGAGAGCATTGGACTGACCTCCTGATCTAAGTCTTTGAGCCTGTGCTGCCACCATCCCACATTCTACCAGCCTGAGTCCCACATCTTTCCTCATAAATTGACAGCCCTGAGCATAGGACAGACCTTGGGCTGGGAACACAGGCAGAGACCTAAGCCCTTGTGTGTTTGGGGTGTGGAAGTGAAAGACCCTTATGGTATGAGCCAAAGTCAACTGTGTGCTCGCCTCCCTCATGCCCCTCACTGCCTTCCCAGGAGCTCCTCCGAGACAAGGATGCGGCCTTTTTCAGCCACTACTTTATGGTAAGTAGTGGATAGGGCTTTTCCCCCCTGATGAGGTCACCAAGTTTGGATGGGCCTAGCCCATCTTCTCTCCCTGCCAGGGTCTCAGGGTTCAGCAGGTTCCATAACACTTCCCATAGCTAGGACTATGTCTCCCCCTCAGATTCCTTAAAGGCCAAAGTTCTTTCTCTCCTACCTCTGTTCCCCTCTCCACTGGAGAGGAGAGGGTCCTGTCTTTTCCTTGGACCAAGTTCTCCCCAAGTTCAGGGTTGTGACAGGTCAAGGTGTTGAGTTCTTGAGCTTTAATAGGAAGAGCCCTGGGCTGAGAGGGAGGAGACTTCGGTTCTAGTTCCTCTCTGCCCCTGACTCTGCCCTTCCCCTCTCTTGATGACCCTTTCCCCTTTTGTAAAATAAGGGTGCACTCTGCATGCATTTACATGGCGCTTTCTGTTCCCTCTGGGTTCTGGATCCCAAACTGGGCCAATGGTATAGAACTCATAGTTCCCACTTTTCCATGACCCCCATGGTCTTACATTTTTCCCTCGCAGGAATATCAGGAGTTAAAGGGAGATGGGCCCTTCACAATCTTTGTCCCTAAAGAAGACTTAATGAAGAACTTCACTAGGGTAACTCCAGTGGGGACCTTCCTGAGCAGGGCTAGGCTGAGCTGGGGAGGGTGAGGCACGAGCCTGGGTAAGGCTTCAGGAGAAGTGAAAAAATCCGGGCCGAGGAGGTGGTTGGGCATCTGTCTCAAGGATGGATGGGCTGGTACTAATCTTCCTTCTCTACCCCCAGAAGGAGCTGGCCACATTCAGCATCCATCGGCAGCTCCTATTCCGATACCACACGGTAGGGTGCAGACGCCTGCTGACCCAGGACCTACTGGAGGCAGGATATGTGACCACCCTGTCTGGCCACAAGCTCCATTTCAGCCAGCATGAGGTAAGGGGAGCACACAGTTGACTTTGACTCATACCATAAGGGTCTTTCACTTTCACACCCCAAACACACAAGGGCTTAGGTCTCTGCCTGTGTTCCCAGCCCAAGGTCTGTCCTATGCTCAGGGCTGTCAATTTATGAGGAAGAGCGTGGGATGAGAGGGATGCCTCTGGAGGATAGAGGGGAAGATTGGCAGTGAAACCTTAGGGTAGACGTCAGGAATGCTTGACTCTAGCCCTGGCTCAGCCATCTGCTGGTTATGTGATCTTAAATGAATTTTCTTTGGAGACCTTGTCTTCCTCATCAGTGGAATAAAGGGTTTGTTCTAGAATCGAGGGTTTACTTGGGGCCCATGAAAATCTTATATGTTTTATTTTATGCTTTTAAAGATGTGACTCTCGGAAGGGGTCCATGGGCTTCACCAGACTATCCAAGGGGTCTGTGTCATAAAAAATTAATACCTTCTAGCACAGATGATATTTAAGATTCTTTCTGGCTTTGGCACCTTATATCCTTTACATGAAATCCAACCTCTGAGGGTAGACAGGGTTTCCAGAGCGCCCTGAGGTAGGAGGTCGGGGAGTCCCAAACTACCATGTCTCTCTTGCCCCCTACAGGGAAACATCTATATCAATGAGTACGCCCAAGTGGTGACTGAAGACCAGGTCGGGGTGAATGGTGTTCTGCATTTCATCGACAAACTGTTGCTGCCCCCAGAGGTTGTTCATTGGACCAATACCTCATCACTACCTCCCAAGGTATGATGGGATACCTGGGGAGAGTGGACAAGGGAGCTAGAGGCCATGGAGGGAGGGTCCTAAGTAAAGCCCAGACTTAGGGGCAGATGGCCTGGCTTCGGCTCTTCCATCTTCTACTCCTGAACCAAGGAGTTTCTTCCCATCTTGGACTCTTTCCTCCTCTGGAAAAGAAAATGAATGTTGCTTCAGTCACACTGAGATGCAAGAACGATCTTAGCTGCATCCAGGGCCATCTCCAGTCATCCTGAGCTGTAGCTGGGCACTGGAGTCAGCTGGCTCTGGAGGAGACAGTGAGGCTGGTGACCTGCACAGCCCTGCCTCACTTACGTCCACTTCACTAACACATTATGCCATCACCTCCCTGAGAATGAAGCACCACCAAAACTGTAGCCTCCGGCCTGCCTCTCTATAGTGTCTGTTGTGGGTGGGAAAAGTACTTTGTCGCTTACAGGGGCTGCAGAAATGAGAGCAGTTCTTATTTTACTTGTTTCTGTGCCTTCTTTTTTCACGGCTTTGGGGGCTCCATTCATTTCCAGCAAAATATCACAGAAGCAGCTGAGAGCTGGGGCTACACAATCTTCAGCAAGCTTCTGACGGTAATTGTCTGTGTGAGCTCACATCTGTCTGTCCGGTCTGAACCAGGTGTTTGCATGTGTGTACAGACAATCCATCATGTGTCAGTTTGCATGTCTAGGAATGTCCATGGACACAGGTACCTACGTGTGTATATGCACATGTAGGTCTCTCTGTGTCTCAGTCTATCAAGCATTGATTAAGCATTTACTTTCTGTCCGATGCTGTGTTAAACTCTTGAGGCATGAGATAAGCCCTGCCCTGAAGCACTGTACACTCTAACAAGATGTGTGTGTGTGTATGTGTTCAATTGTTTGAACCAGATGTGCTTATGGGAGGTTGAGGGTTCTGAGCCTGAGTCAAGAAAGTTTGCCTTCCTGGGCCCCCAAAATACTGTGCTTCCAACTTCTCCCCACTCCTAGCTGAGGTTGCCCAACTCATCCCCCTCTGATCCGCATTTCCAGAGGTAGGGAGGGTCGTGCGCCTCCTTGGGTCATCTCCCTATTGCTCAGAACTCCCTCCTTATATCTGTTCTTGGCAGCTGGGTTTAGTGGGTGTCTGGGTCTGAGGTCGTAGCCTTCTCCTTCCCATTATGACTAGGGTTAGACCTTTTTCAGACAGCCAAGGTGCTTCCAATGTTTCATGATAAGACTCACCAGCCCTTCACTGTCCTGTGGCCCACGGATGAAGCCTTGAGAGCCCTCTCCCCCGAGCGTCAGGCATGGCTCTACCATGAGGACCATCGGGAGAAGTTGGCAGCCATCTTGAGGGGCCACATAATCCGCAATGTCAAGGTGAGAATGGGCAGGGCTGAAGGCTACTTCCTTTCTTCCTAAACCTTACTCTTGGAGATCCCATAGAATTTGTCTCTAAAATGGCATCCTCAGGGATCTGTCTGTGCTGTGGGCTGGAATGCCTGGGACCATCTCCCTTCAGGTTTCTAGCCTTCATCCGTTGTGACTTTTGCTGAATTTTCCCCTCTGTCCTCCCTCAGGCTCTGGCCTCTGACATTCCCCACCTGGGTGAACTCCGAACAATGCATGGCTCTCCCATCTCCTTCTCCTGTAGCAAGACCCTGCCAGTAAGTCAAGAAGCTAGAATGGAATGAAGACAGAACTTAGCCAGCATGCCCCAGAAACCACACGGTCTCCTGTCTCCAGCAGTATCCCTTAGACCTGCCTGCCTCCTCTGCAACAATGGGACAAAGAGAGGCTGAAACAAAAGGAAAGGGCAAAGGGAAACCAAAGGGAAACCAAAGGGAAAGACCAAACCTGTCCTCAGGGAGTTCACAGTCTGGAGGAGGTGGGATTTCTACCTAGGAATTAGAGAGGACTGGATAAGATGAAGTGTCAAATTGGAGTGTGCTGGAGAAGATGCACAGAAAGAAGGGATCCCTGAAGGCTGAGGGAGGGACAAAGAAGGCTTCCTAGTGGACGTGGAATGAACGCCATCTTGCAGCAGATACAGCCAGTATAATTTCTTTCGAGGAATTATTATGATCTTTTGAATAGTATGGAAACATAGTCCATCATTCAAAAAGCCCCCCACCCCAAACTCTTAGGAACACTTAGGGAGTCATGGGCATAAGGGTTTTTCAAAGGACCTTGGAAGATGGGCAGGATTTGGATATGGAAGGGAGAAAACATCAGTTGGGCAAAGTGGGCACATTTCCATCCCATCCTTCTCTCCTCCAGGGTGACCTCTTGGTTGGCGAGGGAGAAGCTCGGATTGTGCAGCGACACATGGAGTTCCTGGGGGGCATTGCCTATGGCATCAACCAGCTCCTAGAGCCAGCAGGGCTGGGGTCCCGCTGTGACCACTACATCAAGGAACAGTTGTCGGTCAGAAGAGCCAGGAACTGATCAGGGGGTGGGAGACAGGGATCAGGGAGGGTGTGACATTTATGGTGAATTGGGAGAGGACCTGCTGGAGGGATCCCCACTAGTGTATAGAGGGATCCCAGATTTAGAGCTAGGAGGGATCTTTGAGGTCAAATGGTCATCTCATGGATGTGGTCAGAGAAGGAACTTCCTTAAAGTCACATAGGTAATAAGTAGAAGGGCTAGGATTCAAATCCAAATTCCCTGATTTTATTATCCCCAACCTAAGTGTGTGTGGGAACAGTAAGATGGGATGGGTTTGTGTCAGGAAGGAGTTCTTTGAGACTTGGAGGAAACAGAGAAGAAGCAAAGGTGACTTCTATCAGGGTCAGAAACGGAGTGGTGGGGAGGATGGCTTCTGGCCATCCCCTTTCCTTGTAAAGGGCCTCTTCACCTGAGGCTAGAACCTGAAGGAGTGTCCAGACATGAACAGTGATGGGGGGAGGTGAAGGAGGCTGGGGCAGGCTGAGGGTAGTAGCCCAGGCTCACTCAGATCAGCAGGAGCAGAAGAGGGGATGGGGAACGGGAGCAAGGGGAAGGGTGCCACTGAACTGAGGTCTTTGAGTTATGGGGACTTCAGCTATATCCCTCACAGGTTCCTTCTTAAAGGAGAGTATAGTGGAAAGAGCCCTGAATTTGTATCCCGAAGGCTTGCATTCAGATTCTTGTTCTACTGCTTGTTATCTTTGTGACCCAACATCTCTGAGCCTCAGTTTCCCTCTTTGTTAAATGAAGGAGTCAGGCTAGATGATCCCTAAACTCTAATAATTCCACAAATACACAAGGGGACCTGAAGGGTTGGGGCAGGTTGGTGTGTAGGGTGGAGGTGGAGACCAGGAAGCTGGGCAGGGGTCACTGAGAGGGTTGTACCTATGTGTCTTCTTCAGACGTTCAGACAGTACTGTGGTTCGTGCGTCTTACTGCCCCCTTGCCCGGCAGGACACAAGGATGAGGTGAAGAAAGAGGTGGACGTGGTGGGGGGAGGGCACTGGTCAATGTCTGGGATGTGTGGAGTGGTGGATTGGTGAGTCTTGAGATCAGACCCAGTCCCTCTACCGCACTCCCCCTCTGGTGGCTACCCTGGTGTGACTCTTTCCTGGCTGGTTCCTAGGGTGAGATCGAGTTCTGCTTGAGGGAGAGCCCTTTGAGGAGACCTTTCTTTCTGAGATACACCCCCTACGATCCGTTTTTATTCTCCCGCAAGTCTCAGAAACCTGGCTGCCGCCGACGTTGCTCTACAATCACCTGGAAACCAGCTTGTTGCCAGGGACATTATGGTATCGACTGCCAAGGTCAGAGACCACCACCCCAGTTCTTGATTTTCCTCTGTCCTGACATCCTCAACTCCTCAAGCTCAGACCTTCCCAAACCCTAAGTCAGTGTCTAGTGAGAGACAGGCAGACAGAGATAGTGTGTTTGTTTGTAACAGGGGGGCATTGGACATGGAGGGGATAAAGCATCTCAGAATGGGGAGACACTGGGGTCAGGGTGGAGGCGTCCCAGAAAAGGTGCCAGGGAGAGAGGAATGCTCCGGGTTCTCCCATGCTCTCCTCAGTCCTTGCCTTTTGCAGCCTCTGCCCCTCCACCATATTCTTTTCCCAGGCCTGTGAAGTCTGGGCTCCAAGCTGGCCTTGGTGTGTTTCTTGGAACTATCCAAAGCCAAGTGTAAAGGCCGGCTGATTCAGGGTTAGGGTTAGGCAAAATCTAGTGGGGATCCTGTGTCCCATGCAGAGCTGTCTTCCTCCTCCTGCTCTTCACTGGTCCTGAAGTCTCCCCACATCCACATCCACATCCATATCTACATCCACTAAGTTTCTCCCTTGCTCTGTTTTTTGGAAGAACATTCCCACCCTAAAGCTGGTGGTGAGAGTGACAAGATCCCTGGCTTTGCAGCTGAGGTATCAGGATTAAAAGCCTAGTTCTTCCAGTCATTAACTGGATACAGCTCCTCTCTCCAAACTCCTTCACATCTGTAAAATGGTCTCTAAGTTCCATCATCATCATCATCATAGTTAACATTTCCATAGAACCTACTATGTGCTAGGCACTGTGTAAAGTGCTTTACAAATATCATCCCATTTTATCCTTGCAGCAATTTTGGGAGGTAGGATCCCATTTTACAGATGAGTAAACTGAGGTAAATAGCAGTGAAGTGACTTGCCCAGGGCCCCAACCTCTTGGAAATACTGGGAGGGATTTCAGGGACCCTGGGGTTCTAGGGCTGACATCTCTTTGCTTGCAGTGTGCCCAGGGGGGCCAGAAAACCCATGTAGTGGCAATGGAGTGTGCAATGATGGAATGACAGGGACAGGGGCCTGTAGGTGCAACAAGGGCTTCAATGGAACGGCCTGTGAGCTCTGTGCTACAGGGGCATTTGGCCCTCGCTGTCAAGGTGAGCCTTCTCCCCAAGTTATATCCTCCTTTCACTCAGTTCCCCTCAAGAGTTTGGTGTTTGCGAGAACAAACCCCCAAATCTGAAACAGTCTTAGAAATAAATTTGTTAGGTCATTTATTTGAGAAGAGTGAGCTGGAAAGAAGGTATGGCTCCCTTTTGTCTGAGCTCTGGAAGGTTTACATCATGAAGGATTTAGACAAGGGCACTGCCACATGAACTGCCAGAGAGGGATGCTTGAAAGCAAATGGATTGAGACAGGTATCAGTAAATATAAACATTTAATAAAATTTGGGCAAAGTCAAAACATAAGGGGAGCCCAAAACAAGACCAGAGTGAGTGGACCCAAAGCATAAATGTTTTGGATAGATCCAGGACCTGGGGGAACCCAAAATTCCTTGTGGCCATCTCTGGCATGCCTGAAGAGTTACTGAGGTCAGGACAACATTCTGGGTTCAAACAATCTCTAGTCACATGAAGTTAGATTTAAACAGTTACAATAAGTAAGGTTTTCTGATGATATTATATTTCCCCAAGTCTGCCTCCCCTTCCCTGACTCTCCCTTCCTTGGTTTCCCAGCTTGTCAATGCACAGACCATGGCCAATGTGATGATGGCATCTCAGGTTCTGGCTTTTGCTTCTGCAATGAAGGTTGGAGTGGACAACACTGTGAGACAAAGCTAGGTGAGTGTCCCTGTGCATGTGTGTGTCCATGTGCTTACAAGCTCTTGTTCCTTATGGAGGTTCAGTGGATAGAGTCCTGGGTCTGGAGACAGGAAGGCCGGAGGCCAAATCCAGCCTTAGACACTAGCATCATGTTCCTGGGGAAGTCCCTTAACCTTGGTTTGCCTCAGCTGCCTTAAATGTAAAATGGTTCTAGTAATAGTATCTATCCCCCAGGGTTGTTGTGAGCCTCAGATGAGACAATATTTGCAAGATGCTTAGCATGGTGCCTAGAACATAGCAGGCAAATGCTGATTTCCTTCCTACCCTATAGACATATTCACCAGCATGTGTCTACATGTCTCTGAGAACACTTGCACACATCTACAAGTTCTTAATTGTATGTGTGCATGCTTTCAGACTCTTTGCATGTTTCCACACAAGTAATCATGCCTGAAACTCGGAAACCTACTTTCTGTCTTCCCCCAGGAATGTTATGATGCCCTTCCCCCAAACTTCCTGGTGAATTATGGGGTTTGGGGAACACAGACTATAGCCAAGATCCTAGGGGTATGTGTACATACATACATACATTCTGCCCCAGGCAGTGGCCACAGTTCCTTGATACTGTTTCCCCAAACCCTGCATTCATTCATTCAATAGGCATTTATTAAATGCTGAGTTTAGCAAGATCTTGCCCTTGGTGCAGGGTCTACAAAGATAAATAGAACATAGATATTACTCTTAGGGAATTTGACAAAGAAAGGAAATAGGGAAAGGGAGAGTGGGAGACATACAAAGGCATATTAAAAATCCCCAATTAAACACCAAAATAGAAATCCTGGAAATCTAAGGAGAGATTAACAAAATTGAAAGTAAAAACATTGAATTTGCATAGGAGTTGTTTTTATGAAAATTAAACAATAAGATAGAAAAACTATTGGTTCATCTGATTGAGAAGAAAACTAAATTACCAGGATCACAAAATGAAACGGATGAATGTACCATCAGTGAAGATAAAGTTAAAGCAATTATTAGGAGCTACTTTGCCTAATTATGTGCCAATAAAACTGGCAATCTAAACAAAATGGATGAATATTTACAAAAACATAAATTGCCTAAATTAATGGAAGAGGAAATAGAATACTTATTAACATCTTAGAAAAAGTAATTTAACAAGCCATAAATGAACTCCTTAAGAAAAAAATCCCCAGGACCAGATGAATTTACAAACAAATTCTACCAAACATTTAAAGAACAATTAATTCCAATACTATATAAATGATTTGAAATGTAATTTCAAATATAAATGACTGGAAAAAAATAGGTAAAGGAGTTCGACTAAATTCCTTCTATGACACAAATAGGATTCCGATGCCTTAAACCAGGGAGAGCAAAAACAGAGACAGAACATTTTAGACCAATTTCCCAATATTAATACAAAAAATTTTAAATAAAATACTAGCAAGGAGATTACAATAATATATCCTAAAGATCATGACCTGTGACCAGGAATGCAGGCTCAGCATTAGGAAAACCGGTAGCATAACTGACCGTATCAAGAACAAAAACCAAAAAAATCACCGTTATCTCAATAGATGCAGAAAAAGCTTTTGGCAAAATGCAACACCCATTCCTATTAAAAACACTAGAAAGCACAGGAATAAACGGAACCTTTCTTAAAATGATAAGAAGCATCAAAACTGAGAGCAAGTATTATCTGTGATGGGGATAAATGAGAAGTCCAAAGGACCGAGACCGGCAGAGCTTGTCCAGCCTGGCTTCCTCTGTGGCGGAATCTTCACGCGTCTCTGGCCTGGCTCTGGACTCCTCTTCTCACCTCAGACTTGGTGGTCTCTGAGCTGGCCTGTCTCTCTTCCTGCCATTGCTGCCGTACCTCAGTGCGGGTTCCAGGTCCCATTCTCCCTATCCTTCCCCTTCTTCTCCTTTGCTGATGCACCTCCAGGCCCCGTTACTATAATAAATACAATATGTTTGGGGTTTATTCACAAGGGAAAGGGTTCTGCAGCTATCAGTCCAGAATAAGATTCTCCCCCCTCCAGAGTAGCAGTGCCTGAAGGTGCCTGGGCTGGCCCAGGATTCAGTCTAGCAGTCATTCCATTTCCAAAGCTTCTGCGTTAGACATTCCCTTCTAGGAGGGTCCAGATCAGGAGTCTTGGGGGCAGAGGCCATGGTGAAGGTACAGGGAAAGTGGCAGTGGAAGCAAGGAGGGATCCGATAAACAGAGATCTAGGTCACTGACACTACCTCTGATTGGGGTGGGGGGAGGCAGATGTTCAACCTGTGTGCTCCCCACCTTGCGATCTCCATGCTGTATGCCGAGAAGACAACATCTGTGAATGCAACCTGGACTATGAGGGGGATGGCCACAAATGCACAGGTAGGTGGGACCCTTCCCCAGTTTGACCCTGGGAGTTGGGGAGGGGTCATGGAAGTTCACCCCTGGTTTGCATCAGGAGCTCCCAGGCTTGGAGACCAGGAGGAGGAACAGGTCACTGTCCTTCCCATAGGGAGTTCATAGTTTGGGCAAGACAGAGGAAGGGTCAGCCTAGGCCCTGCTCTTGGGAAGCTCACATTATGATTGAGGGAAGTTTCATACCCTGGGACCAGCACATGGCCAAATTATACATTCATAGGCTGTCCCAAAAGTCGTAGTGCACTTTTAAGCTCTTAAAATTGAACTAAAACTTTTGGGACACCCTCTAGCACTAAGTGCTCTTTTTTTTTCAGGCTAAAAGTGCTACAGGTTTTCCATATAGGCTGAAGTAGTCAAGGAGGGCTTCCTGGAGGGGCTGGTCCCAGGCTTCCCTGAGCAGAGAAGCATCCTGGGGCAGTGGTAGATGAAGATGTAGTTAGGATGGTGCTGTGTTTACTTACCCTGGGATGGGCCCCTGCCTTTTTCAGTGATTGACCAATGCCAGAATGGATATGGAGGCTGCAGCCAACATGCTAACTGTAGCCAGCAGGGGGTAGTTGTGACCTGTACTTGCCACCCTGACTATGAAGGCGATGGAGTGTTCTGTCAGGCCCGGGACCGCTGTGCAGATGGCCAGAATGGAGGCTGTAGTGAGCATGCCGAATGCATTAGCACCGGCCCAGTGAGTGGTCCTTGGTTCTGAAGCTGCTTGCCGGCCCCAGCCTCACTCCCGTTCTGTAGCCCCCACCCTAAGTCCAGCCTCCTGCCCCAGCCTCAGTCTTTCCCCTGAACTGTTGAGAGAAAGGGGACAGAAGGCCTGAGGATGGATTCCAGTCCTCAGAAGTTGCTTCCGCCCCATCTCCCTAGACGTTTCTCATCCTTCGTTCATTCCCTCCCTTGGCGCAGGCTTCTGCCCCGTGCTGGTCTCTCTGTTGCTCTGATCTTTTGGAAGCAGAGAGGCAGTAAGAGGTATCTTGGGAAGTTCTGGGGACTGATGGGGTATTAAGGCCATTGCTGTACCCACAGAACACCCGCCGCTGTGAGTGCCGAGCTGGCTATGTGGGGAATGGCCTGCAGTGCCTGGTGGAGGCTGCGCCCCCTGAGGACCGATGCCTAGAGACTCCTGGGCCCTGCCATCCAGAGGCCATCTGCACTGACCTGCACTTCCAAGGTCACAGCTTCCTCTCCTACCCCCCACCTCCTCATGTCTTACTTGTGTTCCCTTTCCTGTTCCAGTGATCTGACCTGTGGCCTTCTGTCTATAGAGAAACGGGCTGGAGTATTCCACCTGCAGTCTCAAGAGGGCAAGTACAGGCTGACCTTTAAGGAGGCAGAGGAGCAATGCGCAGCCCAGGGTGCTGTCTTAGCTTCCTTGGACCAGCTTTCAGCAGCTCAGCAGGTAAAGGGGCAGGGGACAAGGCCTAGGGTATATACATGGGGGCAGTGGCTATGGTGAGCCTGGTGGAAAAATCTTGGGAGGGGGTCTTGGGGGTCAGGATAATCCTTCGAGGAGGTGAGCTGTCCTTGGATGCCAAGTGGGGCTGTGGTCTGAAGGAGGCTGGACCATATCTGGGTTTAGCCCACAACAGCTTCTTTCCTTCCTCACTTACCAAATTTTCCAGCTCGGTTTCCACCTTTGCTTGATGGGCTGGCTATCAAATGGCACAGCTGCCTATCCCAGCGTCTACCCTAGTGCCAACTGTGACAGCAATCACGTGGGCATCATTATCCATGGAACCCAGAGAAACTCCAATGAGCGCTGGGATGCCTACTGCTACCGTGTGCATGGTGAGGGGTCATGGGCTCCCTTCTAGCCTCTGTGCCTGGCTCCAGGGATGGGTGGGAGCTGCAGGGGGCACTTGCAGGCTTTGTTTTCAGGGTTTGACTCTCCCATCCCCCATCCAGATGTGATGTGCCAGTGCCGGCATGGCTTTGTGGGTGACGGGGACACAGTCTGTAATGGAAAGCTGCTGGATGTACTGGCTGCTAATGCCAACTTCTCCACCTTCTATGGGGTTTGTGGCATGGGAAGATGGTGAACCAAGTGGGGTTGGGGTGGAGGCTTGCTGGTTCTGGGTTGAGATGACTGAAAAAGGGGGTTGCTTTCCTCCCTAGAGATCTTTGAGGTCCAGATGGGCTTACCTCAGCCGAGGAGGAGAGGCAGGGAGATGGGTGCTTTTCCCTAGCAGGCCCCATCCGCTTATCCCTTTTTCTCTGTTCCTCTTCCCCTAGTTACTGCTAGATTATGCCAACACCACACAGCATGGCCTAGAGTTCCTTGACTTCCTATCTGATGAGCTGACCTTCAAGACGCTCTTCGTCCCCATCAACTCTGGGTTTGAGGACAATGTAGTGAGTTGGGTCTGCCTTTTCCCCCAGCACCAGGGTTGTGTCCCCTTCATGGGGAATAGAGAAGAGGGATCCATGCCCTAGATGCTCTGACGTTTCTGAGGTAGAAGGTTGGGTATAATGGTCATAGATGGCGTCATTGGGGCGGGGAGAGAGCCATAAAGCATGCCATTGGGGAGAAGGGTGATGATGGTTTTGCCCCCAGACTCTGAGCTGGAAGGACTTGGAGCTCCATGCTTCTAATGTCACCTTCCTGAGCCTGAACCTCAGCCAGAACACCATCCTTCCAGCTCACTCAGGCCACCAGCTTTTCATCAGCAATTCCTCCACTGGAAACAGTACTATATTCAAGGTAAGGCCCTAGAGACAATCAAATGACCTCCCTCTTTCTCCCTCGGTCCCCTCTGCTTCCATTTCTAAGACCTGGTCCTGACTTCCGGGTCTACGATAGACTCTGATGACTGTCTTAGTAAGGAGGAATGTGTGCCCTAAGGAGCAGGAAGTGATTAGCCAAGCCCTTCCCACATGAGGATGAAATCTATCCATGGACCTCTAGGGTAGTCGAGTCTCTGGATTCCAGGATAAGACCTTCAGTCTTAATTCATCTTTAGATTGAAACTGCATTTTAAAAAGGATTTTACTCTCATTTAAAGAAATAAGGTTAAAACAAATAGAGGATACAGTCATTGCCTTACAGAGCTTTGGACTTTCACCCCAAGTCCAGGGTTCCCCACCGAGGGTTTGTGTGCCCCCCGCACACAACCCTGGGGGGAGAAGAAGCTGATTGAGAAGGGTGAGAACATTTGGTATGTAACTATTTTATCCTTTGGAAATTAATATGTTTATTTTCTTATACAACTTACATACTATCCTTCAGAATCTATTTCCTTTCATGCTCGATTGTAGCCAGGGAAAGCCTTATTATAAAGCTGGAGGTACAGGGACCAAAAAAGGTTAGACACCCCTCCCCTAAGCTATCCCTCAGCAGCCACAGTCTGTGGATAAATTGCTAAACGTTTGGCCTGACCTCCCTACAGGACCCTCCTGTATTGCTTCAGGAGCCTCTTCCCAGGGGACCCACCTCCCATCAGCACCCACTTATATCTGCTTCTTTTACCAACTTCCAGGGATTGGGCAGCATCAGACCCTTTGCTTAACAAAATTCTGCCCATTTCCCCCCATTCCCTGCCTAGCTATAGTCCATCAACCACAACAGAACAAAACCACCTTGCAGGCTTATAGCAGCCATGGGAGACACATGCCAACCTCCCATCCCCCAGTCATGAAAGAACTATCTCTTTTAGCTCAGACACATGACTCAGTCCTAGTGGACTGGCCTTGCTGCTGTTGGGTTTATTATTCATGTGGCCGAGGGAATGGCTGTTAGTCCAGAGTCAGGTCTGGCCAACAGTTATATTGGGCTTTTCTCATTCAGGAGGGCCCCGATGTGGTGAGAGTCAGTGCTGTTGTGGAATGGGACATCATCACCTTCAATGGCATTATCCACGCCATCGAGAGCCCCCTCACTGTGCCCCCAGAGCCGGTGAGTGCCCCCTTGGGAGAGCAAAGGATGGGGGTGGGGTAGAGTATTGGAGTCAGTGAGTGCTACAGGAAGGACCCTGGTAAAGGAGCTCAAGGCTAGTGAGAGGCCTTGAGTCTACAGCATATAAGGACTGGTTGATGGAAGTGAGGCTAGCCTGGGGGCTTGGGGTAGGGGTTAGGCTGGGGAGAGAGTAGGTATGAGAGCTGTCTTCTAGTGTTTGAAGGACTTTCAGATGCAAGAGAGATTAGATATATTCTCATCTGTCCTGAATGGAAGAATCAGAAGCAATGGCTGGAGGAAAATTTAGGTTAAGGAAAAGCTCCCCACTAGTTAGTGGGGTTGGACGGCCTTGGGAGGTGGGGTTTTCCATGGTAAGTTTTTGAGAAGATGCTAGATGGCCCTGGTTGGACTAGATGTCTACTGAGGTCCCTCCTAGGTCTAAAATTCTGTGATTCCTCTTCCTGGATCAAGCAGCCTGGAAGGGACGTACCGGGTGGGCGCCTAGGCGGGTGGGTGCCTAGGCGGGTGGGCGCCTAGGCAGGTGGGCTGAGACAGCAGCACCATACTGAGTATTTACACCAACGGCAGCTCTGCTCTATTTTCAGGAGGCTCCCTTGGCAAGGACCTCCGTTTCTGTAGCAGCTGGCACATCCACTGCATTGGGGGCAGGGCTGGTTTTGGGATTGGTGGCTCTATACTTCCACTACAAAGTCAAGGGCCAAGGATTCCAGTTCCACTATTTCAAGGTAGATGGGAAGGGAATGGGTTGGGGGAAAATTGTCAAGGGAGAAAAGCCCCCAATCCTGCTCCCCCTTCAAGCCTTCACCTCTCCTTCCCTCCGTCTTCACCCTGTCCTGCTTTTAGCTTCTGTCCCCTTTTCCTACAGGGTATTCTCATACCCTTTATCTGTTCCCCCTTTCCCCCTTTCCCTCTGACCTGCCACTGGCTCCCAGCCTGCCTCTACTTCTAGGCTGAAGATGATGAAGATGACTTCTCACCCTGGCAGGAAGGACCTAGTCCACCCCTGATCTCTGTACCCAACCCCACTTTTGAGGGCCATGACACCTTCTATGAACCCTTTGATGTGAGTAGCAGCGGCAGCTGGCCTGAGGAAGGCAGGGAGGGCTGGAAGAGGGGTAGCGCTGCTGCTCCCATAGCCCCCCAATCAGACACTGAGGGAACGTGAATTGCCAAGCCTCCCTTAGGCGTATTCTCAAAGACTGTCTGCCTGTGTCCTCTTTGACTTCATTCTGGACTTGCTCAGACAGTGAGAGATGGCACCCTGGCCTCATGACCAAGGAGTCCCTTGGAAAACCTGACCTGCTCCAATTTTCTTCCTAGGACTCATTAATGGAGAAGGAGTTCACAGATACCCACAGAATCCTTGAAGAGGAGTAACCGAGGCCTAGGCCTCTCGATCAGGCTCTTCCCCATACCCAGCTCTGCCTCCCCACCACCACCCTATCCCCCATAGATGTTTACATGGGCCTCAGTGAGCCCAACAGAAGAGGGGTGTAGCACCCTTATTTGCACAGCCTCTTCCTGCAGAGGCCAAACCTGCAGGAGACATGTAGCCTCCTGGGTTACGGTTGGTCCAGACACCCCAATTTTGCTCGCTATCTCTCATACTCCATCACCTCCTTAGACCTTAAGGTCCAGCTCTGACCCAAACTTTTCTCAGGAGATTTCTTGCGGGACACTGCCCTGAATGGGGAGGCCTGGGGTGGAGGGGATGGGGGGCTCCCTACTCTCAGCTCCCTCCTTGGCTAGAGGCCCTGGACCTGGGTCAGCCACAAGGGGCAAGCACTAAGTAACTGTCCCTGGAGCTCCCAATCAGCAACATGTACAACAGTATTTGACGTTTATTTGTCTTCTATGAGGACTCTTGGCTACACAGAATGGATGCTCCCCCTGCTCTACGCCCCCCATCCCCTTGACCCCCAGCAGCTCTGGCAACACCTCTACTAGCTGGGAGGGAAGCAGCAGCCTCCAAAGGCTGGCTTGGGCTCACCTCCCCCTAGACCTTGAGACATGGGTGGTGGTTCTTTCCTGTCCTGTATTTGGGAACCAACCAGAGTGCAACTCCAGCCTGTCCTGGAGAAAGTATCAGTGTGCTACACTCCCTCCCTCCGGACAGAGAGGGGCATTGACCCTCCTAGATTCAGCTCACAGTGGCTGTTGTGCCTCACATGGGGTGGGGTGCCTCTGAACACTCGTGTCACTCAATAAAAGTTCTTGTGTCCAGCCTATTTTCTGTCCTGTTCTTCCCAGGTGGGGTTTCACCCTAGGAGAGAGTGACTGTCCAAAGTGTTCTCAATTCTCTGGCATGCACCCTCTGAGTGGGTCCCTTTCCCCCAGTCAGGGCAGAAGTAGCTCCTAGGCTTGGCTGGGAAATCACAGAATGCCTCCAGCTAGGGCGATGGGTGGGTGCCTGCACCTTGTGAGTGGGGAAGAGGATGGTCCCATTGTGCCAGAGCCAGGCCTGCAGGGTGTCTTCGGGAAGCCTCAGCGAATGTGCACCATCTCCTCCAGGAAGGGGGTCTTCATGCAGCCCGTGCACAGCTGGTCCATCCAGAGCGGGGCTTCATGCTGCAGCGGGGTGCGCCGGGGGTAGAACGTGAAGTTAACACTGTAGTTAAGCAGGCAGCTCAGGGAGGCCATGTACAGGTCCGAGAAGCGCACAAGCCTCCGCGAGAAGTACGTGGGGTTATGGAAAGTGCGGAAGATGCTTCCGAACCGGGGGTTGAAGAGGTTCTTGGTGATGGACCTGGGAGAGTGCCCTGCATGGTCAGAAGCCGGCAGCCCAACTCCCCGGCCCAGGCCTCCTCCCTTACCTCAGCCTCCCCACGTGGCTTCCCTGGCCTTGTCCACCTGCCTGGGCAAAGAGAATTCACCCAAGACTTCCTGACCTGCTACTGGCCCAGCCACAGACTGGATGTTTTGACTTGAAGATTTCTCTTTAAGCCTCAGTTTCTCTATCAGTACAATGAGGAAAGCTGGTTTAGCATCAGAGCTTTTTAACCTGGAGTCCATATACTTGGTTTTTGTTTTTCAATTGAATACCTATTTCAGTAGAATTGATTTCCTTTTTTAATACTATGTATTACACACATTTAAATACATTATTCTGAAAAGGGGCATCATCTAGCCCAGGAATGGGGAAACTACGACCTGGAGCCCACTTGTGGTCCCCTAGGTCCTCAAGGGTGGCCTTTGGATTGGATTTGGACCAAACTGAAGGACTGCACTTGAGGACCTGCACATGCGACCTCCGGGCCATAGGTTCCTCATATAGCCTATGAAATGGATCTATGACACAAAAAAGTTAAAACCTCCTGGACTCCGTGAAGTCTAACGATTGGGATTGTCTGAGTGACTGGCTCAGAGCCACCTCCCCCAAGAAGCTGGACTGATTCGTTCTTTCTCACTCTCGGACGGCATCATCTTTCAGCCTGCCATTCTCTGCCCCTCTCCCTCTGGAATGTCATTGCTTAATGACCAGGGGAGGGGGCAAGATGACCTGCCACCCACTCGATCTCTCACCTGATCTCTTGGCGCTCTTTCATCCAGGCCGCTAGCACCTGCCTTGACTCCTCATCTCTGTAGGTCTAGGAAAGAATGTTTGTAGGGGTGAGGACAAAGCGCCTGGTCTGGGGCGCAGCCTATGGTGGATGCTAAGACAGGGCTCAAAAGAGGCCTGGTCCTGCAGGATGAGACGGTTGTCTCTTCAGGTCTGTCATCCACGTTGGGACAGGGCTTGGTGTTTTCATCAACAGGTATTTGCTCAGCACCTGCCTACTCTGAGCAAGGTCCTAGCAAATAACAGAATCCACATCCTTAGGGGCTTACAGGGGGTGGGGGCCGGCTAGGACATCCAATGAATCTGCTTAGGAACAGCCCTGAGAGAGGACACTCCTGTGGGGTGGGGATTCTCAGGAAGCAGTTGAGTGTATTGGGAAGAATGAAGTGTTGGGAGTCAGGTTTTGACCCATAGCGCCCCCCACCTTTCCCCGCCCATGCCTGTGCTGGCACCTGCATCCTCTCCAGGAGCCCCGTGAGGGCCTGCTGCCAGGTCAGCGAGTGCATGTACTGCTCCGTATTGATAATGCGGATCTCTCTCTCCAGTTCAGGGATGATGGCGCCCGTCCTCCAACCATGGCGCAGCATAAGGTCCTGGGTGGTGATGGCAGAAGGAAGGGAGAGAGGGAAGCAAAATGGAGGTGTTCACAGCCAGGAGAACACTCAGGAGGCCAGGCCAAGCCATAGCCTCTGGTCCCTTCTGCTCCCTTGCCCCACAGGTCCTTACCCACATTATCTGCAGGACTGGAGCTACCAAATGGCTGATGTCTGCTTGCGCAGCAGCCATTTGAGACCACTATAAGTGCTAAGCAGAGGGACAACTTGGGGTGGGGGAAACATGAGGGGATGAAGGTGAAAGAGGTTTACTCACTGCAAGGTCACTATAGAGGTGGTCCCCAAAATACAGCACTCGGGACCCCCGCCACCCTGTCAGATGTAGGAAGTCAAACAAATTTCCCTGAAAGCAAAACAAAGCTCAGAGTTAATGCAAGAGTGTGGGGACAGCCCTGGGACCCCCTGCCAAGCCCCTCAATCCCCAACCTCCATCCCCAGGCTCTCCTGAGAGAGTGTTCTTTCCTGGGCTTCAGCTCCTTTCACACCCTGTGATCCTGGGTGCCTGGTGGCTTTTAGGGTCTAGAACTTGCTGTTCCCAAGCAGTAGCCTTTGCCCTGAGCTCTGTCACCTCAGGCTTCATGAAAAGACTGATAATTCCCAGTCCCTGATGTCCCAAACCCCAGGGAGCCAAGCTGTCCTTTTCCAAGCTCCCCTCCAGACCTCCTCAGTCCTGGGAGCAGGTCAGCAGCTGATCTAAGAATGAAACTGGCATTTCTTCTCTCCAACAGGTTAGCAGAAGCCCCCATCCCCTATCCTGGGACCCCGGGAAGCCACCTCCTCACCAGGAAGCCACAGGGGAAGTGTCCATGGGTAGAAAGATGCCTTGTAACTAGCACTCAGGGAAAATCTTCCTTAGCACCTTCTGATAGCTTGGGGAGGAACTGAGGAGAATTGCCTGATCTTTCTTAGTGCCATGAATCTTAACTTCTTTCCCACAAGCTCCCCATCAGCTCGAAGGCTGATGAGCCACAGAAAAGCTCCCCAGTGCAGGCTCTCCCTACTTACTCAGTTTCTGTCCCAGATTAAGCTACAGTCAAGCTCGTGGGAAACAGGCAAGCCCTGGCTTCACACAAACCAGCCTCTGGGCCAAATGCTACATTCCAAAGAGTCAGCCCGGGCGTGGGCAGGACATGGGGTGGTGAGTGACCCAGCCTCTCCCAAGCAGCCCCTCCACAATCCCTGGCCCCAGGGAAAGCCACAGAACTGGCTGGAGGCCACCCACAACACCCAGAACACTTGTTGGCTTGCATGGGATGTGGGAGGGGGCTCAGGCAGACGTGGGCAGCCAGACCCACTATGTACTATAGGCATCATATCCATTCCATTCTTCCTTCTGGGATTGCTAAGCAGATAGAATAAATGGAAAGAGCCTGTCTCTTCTCTCTCAGCGAGTCCCAGTCATTTTACTCCACAAGGCAGAGAAAGTTGGCTCAAAGTTCTCCCACACCAGCTTTCCCATGGCAAATCCAGCCCTGACCTTGACAAAGACCACACAACCAGGCAGGCCCCTTCTCTTATTCTATGTGGTGTGCTCTCTCTCTCTCTCTCTCTCTCTCTCTCTCACACACACACACACACACACACACACACACACACACACACCCCTCTGTCTACCTTCAGAATACAGAAGACTGTGCTTTGTACTGGGACAGATACAGAGTTTAGATAAGACAGGGTCCCTACTCTCAGAGAGCTTATAGTTGAGGAGGGGGATGAACACTAGGTAACCATGTACCTGCTAGTATATGAGTACATTGCAGAAGCATAAAACAAAGCATTTAGTGTGAGATTAGAAGCAGGAAGATTGTGGCTTGCAAGGGGAGAGTAAGGGAGGGCTTCATGGAGAAGGGAATATTCCAGGTGGACTTTGAGGATTAGGGAGGGAGGGAAAGAAGGCATTCAAGGACTAGGGATGAAGGGGTAAAACCCAGCAGATGATTTGAAACAGAGGAGTCCAGTTGGGTCTGAGCGTGTATTAAGTGCCTACTATGTGCTAAGGAGATGAGCAATAGAAGGTGTCCTGTCCCCAAAGTCTTGGTGCCATTTTAAGCTTTCAAGGCTCAAATCTGTACTGGGACTTCTGAGACACCATGGATTAGGTGAAAATAGAAAGGTCTGGCCATGCCTGGCTGGTGAGGGCCTTGAAGGCCTCACAGGGAGGTCTGAATTGAATTTGGTGGACAATAGAGAGCCACTGAAGAGTTCTGAAGTCATCTAGATGAAAGAGAGTTCACTTTAGCGGTAACATTTGGGATGGATTGTGAGAGGGGTGTGGAGTAGAGATGGAGAGATAGGGCTGCAAAACCTTCATTTAAAACTTTATTTCACGCAGATGGTAATGAGGGCTTATACTAGAAAGGTACAAGTACAGATGGAAGGGAAGGAGATGGGTGTGTCAGATATTTCAGAGATAGAATCAAAATGGGCTTAATGTGGAAGGGGAAGGAGAAGGAGAAGGAGATGTCAGGGATAACCCCAAGGACAGTCCACCAGGAGTCTGGGTAAAGATAACGGTTTGACCACAAATAGGGGAATGAGGATGGAAACTCAGCTCAGTTTTCATATGCTGATTTACAGGTAGAGGTGTCCTGGAGGCAGCTAGAAGTGCCAACCCGGACCTCAGAAGGGGCCAGAGCTGGAAATAAAGATTGGGGGAGGGCCGTGTAATCTGCAGAGAGCCACATAGCAGCAGAGTTGACAGTAAGGAAGAAATTGTAATGACAGGAGGTGGGAGGCCAAAGACCAGAAGTTTAGGGAATTCTAGTGCCCCTGAAAGGATCCCTGCTGGAAAGAAGACCATCCAGGCGCAAAGACGGAGAAGTAAGAGAAGACCTTTAGGGGGTGAGTTTATCACTGAAGACAAGGGAAGGGAAGGCATCGGGGAGACGACAATGGATTGTGTCAAGTGCTGCAAGGAGGTGAAGATGGAAGGAGGAAGAGAGAGTGGATTCGGTGATTTTCGGGTTAATGGTGATCCTGGAGGAAGTGCCAGAGGGAGGGATCAGATAAAAAGTTAAACTGCCAATGGCTAAAAAGAGAAGGGGTGGTGAGAAGTAGCTAACAGTAATAACGGCGATGTAGGGTTTGTAAAGCACTTTACACGTTATTTCATTATATCCTCACATAGTTCTGTGAGCTAAGTGGTCTTATTAGACAGAGGAGGAAATGGAGACAGAGAGAACTAAAGTGACTTGCCCAAGGTCACACAGCTAGTAAGTATCTGAAGATTCGAACTTGGGTCTTCCAGTCTCCCAGTACAGAATCCTATCTCCCGGGTCATCTTATGACTTATAAGTATTGGGCACAGCTAATTTTTTTTTCCCAAGAAATTTGACCACAAAAGGAGAAGATATAGGAAGGTCGAGGAAGAGCTTTTTTTTAGGATCCGAAAGACTTAAATACGTTTCTGGGGAGGAAGGAAGGAGACTGTAGAGGGAGAGACTGGGAATGTGCCACAGAGAGGGGTGAATTGCTGGGGGGCAGGAGGGAATAATAAAAATCTCTAAATGTGGATAGAGCATCGGCCCTGGAGTCAGGAGGACCTGAATTCAAATGCAGTCTCAGACACTTAACTAGCTGTATGATCCCAGGCAAGTCACTTAATCCAATTGCCTTCTCCCCTCCCTCCCAAAACCACTACCAAAGAACAGTCACATCAATGGCACAGGGAGGACTCTGCTTGGTGAGGAATTGGGATCCCTCTTCTATGACAAGAAAAGAGAGAAGGTCTAGCAGAGCTGAGGAGTTTTAAGGAAAGTGAGGAATTGTGGGGGCTTCTTCAGTGATGTATAGGTGAGCTGTTGGAGGGTGTGGGGTCAAGATGTTCCATGGGAGTGTGTGTGGGGACGAATGGCTAAGAGGAGCGTGAAGCTATGAGTGTGTCACACAAACGTGGAGGCTGAAATTGGCTTTTCATCATCCTGCCCACTCCCCCATCCCCACAAACGCAGAAGCTGTCTTCTAATTGTCTTGTATTTGCTTCTCTGTGCCCAAGTTCCTTTCTCCCTTTCCCAATGCTATCTAAAGTCCCCGAGGGCAAGGCCTGCTGCATTTCCCTGTAGCTAGGAGGAGGGTCTTTCTTGCACACAGTAGGCATTTCATAAATGCTGAATTGAATTGCAACTCTTCCAGAGACATTCAGCATCTTGGGAGTAGGGTTAGGGGCAGGCTTAGGAAAAGGAACTAGGCCTGTGATTTCAATGACATAGGGAACACTTGGGTAAAGAATCATCCCCTACCCATGCAGATCATCACTTTTTCTGCAATTTAGGGTCTCAGAGAAGTTTCTAGGCCAGTGGGAGCTTATGGTCCCCAGACACCATAGATCAGTAATTGACCTTGAACTCTTGTCTTTCTGGTTTCAAGGCTAACTCTGGGGAGATATTGGATAATGGAGGTTACTGAGGTATTATGAGATAGTGGCAGGTTGGGGGTGAGAGCATGAAGGAAAGGATCCTAAGAGAGGAGCTACTGAAATATGAACATTTAGAGAACTTGGGGTCCAGCCTGGGTCGAGAGGCCCATGAAGTCAACATAAGAAAGATGAACTAACTGAGAGAACAGGTCAAGGGATTCACTCTTGATAAAGGCAGAGTGGGAGTGGGAGTTAGAGGGTAGAAGACTGGGCAGTTGAGAGATAGCGAAGTCACTCAGGGTTATCAGGCTAGTGTCAAGGTCCTCATCCTTCTTCCAATATGGTGACCAGTCTGCTCCCTCAGCCTTTGTTCTAGAGAAAGCAAACATCTCTCTCTAATGCAGGTCAAAATGAACCTCACTTCTCTGAGGAACTCACATCTCCTTCAGGCTTCCCAAGCAAGGTAAGGAAAAGCACAATCCTACTGTCTGCAGCCAATACTTCCCTATAAAGTGGCATGCCCAAAGAGGTGGCTGGGCCAAGGGTACGACCAGTGTAGCCACAGCTGTGGTTTATGGCAATCCATCAACCAACATGCATTGATGACATGCACTGTGCTCGCAAAGACAAAAGTCAAACCCTGCATATGTAGCAACAAGGACGTATAAAGGCATATACAGAATATGGAGAGAGAGAGAACATTGGCCACTGGGGAAACTGGGAAAGGATTTGGGCAGAAGGTGGCACCGAGTAGTAAAGGAAAAGTAGGTATTCCAAGAGGTACAGGTAAGGAAGGTGTGTATTACAAGCTTTGGGAACAGCTGGTACAAAGGCAGGAGACTGGTATGGCTTGGCTGTAGAGTAGGAAAAGAAGATGGATGTTCAAAGACTGGGAAGGAGAGAAGAGGTCTGGTTGGGCAGACCTTTAAATGTGAGCCTGAACAGATCATCTGAGAGGTCACAGAGAACCACTAGTGTTTACCGGATGGGGGCAGGGAGTGCTCCCCAAGTCGCTTTGGTGGCTTTATTGAGCATTAATTGCATTGGGAAGAGACTTGAGGAAGGCAGATCAAACCAGGAAGCTACTGCAACAGTCCAGGCAAGGAGTGTTATCACTGATATGGGCCTGAATGAGCATAACAGCTGTGTGAGGGAAGGTGGGGAGAGGGAGAGGACTCTATGTGTGTGTGTTCATCCTTCGTTGCCGAAGAAGACCATGGCATCAGAGAAATGATGACGTGACTTGCACTTTACTCGGTTTTGAGTGAGGGAGGGCTGTGCAGGTCACCAGCCTCACTTCTCCTCCGGAGCCATCTGAATCCAGTGACCAGATATTCATCAGGATGTCTGGAGATAACCCAGGATGAGGCAATTGGGGTTAAGTGACTTGCCCAAGGTCACATAGCTAGCGAGTGTCAACAGATTGGACGTGCAGGTTGAGTGAGAGTAAGGAGACAGGGATGATGGAGAGGATGTGAGTCTGGGTATCTGGAGCGTCAGCTGGGCTCCATGTAGAAATAGGAAGTTTGGAAGAGGGGTCATATTTGGTCTTGAAATACAAATTGATCTGGAGCATTCCTTGCCATTAGACTCTCCTGGGATAAAGGGAAGTTGAAGAAATAGTGGAGGCCTTAGAGACAATATCAGACATTTTCATGGCAAAGACTGCTGCAAATAGTAGGCACATGATATGTGGATGTAATTTCATATTCATTTTTTTTATCTGGACCTAGTCTTTTATTGATATAGAGGACTTGTAGGCATGGAAATTTCTCCTTCTGTTGATGTCCACTGTCAACTTGTCTGTAATTTATAGCCTAAGGCACTGAGAAACTAATTAATTTTCTTGCCCATGACTACACAGTTAGTATGTTATCAGAGGAAGACTTGAACCCAGGTCTCCCCGCCTCCAGGGCCAGCCCTCTCTCCACTACACCATATAGTTCACCTTCCACTTCAGCTAAAATCACGGTAAGGAAAATATTACTAGCACTAAAATGTTCTAACTGAATCCCAACACACATTGTACAAAAGACCAGGATTCCCTGGAATACAATTTCGGAGAAAATAGTCCAAGGAACTGGAGCAGGGACAAAGTCTAAGACCCAGGACTTTTACAGTAAACAAAGGGTTCTGTTCGATTGAAAGAACTGTCAGCATAGAGCTCAGACTACAGGTCTGTCTTGAACCCAGAACGTTTCCCTAGGACCTGTGACATTGCTGCTGAGGCCTGTCCTCTGTGGCTCAGATGAATTGTATCTAAAGAGTTTTATAAACTTTCTAACCCCACACACATGGACACTTTCATTGCCTTTTCCAACAGCTTTTCCAAAGACTGACATCTTCCCAGGACATACTTAAGGACCAGAGTCTCAGGCAGAACCAGAGGCCCCATCTAGCGCCTTCTCACCCCTGCCATGGTAAGGTCTTTTGTAGCCTACCAGAGATTCTTCCTTCATCTCAGGGCAGGGGAAGCCTAGAGGATCCAGGTGCCTCATTTCCCATGAGGGGAGGTCTACAATGTTCTGGTCTCCAGGGGTAACATGTCCGGCTCAGGCACTAACTCAGTAGTCCCTTCCTTTTAACACCCTACTTCCCTCAGACTGGAAGACTAGAGACTGGAGGCCCTTCAGATTGGTGGAAACTTGGCTTGAGGACTGGGATTTCTGAATTCCTGACCTAGGCTAACCTTGTTAATCTCCTTTGTTTAGAACCACTCAGGTCTAGCTAAACCCATTATGAAACCTCAATCCACCCTGGGGTTCATTACTAACACTTCTGTTTGCCAACTCTCCTTCCTTCCCTGGAAGCAAACTGATCCCTGACTCTAAGGAAGGGGAGTTAACTATCCTATCTGTTTTCCAGGGTGACATTCTGGGTGTAGACAGCCTGTTAACACTGAGGTCAGATCCTGGAGCTCCTGGTTAAAGGCTGGGTCCGTGTGGCTGATAGAAGGCTTACCCTTTGAGTTGAGTTGTGGGGAGGGGGTTCTACGGGGCAGGCTGGGACAGTGTCCTCATTTTATCTGGGGACCACCTTAGCAGAGTGGAACTAAAAGTGAGTCCTCCTCCAGGCTGTGGGAAGGCAACCGTTGTTGATTGTGCTACCACCTAGTCTCAACTTTGTATTCTTGACTCAGTCTCAAGCCCTTCACTCTGCCTAAGGGCCTAAACTGGGTGCCCTCTATGGTGCAAATTGGCCTCCTTCCTGTTCTTGACATACAAGACTTCGCGTCCTGTCCGGTTCATTTGGGTTCGTTTGCCTGGAATGCCCTTGTTCTCCTCTCTGCCTCTTGGAATCCCTGCTTCCTTTTAAGCCTCGTGACAAATGACACCTTCTATAGGAGAAATTTTCTGGTCCCACCAGCTGCTGGCTCTCCACTGTGGTTACTTCACTTACAAATGTCTCCACTATTAGACCATTAAGTCCCTGGAGGGTTTCACTTCTGTTCTGTGTCCCCAGTGCCTAGCAAAGTGCATGGTATATGCACGTGGTATATAGGAGGTGCTTAAATGCTTATTCCTTGGTTGATTGGCTGGTCTTCCAGGTGGGGAAGGAGTTGCCAAGACTTCTGTCATGCTCTTTAAGGATTCAATCCCAGGGGTCACCCTCAGCCTTTCCAGAAAGTCCCCACATTCAGGAAGGATTTATATGTCTCTGTTTATGACCTCTGTCTGCTGTGAGTCCATGGAGACCTCTTCCAACCCCAATTGCCCCGGCCTCCATGTTAATCTTTCACAAGTGTTTGACTACCAGCCACAGTGGAAAGAAAAGGACTTCTTCTTTATCCCTTTCTCTACTGGTTGCTCATTTAGAACTGAAAGGAAACAGACAAGAAAAGAAAAAAGAAAAGAAGAGAAGAGAAGAGAAGAGAAGAGAAGAGAAGAGAAGAGAAGAGAAGAGAAAAGAAGAGAAAAGAAAAGAAAAGAAGAGAAAAGAAAAGAAAAGAAGAGAAAAGAAAAGAAAAGAGAACCGAAAAGGAACTTAGAGACCATCTGGTCCACCCATCTTACCTGACGATAGATCGTTCCCTTTTCCAAGTGGTTGATTTTGTCCCACTGGAGTACACCACTTTCATCCAGTTTTCTAAAAGGCCTGGGGTGGAAGGAGGGGATAGATAGGAAGAAGGAAAAAGAAAAACTGATTGAGTCACCAGGAAACCCACCAGATATGGAACCCTGATGAGTGATTCTGAAATTCAAAAAGGAGAATGAGAATAGTGCCATTACCTTGGGAAAGCTCCCTACTGTTCTACAAAGCAAGCCCACAGAGTTTGGCCATTGACCCTAGGCAGGCAATTCCAAAGACAAACACCAAAGAGCCTGGGAAGCACTTTCCTTCCCAATGTAAACAGGATGAAGCTGAAGGGCCCACCAGACCCTTTGGCCCAAAGGTCAAGTAGCCCACAGACAGCAGGACTGCCCAGCTGTGCCATGCAAGGGGAACAGTCTGCTCTGTCATCTGGGGCTTAGAGTCACCCCAGCCCTCACTTCCTTTTTCCTCCCAGAGCCAAAAAGGAAGAGGAAAGCATCTCCATCGGGGCCGAAGGAAAGATGGGATGGAAGTCACGCCTCCCCAGATGCTTCAGGGACAGTGCTAGAACCAGGTTTGGAGCTAGAGTGTCCATAGGGTGAAAGGTGGCTCACAGAAGTGCATGGAGGGAAATGGTCACAGTTCCCAGGGCCCAGCAGGGTCAGGTTTCTGGCTGGGGACTTGGCTGCTTGGAGGAGGATTTGTGCTTCTTCCTATTCATTCCAGGAGACTAAGCAATAGGGTGGTCTCCACCCCCTAAGGGTGAGACTCAAAAACACAGAATTCTTAGGAAGGAAGGAGCCACAATCGTCACCCAGCACTCAGGCTGGATAAGAAACTTTTATTCATTAAGCTGCACTCATAAACCAATATTCATTAATTCTCTTCCTAGAGGGGTCCGCATTATCTATCTATCTATCTATCTATCTATCTATCTATCTATCTATCTATCTATCTATCTATCTATCTATCTATCTATCTATCTATCTATCTCTAGACTCACATACAAAGGAGGGGAAGGTAGAATCTGCCAGATACCTTCTAGGCAAGATAGCATTTCCTCTTTCTGAGGGGCAGAGAAAGAGGACACAGCTGGGACCTGAACCCTCCCTCATGGGTTCAGTGACCTAACATCACAAAGATAGCCGTGCAACCCATATGAGAATCATCCTTCATGCCCACCTCCTTTTCATTTCCCATCTCCTACCCTCCAGTTTAGAGCCTGTTGTTTTAAGAGACTCAGTTCTCCAGCAGGAGATGTTTGAAGGAGTGGAAAATTGCCCCCCACCCCAGACAATGCCCAGCTTACTTTCGCCTATCTGTGAAAAAGTTGGGCTTGTCAGCTCGGACAATGACTACATCAAAAAGATCACGCCAATCCTTGCCAACCATGTGCTTCATGCCCTTGTTCCTGAGGGTGGCCGTGTGCAGTAGTCAAAGAAGGAAAAGGCAAGAAAAGAAAAAAAGAATACTTTAAAAAGAGAAGTGAAATCAGGGGACAAAGACATGGTGACTGAGGGTAGACAATCCCCCGCTTCCCACCCTCCCCTGGCACCCCATTAATCACATTGAGATAATTGAGCTCAACTGTCAAGTGAGAAGAACCTGGTGCTAGGATCCCTGAGCAAGGCTGGGATCTGAGCATTCACTTTAGGGGTGTTGGTTTTAGAGAGTTCATGTGGGCTTTCCCTGGAAAGGTCTGTCCTTGTTGTCTTCTGACTCCTTATATCAGAGCTGGTCCCTTTCCCTCCCCAAGCACAGGGCTGGAGGTAGGGTGGTGGTGGAACGTAGACCTCCTACAGAGAAGAGGATACTTGAAATGCTTAACTATCAGTCTAACAGTGTGATCTCTTCAGGAGGCAAGGCCACTGCTTGTCCACTCCTCAGCAGGCATGCTGCTGGTACCCCACCAGGGTCAGGGAATGTAGCTCTGAAAGCCAGATGCCAAGTTCTTTCCCAGTACTACAGGGAGAGGTCTAATTCTCCTCTGGACAGAGAAAAAAATCATTCAGGCCTCTGGATTCTGAATCCAGCTTTCTTCATATATGGGAGAACTTTCTTTTTTTTTCAAACAAGCCCTCATTACTTGACAGTTTTCATTCATTTACCAGGCTTCCCTTAAGCCAGGCACCAAGAGGGGGAGGAGACTCACACAAAGCTGAAGGGGCTATTGGTGATGAGGAAAAGCTTCTTGCCATGGTTGATGAGGCGGGTCAAGACAGCGTGGGTCTCATCTCCATGGAGTATATACTTCTCTGGAAGAGAATGGAGGGTCAGTCAATGCCCTGCTCAGCCAGGACTCCTTGCCTTTCCCATCACAGTGCAGGGCTTCATTCTCCAAGAAACATTCTTAGATTGGCATAGCCTTCTCTTTGTCCTGATCCTGAGCAATTCTTTCCTTAATGTGCAATTGCAAGTGAGCTACTGCATTTGGACCCATCCAGTTTCTCAGGTCAGACTCCAGATTCCCACTGAGCAGGGTCCTGTTTGTTCTAAAAGCACCCTTTGCTGTTTCAGAAAGACTTGTGAATAGCCTTGGCGAGACTGGAGCAAGTTTTTCTTCCTTGACTGCTTTACCATGCTGCAGACCAATGGGAGGAAGAGTGCCCTGCCCACCTGGGACAGACTCAGACCTCTGGACAAGGGAAGAACTTGCCAAGTGTAGCCCACTGTGAACTCATGGCAAATTCAACCATTTCAAGTCCCCATAAGAGAATGGCTTGAGGAGACCTGGGACCTAATGGAGAGGCCTGACAGCCTACTCAACATTAAAGTGGGGTCTGCTTACCCATGTCCTTCTCAATCCACTGGTACATCAGGCCCTTGATGTGGACATCTCTGATGGCGTCCTAGAGGGCATGAACATCAGCTTCTAAGTGCCAGGGCTTGGGGAATTTCTTGTCTTTGCACCAAGGGGCAGTATTGCCTCCTATGTTTTCTCCCCAGCCTGCCTTAGAAGGTGCTAAGGAACCTGAATATCTCTTGGGACCCTTAGACTCAGAACACAAAAGGACCTAGACCTTGACTGGGGAAAAGATGTGCGACATTCATGGAATTTTGTTAAGTAGCCTGTGAGCTCTCCAAGAGCAGGATTGAAGTTTTCAGCCCTTTTTACCCCTAAGGCATGGAGTACAGGGCTGGGGCAGAGTAGACAAAGTCTTTTTGGTTGATCAAACAGGATATATTTGGATTCTTGGGCCAGTTTTCTCAGTACTGCCAGCTTCAGGGATGGCCCTGACAGTCAATTTGGACCACTCCCCTTCCCCTGCCCCAGTTTCTGCATCCAATTTAAAATGATACCCCCACCCCCAATAACTCCATAAGTGTTGCTGGCAGGTCTTTTTGGCAGGGAGGGGTGGGGGTGGGGGCCCAGGCCTTCCTGAAGGCCCCACTCCAGGACTCACTCCTCACCGAGACATCCTTGTAGAGGTGAGTCTGGTCAAACTCCAGGCGATGGGCAAGGAAATGGTCAACCACGGAAGAGAGAAGGGCCATCTCCGGAAGTGAGAAGATATCCATGAATTGCTTGAGAGAGGGGCCCTGAGGAAGGGAAGGAGGCTAGATCTGAGAGACAGAAGAGGACTCAGCAGCCTGCCCAGAGGCAAGGAAAAATGGCCTGACAGGAAGGGAAGGTTCAGGTTGAACTAAAGTCCAAGGCCTCAACCCAGCCCGCTCTGCCTCTCCTCCCAAATCTAGAAGAGGAAATTTTCCTAGTTCCTCTGGATTTCTCAGAACCATCCAACCTTTTCCCAGTTTGTATATTTGAATTTTCCTAGCCTCCTCTCCAGATGGGGAGGGATGTGCAGATGAGAACAGATGTAATTAAACACTCATTCTTGTCTTTCTGTCCATGTGTATCCATTTTCACTACCTCATGCACCAACTCATCACAATGGTTTTCAGTTACTTCTTCCCCTCTGGGCACCCGCCAAGGACAGGGGCCAAGTTATCTATGCTGCAGATCTCTCCCACCTCTCTGGATAAAGTATATGTGTACACATGTGAGTGTTTAGAGGGCCAGCAGTGCAGGTGTCACACACATTGTCCAAGGGACTGAACAAATCTCAGGTTGAAGAACAGGTCACACTCCCTCTGAGGCAAGGGAACAGCTTAGAGGCTCATTTGGAGCACATGAGAAGTCTCAGTTACATGGGGGTGGGGTGTATGGTAAGAAGGGCTAGGGCACACATACACACATATGTACTCCTGAACCTCCTGTCGAATTTTAAAGCCCTTCCCAACGTGGTCCCATCCTCTTTCCTGCCTCATGGGACATCATTCTCCCTCCTGTACTCTGGGACCTAGCCAAAATAGACTCCTCTCTGTTCCTCACCTACAACATTCTCTCCCTCATCTCTGATGCCTCAGCTTGGATCATCCCTCATGCCAGCGATGCTTGCCTTCCTTCTCTCTGCCTCCTGAAAGGTCCTCTCCGCCTTTACAATGCAGCTCAGGCTCCATCTTCTGTATGAAGACTTCCCTGATCTCGGCAACTGCTAGACACTTAACTGCTAGTTAAGTGCAGTGCCTATATTGAGATTTACTTACTATACTGTCTGCCATTAGATACACACTTGTCTCTCCCAAAGACTGTAAGCTCACTGTCAATAGAGAAGGCTTTTCATTCTTTGTCCTTGTAAGCTCAGTGCACACCATGCAGCAAGAACTCTATAAATACTTGCTGCTAGATCTTGGGAACCGTCATCCCAAGACAAGTGTGGGGAAAAGCCTGACAGTGAAAAAAGAGCCAAGACGAGGGAATACCTCCGCCAGAAGGAAATAAGATGCAAAAACGTTTGTGGTCAAAACACAGGCTCTGCTGGTCCAAAGACAGGAATGTCCCTTTTCTCTCCCAGGAGAGTCGTAGGCCCAAACACTCTTAATAGACCTGGGCAAATGTTTCCACAATCTGTCAGCTGCTTGTACAACATGGAACAAAAAGCAGAAGATGGGGCCCTTCCTTTTAAGGTGCTTTTCTCAAGAGGGCAAATACAAGATTTGTCCAATGGGGGAGAGTGAACAAAGCTGGGAAAGCTACCAGGTCATGCTCTCAAGGGTGGGGTGAGGGCCTGTGACTCCAGGAACATTTTTCAGAACAGGCTGAAAGAGCCCTGGCTATGAGATGGAGCCTTGGGTAATAACGGGGGACAGGAAAGACTAATGCTGCCAAATATGTGGCATTTCATTCCATTCTGACTTAGCTTAGTATTAGTGACAGCCGGGATAAAGCCACCTCCTAGAGTGAAGGGCTAAAGTTTTAGTGGTAAGCAACAACGTCCTCTCACCCCACAAAAAGAGCAAGAAATACTAGCCGGGGAGACTATCCAGGGCTCCTGTCTTGACTGGGGAGATGAGGAAGCCATAAGGTAGTTATTAATATTTCTTTTTCTAGCCCTTACAGAGCTGGAGGGATGCAGGATGGTAGGTAGGCAGACAGGTGTCCCAGGGGCTAAGAGCAGCTCTGAGATACACCAGTACATTTTAGCTTACAAGGTTTCCAGTTTGGTTCCACAAATGTGCTAAGGTCCCCAGAACAAATCTGGGGATGCGTGTTTCCTGGGAAGCTGAGTCAAGCTTGGGAAAAGCTAAGCCTCCAAAAGTATTTGGCCTCACCCACACATGGGTATTTACCCATAATGCCTTCTTCCCCAATAGAAGACCAAAAGAACTGAGCCTGTGGCTATAGAAAGTAGCCCCAGACTCCACCCACATAGACAGACCAGTCAGTCTGATCAAGTTCTCAAAGTTCCCACTATGACAGAACTGCTGCCATGCATTCTATATCACATTCTTGGGGGGGAAGATGACAATACTTTAGTTCCTTAAGGTCAAAGGTAAGGACTATACTCCAGATGTGGGAAAGGACATAGTGTTTTTTCCCCCAACAAGGACTTCCTTCTCAGTTACTGTACTTGGCCCTTAGGCGAAATCAGCAGCATCAAGGGGTCAGAGGAGCATCTTCCCTCCCCTTGCACCCTCCCCCCAGAGTTCTGGGGATTATATTAGAAAGAAAATCTTACCCTGGCTCACCCTAGCATTTCCCACCAAAGGAGGACCCCTTTTTGAGAATGGGTGCAGGTAGGAAGTGACATGTAAGCTTTCTATATGGCTTTAGGCATGCATATGAGCAAGAAAAACCCCAAATCATCCCCAAATCCTAGTTTTCCTGTCCAATATAGAGACATAAAATGCATAAGCAGTTTTCTGAGCCTGGGGAATGTTGAATCCCAGGTCACATGGGCTATGTTGACTCTAATACCTTGCCATAGAAGTCACTCATCTGGTAGAGGGGGATGTGCTGAGTTCCCCCATACAAGTCAATCACCTCTTCATCAGGAACAGGTTGGAGACCCCTGAGGAAAAAAAGAAATTTTCTATTTTTAAAATAAGTTTTTATTGTAATTTTTGTTTTTATATCACGGAACTCTCTCCTTGTATCCTTCCCTCTTTTCCTCCCAGAGAATCCTTTCTTATAGCACTTTTTTTTTAAAAGAAAAAGAGAAAGGAAAACATCACCAAAATAATTTGATACATTGGGGGAAAAAAATCTGACATTATTGCGCAACAGGAACAAAGTTTTTTATTACTACCTCAGGGTGGTAATAACGGGAGCCAGGGTTGGTTGGTTCCTGAGCAGGAAGGCTGCCCAGGACTCAGAGCTCCCTCTCCTCAGGCCTTCCTTTTTCGAGGAGAAGGAAGCTTCATGTAAGAAATAAGTTTTTATTGTTTTTTTTGTTTTTATATCACAGAAATCTCTCCTTATATCCTTCCCTCTTTTCCTCCCAGCAGAGAAGGTGAGCTTGTGTGTGTGTGTGTGTGTGTGTGTTTGTGTGTGTGTGTGTGCCTTGAAGATAGAACATCAGCCACACATCACAGTAGTATTTTACGTATGTAAAAGGCCCTATGCCCAGGTGTAGGTGCAGGAAAAGTGAGCATTGGATGTTTAAACGTTTTAGAAGGAGTGCTGGCTTTGGAGTCACAGGGCCTGAGCTTGAATCCTGCTTCTACTAACTCTGTGTCTCAGGAAAGACACTTCCAGGAAGTTCAGAAGAATTTCCTTCTCTGTGGGGCTGGACCAGATGATCTCCAAGGTCCCTTCCCACTCTGAGTCCTATATTCCGGTTGACTTCAGCTTCTGGCCAGGGATTTCCCCAAAGGCAAGGAAGATCACTCCTCCAGCAACCATGACAAAGCCCGGAGGAGAACGTGTAAAACCTAATCCAAATCCCAGGCCTGAGAACAAGACCTTTCAGACTGACCTGTAGGCTGTTCCCAATTGGACGTAATGGAAAGCGTCAATTTTCATCAGAAGACTCTGGCCAAGGAAGAGAGGAAGGCAGAGATCTTAATTATCTACCATTGTTTTACTGGAGAGTTTATTTTTAAAAGCCACACTCTTTACTAAAACCACTAACAGTTCCCTTTCTAGTTCACTTTTCTGACATCATCATTGGCCCATTCAGATCCCTGTTAAGAATCTTTCCTGCTCTGGGAGGTGGGGGACTCACAAAAGAAAGAACATGGCTCTCTGGAGGATGGAGAGGAACAGACAGGGAAGCCCCAGAAGGGCCTTATTTCTCAAGCCTGACTTTTGAAAGATAAGTGTTCTCATATAAGTCGGCCAGGGAAGGCAGACCCCCACCAAGAACAATCTGGTAGAATTAACTGGAGAAGAATCTCCTAAGGGGAGTGAAAAAGGTACATTAATCAAGAGAGAGCCCTTAGGTCAAAGCACAGGAATGCAAGAGAGTCTTCCTTCCAGGGCTGGGGCAGAGGAAGAGATCCTAGTGTTGAAGACCAACCACCCTGCTGTAGTCCCCTCAGCTGCTCCTCGATGTCCATCAACAAGGACCTTTAAAGCACCAGCTGACTCTAGAGTTACTGTATAGTATTCTCCTTCCCACATTCTGTGGTTTATTCTTTTTGGAAGAGGACCAATGATATCATTGGGTGCTTGTGGTGAATTGGATTTAAGTGAGGAAGAGTTGCCCACAGTCGTCGGCCTCACTATCTCTTTCAGAGTCACTGAAGTCCATTGGCAAGACAAAAGTCAGGATGACTGGCCATGATCTTGGATGCAGTGGATGACCTTGGCATCTTTGAGATCTGACCAAGCTCCAAGCACTCCACAGCACCTGCTTCAGTCACCTTCATGACCTCTGAAACAAACTATTCTCATCTGCCCATTCGGCTGGGGGAACTCTTCACATTCTTGGGGTAGACATCCCCTAGGTCACCGATAGGTTTGAAACCCATCAGTAACCCTCACTCTGGCTTAGCCCATCAGCTGAGATGGTTTTTACTGGGGTGCGGCTGCTGTGCACGCTACAGCTTCTTGGAGCCACAGGTGTGTGTTTGGTGCTAGGCCGACACCAATGATGGACGAGCAAGCCCTCCCACCAGAGGGGCCAGTCCTCCCTGAACAACCCAGACACCCCTTCTTCCCATATTCTAGTTTAGCCAAACTGGCCTTTTGGACCCTTTGAACATAAAATGTTTTTCCTCCTATCTCCATGCCCTTGTACTAGCTTCCTCCTCGTGCTCGGAACGCCTGGCCTCCTCCTGACTCTTGGCATCTCTTGTTTCCTTTAAAGTTGACCTCAAGTGCTATCTTTTTCATGAAATCTTTCCTAATCCTCCCAGCTTCCAGAAACTCTTTCCACCTCCTCTCTAAATTACTTTCAAAATTTTAAAAATATATACTTATACCTCTACCTGTTAGTTTGTAGAGAGAAGCTCTAATTTTTGTCTTTCTCTCTCCCAAGACCTGATCCCTAGTAGAAATTTAAAAAATGCTTATTTCTTGATTGAACATAGAAGAGAGAGGGGCAGGAAGCAACTGAGGTATCTAGGTTTTAAGCTTCATACTCTAGGGCCCTGCTCTTTGGTGTCTTCTCCCCTGGGAAGAGTAGCCATTGAATCATTCTGTTAGGTGAATCTCTCAAACAATGATTGGAAAGTCCATATGGTGCATTAGTGTCCTCACATCTGAATGCAAGAGAATAAAAGGCAGACCACCAACATACTGATATATTTGTGGCCCCTCAATGGAAGGATGTAAGAACTCTGCATGAAAAGGAAGATAGGAGGGAGGGCGCCCATCCCAATGAGGTGTTCATGTGGGGGATTGGCACCTTTCCTATAAAAGTCAGTCCCTGAATGTCTGAGTCACCTCCCTATATTTGATCAATGACATGAAATGCCAACATATTCACCTCCTCACACACTTCTATCATCTACCATTCTTTAGGCTAAATATGGAGATCATCAGACCCACCACCAATTGCTCCATCTAGCTTTGGAAAGGGGTATGGAGCGGGCACACATCTGAGGGTCTGGCTGCTTCCTATCCCGCCTTCAACATATGAACACAGGCACGCAGAAAGAGCTTGAGGCTGTGGTTCCTGAGAGGAAGGACCAGCAGGCTAGCATTGAGAAAGGGAGAGAAATGTCTCCCTAGGGTCCATCAGGGGCCTGAACTCTAGGCTATCTAGAATTTCTGTGGCTTGATTTCCAGCAGAGAAGCCCTTGAGGCTGATGATCAACCTGGAGCCATCACTGACAACAAAAAGAAAAGCATACTTGTTCTAGCTTGGTTTAGGCCAGATTTGGAACTGAAAGATCTGGACAATGGACAGAGGAGAAGGGCGAATCCCCTGAGGGAGCTGACACCGACGAGAGCGCAGTGGCTACGGAGACACTTCGTATTACGAGAGGACACTGGCTACGGAGACACTTCGTATTACAGACACACACGCACACGCACACACATGCATGCACACACGTACACACAGGCACACTCATGCACATGCACACATATGCATGCACACACACACATGAGCGCACGCACACATGCACGCGTGCGCAGGAGGATCGGGAAGATTCTAGAGAGAAGTACCACAAGCCTACTCTTATGACATTGCACATTCCATTCCAAGACATACACTACCTAGGCTTCAGACAAGTTCCGGAATTGGCTGGAGGTTAGTAAGATGTGGGGATGATGATAATGATAACACCCTGAAGTACACATACATCTGTGTCTATATATGTCTGTATATCTAATTTTAAGTTTTGTAAAATGCTATATATATATATGTACATACGTATACGTGTGTGTACATATACAATCTCATTTGATCTGCAGAACAATCCTGGGAAGGGGATACCATAGGCATTATTCTCATCACACAGATGAAAAGACTGACGCACAGAGAGGTTGCCCATATCTTGCCCAGAGTCACACAACAAACACGTTTCAGAGATGGGATATGACCTCTGATCAAGGGCCAAGCCTTGTACTCCAGAACCTCATGGAAGATGCATAACCCCCTCCTTACCTTTTGCACATCATAGTGTAGGCCTCGAATAGCGAAGTCTGGGATGTAATCATATTTTCTGATCTCTCCTGGGTACTGTATGGGGAGAGGGGTTAGCAGACACAGCATGAATCTGAACAACAGCTTCAACATCCTAAATACAGATTGGCTGGGATGGGGTTATACGCCCTAGGGGAAGAGGCAGAGGGCAGAGGCAAAGGAAAGCAGGGTGCTGTCTTCACCCAGGGAGGCAGACGTTGGGACCAGAATCCAGGTACTATTTTGCAGCCCTGATTACTATATCTGAGCGCACAAGGGAAGCACTGTGGACCTTTAGGGTTGGGGGAAATATGGAGTTGGACAATGGCTCAGACAGAGAAACAGAGACAGACTGAGAGAAAAAGAAATAGAGAAACCTCGGTGTTTTTACCTTATACTGCTCTATCAGGATCTCTCTGGCTGTGTTGAAAATCATGGAGTGCAACGAATCAGAGTACTGAGCTAAGGTATAGTCATAGTCGAACCCGTACACCTCCACATCCCCCAGGCTGATCTCATTGTTGGCATAGATCGCAGCTGGGTTAAGGAGATTACAGACTTCAGGAGGAAGGAGGTCTGCAAGAAAAGAGGAAACAGGTGTTTGAACCTTTGAGGAGGCTGCGGTTTAGGACTATTTCATTCCTACCTCACTCCATCACTCAGTTTCTCCTGCCTCTTTCGGAAACGTACATTTACAAACCTACCATCCATACCCACTCAGCCCCAAACATTTAACTTCTGACCATCTTAAATGACTGATAGATTTTCTTTCTGCTTCTAAGATTGATGTTAAGCCTTAGCAAACTAATTAAAGGATATTCAGGCTTACTTGTTTTCTGGTCTTCAGAATCAAAAGTTCCTGAGTGGCTGCACGGATAATGGATTCTTGTTTTGTCTAATCTCAAATACCTACCATCATTTGACCTCCCACTCCCCCTAATCAGGATAAAGTAGGTGGCTCTCATTTTCTCCTAATTTGGGATCAAACCCAGAATGTCTCTCGGGTCCTTCCTGGCTGAAGCACTTTCCCATCCTTGCTTGGTTTTGCTGGCATTGTTTGAACAGGCTCTGGCTCCACACAGACCTCTTTCCACTCTCCCAGCTCCTCCCCACAACACTCCAAGAAGCCCAGATTTTAAAATAATCTAAGAAACATTACAAGTGAAGGTGGGAAGTTGGCCCTGTTTGCCTTTATTCTGCAGCTTGAGTTAGGTCTTATTTCTCTCCCATCTGGCTTCCCTAATCCCCTGGAGATAGTGCACACATGGCTGAAGTGGTGTTTAACAGGTAGGACTTTCAGAGTATAGAGGGAGGTGAGTGGCTGGCAAGAGCGTCTCCTCTAAATTGATTTTCTTCTAAGAGTCTCCCAGCCAGACCCCTTGCTGATCATATTTCCCAGTATCCAGGCTGGCCAAGAACATTGCTAATGAAGTCAGTAGGTGTGTGTGAGAGATGCCTGGCTTTGCTGGACCATTACTCAGGCCCTCCCTCCCATCTCTCCCTGCATCTAAGTGATGGCAATCTGGCCCCTTTACCAGTCCCCAGATGGGCACTGCAGGAAGCCCCCTGGGGTCTGAACACACAGAGGGATGTAGCCAAAAGCTTGGTCTATACGAAGCCTGATTTGTAAGCTGCTTGGGCAGTGGGCGTTTGTTATCTGTTGTTGCCTATGCTCAGCTAGTGAGTCATGTGTAAGGTCAAATTTCCAGTGCTTACTCAGCACAGTACTTGGCACAAAATAAGCACTAAAATACTTTTTCATTAATTTGCTAGTCAAACATGAACAAGACATGAAGAAAAGACAGAAGATGTGACTTTTAGCTTGTAAAAAGTGTAACAAGTGTCAATCCTAAGGGGTAGTTAGCTTTTCTATTCACTGGTGCCCCAGTAACCCAGTTCTGGATCTTTTATCATACAGCAAGACGTTAACTTTGGCTGACAGTAGCTTAAGCGCGTGTTGGTTCAGAAATTTGACGTGGTCTGGGGCGGGGGGCACCTAGGTCTTCTCCAAGTCTGGTTGAGAGGTTTAAATCACTGACATATATTCCAGAGATTGAACTATTTGTCCTCTTTAAAGCAGTTGAGTCAATGGTGGCTCTCAGGGTTTAGGGTACAAACATTTCTACTCTACATTTCTCAGGAGAAAGAGCTGGGGGGATTCAGCATGACATACTTGAGGGCATTAAGAAATGCAAAAGCTTTGCAAAGCCTTTTTTGCCCGCCTCTCCCCAACCCTAAAGTCTTGTTAAAGGGTCAGAAAAGGAAACATTCCGATTGCAACACATTTATACGTCTTTGGAAGACTGTATAGAATGGAGGAAGAAAGAGGAAATAGGGCCCTTCTGAGTTCCTCAGTGCCTGGTGGAGGTATCCTTTCCTCAGGAAAACCTTTATTTTCTTTTCAAAGAAAACAGAAAAAGCCCCAGGAAGCTTCAGATCATCTGACACACCATAGGCTGTTAAGGACATGGAGAGCCCAGAACAGGCATACCAAGACCTCCACTTTATGTCCCATCAGCATCTTTAATTGGTTCCTCAAAAACAGTGTTACAAAGGTGATTGTGTGTGTGTGTGTGTGTGTAGTTGCCCAAGCAATGTTACAGTGTTTGAGGTTTTGAGGTTTAATGAGGACACATGTTAAGCAATGTTGAATGGATGAACTTGGGTGGCATCTGCTTCTTCCTTTCTGGTCAAATTCTTTTATTGTGTCCCTCTAGCAGGCTTTACTAAAAAAGAAGCTCCCTGGCTGTAATCTCTAAGGCATGGTGTGAAATAGTGCCATGGGATGCCAGTCTTGGCTAGGCTGAGATGGCATCTGAGCTGGGAACTCACATGCATTTGACTTTCCTTTCCCCAGGAGCTCCAAACCAAATTTAGTGCGGAAGCATTAGCTGATAAGGGAAATCCTCTGTTAACTGTGAGAGTCTGTATGCTTTTCAGAGTATCTTCACATATCACTTGAGTCTTATCCCACCTCCATCTCTGCTCCTCAAAATCCTTATCTTCCTTCAAGGAAGTTCAAGGTCAGCTTCCTTTCAGACTGCAGTAGCAGTCTGTATATTCAACCTCTAGACACAGTCCTCCTTCTGCCTGCCAACAGCTTCCCCAACTGATACACATACATATGTATTTTATATATCTATATATCTAAATCTATATATCTAGCTATCTGTCTGTGTCTGTCTATCTATCATCTATCTATGTAGCTATCTATGTATCTATGTATCTATCTGTCTGTGTCTGTCTATCTATCATCTATCTATGTAGCTATCTATGTATCTATGTATCTATCTATCTGTGTCTGTCTATCTATCTATCTACCCAGACATATTCCAGACAGCTGTTAGTTTGGTGAGAGAGTATGGGCTGATGTTGAGAGAGAGAATAGTTAGTTGACTTGAGCTGAGGAACTAGAAACTGAATTCTCCAGGTTAGGGTGCAATCCTAGGTTAAAAAAAATCTCAGCCATGTTTAAAGTCAGTGTTCTAGTCACCAGGTTAATCTCAGGACATCATGTTGAGCAGCATATCAGACAACCAGGAGCAAACTTCAAATTCCCTTGTAGGCAGCAAGAATCAATTCTTAGGGCAAAACAAAGTTAAATCTGGCTATGTTTATCCTAGGGGCTCAGACCTTCACCATCATCCCCTTTCTACAAAGGAGTCCAAGAAGTTCCAGACAGAGATTAAAATGCACAAAAATATGACCCTCTTCCCTTACAAAAAAAAAAAAGATTGGAAAGAGGTCTTGTAAAAATGCAAGGCTAACACAAATCAGGACAATACGGATTTGCCTGTAACAGCAGCCACGATATACACGTGTGGACAAGAGCACCTTTATCCCATCAAGATCACACATTTGTGGGCAGGCCTGCGTCTCCCCACAGACTCTAGGCAGGGGACCAGAGGGCTCCCGAAGGGATCAAGAATAGGATTTTGTTATTGTAAGGTGAGGTGTGCGGGAGTAGGGGGAAGAAAGGGAGCAACCCTCACCACGGTCTTCTGCCTGTGACCGGTCCTAAGGAAGCTTTCTGTGGGGAGGTCATTGAGGGATTCATGACCACCTGGAGATCTGGTGTGCCATGTGTGGGGGCCTGGGGCTTAGAACCGTGGAGAGAGTAGGTAGCTATTTTGAAAGCCCTGTGCCCAACCCAAGCCTGCCCTATTTCGAGCAAGCAGTCTGGGGAAGCATTCCTCCTTAAATCATCCCCAACACTACCACACAGACAGGGAGCGGACCAAGGAGATTCAAAGGCAGACGCCAAAGCCTCTTCTCCTGGGGATGCTTTGTGACCAGGTCCTGTTTGAAAGGCTCCTGTGAAAGCCAGACCAACCCACCCCCTCATTTTACAGATGACGACCGAGACGAAAGGAGACGTGCCCAAGCGCACCCGGAGAATCCCGGCGGCGCCGAGGCGACAACGCAGTGGGCCCCCTGCCTCCCGGTCCGGTGCTGTCCGGCCCTCCGCCTATCCCCAGGCTTACCGTGCACCAGCTTCCTCATCTCCCGGTACCTAGACCACAGGTAGGCGCTGGGCTCGGGAGTTTGGGCGGCAGGGGCCGGGGCGGCACGGCGCTGGGCAGCCCGGCCCGGGGAAGGGGAGGCGGCGCTGGCCACCGGGCAGTGGGCGCCCGGGCTGGAGGAGCCGGCGCAGGCGGGGCCGGGGGCCGAGGGGCCGCAGCCCTGGCAGGAGGAGGCGGCAGCCGCTCGCTGCCAGCCGGGGCCGTCGTCTCCCCGGAGCCGGAGCCGGCGGCACCCCAGCGCTCGCAGCCCGGTGCCGGCCATCCCCTCCGCCCGCGCCCGGCCCGGCCGCCAGCTGGGCTCCGGCCCGCAGCAGCCGCATGTGTACTTCCCGCGGCCAGCCAATGGCTGCCCGGCCGGCCTCCCAGCCGGCCAATGGCCGGGGCCGCTGGCCAGGTGCGGACCGCTGGGGCGGGGCTGCGGCCCCCACTCGGGACGGCAAAGAGGGAGTGGACGCGTCCGGCGGCCGGACCGCACGCCAGCAGCCGGACCAGGAGCCGCGAGCCGAGCCCTCCCACCGCGCCTGGGACCACGGGCGTCCCCTTGGGACCGCGGGCGTCCCGTCCGCCTGGGACCGCGGGCGTCCGCCTGGGAGCGCGGGCGTCCGCTCCCACCTCGCAGCCGGCGGGACTCGCACCTGCGGCCCAGAGGCGGTGCCGTGACCGGCGTCCGCGAAGCGCCTCCGGGCGTGGAAGGCTGGGTGGGAGAGCGCGGGCGCTGCGAAGGCTCTGCCTAGGTTACATCGGAGCGAAGGGACTGTGGAGTTAGCCCAGGTTCATCCTCTTTTGGAGCAGGCAAGGTCCAGAATTTGGCTCTTAGTACTGGGGACATCTTTTAAAGACTGAAATGGAAACAATGGCAGCACGAATGCTAATTCTGATATTTAGCGAATAGCACTCTCGTGTTGAACAACCATGAATCTTAAGGAATGACTAAGAAATACTTAGGGGTATGGATTTTTAAATACTAGAATGTATTATTAGGGTATGTTATATACTTTAAGGTGTGGAAATTAAAAAAATAGATGACCTCTCAAGTTCCTGTAGTTATAACCTCTGTTTCATGTGTTGAAAGGTCACAAAAGGTCCTCCGCTTTGTATATGTACATTTATAGTCTTAGTATTTTCAAAGTGCCAAAAAAGTGACCAATTCTTGCTGCCTTTGCCTAAGGATGATACCGAGCACATGGGTGTGAAACTCCATTCACTGCAACGAGAAGTCACAGAGAAATTATTGGCACAAAAAAGAAAAAAAAACTTTAAAAATGCTTGTCCATCCCATTAATGGTTTCCTTATTCACCATGCTTGAGACAATCTACTGTGATGTGACAGATTGCAGGATTTTTTTCCCTAACCAGAAAGCAATAGCTAACATTTATATAGGGCTTACTACATAATGACATATCCCTTTGGTTCATTAGTATTAATTATATCTAATAATAATAACTAACATTTATATAGGGCTTTGACTATGTAATGACATATCTCTTCTCCACCAACTATCTCCTTTCTAGCATGGAACCTACTGACTTCCCTAACCAGACCTAGATGTTTTTTGTTTTGTTTTGTTTTTTTTTAAAACCCTAACACGCATTCTTTTGGCTGCATTTATTTATGTTCTTTTAAAGTTTTCTGAAAGTCACTTTGATGTGCCTTTTCTTTACTCTGCCGCTGCTGGACTGTGCTGGTCACTGTTCATTCAACACATTTCCACCAAAAAGCATCTGTGATCCTGCACCGGATGCCTGGCAATACAATAGGATTTAGCTACATGATTCCTGGCTGCTAGGTGTACGTGCCCTTGGGTGCACACCAAACCCTTTGCACTGGGGAAAATATGCAAAGGCACACATGCAGAGGAATGAGAACACTGAGTAAACAAACACCCAGAAATAAGGAATTCATGTTGCTCACTTTGTGAAGGGTAATATCATTGTTTGTTGTGGGACCTCTTGAGGCCCGTAGGGACATAGGGATTAGCATTGAGTTTCTAGTTCTCAAACTTCATTTCTGAACTTACTTTGCCAATTTTGCCACCCACAGAATAGCCTTTCTACAGATCTTTAGCCTTGGGGAAAGGGTGAGAGAAAAAACTGGAAAAGAATGTCTCTGAGGCTCACTCTCACTTTTTCTTGCACTCCACCATCAGGTTAAGGCGATTTAATCACTCTGAGATCAAACCAATTGGTTAGGAAACTGAGGTCCAAACAGGGAAAAACCCAAGATGATACAGAAAATTAATGGCAGATTGGAGACCAGAACCCAGGTGCCTTGACTTGTACTTCTAATGTTCTTTCCACTACTCTAAAGTGGCTTACAACTTTCCTTCTCAGAATTACTGCGTGGATCGCTCCTCCACTGCCTTTAAGATTTACAAAGATGCTTTCCCCACGATGACGCCCTTAGTTATTTTGTGTACTCATCATTTTCAGATCAAAGGTGCAATGGCAAGAAAGCTTAAGCGATCTTAAGCCAGAGGTCACATAAGTAGGTAAGTGTTAAATTCTGGGAACAGAACTCAGCTCTTCACCACCTTGCACTGCCTCCTCCGACTTTCCTGCTCTTCTCCACACCTCCATCTCCCATACCTTTGCACTTGCTTACCCCTACTCTGTAATATACTGCCTCACCATCCCCGCTGCTTAGTATCCCTCAGATCGAGCGCTACTTCCACGAAGACATTCTTGACCTCTCAACGGCTTGTGCCGCGCCAACTCCCCCTCCTCTCTTTGCCTTTTATATGCTTGTACAGGGTGACCCAAAGTCTAAAACTTTGTCTTTCCTGATAGAGTAAAAACTCCTTGAGGGCAGGGAACGGTTTCATTTTTGTCTTTGTATCCCAGTACCCAGCTTGGCACCCGATGTATGGTTGGTGGAGCAGTCAAAAGATGGTTCTGCCCTATACGAAGCCCAGAACTGAAGCAAAGGTTTCTGAAATCCCATCCCAGCTTAGCCCCGTCCACTAACTTCGCTCTGAGAGACTTCTTTACGGCGCATAGATCTTGCCCGTGCTTGGCTAGCTACCTGTTTTCATGTAGTCTTCGTCATTAAACTACGGGCTTCCTGAGAGCAGGGGCTGTCTCTTGTCTTTCTGTGTATGCTCAGTTTAGCAGCGCTTGGCGTGTAGCCCGGAATTCTCCGGAGCATTCCTTCTCCAGCCCGCCTCAGCTCCTCCCTAATCCAGCACAATCCCCGCCCACTCTAGACACGCCCCTTTCTCCTGCCCTGCCCCGCCCCCATTCCCTCCCTTCGCCCTAGCATCTCCCTTCTGCTCTATCCGTTCATTTCTCTGGCCTCAGCCCTTCCCTTTCTCCAACCTCAGCCCCTCCTTTATCCTAGCTCAGCCCCGCCCCTTTCACGCTCTAGCTCTTCCTCCTCCCGCCCTCAATCCCCGCCCCTTCCATCATAGTCCCGCCCCTCTCCTGCTCTAAGCCCGCCCCTTTCCTACCTCAATCCCGCCCTTCTTCCCTGGCTCCTCCCTTCGGCTCTATCCATCCCTTTCTCCAGCCTCAGCCCTTCCCTCATCCTAGCTCAGTCCCGCCCCTTCTGCTCAGTTGCCGGTCTTCTCCTGTCGTAGCCCCGCCCCTTTCCCACTCCGGCTCCTCCTCTTCCGGCCGCTGCTTCAACCCTCCTGCTCCCAATCCCCGCCCCTCAGCTTCCAACTTCCGTTCTGCCTGCCGCGGCCGGGCCTTTTCCCCGCCCAGTTTCCCGGCAACCCCGCTCCGGCGGCCTCGGCTTTTCCTGCAGAGCTGAGGCCGTCGTCGCAGACTGTCTGCCCGCCCTGCTCAGGTGAGGGCTTGCGGGTCAGGGCCTTGGGAGCCTGGCGCGCGGACCCCCGACTGCCTGAAGGCAGTCAGGCCCTTCCGGGGCCCGGGGCTCGGCGCCGCCATAAGTGTCCCGCCGGCACCTTGGCCCTTCCTGCCCCGGGGAGCAGCCTGCCCTTCGGGTCAGGGACGGAAGGAGCTTATCGTACCGATGGGGAAACTGAGGCTGAGGCGTTAACAGTGAGCCGCTCGTGGCCCTTCAGCTAGGGGGTGACAGGCGGGTTGTGGCCCCAGGTCCCGTGGGCCGTGCCGGGGTCCGGCGCCCGTGATGCGCTCTTCCGCGGGCACCCAACCGCGGCCTGCCACCCCTTTACAGCCCCGTGCTTTACGGCCCCCTCCGGTGACCCCGCGGGTTCCGAGCGCTTCCACGTTTATTCAGTCAGTCTTGGGGGCCGCTGTGGGGATGGCCTCCACCCCGCGGGGACGCGTCTGGGGCCGAGTCCGGGGGGCCGCCAGCTCCCTTTACAAAGGGGGAAACCGAGGCAGCCAGGCCGGTGCCAGGGCGCCTGTGACGGAGCCCGGCGGGGCCAGCCTCGCGCGTCCCCTGCGGGTTAGGACGCTCCCGGAGGGCCCCTGGCCAAGCGCCCCGCGGACGTGGCTGCCCCGGCCCCCGCCGCCCCTCCGTTGTCGGGCGTTGCTGCGGGACGGCTGTGGGGGCGCCCCCAGTCCACCCCGGACTTTAGGGTGCGCGCCTCGGTCGTGTCCGGGTCGGGGTCTCCCCGGGGCCTCACCTGGCCGGCCCGACGGCTGTGGAGGGGCCGGAGGTTTGGGGGTTCGGTGGTGCGGCCCGACAGCCGCGTGGCTCAGCCGCCGGGAGGTGACAGCGCCTGCGGGGCGCCCCCCGTGTCCCCCCCTGCTCCCAGCTGCCCCCCGCAGGGCGGTGCACTCTCTGGGGACCCGGGGCCGCCCTGGGTGTGCGCCCCGCAGCGCCCTAGGACCGGTCCGATGAGGCCCCGAGTTTTCCTCCGTGGTGGACAAGCACTGCTCTTGCTTTAGGAACCGTACGCCATAGTAAGGGGAAAGCCGTTTATCCCGTATTTCTCAACTTTTTTTTACGAATGGGCTTTTTGCTATTTTTCATTTTTCACATAGTTTCGCATGTTTGTAGTCTTCCTGTTTTGCACCAACATTGCATTTGTAGTATGAATCTGGTAATAGCATCTGGCCTTTTTAATCTCTAAACTTTTTAATAACTTCACTTTATCCCCTTGCATAGTCTCTGCATTGTTCTGTCACTATTCATTAGAGATATTGGTCTGTATTTTCCTTTCTAGCTTTATCTCTCCCTGGTTTGGCATCAGGATCATATTTCTTTCATAGGAGGAGCTTGGTAGGATGCTTTCTCTTTTGGAAAGCAGTTTATGCAATATTCAAGTTGATTTTTTGTAAAAAATTCAACTAATTCTGGTGTTTTTTTCCTTTCAGAAAGTTTTTTTTTACTGACTTGTTCAGTTTCTTTTTTTGAGTTTGAGTTATTTAAATTCTGTATCCTGTTAATGTGCATATTTTATGTTTTGTAGATATCTACTTTATTACAGATGATTGCGCTTCAAACTATTCTTAATTTATCGTGAACTTTCCTTTTTCACTTTTGATTTGGCAGTTTAATTTTTGTGCTAAACTTTTATCATACTAGCTAACAGTTTTGTCTGTTTTATTGTTTTTTTTATTTTTCAACTTAACGATTTTTGTTCCCATTTTCTTTATTTCTGTGATAAAATCTATCTTTTTAACACTAATAGTCTTTTTTTTAGTGAATGTTGTTGTGAATCATGGAATGCTCAGTTCTGGAAAAAAAATCAATATAGGTGACCCAAAGGACAGCGGAGTGGCAGGTTCTTCTTTTAATGACGCACATCACAACTTGTCTGCGTCTCATCCTCTGCCTTCTTCTGTCCGTCCTTTCCTAAATCTCAACATGCTGGGAGCTGAGCTTCAGATCTTTTGACGTTTCATGGATACCACTGGAGCAAAACATACTGACCTTTAGTTATCCTTTGCTCCTGCCATGTGACTAGCCCACCTACATTTCTGGGTTTACATCTCTTGACAACCTTTTCATTTCATTTTTCAATTCAGTGGCTTTTGCTTTCAGTTTGGTTATTCCTTCTCTGATAACATCTATCTTTTTCATATCCATACTCTTCTCAGTGATATGTTGCTATAAATCATGGAATGCCACAGTCTCTGAAGAATTCAAATTGCAAGTGAAATTGTAGCCTCGCCATGGTCATATAGTTACAGAGCTAATTACAGTTTAGTTTTGTCTTGGGTTCCACATGTCTCTATAAAAATGTGGTACCCAGAATTGAACAAAATACTCCCAAATGTGGCTGAACTGGCTCAGAAAACAGGGACGCTCCTCTTTATAACACCGTGCTGCTCTGTTAGTGCTGGTTTAAAAAACAAAACAAAGTAGACCCTTTTGTTTCAGGAACTGGCTTTTAGCGTTGTAAAAGAGCAGTACAATGGATAGACTTGGAGTCAGGAGAAATGGGCCCTGTCTTTGGGTCTTGCCTTGGAATCTGAGATGCTTGTGGGACTGGCAGCCTCTGGGAACCTCCTGGGACTTGGAAGTGTTTTGTGAACATGGAAGCTCTAGAGAGGGTTTACCTTCTAAAAGCCACGAGGTGGGAGTGAGCTTCCTTGTAAATTAAAGGCCGAACCAAATAGGAGCTGAGGCCGTTGGAGGGGCTGTACAACATCTTGCTTTCCATCTGTAGTTTCAGTTTATTTCTCATGAAGTCCGGCTGACGCCTTGGAGATGCTCACAAGGAGACAAGTGAAGCAACTTCTGCAGAGGGTGCCTGGACAGCGGCGCTTTGGTGTCTATAGATTTCTTCCTTTCTTCTTTGTTCTGGGAGGAGCAATGGAGTGGTTTATGATCAGAGTCCGAGTTGGCCAGGAGACCTTCTGTAAGTGGGCAGAAAGATGGGTACTGGGGGCATGGCTTTTAGTTCGAGCATTCAAAGTCAGATCCATCGCATTTACCAGGTGTTTACAGTATTGGGTTCTGGGGTGGCTTATAACTTGTCATTTAACAGGCCATGACAGCAGACCTAGATGTAGGCATGGTAGTCTGTCTAACCAAAGAGAAACAGAGTGAGACAGCACAGATGTCTTGTGGGGCTTGGCCTTCCTTTTAAAATTCAGAGCATCGGTGCCCTGGTATAGAAAATTGTGTTTTCAAAATCAAATCTAGGATTTTAGTCATTCTACAGTTCAAAGTCTCAGCTCACAGCTGGTTTTAAACTTGTCTGGATCATGTAATCCAGACTTGGCTTTTATCTTATTGATTTGTTTTGCTTCTTGTCTGCAGAAATACTCTAGTGCATGAGACCAGACAGACAATTCTAGAATAGTACGTGACATACGTGACTATATCCACACTTGTGTCCCACCTTGTACGTAGATTAATGCTGATATTCTTCTGTGTTGTGTCATTACAGTTTTAATTAGGCCATCACCTGCTCACCTAATAAGTCATGTTCCTTACTGCCCTCTGTGCTGAGTCACCAATCCAGTCAGCATTTATTAATCGCCTTTTGGGTTTGTGACACCAGGCCAGGTGCTGTAAATGGGAGACAAGAATGAAGCAGACCTTGCCTTCAAAGAACTTACATTCTAGTGGAGGAAATACAACATGTAAAAAAATAAATATACATGATAATTGGAGGAGCCATCACTAACAAGGCCTGGAGGTGGCCTGGAGCTGAGTCTTGGAGGAAGCTAAGGCTTCTGAGAAGTGCAGCAGAGGAGGGATGGGGCCAGCCAGGGCAAAGGCATGGAGGTGGGAGGGACACTTCCAAATTCTGGTAGCCAGTTTGGGTGGAGTGTATGAGGGGAATAACGTACATTAAACCTAGAAAAAAAGGCTAGTTTAAATGCCAAGCTGAGAAGTTTTAATTTTATTCTAAAGATAACAGGAAGCTCTTGAAATTTCTTGAGCAGGGGTGTGACTTAGTCAGACTTGTCCTTTAAGAAGGTTATTTTGGCAGCTGTGTGGAGGGTGGATTGGAGAGGGGAGATGCTGTCCTCGGGGGGTCCCGTCAGAATGCTCTTGTAATAATTCAGACCAGAGAGAATAGAGGCTTGAACTAGGGTGATAGCCATGTGAGTATAGACAAGGAAACAAATGCAGGAGATACTGTAGAGGGAGAATCAACGCTTGGTAAGCGATTGGATATAGGAATGAGGGAGAGGGGAAGAATTGATGATTCTGAGGTTATGAACTGAGAGTTGAAAGGGGGATGGTGTCCTTATCAAAAACAGAGAAATTTGGATGAGGGTAGGTTGTTTTTTTTTTTTTTGAGAGTTGGAGGTGGTAGAGTGAGTTCCATTTTGCATGCATTGAGTTTAAGATGCTTATTAGATACACAGATGATACAGGTGGAGATGTCTAACAGTCACATGGTGACTTAAGACTGGAGCTCAGCAGAGACTGAGACTCTATATCTCTGAGAGTCATCTGCTTAAAGATAACCGTTGAACAAGAGACAAGGTTCAGAGAGGGAAAGGAAAAGGGCCCAGAAGGGAACATTCATTGGGGAACATCCACAGTGAGAGGTAGGACACACATGGTAATCCAGCCAGTTATTTCCCTCACTCAGAATCCCTCTCACTTCCAAACGCTTATGCAAATCCTGCCCATCCTTCAGGGGCTCCTGCTTCCCACATCCTCCAGTTCTCATTCATTTCCCTTTCCTTTCCACTCTTTGCTGTCATAAGTTAGCATTTTATATATTGTACTGTATCATTCTCTCCTGTGTTAGTCTTATATCTCCAGCTTGATTAGTCATTGTAACTTCCCTGTCCCATGACACAGAAGCAGCTACTCAATAGACGCTTGTTGATTGGGTGGCGTTACCTTTGAATAGCTAAGGGATGAATAATGCCGAGCCCTTGTTAAAATTAAATTTATCTTTCTATAGAATAGAGATCAACTTTTAGCTGTTTGTAAATAATCAATTGCCTGTAAACATTAATTTTTAATTCTTGTAAATTTGAAGAATTTTTTAACTTCTCATTTTTTTTTCAAAAGGACAATCAGAATTTTTATTTTTCCCAGATGATGTATACCGAAGAAAACAATCAGAGAGGCAGTACCAGAGAAGGCTGGAAGAAGAATCTTGAGAAGCAGGAATGATGGAGCCTCAGTTTTCTACAAAATAAATATCCTAAACAAACTTTAAATAAAATGTGAATGCCAAATGTTCCCACTTGGGGGTCTTCCCTGATGTAGAAGTCCATTCATTGGTGCCCTCTTGTGGCCTGAGCACAGATCCTTCACCTCCTTCAAAACATCTGTGGAAGGTATTTCTAAGTGTTTTCATACTTCAGTGTTTCTAAAGCAGTATAAGGATTCTTCAGGATATTTTTTGGAGCAGACTGAATTAAATGAGTGTGTTTTAGGTCATTAGTGATAACTTTAAAGCACTGCTTTTTGCGGAAATATTAAATAAATTAAATCATGAACAAGTACACTACCAGTATTCTTTTTTTGGAGGAAAAATAAAGCATGACTGTCCCAAGAGTAACGAAGCCAGTAAAATATTTTGCATATTAAAATCCTACCTTCTACCAACCTTTAAACATTTCATCTTGCTGGAAGCTTTTGGCTTTTCTTTATCTTAGTCATAACCTACTCTCAGGCTCCCTTTTGCCCCAAGGACAAATAAACCTCTGGACTCTGATTCCAACCCACCTGTCAAGCCTCATTTCACATTACTTCTGTTCTGGTGCTTAATACTCCAGCTGCATTCTCATGGAGTCTCCAAACAGTTAATGACCTCTTTTTTCTCCATACTCTTTTCCTTAGTAATCTTACTCTCACAGCTTTAGCTGTGTTCAGATTACTCCCAGATGCACCTCTGTAGTCCTGACTGCTTCTCAGTACTGGATCCTCGCCTCCAACTGGCTAGAACACGTGTCAGATTCTCAATCCCAACACACTTCAAATGGGATTTATTGTTATTATACTGTAGGGGTTCTGTATATCCTCCAGGAGCAATCTAAAACCTTCCATCTGGCTTTTAAAACCCTTCACAACCTGACCCTTTCTTACCTTTCCAGCCTTTTTATGCCTCGTCTCTGGCCTTCCCTCCAGACCTCTTTACTAGATGTTCCTGTGCCAAGGATGTTCTCCCTCCTCGTCTCCACCTTCTGGTTTTCCTGGCCTCTTTCAAGTCTCCAGTCCTACCTTCTGCAGGAAGCTTTGGCTCGCCTCCCATATTCGTAATGCTTTCCCTCTGAGATTATTTTGAATTTATCCTGTATAGATCTTGTTTGTTCGTAGTAGTTTGCATGTTACCTGCCCTGTTAGATTGTAAACTCCTTCAGGGCAGGGACTAATTGTACCTCTCTTTGTATCCTGAGCAGTTAGCACAATGTGTGGCACGTAGTAGGCACTTTAATGCTTCTTGACTTTGACCTGACGTCTCTTCTTTCTTCTTACTTTCTTATTTCTGTCAGTGATGTTTTCTCCATGTTCTATGCCTGGATGTTATCTTAACTCTTTCCTTTCCCTCATCACAAGCCTTCTTGCTTCTACCTCCCCCGTATCTCTCACATCTGTACCTTCTCAATTCCCATGCTACTCCCCCTAGGACAGGCCTTTTTCTTCCTGCCTGATCTAAGCAGTTGACTTTGTAGGTCTCTGTCCTTTATGCATTGCCATTCTCGTCTTTATAACTGGCCTGGAAATGTTATTCTTCCGTTTAGAAATCTTTAGTAACTCCCCATTGTCTCTATACCTTAGCTTGTCATTCAAGGCTTTCCACAGTTGGGCATCATCCTACTTTCATAGCTGTATCTCATTACTTTACTCTCGTTACTGTACATTGCACACAGACTGGACTACTCACTGTTTCTCATCTAGGATCTTCTTAAAGCCTTAAATCTCATGGGGCAACAGCCTCTATAACTACAATAAGCACCGATTAATCACTTACTGTGTCCCAGACATGTAAGCTTTGGGAATACAGACACAAGCAAAAAGAAAGCTATTCCTTGCCCTTGAGGGAGAAACACCCAGAAGGGAGCCAAGAAGTTGGGAAGGGGCAGGACAGGCCCCTTTGGAGGACATGACATCAGAATCTGGGAAGTCAGAAACACAGCCAGGAGGGAACGAAGGTCGGCCCTGGAGGAACTCGCCAACGGGAGAAGGGATGTGTCCGACAGAGGTGTTAGGGTAAGAAGGTGGCAGGGCTAGAGGAAGGTGCGAGGTGCACAGGGAGGAGGCCCCAGGTGCTGAGGGGAGGAGACGGCAGCTCAGGCGTGGTGGGAGAGTCCAGAGTCAGAGGCAGAGCTGGGAGAGGGTGCGACATTTTGGTTTTACGCTTGGCGCTGGCTGCATTTTATTCTTCTCCGCCTCTTTTTCCCTTCAAGACGATGCGCTCCATAAAGGCAAGGGCTTCGTCCTGTGTCAGCAGCCTTGCAGCGCCGCCGGCCCAGGGCCCGGTCCACAGGCGTTAAATGTGTTCAGTTCGAACTTTCCTGACATGCAGAACCAAAACAGGCTCAAGACCTTAATGTTTCTATGACAACTTTTTGAAGGATCCAGAAACCCTAGGTTTTTATCCCTAAATTTTCTAAAAATGACTAGTTTTCCATGAAAAAAATGAACTCTTTGTGGTTGTTATCACCCTAGCATAGATGAATCTAGCTTAGGAATCGACCAGAAGAAATGACTGCCTTTAGGGGAACATGTCACCAAGGCATTTCAACTGTACTGTGAGAGAGAAGGACTGAATCATGGGAGGCCTTGTGAGAGACAAGGCGTCATCCGTTAAAAAGGAACGGAAGGTAGCGTGGTGCAGGCACTGGAGGCAGGATGCGCTGGGTGCGTCTGCTACGTGCTGGCTGTGTGGCCCGAAACAGCTCTAAGAAGAGACCAGGCTGCACTGCTCCTGCTTTGTTCCCAAACCCCACCCCGCCATTCCTGTGGAGTTTGTACTGCAGAAAGGTCTGTGTACTTTCTGTGGTGTAAGTGTAGCAGCCTTTTGTAAATCGTTGGTATGGAAATGCTTGTTGAATTTATTCTGATTGACTACCTCCTTGCCTGTAGGAACTTTTCTAAGAAGTTCCTCTTTCCTTCAGCCTTTCATTCCATGCCCACCTTGGTCTCAGAGGATGATGTTAACCTCTAATTTTAACAACACAGACATCAACCAGAGAGAACTTCAGCCCTCCTCTCCTCTAAAACTACGTCATTGCCCATCCTCTCTTTGCCAAGGCTGGTCTTGACCATGGCCCCTCCCATGTCTTCTGCTGCTCTACTCAGTACTCATCCAGTTAACAGGCATTTATTAAGCACCAGCTGTGAACAGGCCACTGGGCTAGCCATCTACAGAGATAGGACATGGTTCTTGTCCTCATTGAGCTTAGAGACTGGCAGGGTGCTAGGACACAGAAATAGATAGCTAGATAAGTGTGGTAGAGAGGTGTCAAATAGAGCGTGCGTGCGTGTGTGTTTGTGGTGTGTTGACAGCTGAGGGAAGGGTTCAGGGACAGCTTTAGAGAATCAGTGGGGTTTAAGGTGGGAGTTAACATATATGTCAAGGAGAACATTCCAGGGTGTGGAACAGTGTGATCCAAAGCACAGAACCAGAACAGAGCAGGTGGTGTTCCTGGAGGACATGGTCCACTTGACTGGAACATAGAGTAAGTAGAGAGAAGCAATATAATTAAGTTTGGAAACATAGAGGACTGGATTGTGGAGGACTCTGAAGACCGGCGGAATTTAATTCAGTAGGCAGTTAGGAGTTATTGAAGCTCTCTGGAGGTTTGGAAGAGAGAAAGCATAGAGGTGGAAAGGCCTATTAAAACCCTAGATGGCGACCAGGCAGGAAGAGTGACGTTGGCTGCTCATATTTCGGGGATAAGTCAGACTGGGAGTTATCAGAGGACCGGCAGACCATAACTGTTGCCATGGAGTCCTAGGGTCTTCCAGGCCTTAGCATGTGCCTTGGCACTGTGCCCCCCGGCCTCTAGGCCCTGCCATCTGATCTTCCACTGCACCCTGAGAACTTGTGCGCCTTGTGTGCCACCACTGGAACTTTTCGAAATCGGGGGCTTTTCCATCGCTCTGCAGCTGAATGCTCTCACTAGACTGTCTCTTCCACTTAGAATGGGAGAGCCTTGAAAGCAGGGACTAGTTGTGCTTTTCTTTTTGTGTGCCTTTACTGGGCACAGAGTAATGTTTAATGAGTGCAGTAGACCCAGCTTGTGGTGACGGGGCCAATACTAGTGCTGGCTGTGGGAACCTAGAGTATGGAATGAAAGCAGGAGGTATAGTAGAGATGAAGCCATAGGATATGGCAGCTGAGAAGAGGGATACGGTATATGAGGAGAGAGGAGACGCAACCATGACAGAATATAGTGCTGTACCCTGGACAGAAGACGTGAGGTCAGAGGGAGGATCAGGGTTAGGGGAAAGCTGGGATTGAGGTGCCCATGGGACATTCAGATGTCCTAGATATGCAGTTGTGGAACTAAGGTCAGGGCTGGAGAAGGAGACGGAGACTTGGGAACCATTTGTATTATTTCCAGTGAGAGTGGGAGGAGAAAATAGTACTGAGAAGAGGATCCGCTTCCAAGGATCTAAAGAGGAGAAAAGCCAGTGATGGAAACAAGTACATGGGAAGAGGAGTAGTAGGAGAACCGGAGAGGGGGAACCTTTGAGGCTGAGGGGTGAAGGCCACATGGACAGCTTCACGTGTTGTGAGATCCGACAAGGCCTTGGTGACTAGAAGGGCACACTGGCGATCTCCCTTTCCATTGGCTCCTCTGACACCCTTGGACATCACCCACCCTCCGAAGTTCTTCCCTCTGGAGCTAGCATATGATTTCTTTTCTCCCTCGAATGCCAAAGCTCTAGAAAGAACACTTTACACATTTTTACCTTCAGTTCTCCATCCCCCTCCCCCTTACTCAGCCTCTTGAGATTTGCCTTCTGTTCTTTTTTAAAATAAAAACAAGACAAAATATTTTATTAATGCCTTTTGTCTTTACATGGATCATCTCTGGAGGAAGTTATTTCTCTGGGATTTTCATTGTTTTTGGTTTACTCAAAGTTCTACTTCCTTTTAGTAACCTTTTCATTACATTCAATTATCCTCGATGTGTCTTTGGGTCCGGCTTTGCATCAGTTCATACAAATTTTTTCTGTTTTTCTGAATTCCTTTTATTTGTTATTTATTACTGCAGCAATATTCCATCACATTAACGTGGGGACAGGAACTGGACTTTTGGCATCTTTGGTATGAGGAACTCCTTCTACCAGTGCAGGCCTGGCATCTTCTAGTTTTGAAGCCTAGTGACCTGCCCTAGATCATACAGCCAGTGTGTGTCAGAGGTGGGACATTAACACAGGTCTTTCTGGCTTCAATGCTGGCTTTCTATCCACTCTGTTACTGCCTCTCCTGTTCACAGAGCTGTTCCACAACAGGTGGGTGACCCAATTTGTTTCCACTTCTATGCTACTACAGAGTGCCTAGAGGCAGCTAGGTGGTACAGAGGATAGAGTTTTGGGCCTGGAATCAGGAAGTCTTGAGTTCAAATGTGGCCTCAGGTACTTAGTAGCTATGTGACCCAAGGCAAGTCACTTTACAAAACTCTGTCTCAGTTTCCTTATCTATAATAGGGGGATAATAGCACTCAGCTCTCAGGGTTGTTGTAAGGATGAAATGAGATAATAATTGTAAAGTGTTTATACAGTGCTTGGCATAGAGTAATTGCTGAATGTTAGCTATTAGGAAAATTTTGATATATATTGTGTCTTCTTTGTTTTTATTTAATTTCCTCGGGGTATATACCCAGTAAAGGGATGCCTGTTCAAAGAGTTTGGACAGTTTAGTTCTTGCATAAACCCCATTGGTTAGTAGTTAGGCCATCATACAGCCCCCACAGGACAAGCGTGTCAGAGATTCAGGGACAAAGGCCAGTGAAGAGTTGAACTGTCCTGGTGAGGATGAAGATACACTTAGGAGGATTAAGGCAGAGAGAGGCTGAAATAGAGAGGATGATTTGAAAGGAAATGCAGAGTTCCTGATCATGGAAGTGAGGATGGCAAGATTAAAAAATGGGGGCTGTGTCCTCACACTCACATTCTTGTTCTCGTTTTCCTTGGACATTCCAAATGCTTCTTCCCATGTCTAGTCCTAACAGAGATCCACTCGATCACTGGGTCAGTTTAGGGACTGTAGAGCTGTGGGGTCAGACTCATAGAAATGGGGGCCATTAAACCATAATGAGGATCACTGCTGGCTGCATGTTGACTGAGAAAACCACACATTAATGCTGTGTTCTGTTGCGTTTTTATTTCCTTATTTTAATATTTCCTGATTACTTTTTAATCTGGTTTCATGTGTTTGCCACCTCTGGATACAGTAGAATTAATGACCTCATCACTAAATTAAATGGCTTGTTTTTCAGTCCCCGTCTTGGATTTCTCCAAACACTTCATTCACCATCCATTACATCACACTTGCTTCTCTTTTGGCTTTTGTGACTTTGTACATTAACATTTGTGACATTTTGTCTCTTTTGCTGGCTCCTTATCCTCATCCACCTTTTAAAATAAAAGGCGTCCTGAATATGAAGGATTCAGAGAATCATGAGAAAATTTCTATGAACTGAAGCAGAATTAGGAACCCAGCATATACAGAGACTACAACAGTATAAAAGTAAAGAAAAATAAGATGAAAATGCATGTTTTACAGCTATAATGCTGAGGTTTAAGAGACGACTGCTATGTTGGTTTTGCTAAAGTTTTTCTTTTTTGATCTCATCCTAGGGAAAGGCTCACTGGGTCGAAGAGAGGAAGAGGAGGGTATATTTGAAAATGCATGTGATATAAAAGAGGCATCAGTGAAAAAAAAAGTAGGCTCCTCTCCCCTGATTATTCCCCTCTGAGGTTCTGCCCTTGGCCTTCTTCTTTTGCATCCACGCAGTCTATTCCTGGGGCTTTAACTAACACCTCTGTGCAGGGAACTCAGATACATACATCCATCTCCCCGCTCAAGTTCAGCCTACTGACACCTCAAGGAAATGTCCAACCCAACGGTGACTGTTCTGAATCCAGCTTTGTTTGTGACGTCCCCTATTTCTAGTGATGACACCATTGCTGGGTGTCAGAACTTGTCCCTTTATTTATCCTCCTCCTTCACGCCCCATATTTGATCGTCTGCCAAGTCCTGGTTCTACCTCGGCAGCCTGAGGTTTTGGAAAGAGCACAGGGCCTGGTTGGAAATTCTGCCCCTGGCTTCCATGGGGGAGCGTGCGTTCCTCCTCAAATTCTGAGGACAATTTACAGCCTGGGAATCCCTCAGGGCTGCTTTTTTTTCCTTGGCAGCTCCATGACAGCCAGAGAGGAGGCTATTTAAGCTCTTATCTGGGCTTCTGATAGTTTGGGGGACGTGCCACTTCTGTGTGTTCGCGGTTTTACCAGCCTCTAATTGCGTAATACATTCTTATTCTTTTTTATTTCTTTTGGTTTTGCTTTTTTACCTTGTGCATTTGCTACCTTATCGATTTTTGTGCCCTCTTTTAAAAAATCAGATTAAAGATGATTCATTTTATGTCTTTTTAAAGAACTAATTTTTGGCTCTACTTATCATTTTGATTTTTTTTGTTTCCAACATCTATTTCCCCTCTAATTTTTAATAGCTCCTCTTTTGCGCTTACTTTAGGTTTTTTGTTGGCTTTCTGATTTTGAAAATTATGTATTAAGTTCACTGATCCTCTTTTATTCCATTTTGTTAATGTATGTTTGTAAGGATATATGATTTTTCCCCCTGAGGACTGCTTTAGCTTCATTCCAGAAATTTTGGTCTGTTGTTTCATCATTATCTTTTTCTTTTAGATGTTACTGTTTCTGTGAACCAACTCAGCTGAATACTGTCTTCTGCTTTCACATTCCACTGCCCCCTTGTCCTAAAGCTGATCATGTTTTGACAATTCCCAGCTCTGGATTACTTTCACCACGTGCCACCTTGAGTCCTATTCCTGTGCTACTGAATGGAGCTTGAGGAAACCACTCAACTGTGCCCACTGGGTCCATTTCCTCCTCTTCACTGAGATCCACAGCAATAAGGCAATTATTAATTTGCTCCTTAATTAAGCCACTGCACCCCTCAAACCTTTTTGTTTCTCCTTAAGTCTCCCCACCCCTTAGCTGAGGTCCACAATTCATTTCTCCCACAAAAGGGATATTTATTGTGGGTTCCCCTTCTCCCTATTGCATCACCTTCACTTTTGTCTGATGAAAAGGTGGCCCTTCATCTTGCCAAGGCCAGCCCTCTACTGTACCTCGAAGTGTTTTTTACTTCAAAGAGAGCATTTCTATGAATATAGCAAAACTGAGGATTGTTTATGACACCTAACCCTAAAAATCTCCATTTCATACTAGCTTTTTTTTAAAAAAGTACAAAATAAAAATCATACATCACTTTCAAAACTGTCCTCCTTGTCTGTACTTCCTTTTTGTTATTTAAATTTTTTTCAATGGACCCCTTTTTTTTGGAGAGGCATTCCCCAAACTCCCCCATTCCACCTCATCCTTGCCCAATTAAAAACTAACAAAATAGAAATCCTTGTAATGAATAGGCATAGTCAATCAAAATTACTCTATATGGTAACTGTCCAAAAACTTCCGTTTTCTGTGCATTTGGAAAAACATTTACATGACCACCCTTTTATTGCATCAAATCCCTCCTCCACCCAATTAAAAGGCGGAAAGAAAATAGCTTTTGTAATGAAAAGTAATCGAAGTGTATCCACAGTGGCCATGTCCAAAAACGTGTGTCTCTCTGTACCTTGACTGCCATCACTTCTCTGTCAGGAGGTGAATGACATTTCATTATAGGTCCTCTGAAGACATGGATGGCCATTGCATCGATCAGAGTTCTTAAGTCTTTCCAAATCATTTTTCTTGTCCTTTTAGAAACTGTTCTATTTCTGCTCATCTGCATCAGTTCATATTACCCCAAATCCTCTGCAATTACTTTGTCATCATTATTCAGTGCTCCATCACATCGACATGCAGTAACTTGGGCAGCCATTCCCCAATGCATGGGCAACCCCTTGAAGGGAAACCCCCTTAAGAATCTAGTTTTTTCTTTTCAAGACCCCCTTAAGGATCAGGCAATTGGTTCTGCTTGAGCATCTTTCCTTACCTTGTGCTATCCTCCCTCGTAAGCTCTTCCTGTGCCCACTAGTTTCCCTGTCGAGTTGGATGTATTTCTGTAACCACATCGTGTGTTTGTGTGTATTCACCACTCCTCTGGCTGTTAGATGACTGGGGTTCTCATGACGCCTGCTCCACTGCCCTTTCCTCATACGCTGCAAGTAAGAGGAAAAGCAAATTCCAAACCCTTCTTGTTCCTTTTTGTACACGCTGTTTTAGTTTTACTCCTTCCCCTCTTACAACCCTCAGAACAGAACCAGTGCACCCCTATTACTTTTTTAAAACTTACTTAACTCCATTAACGGAGACATTAAAGTTCTGAAGGGAAACTTGCTTCTTTTCTCCATATTAGAATTTTAGGATTACATCACTGTTCAGCTCCTTCCAATTTCTCAAATAACTATCTTTTCTAGGTTTTTCTGGACTTGTGTGTTTGTATTTCAGTGTTCCTAGTCGGCTCTGATCTTTTCATAAAAAATGCTTGAAAATCCTCTGCTCCATTCAAGGTCTACCTTTTCCCCCTATAGGATTATACTCATTTATGAGAGTTAAAGGTATTCATGATCATATTTCCATTTTCTTTTCCTTTTGGAATACTGTATCCCAAGATTTCCTTTCCCTTTTAGTAGAAGCTGCCAAGTCTTGTGTGATCCTTATTGTGGTTCTTGGTGCTCAAACTTTCTTTCTGTGCATTTTATTTTTCCCTTGATGCTGGAACATTGAATTTTAGCTGTAACATTCCTAGGTCTTTGAGATTTCTTTTAGGAGATGATTGATTCTATCTTTCCTTTACTCTTTGGTTCTGGGTACCATGAGGAAGGACACTGATAAGCGGAAGGGCATCCAGAAGGAGACCAGGACAGTGGAGAAGCTCAGATCTATTTCCTATATAAGGATCAACTGAAAGACTGAAGGTGTTTTACCTAGAGAAGACTCAAGGGAGATGTAAAGATGGAAGAGGGATCAGACTTGTTCTGTTTGGACTCTTCCAGATGGACCATAGACTCAGACTGAGTGCTGGAAGCAGCCTGGCCAGGTCTGGTTCTGAAGTGTGAAATCTGCAATTGGGGCTTTTTAAAAATTAGCTTCAAAACCTACAGGCTAGGTGAGGTGTGGTTAGGGAGCAGTTTGAGAGACCTAGTGTTGTCCTGGGGCCTCACACCCCTCTTCTGTTCCTCCCTTTCTCAGCAGAGTGCCTCTTCCCCTGTTTTGCAGAGAAAACAGAGGCCATGCACCAGGAGGTCCCTCTTCTCCCTTTCCCTACATCAGGGTCCTGGGGCAGCTAGGTGGTGCAGTGGATAGAGCACCAGTGCAGGAGCCAGGAGGACCTGAGTTCAAATATCACCTCAGACAGTTGGCACTCATTAGCTGTGTGACCTTGGGCAAGTCACCTAACCCCAGTTGCCTCATCCTGGGTCATCTCCAGTCATCCTGATGAATATCTGGTCACTGGACCCAGATGGCTCTGGAGGAGAAGTGAGGCTGGTGACCTGCACAGCCCCCCCCCCCCCCAAAACAAAGTCAAGCGCGAGTCATGTCATCATTTCTCTGCGTTGGCACCGAGGGACGAGTACACATGCACATACTCTTTGGTCCTGAGAGATCTGGGCAGTTTTCATTTATGACTACAAGTAGAGTGTCCAGACTTGGGTTTTGGAGAGGGCAGAGTGCGACGATTCTGAGATGGTCTCTTTGGCCTGTTTTCTGGGGTAGTTGTTTCTGCTGCCAGACATCATACATTTTCTTCTATTTTTTTCAGTCTCTTGATGTGACCCCATTTGATGAGACCCCATTAAAAGTTAATTTTGCCTTTTGAACACTTGTCGCTGTCTCACAGAGTCACTGATTTGTCCAGGAGCCCGTCACCTGGCTTCCATCTTTTTCTGCTAAACCACTTCTTTTTCCACCTCTGTCCTTAGAAGTTTTGCTCCATTTCTTCCATCTGTCCCGGTCATCCTCATGGAAATTCATGTTTTCCTTTTGAGAGTCTGCTCATGGCTATTTGTGGAGTTAGTGTATTCTTCTTTTGGGAGAATCTCTAGAATCGCAGTAAGTTTTGGTATCAGTCTCTATCTTCTTTGCTTGCTCACCTCTCTAGTTTCAGTTCCCTGAGGCTCTGCCCCGATGCCCTTTGGGCGGAGTGGTCAGGCCTGGGCTCCCCAGCTGTGAGGTCCTTCTGGATCTTTGAGGCTCGGAATGCCAGGTCTTCAGGACAGAGCACCAAGGCCCTGGTCTGAGCAGGGCTGGAAGGCTGACAAGTCTCAGCCACAAACGTCACTGTCACTTGTTCTGGAGCTTCCCATTACTGAATGAGTACAGTTTAGTCTGCGTGTCTCAAACTGCTCTCCAGCTTCTGACTTTGCCTTTTCCCATCTCTGTTTGTTCACCGTCCCCAAAGCCTGGACCACATTCAGACACGGTCCCTGAATCCCAACTCGAGTCATTTTCTCCATAACCCTTCCTCTGATTCCCTTCAGTTGGAAGTGAGAACTCTCCCACCTGCAGTTCCTCAGGATCTCTCCTTTGTATTTATTACATCTGTCCTTAGTATCATAATCGTGTATACACCATATCCTTTCTCATGTAAACTCAGCAAGGACAGGGAATGTTTTATTTCACCTGTCTACCCAGGCCCCAACACAAGACTCTGCACCTGCTGGAAGTGTCAGTGTTTGTTGGATGCAATGGAGTCTAATCTGCGGCAGAGGGAAATACTGCAAGGATCTGCCGGAGGAAAAACTGTTTGTATGTCAGCCAGCCACCAAGCTTTGAGTCTGTTATTGTATAGAGCTTGAAGACTGGGCTATGATGCAGTTTTCTCTGAAATGTTTTATCATTATACACTATATAATATTCTCTAGTTTATTTGGTTACAGTGAAGCCTGTTTTAGAAACATCCCTGAAACAGATAGGCTAATAATGTCTTGCAACTGTTTGGCCAGAAGAAAAAGACACCTATTTTAAACACCAGCCACATATTAAGGCATCAGAGCAGACTGCTGCAACACCAAGGGAGCTTTGATTAGAGGTGACATCAAAGAACATTTCTGGCCTGTCTTCTTCTTGTACATGGCTGCTTCCTTTCACAGTCAAAACATTTAATGAGACCCCATTAAAAGTTAAGCAGTACAGCAGTTCACATTAAAGAGCAGAAAAATGAAAATATGTATTATCGTGAAAGGTAACAGGAGAATGGTCCAGTACAATGAGAAAGACCCAGGTGCATAGTGACTAGCTGGGGGAACTTGGGCAAGCTATACTTCCTTGTATCCCAGACAGTTTGATAAGGAAGGTACAGAAAAGTGACTGGTCTTTATCAGTGGAGGGAACTTTCATTTGGGGAGTTCCCTACACTGCAGATTAACTCACAGGTTTTGCCCAATAGTAGCAAAAAATGCTTAGGGCAATGCCCGTTGCGGCTAATTTATCACATTTTCAAAGGTTTTAGAGTTGGAAGGGATGTATCATCTCAAACCCTCTCATTCTACAGACAATGCCCAGATTAATTGACTTGACTGCCTTTATGCAGGCAGTAAGTGGTTTTCTGAATCTAAATCTAATGCTCCTAATACTACATGACACTACCTCTTAACAGAGCAGAAAATCTGTAAGGTCAGTCATATTCTCCAAACATCTGAAGACACAGTCAGGCAATCCTCTAAAAGGGGCCATTTATTTCCTTTTTCTTTGCCTGCCAAAAATGATCATTTTTATTTATTTCTATAAGAAAGAATCCTATCATTTTCCTTGGCAACTCATTTTAATGGCTAGGAGACTATCAGGCAATAATGTTTCATCTAACCTAAATCTATTTCTTCTTCCTCCGCGTGAAGGTTATTACCTTACACATACTTAAAAGATTATTCTATTTCCCCCAAAGCAATCCCTTCATGTGAAACCATTCAACTTTCTCCAAGAAGACAGAATTTCTATTCTTACAGCTCAATAGCTTTCACACTTCAACCAAGGATTTCCTTTAGTTTGGCAACAAGACTGCAACTATTTTTTGGGTCAAGAAAAGTTATTTCCCTTTTGCTTACTTTTGTACATTTCCCAAATTAGGAGTAGGCTATAGTTTTCTGGTTTCTCTGTTTTCATGGTACATTCCTTCCTAAGACTGGGGTGGGATACATGAAAAGGTAACTCCAAACTTTTTGCTGTTCATTATATTTACTAGTTTTTAAAGCTTCCAACAAGGAATCACATGGACTTTGCAAAGTGATATGAAAAGCAAGAATTGGTTGAATTTTACCAACACTAATAGTTTCTTTTAAAAAAGTGCTGATGTCTTAGACACACTTGTGTACGAGACACACAAAAGACACACGTTCTCGTCCATAGTGGAGAGTGTACTTCACCCGCTACAGCACGATTTTTAATGAATAACACGCGCTCTTCTCCTTAGAAATGAATTGAGCTTCTCTCTATTTTGAATTCTAACTTCTGCTTAGGCCTGTCTTTCACCTGACTGCCAGCTCCTGTGGCATGCTGGGCATGGTGGGTCAAGTCTCCCTAAGCCAGTGTCAGTGTGCACCATCAGTGGGTGGTCACAGGCCTTTCCCCCACTTGCTATGTTCTTTTCCTGTGTGATAGGCATTCTCGATGCCAAACTCCAAGTCTTCTTCTTAAACCAAGGTTTACCATAATCTTTACATGATCACATATTTCAGGAGCTATACGTTCCTGAAACTAAAATCTGTCAACAAAATCTTAACGGAACCATCAGACCTGATTAATTTAGATCACTTTGCAAACTCCATTTTTATTTGGAATAAAAAGCTTCAGATGAACAAAATGATGGTACATACACATATTGTAAGACTGGTTACCACTTTAAACCCTTTTGATACAGAGGTGAGGATAAACCAACTGTGACTTAACCAGGTCTGAAAACGTTTAAGCTGAAAAGTCACCAACACCAATTTTGAGATTCTGCACGGGCACTGTTTTTGTTTTCTCTTGAAGGGGAAGGGGGTTGCGTGTGTGTGTGCACGCGTGTGTGTGCGTGTGTGTGTGAGAGATGCAATTAATGGCTTTCAACCAGTTGACTGAAAATACAGACACTACTTTAATCCATATTCTTACTTTGCATATAAACCCAATTTTCTCCCATACATACTTGCACTTTAAAAATATTACAATGCTGTTTAGGCCAACATATTTTCCACAGCCATACAAACCAGAGGTTCTAAAAACCACAGTAAAATGTGTGGTTATTTTATTATTTTTTTAATCATTTGAATTAGAAAAAAAAATTTTTGGTTAGGTATGAAATTTCTAGACTGCAGACCTCAAATCCTATCTCCTAAATTTTTACTGACATTCTCCACAGAAATACACAGAAAAGACATGATTCTAAAATAAATACACAGTTAAAACAAAACAAAACAAACAAACTTGATTGGGCCCACAAGTAGCCTCAATGGCACTGCCCTGCATGATCCTAATGGAGATCTAGGGTTGATTTGGTTAGTTCTTACAGTGACAGTGAAGCTGGTAAAGGGGTTGGAAAAAGAGTGCTCCCAGCTTCCTATGCCTTCAATAACAGCAACCATTCCACTGGCTGGAAAGAGTGTTTTTAATAGGCTCCCAAAAGGAGTCTTATCCAGGCCCCAAATAAAATAAAGTAAAACAAACTTAAAAAAATAAATAAATAACTTAACTAAAATTAATTCCAGGCTCTTTGGTGTAATTTTGTTAATGTCTAGGAACAAAAGAATCCGATTTTAATAGACAGTCCATGATGGTGGTTGGATGGCTCAGATAAACAAAGAACGAGGACATGTTCATTATCTGATTCAGTTCAATGTCTTAATCTTTGTGGTGAAAACAGCAAAAACTCTAGTCACTGAGATGTATTCTAACAAGACAGCAACACAAATTTTTTAAAAAGTATCTGAAATTACTTAGAAATACTTGATGAAGATTTAGATCCAGTGGTTGACTACGGCAGTTATGACGGCCTACTGTACTTAAGTATATATAGAGACAAAAGAGTTTCTCTGCTCTACAGTCATGATTTAATAAGAATGGCATTTAAACACTGGGGTAATTAATGCCTACTAGAAAAAGAAATCGTTCTGGGGTTATGATGTGATAAAACCACTCTTAAAAACACAAATACCTCCCCTCCACCACAAAGTGATGTGACGTAGTCTAGAGCAGCATGTGAAAGCTTTGTCCAGCTGCCTGGGCATTTTCCTGAAGAGATGCTCTAAAGGTCAGTAAGCTGCCACCTGAAGAATGTTCACTATAAGGTTAGACAGGGAATGAAGTATTTCTAAACTGATGTGTATGGGATTTGTGTGGCCTTTTCAGAAAGCATTTTCTTAAATAGTGATTTTTTTCCCCCAGCTCTAAATGCACTTATTACCCCCTGAAATTCAAAAATTTAAGCTAATATTAAAAATATTTCTGAAACAGAAAAGTTGCAGCTCGTAAGTTTTTGGCTGAAAACGTGTAGCAAGTCCTAAATGGTAGAAAGTTACAACCTTGAAACTTGGGAGAAAAAGATGCCACGCATAGTAAAGAAAAATGGGGACAAAAAAAGGACTGTGAATAACTGATTCTCATAATTTCACTTTCAGTGTAGGTATCAACTTTTACACACTGTTGTATTTTATTTTTAAAGCAAGGGTTATGTTTTAAAAATCACCTCCATCTACCATAATACTCCAGTGTGAACATAAATGCTTTTTAACATGAATTTGAAAACTTCACAAGATCTAACAGAAGATGTATAGACAAACTGTAAATTCTTTTTTAAATGGCTGAAAATGTTCTATGCATTCACCTGTTAAGACTTAACAAGATTATGCGTGTCTTTGTACATTTAATGGAGCACAAGAAAATGTGTGTGCTGGACTGGCCTGGCCCAGGGCAGAGGCTGACGCTTCAGAAGGATGCCCGGCTCTCCAGTACGTGGCTGCTGAGCAGATCCAAGTTTCTACAAATCTCTTGACTCTCTAATATTTCTTCTTGAAAAAGCATTTTAATTCACCTGTAAGCAATGGTTTCTGCTGGAAGTGCCTTAAAACACGCAGGCACGAGAACAGACGTACTTTCTCTACAATGTAAACTAGGACTAACTTCACATTTCATTGTCATTTTAAACTAATTTGTAAACAGTTGTTTTTTCATGGTTTTTTTGGTCTGTTTTCCTTTTATAAAAAAACCCCCAATGGTATCAGATTCATGGCAACAAGTAAAAAGAGAACTCCATGTCTACACATACAACCAAATATGAAACTGGCTTTCAAACAAAGGAAACATATGCAAAAAAATCTTTGTGTATTTGATAAAGTCAACTTAATATAACAAAAACAAATTGAAATATGCTTATTAAAAGTGTCCTTATATAAAAATGGTCTTGCAATGTACAATAAAATGCAATAAAAATTATTGTTTTGTTATCCCCCCAGTAACTAAAACAGCTATTGTTCCACAAAACTCTTTTATGTTTGTATCAAAGAAAGTAATTTATGCGATTAAACATTTTCTATGTTGTATGCTTGGCGAATGTTAAGGGTATCTCGAAGCATCAAATCACGAAGGCGCCAGAGGGCATCTGCCATGGTAGTGTGGGCCCCTTTACTTTTCAGCCAGTGGGAAGGAAGACGGCTTTCCTGTTCTTTTGATAGATGAACATCTCGTCTTCGGGCTGAGAAGTAAAAGAGAGTGATCACCTAACCCCACTTTCCATTTTCTTAAGGTTTACTACATTTATTAAAGCAGGGAACAAAGTTTGTGATGTTTCACCACAGAATATTTCCAAACCCATTTTCTCTATCATTTTAGTTGGTGTCCGTTACAGCGAACTCATTAAAATTCCGAACTGCCCCACTTGGCAGCCGTGTGACCAGGAGCAAGCGACAACCTGAGGCTCTGGTGCCTCATCTGTAAAATGGGGGACATCACAATTCACACTTCTATAGCAATTGGAAGTTGACAGAAACATTTCTTCCTCATTGTTCTGAAAAGCGGGATGATTGAACTCGTCCAAGGTCACAGAGCTGGTAAATGTGGGGGCTGGGAACTGAAGCCAGATCTCCTCACTGAGTCCTGCAAAACTCGTACCTTAGAGTGCTGTGGTCAAGAAAACGCTGCAGCTTTGTAGGTGCTGTATGAAGAGGTTAGTACGATTCCCATCAATAGCAACAATGAAACCAATGTGTTTTAATGGAATTCTGCACTCTTGAAAAGATAACCAAAACTCATTTTTATTTAGAAAACAAAGAGCTTGAACACTAAATGGAGTCGATAACCTGATTTTCTTTGGCAGTTATCGATAAATTAACGGTGCTGCTGCACTCGAGGACAGTGTAAGTCCTGTGTTTTCACTCTTTGCGCACCCAGTACCAACGACAGTGTTCGGCACAGAGTAAGAAGCCACTAACTGCTTGTTACACTGGAATGGGTTGAAAAAACCAAACTGGAAATGTGCCATCTGAGGAGTGAGGAGACAGTCCCACTCACAGCCCCTAAAACCTGGCAAGAAAGGGGGATAAACATGTTTTTCTTGATTTAAGCTCCCTTCTCACTCTAGATGAGGTCAATGCTTGTGTATTAAGGTCAGTGTCTCCTAAAAATACACAAACATTACCTTTAGAGGTTAATGTGATTATTTTTAATGACTTAAGTTTTTAACTAAATTCACTTAGAATTTACTGAAAACAAAGCAGTCATATTCAATACAAAATACAACACTAGAGTCTGGCAGAAATAGAACTTCATTGTGCTGTGTAGTATCTACTTCATATCACTAAGTTCAAGGCCTGAGGCTAAAATGTCTGGGGATTTCTTAGTATTTTTTCAGTGGATAATAAGTGTTTTACCAAAAGTCACTGTATGAACAGTTGCCTCTAAAACCTCAACACCAAAATGTAAACTACTGACACACATGCCACACAAACTGCTTGGAAGATGAAGATGCCAAGCCCGAGCCAACGTTAGTCTAGACACTCTTCTCACCTGCGAGGGTCTGGTCCCATTTGCTAATACTGTTCGATTCAGCACTGAGCCCCTCGATGTACTTCAGGTAGGCCTCTGAGTGCAGAAGCCGTTGAGTCTTTGGTGGGGGAGAGACAAACATTGGTGTTGTCGGCTGCTGCAGGACTGGCTGGCCTGCTGGATTCTGGCCGGGATACGGAGGTGGTGCTTGCTGGCCCGGGGCCCCAAGAATTCCCATCTGAAAAGGGATAGGACCAAGCAATGAGCATGTCTGTCTTCACACAGGGCACAAGGGCACGCACACACACACTCAGATGGACATATAAGTGATTTACCTGTTGTCCGTACGGACTCCCTCCTGGTGCTGGAGGTCCTACAATGGGGGACACTCCTTGGCCCATCACACCTATATTTTAAAATGTAATTAATACAGTTAGAGGTTCAGGGATTACAGGGACAGAAAAATCACTCTTTGATAAGCGATTACATCATTCATGCTGTGAGCCCCTTTTTGTTTTTAAGGCTGTGTCCACAACATACTCAGTGCAGCTTTAGAGTATTGTTTATTTTTGAGGGATAGGAACAGGACCTGCCATTTCATTGGTACAGGGAAGTCCTCATGAGGAAACTCCTCTCTGTAGATCTGGAATTGGGGTGAGCACATTTTTTTTTTTTTTTTTTTTGCAACTTAAGTCTTCTGGAGGGCAGCTAGGTGGTGCAGTAGAAAGAGCACTGGTCCTGGAGTCAGGATGATATGAGTTCAAACCTAGTCTCAGACATTTACTGGCTGTGTGACCCTGGGCAACTCACTTAACCCTGTTTGGGGAAAAAAAAAAGTCTTGTAGACACGGACAAGTGAAGGGCCTTGCCCAGGGTCTCCCAACCAGTATGTGTGAGAGAAAGGGCTTGGACCCAGGTCTTCCTACTTTGGAAGGCTGCTATTTCAACGAATAAAAACAGTGATCTAACTTGAAAATATCTATGCTCTGAATCTTAATGAATGCTTAAAACTTTTATAAATCCTCAGAGACTTTTCCCCCAATGGGCTATGGTTCGAGTGAACTTTTATGTCTGAAGTGTCTGCCTTTTATTTGACAGTACAAGCCTCAGATCTAGGGTTTAATGCATGCAGTAAGTAATGGGTGATATTGGCATTAAACTCAAGAGTGCATAAAGAGCTAGAAGAGGAAAGAAATTATATATGGATGTGCAAGTGAAAAATTAAAAGGGCTACAAAAATCCAAAATCATATCATCACAGCTGTTATTATTCAGCAGGGCACCCCAGTGCAATTATGCAAAAATATACCAGAAGATGAAAATATTGGTCTTATAATTATATTGGCATATAATTATAACTAGCACTGGCTGGCATACAAAATTTCTGCATCTCACATATTTGTGCTGTCTCCAGGCATTAGACTATATAAAGTTCATTTTTAGTTGCTGTGACTTAATATTTAACATTACTAAGGACCTGAGAGAAGCAGACTTTTGGGCTACTGTTGTATTTATAATACCTCTCTATGACAGTAATCTATTAAGTTCCTTTGGTGATTTTTCACCAGCGATTACTGTCTCATAGGTATCTTTCAATAATCTTGTGAATCTCAATTCAGGCTTTTAGACTTGTTTCAATCTCACTGGCTTTTCTGATAAAACAAAGGCTTCCTTAAAAAGCCAGAACCTTACTCTGTGAAAGCTCCCTTGTGGCTGCTTCACCTCTGGTCCTGCTAACTTGCTGCACAAATGACGGTGGCTGAGATTGTCTTTCCCTGGACATTCCTGTTCTAACTCATCCTTTTTTACCCAGAGTGCAGAAGCTAACATAAGAATCCAGAGAGGCCAACTTTCCGGTGATGTCACTGGATAGATGTTGTTTTCTGGGAGTACTGGGGGCTCTTTTTCTGTTGTTTTGAGGTATGAGAGAAAATAACTATGAGCTGCCTGACCCTGAGGCAAGCAGCCGCTGCTCTACCTGTGATGCTTACATGAATCTGCCACAAATGCACAGACCATGTGAATGCCTATTGGATACCAGCACTGACTGCGCCACAGAAAGACTTTGCGGGTTAATGTAAAACCAACCCATTTTCTGCTTTCTGTTTCCCTGTTCCAGATGTTCATGTTGCTGTTGCCAACATTCAAGAGGCCAGAGAGAACATGAGTTACCTCCACAGTACCTTTAATTTTGTGCTTATATGTCCAATATAAACTTGCTCATCTAGCACATTAAGAATCATACTATTACTCTCATGAAAAGTCTTATTACATATAAGAATTGTGCTCTCCTAGTTTAAGTCTATATACACATATCTACTTTTAATAAAATGTGTAAATATGGGCACTGGGAAGGGGAAGAGATAGAGAAAACTTGATCACTCCTCACAAAGTATCTGCCTGTCTAAGATGCTGGTGTTTTTGATAGTTTCTATTAGGATGCAGATAAGTGAATAATCTGGATACTTAGCAGAAGCCAACTGCTAAATCAATGAGGCAGCTGCAAGGTATGATTAAAAAGAAATGACATCAGTTCTTCAAGCCCATCACTTCATCCTGCTGTTAGTTATACAGAACCAAACCTCTTTTCTTCTCTGGTAGCACTTCCCTAACTTTCGCTATTCTAATGACTCCCTTAACAATTCCCAGCCCTTTAAGCACCTTCCAGCATCTTTTTTTTTTTTTTTTTAAAGACAAAAATTAAATTTTTCCCCCCATCAGCAGCAAATAGTTCTTGGTGATTCTGGCTTCTCTGTAGGTTTCAAATTTTTAGTGTAAAAAGGCCCTAGAAGTGAGCACATCTGCTCCACATTCCCACAAATGCTTAATGTCATGTCCTTAGAACTGTATGGAGCTCAGTAATTCTCTGGGTCTCCCCTTGAAAGAATCTCACTTAACTTTCCTAAAGTTTCAGGGAATTGTAAATTGTTTGTGTGTGATGAACATAGGACCTTACAGACAGTACACAGATATTTAATAAAATAATAATAAAATTTTGCTGCATCAGACGATCAGATTATTAGCAGAGTTCACAGCTATAGAGTGAACTAACTTCACAGGGTGATAAACTTGCGCTGGAAGGACCCTCAGAAACCCACCACTGTACGGAGGGAGAAGCTGAGGCCTGGATGGTTACATGACTTGCCCAAGGCCATCCAGAGGAGATCTGAGGGCTGGTCCTCTGCCGAGAGGGGCCCAGCTGCCTCTGGATTCGTTTGAGTCCTAATTCTCAGAAGATAAAACAACCAGACGGCTGATTTTCCTGGGTCAGAAAGCAATCTGTGCACTTTTCCCATCCCTTAATACTTCTAAAACATGCTCTCCAAATTCTCTAGGAATTCTAGTAAAAAAAGGCCAAGCTGAATAAAACCATTTTGGCTTCATGCTGCTCCCTAAAATGCTTATGGAGTGAGTTCACACACAAGTCAGGGTATCTGGTTTGCTGGAATCAGCTGAGACCCGTCTCCCTTCTCTCCACCCTTCATCTTAACATTCTTTTAACCTGTTACAAAATGCTACCTGGAATTTCTGAGGCACTGCTGCTTTCTGATGATTTTCCCCAGTTTCCTTCCACAATCTTAGAAAGAGAAGAAAAATAGGAAAGGCAAACTGTGACTTTCTTCTGTAGTTACTGAGAACAGTTCCTGTGAGATAAGAACTGCGTCAGTAAAGGAGCACCCCCAGAAAGCGCCACGGCCTTTCATGGAAGGATCGTGGTCCTAGGCCACATTTGGTATTTTCAGCCCCTTGGGAGGATCAATTCAACAGCACAGGTTTTAGCTTAGTTTTACTGCCTGCCCAGCCTCCGTCAGGCCTGGCACTGCACTGCTCCTTTCGAATCAGATATCTACAGGGACGTGCTCAGAATCTGTAGCAAGATAACGCTGGTTCTCCTGACGCTAGTTTTTACTAGCATCTTCCTCAACAGTGTATGAAGAAAAAAGGGGCCGGTATTCCCTAAAATACCTGGCTGTAGGAGGAAGATGATAAAATGAGTGAAAATGAGATAATGAGTGAATGAGGATGATTTCTTACCCGGTGGTGGGATGCCTGGGATGCCTGGCATACCTGGCGGAAGGTGGTGGGGTGGGGGCACCCCAGGGTGAAGTGGTTGCATGCTGCCCATGCTAACAATGCCATCAACTGGCCCCTGCAAAGGTGGCAGGACTGGCGGATAGCCACCTATCATGCCTTAAAGGACACAACAAATTTCAAACATGCATCAATAACATGCAACATGATCTAAATAATTAAAAACAATGCCCCCCAAAACCACGTGCACTAATGAAAAGCACCTTTAGTACTGCATGATACAATAGCAATTAGTATCTTGCAATAATGAACAAAATAAAAAGTTATAAATATAAAATACACCTTTCTGGATGAATTAGTACTTAGTATATTATTATTATTTGTTGCTGTATGTTCATCCTGGGTGAAATACACTGTATATTCTTAGTTAAATATTAATAAAAATTAATATTACCAGCCATACCAAGATCATCACTAGTGCAAGCTGTTCATACATCGCAATCAGTTCTGCCGACTGCAATCCAGCTTAAATGGCATAACACTGACTTCCCTCAGTTCTGCGCACGCTTGCACAGTGCTATCATGCAGAAAAACGAGGGCCCAGCGACATGGTCATGAAATACGGTTCTTTGTGGCACGTATCAAGGGGGCTGCCCCTGGACAAAGTAAGGATCAACTCTCACACCGAAATTTACACTTGTCTAACTCATAAAACCTAATAACAATGACCTGCTTCTCCTTAGGACTTTAAATTGTGAACCAAAACAAAAACCCAAATGGAAGCTCCAGGTAGCTGACTGCCCAGTGATAAAAACACTGGGAGAAGTGGCTGGTGAGTGAGAACTCAGGTGAACAGGGGGAACATTGGACTCCTAAGTGCCACTTCCACGTTTCTACATGAACTCGTCATTTCAGCACTAAAGGGGAGTCTTTTAAATAAAGGAAAGGGGCTCTGGGCCCAGAGGATTCCGTTCCTTTATTCACAGTACTCATCTCTGTGTAAAGTATTTTCTCTTGGCTAGGGAAGAAGGTTAGTGAACAAAATATGAAAATATCTGGCAAGCAGCTAGGATGAAGAGAAGAAAATATCCTCAGAATGGCGAGGACTCACTTATAGGAAAGTCTTTTTAAGGAGACACTAAAAAAGGGAAACTTTTGTTCAGGTCTTTCTCTTTTCTAGAATGATTAACACAAGGATAACAACGAACTCCAGAGCATTCCCCACGTAATACCCTTGATTCCCCCAAACGAAGCCACCTACACACCATAGCCTCTTCTGCGTAAGTGAAACTTGAGGGAGCCTGGAGTTAAGACACAACTGCCAAACCTTATTCTTACAAAACAGTGCTTGTGTAGAGAATGAGGGGGAAATTCAAGCTTTTGAGTTTGATCAACTCAGACAAATTCTTAGGAAATGAACGATAAATTTAAAGGACCTTTCTTTTATAGCTATTAAATAACTCAAAATATTTATTACCAAGGACCAGGGTCAGAGTCATTCAGGGCTTACGGAACTCACCTTGGCCAACTTTATGGGTTGGCCAAGGAAGTCTCGAATTAGTGGAAATCAACTTAAATCAATGTATACAAATTCATTTAAATGGCAACATTTCTGAATTTTGTAAAGAACTTGAGTCTGAGTCGTATAATTTCAAAAATGCAAAGGCAGAGAAATAAAAGACTATTTAGGAGCAAGAAAAATTGCTTTCTAGGGGAATGACACAACCCTGCCACACCTACTAGATGAAGATACTAATGTAAAGAGTGCTGTAAGGCTTTGCTTTCAATTACAAAAGCCCATCTGAATGCAAACTTCATGGGCAGCTGCTAAAGAACTGTTTACAACTTAACTAAACTATAATACATGAAGCTTCTTCATTAAACTGTACTTTGGATTTACTATCCCAGTCACATTTGTTCAAATGAGCTTTGGTGTTTGTAAGCAAAGCTAGTCCCAGGCAACAAGAATTCCCAGATGGCATCAGACTGTTACTGCCACTTGTAAGACCAAGAAAAAGCATCCTTATTTTCTCAGTGGATTAAAGGTTGGTTACGTTAGCGACCCCATTTGATCTGTCCCCTCCGCACTCCTGGGGCCAGGGATGGCACCAGGGTGCTTTCTAACGAGGGCGCATGCTTCTGTGCAGTCTACAAAAGTCTATGACTAAGGCACCTTGGGCTTGTCATTATTTCCCCACAGGGAGCTAAAATGCTGCAGCTGCTGTTCTTTTAAAAAAAAAATCCACATTAAAAAAAAAAAAGTTGTTTGTTTTTCTTTTGTGAACGTGTCCTTAGGCACTGGAGCCAAGGGCACAATGCTAAAATTTCAATGCCTAGAACAAAGGCAATTTGGACATTAATGAGGGAATGATTTCTAGAAACTTCAGAACCTTATTAACCAAAATGGGCCATGGAATAGAGCAAGCAACTACGCAAGCGGTTAGCTTGACATCAGCTGTGACGAACGCCATGATTCACACACGCTGTGGCGAGTGCAATCCCTGACTGAAGCAACAGTGTTTGAGAATTCTGCCATCACAAAGATGAGAGCATCAATGTTACCCTGTACTTATCATTCCACTTTAAAAATGAAAACAACAAAAAGGAAGCTAAGACTATATTGACCACCACTGCCTTAGTCACCACAAAGTGGGGCAAAAAACTGCCTGCTGGACAGTGGAAACATGGAACAGCTGAAAAGGTGCCTCGCCTTCTATCAGAAAGTCTACTTCTAGGAAGCTGTTACAGACCTCTGAAGTTAGAACATGCCGAACAATAATAAATTAAGAAACAGCCACATTTGCTATGGCTATAAGAACCAGAGACAACACACACAAGCAACCACATTCACAATTTAAAAAAAATATGTGACTGGGATACTAACAGAAAATGCAGTTTAATGCAATAAAAGAGGAAAGCATTACAGAGTGGGCGTGATGAACTGAATACAGAATATAGATACATACTCAATTTAGCAGTCATGCACATAATTGATCAGGAAAGGATTTAGAATCAAAGTCAAAAATCCTTTAAATGATCAGTGTTTTAAGGATGGCTGCAGTAAAACAAGGCCAACTGAATACTGGCATGAAACAGGGAATGAACCACATTACTCTGAGTTTAATTTGGCAGATTTTTCTGAAAGGCTTTTTAGGACAGTGCTCAAGGTCTAGTTACCTTTTTGGTTACAGCATAAATAATCTGGGGCGGAGAATATGACTACATCATCCCCACAGCCAAGGCAGAATTGTTCCCTATGAATTCTCCAGTGTTATGGGGAGAGTATTTTCTGTGTGGGAGAGGGCAACAGAGGAAGACATGGATGATCTCAAACTCTGAAAGTGGACTGGTCATGAGAAAAGGCTGGAGGAGCCTAAGGCTCATTTGGAACTGGAGGGAAAAAAAATGTGATCCATTATGAAGGAATTTCTTAAAGTGGAAAAAAAATGGTCTTAGCTCCTGTTTTTACCTGCAACAGGTGTCAACTGCTGATTGAGCATCGCCATTGGTGTTGGTGGCGGCACCACCCCCATGAGTGCCCCCGCGGGGGGGCCTGCCCGGGGAGAAGCACTCGGCTGCGGTTGCTGCGCTGCGCGCTCTCTCTCCTGCTGCTCGGCAACTTTAGCTGCCCGCTCTGCAAAGGCATTTTAGATTTTCAATTCTGCTTTTAACCCAGGAGTTCACAACACCATCCATTTCATTCAACAGGACTAGCAAAAAACACAGCGACAGTTTCATCTAATGAAAGGCACAGAGCAGAGGCCCGTCCTCAACCCAGGATACAGCTGATGTCGTTGGGTGGGTAACCTAGTGGCCACTCCCAGCCTTCCTAGCCCGTCGTGAGAACTTGTCTGCAAAGATTTCAAGAATGTTAAGACTGCAACACACATTCAGAAAGCACAGGTTTTAAACATGTCACCAGCATAACCAATGTGGTTAATTAATGTTGATGAGGCACCCTGACGATGAAAGCACTAATTGTCATCACTCTATTATTAATGGCATCACGGATTGTTTAGAATTTCAACAAGAAGCAATTCCATGGCCCATTATCATTTTTGGCACAATCAATACTTGGGTTTTCATGATTCCTTGTCCCTGGTCTTACAGAGACCTGGGCTCATTGGTGTCCTGGGAGATAGCAGCTGAAGAAAATTAACTCTGTAAGGGAAGGGTAGCTCACTGCCTGTTCATAAGCTTTCAGGTAAAGCTGACCACTAAGTCATACATTCTGAAGAAGCAAAGAGGGTTGTGTGCTCCAGAGGAAAGAAATGATGCCTTGTGCATTTTCTGCTGTGGTGAGATTGTTACCTAAAATAATCGAGTTTCTTGAGGCTAAACTGTTCAATAGTAATATTAAATTACCCCATGCAGCTGCTCCTTAAATGAGCAGATTCTAGAAATCAATGCCGTGTGTTTCCTAATGTAGAGGAAAAGCAAGGTCCTTGTTCAAATTCTCTGAGGTCAGACATCGTCTGCAAGGTGCCTACATTCCTTCAAGCTAATTTTTCTGCATCTCCAGTTACTGATCCTAAAAGCTGTTTTATTTACACAGGCCCACCTGCAACTGACAGGCTAGATACAAAAGACTAACTCTCCATTTAATAACTAAGACTAGCTAGCAACCATTCAATGCTTTCAATTCACACAACTTCATTGATTCTGGATTTTTAATGCTCTACAATACAGGTGAGATGTTTTCCTCATTTTCCACATGGGTAAACGGAAGCAGAGACACATCTGGTGACTTCCAAGGATACAAAACCAACGGCACCAAGGGGAGAGACCATGAAATCCTGATTTCTAATATCACATTCCCATCTCTGGACATTGACCCTCCAACATGGAAACTCAAAAGAATGATACTTGAGCTAGGGCAGCAGAAAATTTATCTCCATGTCACACATGCTTAAGGAAAATAATGAAGTGAAAACCCCAACACTTCTTCAGTTTTAAGAGGGTCAAAGCTGTAAAAGCCAAAGTCTCTTTGCCTTTACTACAGTAACTACTTATTAATGTTCTAGTTTAAGGGGCTAGTGGTTTTTTACAAGTTTTCTGAAAGAAGTCTTCTAAGTAATAAATTATAAGAGAAGGAACATCTGAAATTGAATTATGGTTGGAGCAGTTTGAACACTGAATACTAAGAAATTAGATCTAATTCTGACACTTTTCACCAGATAATCCACACAGTAAAAGGGAGAAGAAAATGCTGGTAAAAGAAAAGAAATTCAGGCTTAGATGTAGATTAAGCTTCTAGCTGAATACACCAGCAGGTTCTTCTTAGGTGAAAATCTATCAATGCTCCTGACCTACCCTGGCTGAATCCTAATGGAGGGACCACTTAATTAAAACCCAAGAAAGTTTGCATTTTCTGACTGAAACAGCATCTAGAGATAATACCATTAAATTCTAAGTCATTTTAGACTCCCCTTAAATTCTGGATTCTGGGATCCTCGTTGTTGCCACTCTCTACCTAACCAGCCGCTGTAATCTTCACCTTCACAATCTTGTGTTTTCTCTCCCAGTCACATCCTGAATGACTGCGCTCCTCTTCTCACAGGACAAGCCTTCCAGGTCCCCATTTTCTATGCCTGCTCCACCCCTGCTAGTATATATGGCCTTAAATCCACCAAGTCCTAGAGGTTTCCAGATTTCCATATTATAATTTATTTGGAGTCAGTCCAAACTATTTCTTTCTTAGTATTCTTATGGAGACAAAAAGTACACGGGGTGGACTTCTGACTAAAGCAACTGAATAAAAAGGCAGTTTTAAACACTGCCATCTTCTTTACGTCTCCTGAAAAACAAATGAACCAAACACTGCCTTGACTCAGCTTACCCTACAGAAAGAAAGCTCACTCTAATTCCATATAATGAACTAATATGTAAAATTCTTGGCGGTCAAAATGCAGCCATAGGTCAGTCTGTCCCCCCAGTTGGCTTGACTTTCTGCTACTTTTCTCTTTTAAAACAAAAGACATCCCACAAGTACTTGCTTCTCTGTCAAGGCCCTAAATCCTTGAAAGCTAACTCACTGCTCCCCAAAAAAGCAATTTCCAAGCGGAATAAAAGGAAAATAAAGGTAAGTAAATCACATTACAGATATACTAGTAATCTTAACAAGAAAACATTTACACACATTCAGAAAGGATATATGCTAAAACCTGCTGAAGAGACTACCCATTCTGGCAGCAGTAATTGCCTAAAAGGCTCAGTACTCCTAGTGTGGAGTCAAACAGAAGTATCTAGATCCTGTAATACATTTTGTAGTTTGTTTTTTTAAAAAGACATTATGCTTCGGGTGGTCTCCTTAAGCAGGTTTCACTATATTTAGATTAGAGGCTATATCTGACGTTTTTTAAGATACATAGCTGTTGGATACCTCCCCCATTTTCCTTACTACAGGCAGCTGTTTCAGGGTACAAAGAAAGGAGGAAAACTTGCCTTTTTACAAAGGCTTTCTGTACCCTGACAACTTTGGCTTAGGCAAATGGGAGAAGAAACCAACAGATCTGGATTAAATCAAATGGCTGCGTTGCCACGAGATCGGACCAGGCTGGATGCTCCTTTGCAAAATCCTCAGATAGAAAAATGTTCTATTTCTGAATGACACACAATGGCCGAAGGGCCCATTTACCTTCATACTCTGCTTTCTTGGCAGTCTCCAAGTTCCTCCACTCGGTCCCCACGAGCCTGCTGAGCTCCCCAAAGGAGTAGTCCGGGTGCTGGGCTTTGATCACGGCCCTCATCTCGCTGCTGAAGAGGATGTAGCCACTCATGTTGATCTTTCTTTTGGAACCTTCCTTCTTAGAGCTGCTCTTGGCAGATTTAGGGGTGGACTGCAAGACAGAGAACCCTGGATTGTCTACACTGTGGATGGAGTCTGGTGGCTGTCTACAGTTTCTGGACTCCAGAAGAACATGGCTTAAGAGTTACAGTTGTGGATTGGTGTTACTGAGATGTCAGCTTTCAGAGCTGACCATTTCCTTATTATGGGGGGGAGGGCCCAAGCATAACTAGTACTTGGTACTTGTTGTCATGTATAAGAAATACATTTATATTCCACTGGATTCAAGCATTGTAATCTGTAATAGTGACCTCATAATTAGAGCTTGGGAAAATTCTGAACGGAAAAACATCATCAATAATCATTTCAAAACACAGCAAGGTGAATTTTCCAAACAAGAGAAGGCTAATGAAGCACACACAGATGATGTTACAGTCCTACGGAAAGCCAGAGAGTAACAATGAATGCCATGCCTTACTCTTCTTAAAGATAAAGCAGGATAAAGTCATTCCTATGACTTAAAAAAAACCCCAACAACTATTGTTTTCATTTTTAGAAAATCATCTTGACTGAAGGGTTAAAATAACAGGTAAGTTGAATTTTTTAGTTCCTCTTTGTCTTGGTAGCTTACTTTATGGAAGCCTAGAAAGTCCTACCCCATGGAACTAGAGATGAAATCCTAGAACAAGTTTCCTCTCCAGTAAGCAACTTCCCATTCCAACCCCCTCTTTTCCTCTCCCTGCACCCACCAATCTCCTTCCTCCCAAGGAAGGGCTTTCTTCCACAATAAGAAAAACAAAGCAACCCGACTTCTCTCGCTTAGTGGGCGGTCAGAAGTGTGCTCTTTTCACCTGTGGGGGTGTGTAGGGCATAATGTCCAGGTCACTGGCCAGCGGCGTCTGAAGCTGAGGCAAAGATGGGGCTTCAATAACTTCACCCTCCTCTTCTCCCATTTCCTCAATATCGTCATCTCCACCTTCCAACTCGGCAAACTTTGCTTCTAGCAACTGAATTTTCTTCTCCAATAATGGTGAGGGTTCCTTCTGTGGAACTATGGGTTTTCTGAGACCCAGAAACAGAAAAAATAAGAGAGAACAGAGAAGAACAGGCTACTATCTAATTTCTTGCTTTTTTACTTCCAGACACTACGGTAGGGAAATGGGGGAAACTCTTAAGTCAGAAGGCTGCATTGTAGAGGAAATCTTGTTCCAGATACTAGCTTAGATAGGTATTTACAAAGCTACACTGTCATGTACCATAGAAAGTATTTGTTTAAAGTATTCTGTTAGGTTCCTCAAAGTTTTGGGGGGAGAGAGGGCAAATACAACTTCATTTCCATAATAACAATGATATGGATAGACTATTTATTGCCTACCTCAATCTGTTCTTATCCTTTCCAAATTTTTGTATTGCACCATCTTTCCTAAAGCAATTTAGCCCAAAGTTGGGTCCTGATTGCTCAACACAATGAGAATTAATTTTTAGAATCTATATGGAACTTTTACAACTTCTTAGTCATTAAGATTATTACACCTCAGAGCAAATGGTGATCAAAAATGCCAATGTAAAATTAAGATACATTAAGGGAGGTGCAATGATCAGGGCTGGGGGAATGAATGTTTTCCCTGTATCCTAGTCTGGGTCAACCAATATAACCTTCCGTTCCTCTGAGTGCCACATTTTAGGGAAGTGCATTAATAAACTGGAGAGTGTCCACAGGAAAACCAATAAGATGGAGAGGAGGCCAGAGATTTGCCATATGGCTGAAAGACTCGGAGTATGTTTAATCTGGGAAAGGAAAAACTGGGGGGGCATGCTGGCTGTCTTCAGGAATCTAGGGGCTATCCTGTAGAAGGATTGGACTGGGTTGTAGAGAAAATTCCTGTTGGGAGTAAGGGTGTATGCTGGACTCTGGAGATGATCTCTAATGTCTCCTTTAACTTACAGTGTAATTGTGAACTCAGCTGACGCAGGCCACTTAAATACAGAAAATAATTTCTTTCCCCAATTTAACCTACTTTATTTTAAGTGCATTTATGCTATTCTATAAAATCAAATCACTCAAAAACAATTTTGATGATACACTTTTGGTATTAATCTACTGTTAAAAGCCAGAAAAAGGTTTTTCCTTTAATATTTTATATTTTACCTGAAATAGTAGATTTCATCATCTACCACTTTGGCAGAGAGTGAAAACCTCTTCAGCCCTTTGAATTTCTTCATTTGTTTGTCACTCTCGTTATAGCGGCTCTCACAAAGCAGAACGTCATTTTCTGGTATTTCAGTTGGCCTACAGGACAGGAAATCCTTGAACGACAACACAGCACACTTTCCTGAAAAAATAAGTAGGTTAAATCAAGCACATCCTGTAGTCACGTGGGAACACTGCTATCTAAAAAAAACCCAAGTACTTCTATGCAAGTAGGAAAAGTTCTGGACACTTAGCACTGCTAGGGTGACCATTTATATATAGTACCTTTAGGAAGGGGCAGCTTTTACCACCATGTTAGAATAAGTGAAAACAGACTAAGGAAGAGTAAGAATGTTGCTGAGGGCCCACACCTCAAAGTGTCTACCAGCTCAGGGCACTTTTATTATCATAATCAGGGAAGAAGGGAAATTGAGCTGTGTAGGGAGAAAGGCAGCGACCACCGTCAACTGCTTTTCAGGAAGCACCAGATTCTCACTCTGAGGTTTCCTGGTGACAATGGACAAAAGAGCAGGGCAACCTAGAACTTCTGGGATGGTACTACCATTATAACACATGTACCTTTTCCACAGGCAATTCCAAGAAAATAGCTAAGGGCTCAGAAGGTCAAGGACACAACTGTCAATAACCCTGTGATATGGAGTCATCATTTCCCAAGACCTTTGGCTTTAAACAGCTTACAGCCCAGTCTAACATTCTACTTCTTGGAGCCCCCTCCTCTAGGCAAGAACTCTGTGTGATGGTGTGGTTGGGGGCAAGAGGAGGTCAGTGGGCTTTGGGATTACTGGCGGCGCTCCCCTTATAGCTGAGTTTATGTTCCCTACGGAAGTCTTGTGGGCTGGGCTACGCCGCAAGCTGCTTCAGGCAGAGAGTTAGGCAATGATGAATGTCACGAAATTAGCAGGACTTGGGTTCTGGACGCTGCTCAGAGCATACCCCGATTCTTTTCAGTGTGCCTCCAGACCAATATAACACATATCTGGCTTGGACAAACAGCAAGTTTTGGAGGGCCTGGGTAAGTCTAAAGACATCAGAATGTCTCGTTTTGTGAAATAATTTTTAAAATGGTAATTCATACTAAGGACAAAGTTATAAACAGGTCAGGAACTTGTCTAGCAGCTACTCAAAGTGTTTTAGGAATTCATATGCCAGCAATTCCAGTCCCTAGAGGTCTTTCAATTTTATCATAAATTAGTTATTTAAGGGGTAGAAATGGAAGACGTTCTCCCCTCCTACTGGAGACTATATTTGAAGAAGAGGCCCCTCTTTGCATTCCTCTCCAGTACTGGGGATACATGTGCTGTGCCTAGCTGTTCCAGACAATTTCTGCACCTATCTAGAACTGAAAAAAGAGATTTCTATTGGGTAAAATGAAGCATTTCATCCCAGGAAAGACAGAGGAAAGGCACTGGGGTACTGTCACTCTAGAAAAAAAATTCATTTGGGATCACAGAAACAAAGTTTATATTCAATAATGATTATGTTTAAAAGAACAATTAAAATGTATTTCCTGTAAAGTTAAACTTTCTAATAGTTTTTCCTTATAGAAAAAATTGTTTTTGAAAATGGTAGCTGTAAGAAGACATGAGTTTCAGAAGCAAAATAAAGTTCTGACTGGCATATAGCGGCACTTAATAAATGCTTAATTCCTTTCCCCCCCTTTTTTTAAACCAATCTCTGCTACGACAGATTTCCTTTAAAGTGGGAAAAAATGACATATAATTTCATATAAAAAAAGTAATGAAATCTATATATAAAACCTATCATTAAAAAAACCTGTGTTTAATGACAGTTCCCTTTTTAATAAAAGTTAAAACACAATCAAGTTTAAAACATATGACAACCTCAAAATCCATTCCAATGGATTTAAAAGGAGGAATGTAAATGGAAAGAAAACCCAGGTTATCAATAAAAATGTCATCAGTGCCAGAACCTATTAAACTAGTGACAGTAATGTTGGAATAAAAATGAAGAAATTGAGAAGGGCAAAGTCACGTGAGCAGGCAAGAGAAGCAAGCACCTGAGGGTGAAGCCCCAGTAAGGTGCCCATCTGGAACTCGTGACACTGGCTGTCTGACTTTTGGGCAACTATAAACATGATTCTGATAGAGACAACAAAAGCTCTGGCCCACCAAGATCTTGAAATGGGAATATTTACCCAAGATACATGTCATAGGACAGGTTTCTTCCAAATTGCTCAGAAACACTTCTTTTTTGTAGAACATCTTTGTTGGCTCATGTTCTGTTTCTTCAGGGTGAATGAAGATGGGGCCAAAGAAATAGGCAGCACCATCCCGGACCCACAGCTTTTCAATTCTACAAAGAAGAGAAGAGAAGTTTCCAATAAAGTAGGAATTAGATTGTATTTGGAAAGGGTTAATCTATTAAAATAAATTTTTAAAAATCAGTGATTGTTTCTATGTAGATGACTAAGATCTGACCCATCCCTAACCTCTTGCATTTCCAACTGCTTCCTGGGCATCTCAAATTAAATATTCTATACACATCTGAAACTCAACACATCCCCCATGACCTCTGAGCCTGTTCATCACCTTCCCACCCTGCCTGGGTCATGCCCGCTGCCACGCCCCTACAGCCCTGTCTCACCCTGGTGGCCTCAAGGATCATTTCTGTGCAGACGATTCTTGGATCTGTGTATCTAGTGCTAGCCTCTGTCCAGACTTTCAATCGTGTCACAGTCTCCTGGATATTCCACAGACATTCCAAATTCAACTCGTCCTCTTCCCCAAACCCTTTCTTCTTCTTTATCTTCCTTACTGTGGTCAAGGGTAGCACCATTTGTCCAGGCAGCCATATTCACAACCGTGCTACCCTGCTTGGTGCCACACTCCTTCCACATGGCCAATCAGTTTGCTCAATCTGGTCATTTATATTTTCACAAATTTTCTTGCTTATGTCATTTTCTCTTCACTCATGAAAACCACCATCATGGAGGCTTTCATGACTTCATGCCTGGAGTATTGCTATGTCCTTCTGGTTAGTCTTCTTGCCTCAGTTTTCTCTCCATTCCAGTCCTATCCTCCACTCAGTTGCCAAATGAACCTTACTAAAGCACAGGTCTGACTATGCCACCACTTCTACTCAGTAAACTCTAGCAGCTCCCTATTATCTCCAGGGTCAAATATAAAATCTTTTGTTTGCATTTTAAAGCCCTTCACAACCTGACCCCTTCTTACCTTTCAAACGCTTCTTTATACTTTACTCCATTCCATGTACCCTATGGCACTGGCCTCTTTGCCATCCAATCAATCAACTGATAAACATTTATTGAGTGTCTACTAGAGTCAGCTAGGAGGCTCAATGGATAGAGTACTGGGCCTGGAGTCAGGAAGAACCGAGTTCAAATCTGGCTTCAGACACTTATTAGCTGTGTGACCCTCTTTGCCTTAATCCACTGGAGAAGGAAATGGCAAGCCACTCCAGCGGCTTTGCCAAGAACCTCATGGTAAGTCCAGTCATCCATGAGGTCATGAAGAGTTGGACACGAGTGAATGAAAAACAACCACCACGTGCCGACTCCATGCCAGCACTGTGCTAAGTGCTATAAACACAGGGCATGCGCCGACCAACGGAGAAGGCACCAGAACTAAGAGGGGCTGAGAAAGTCTTCCTGGAGAAGCTGGGACTTCAGCTGGTATCTAAATGAACCCTGGCAGGTCAGCAGTCAGAGCAGAGAAGGGAGAGTGTTTGAGGCACGGGGAACAGTCAAAGACAACGTCCGGAGCTCAGGGATGGAAGTCTGCTTCATGGAGAAACCAGGAGGCCAGTGTCACGGGACCGAAGAGAATGTGCTGAGAGGCAGCATGTTCGAGAGACTGGAAAGGTGGCAGGGGCCAGGTTATAAAGGGTTCTGAATACCAAACACAGCATTTTGTATTTACTCTGGATGCAACAGGGAGCCACTGGAGTTTATTCTGTGGAGGTGGCAATTAGGTGACATGACTGGACCTGGCTTTAGGAAAATAACTTTGGTGGGTGAATGGACATGAGGCAGCTAGACCTCGCAGAAGGTCACTGCAATAATTCAGGCATTAGGTGACTGAACAATTTACTCCATCTCCCAAATCCTTTGCCTTTTTGCTGTCTGTTCCCTATTTCTGAAATACTCTCCCTCCTCACCTCTGCCTCCTGGATTCCTTCAAGTCTTTCAGGGGTCTCCCTACCACAAAATGGTAATCCCTCTGGGATCACCTCCCATTTACACTGTCTACACCTTGTATGTAAATGGCCATGTGCATACCATTTCCCTCATTAGAATGTGTTCTCCCTGATGGCAGGGACCACACTTTTGCTTTCTTTGTGTCCCTAGCACTTGGCACAGTGCTTGGAACGTAGTAAATTCTTTTTTTTTTTCAGTTTCAATTTATGTTATTAACATTTTCTCAATCACACTGTTAAATGTAGGCAGTTAATAAATAATAAATCAATCCCTGATTTGTAGCATTCGCTGATTTCTAAGGTGTAAATGCTCCTCCTGAAAATTGGGCTCTTAAGTCCATAGAAGCTGGACCCAGCAATCTCCATTCCAAATCAACAGTCAATGCAAAGATTCTTTCTTTTGTCACAACCACAATAGTCATCACTGCCAACAGTGAGCAATCAGAGGGTATAAGCCATCTGGACCTATCCCAAAGTAGTGAAGCCCTGAGGAGTGAGTGGGTTGGATTACCAAGCCTCAGCCTCCCCATCCCCACTGTTACCTCCTGAGGCAGCTCATCCCAGTTTTGAGGGCTCTCACTGTTCTAAATCAGCCTCTGAAGCTTCTGCCCACGACTCCTGGTTTCTCTCTCTCTCTCTCTCTCTCTCTCTCGAGTAAACTGAACAGTCTAATCCCTCTTTTCCTTGATTGCCCTTCACATTATTGATGCCTACTGCAAGTCTTTTCTTCTTTTGGTATCATTTGGAATTAGGGAGATCTGAGTTCAAATCATGCCTCAAATCCGGGCATGAGACCCTGGGTAATTCAGAGCCTCTCTCAGTCTCAGGTAAAATGGAAATAATAGTAACAATGACCTCCCAGGGCTGTTGTGAATACCAAATGATACAGCCCATGACAGCGCTTGGCAAGCTTTGCTTTTTTAAAAAATTTATTTACGTTTTCAACATTCATTTCCACAAAATTTTGAGTTCCAAATTTTCTCCCTATTTCTCCCCTCCTCCACCCCAAAATGCCGAGCATTCTAATTGCCCCTATAACTAACCTGCCCTCCCTTCCCTTATCCCCATCTTCTCTTTTGTCCTGTAGGGCAAGATAAATTTCTACACCCCATTACCTGGATTTCTTATTTCCTAGTTGTATGAAAGAACAATACTCAACAGTTGGAACATAGTTAATTCTTAGAAATGAAAAAAAAAATCAGTATCCCTTGAATATTCTAGGGTGATAGGGTAATTTCAATGGACACTCTTATAAAGGAAAGAACATTTTCCTGACTGTTTAAACATAAAAGCATGAACACACACCACTGAAAGAGAACAGAATGTTCAACAGCTCCAACTAAGAACAGCAGTTTCCTGGTTCCACAACTTGATGCAGTGATGTCTGACCACTACCCCTTGGTCTGAACTGCCCAGATCCCAATCTCTATTATGGAATGTCAGAAAGAAAGAGATTCTGGGAGAAGGACGCAAAGGAGGCTAGAAAGCTTTCACATAGGTTGCCACCTCAGGATTCAAATGATCTTGGAGCTCTGCTTTTTAAATCTGTACCATATTTCTTACCAGCCTATTTCTCAATGGACCGGTTTTTTTTAAACATACTATTTTTATAGCTATGTTTTTCTAATAGAGAAAACCCCAAATTCTCACCTGCCCACTCGAGGCCGCACTAAGCCATGAGATTTTATGAAAACACAGTCTCCGACCTTCAACCACATGTCATTGTATCGAAGTTGTTCAAAATAGTGGCAGCCTGGTTCCCCATTAGACATTTCTACTGGAACATCTTCCTTCTCCTACAGTAAAAGATGCAGTTAAAAGATGATATGAGAAAAGAAAATGAACATCAAAGGAAATATGTAGGGATGTGAAAAGAAAGGCAGATTTTTACAGAATTTTAACTGAAAAAGTTAAACTTCCACCATGGACATTAATGTGGAAGTTAATAAATCAAGGCGCCAATCCTGAAATCCATCTCGCTATTAACCAAGATTTTTAAACTTCTCACAGTGCTGGACATTGATGTATCCAATGGCAGTTAGGCAGCTTAGTGGATACATGGCCGAGCTTGGAGTCAGGAGAGCCTGAGTTCAAAACTGACCTCAGTCACTTAGTAGCTGGGAGACCCTGGGCAAGTCACTTAACCTCTTTTCCTTAATCCAATGAAGAAGGAAATGGAAGACTACTGCAGTATCTTTGCCAAGAAAATCCCATGCACTGTCTGGTCCATGGGGTCATGAAGAGTAGGACCTGTGTAAATGACTGTACAACAGCATATCCATTTTAAAGTTACAAACGAGATAGATCTAAAGGCATCAGCCCAAAGTGATCTTCTGAAAACACACATGTAAATATGACCACAATTAACTAAAGGAATTTAAGATATGGGTCATATTTTAGTGACAAGACTAATATTATAGCGAAGCACAACAAGAAAAAGAAGAAATTTAACAATGTTACTTTAAATGAACTGATATCACTAAAGAAGAAGAAAGGCTACAGAGTGGATAAAAAAGTAAGATTCACAATATACTGTCTATAGGAAAACAGTTAAGGTTTAAAATGAGTTTTATTCATTTTTATTTTATAGTTTATGTCAGCTGACTCCAGAAGATTAGGATCTGTAATTAGGATTTCAAAGATGAATTAAAGTTAGAAATCTGAGAAAGAAGCTTGAAAATTAAAAGAAACACTGACGGTGGAAGTATATTATCTCTATGTATATATATATTTGTCCCCTCTCCCCCAACCCTGACAAAATAGCACAGAACTAAATTTTAAGGAAAAGTTAACTGAAATGCAAAAAGATCTGGATTAAAAAAACATTACTGGAAATTTCAGTATCCTTCTTTTAGTTTATAAGTCAAACTATATATATGGCAGCTAGGTGGTGCAATGGATAGCACCAGTGCAGGAGTCAGGAGGACCTGAGTTCAAATCTCACCTCAGATACTTGACACTCACTAGCTGGGTGACCTTGGGCAAATCACTTAACCCCAACTGCCTCATCCTGGGCCATCTCCAGCCATCCTGAGGAATATCTGGTCTCTGGATTCAGATGGCTCTGGAGGAAAAGTGAGGCTGGTAACCTGCACAGCCCTCCTTTACTCAAAACCAAGTCAAGTGGAAGTCATGTCATCGTTTCTCTGATGGCCTGGTCTTCTTTGGCAACACTCTCCTCTTAGACACTCTTTGGACACAGCTCTTTCGTGGTTTTTCCTCCTATCTATCTGACCACTTCTTCTCTGTCTCCTTTGTTGGATGCTCCTTCAGAGCACAACCTCTGAACCATAGGTGTCCCACAGGTCAGCCCTCCTGTGGCATTGGCCCCTGTGTATTCCTTCTCTTGCTCTCACCTCTCTGTCTTTGGCCCCTTCCCTCCAAGGGGCACAATCCCTTCCTCTCTCTCTTCTCCACCTCTGTGGGCAAATTCACATCACTTTATATAAGGGCCTGCAGAAAGTCCACTTATGTAAAGTGAGAACTGTCTGTACACAAGGAAGCTGCAATTAAATGAAATAACAGTTTATAGGTTCTTCTTGAGGAACCAGGTAATTTGCATTAAGAAGCAACAAGAGATGTCATTTTATGGAACCTTTGGTAACACTGAATAAATATGCAGTGGAAAGGACTTGGAGTTCCAGGACATCCCAATCCTGACTCTGCCACTTTTTCCTGTGTGATCGTGGACAAGCCATAACCTTTCTTGATAAAATGAAGGTGCTGAATTGGACAGCCTGTCAAATCCCTTTCAGTTTTGAATCCATGAATTTATGAAGAAAGACTGTTAACATCCATGCCAGATAACAAGGAGGTAGAGAAATTCTATGAAGATCTTAAGACTCTGCAAATAAAATGAACATATGCTGTACAAACTTGATAATTTCAATGCAAAATGGACATAGGAGAAGGTGATGAAAAATGTACTGGAAAATACTGTTCAGGATCAAGAAGGCCAAAGGCTCTGGATTACTCAGAAATCTGGTGCCTGTGTATTTATTATAATATTTTCTTTTTCAGAAGAGAATAAGAAGGTACTAGATATAGAAAGCACTAAATATCACTACAAAAAAAAATGAAATTATATCGATATGTTGCCACACAGGTCGGCAGTGTGGGATTTGTTTTTGAATCAGTTGTCAGTATATAGTGAGACTCCCAACTTGTATGAGCAAAGATCAAGCTCAATACCAAATGGATGAAAAAAAAATGAAAGGGTGATATGGAATACTATCAAAATGATACCATCTGACCTACTTAAACATTCTATTAAAGAAAAATGGGAAATGGATAAAGAAACAGACATCAAAAGACTCACATATGGTAGCTGCAGTAGTGGATACAAAGTCAGAGGCCGTGGGCTCAAAGACTGGCCCTGTTGTTGAGACCTAACTCAAATGCATCACTCCCTAAACATCTTGAGGATGGTAAAGAGATGAAAAATGGAAAAGATCCGTTAAGATTTCAATAACAAACTGTTTTCTCCACTAATGGTAGTGAAGCTATCTCATCTGAATTTTAATCATAGTTCACAACAAGCTACAGAAGGAGTAGAAATGTTACTACAGAAAACAAAGAATGGAAAACTAGCGGACCAAACTACATACAAAGTACATGTTAGAGGCAACATAATTTTGAGGGCACTAAGGGATCAATTCCCAAGCACAGTGGGATAATGTTTCTGTGTGCTGGTAGTATAAAGACATGACAGAGTGCTAGAAGGAATCTGAGGAGGGCCAGATCACTTTTAGTGAAAGGAAAATCAGGCATGAATGTCTTCATGGAAGAAGAGGACTTTGAAGGACTAAAGATTTTAACAGGCAGAGTTGTAGAGGGAGTTTATTTTAGGACTGGGGGTGGGGATGACTTAAACAACTGCAAAGTGGGAGAGGCCCAAAAAGACGCAGGTATGATGAGCACAGCCCGGCTGGAATGTAGAATGTGTGACACCACATGAAGTAAAGTTAAAGGTGCAAAGACAGGTTGGAGTTAGATTGTGGCTCTTTGGCAAATCTTTGAATGCTATGATAAAAGAGTACACATTTATTCTACAGGCAATAGAAGCAACTGAAGGTTTTTGAGAAGGAATTGACAATTTGGACATGTGGAAGATTATTTTGGCAACTAAATAAAAACGAGATCATAGGACAAAAGAGCTCAGAAACAGGAAGAAACATTAGAAGATATCTGAAAAGCGGGGGAGAATTCTTAACTTGGCATAGCTGTTGTTCTTTAGTTTTTTCAGTTGTGTCTTACTGTTTGTGACCCTATTTGGGATTTTTGGGGCAGAGATACTGGAGTGGTTTGCCATTTCCTTCTTCAACTCTATTTTACAGGTGAGGAAACTGAGGCAAACAAGATGAAGTGACTTGTCCAAGATTGTACAGCTAGTCAGTGTCTGAGGCCATGTCTGAACTCAGGTCTTCCTGGCTCCAGGTCCAGTGCTCTATACACTGTGCTACCTAGCTACCTAGGTGGTTAAAAAATGCTGGTTTATAGTCTGACTGAACACCAAACTCTGAATGCTAATTATTAAGAAAAATGGCAACTGAGAGACTATAAAAACAAAACTTGTTACAAATATAGTCAAGCAAAACAAATTCTTTTACTAACCATATTAAAAACCATTTAAAAAAAGCCTCAATTGCACTGAGCCCATCACCTCTTTACTCAGAGGTGGTGGTATGTTTCATGAGGAGTCTTATGGAATTGTGGGCGATCATTTATTATCAGTTGGAGTTTCCAAGTCTTCAAAATTGTTGGAAAATGTATTCACATAGTATTTGGAAGCTTACTCAGCTACACAAACTTGTTATCTGTAAAGGCACAAAGCCAAGAAGAGTCACTTTAAAGAATGAACTCTCCCCATGACTATCACCTACTGCCTCTCATGGGCACAAAAACATAGCTTGCTGACACTGTTGTGGAGAGAATGTTTCTTAAGGAAGAGATTTCTGGGGGTCATTTCATTCATGCCTCTGACTCTGGAATTATATTTAACTCAGTTAAAAAGTTAGAAAATTCTGCCTAGTCGTAAAAACTCTTGAGAAGGACTGAGAGTTGGGATTCTTGCTTTCTTAATTGTGGGTGGGGGTGGAGATAGGAGAAGGAGGAGGTGGAAGGGAAGGAATTTGGAGCTGAAAATAAAAAAAAAATTTGAATAAAAAAATTTCACAATAGATTTAGGCTAACATCTTACATCAAATACTCAAATAAGCTCAAAATGAATTCATGACTTGGATATTAAAGGACATACCATTAAAAAAAAAAGGAATGAATCAGATCAGGTACTTTTCATAGTTATAGTTAAGAGGAGAGTTCTGAACAATGTAAGGGATAGAGATGATCATCAAAAAACAAATAATTTAAACTACAGGAAATTGAAAAGCTTTTGCATGAATACAATCAACATAACTAGGATAAGAAAGGAAGGAGTTGATTTTTTTACACCAACTCTCTTTAATGAGAGGCTGATATTTAAGATATATGGGAAGCTAACACAAATACTGTAAACATGGAAGTCATTACTTAATGGGACTGCAAATGATTAATAACCTTGTAAAAGATCTAACTCGCTAATACTAAGAGAAATACAAATAAAAATAATACTGAGGTTTTCATCTTATTTTCAGCAAACTGGCCAAGATGACAAAAGATGAGAATAGTCGTTATCAAAGAGATGTAGAAAGCCAGGCACAGAAGTGCGCTGTGGGGGGCTGTGAATGGGCCTGTTGATTCTGGAGACTTTAGACTCAAAGACCCCAAATGCGAGGCATATACTCCAACGTATATGACGTCTGACAGCTAGGTCGCACAGCGAACAGAATCAAGGCTGGAGTTAAGAAGACACAAGTGCAAATTCAGCCCCAGACACTTTTTTAGCTACATGACCTTGGATACGTCATTTAACTTTAGCTTTCTCAACTCTGACATAGGAACATAAACTATTACCTGCCTGCCTCCTCCTGGGACAGTTGTGAGGATCAAAGGAGAAAGTATTTGTAAAGTGGTTAGCGCAGAGCTAACACACTGTAGGCAATATATACGTAAACACATGCACACACAGACACAGAGAGACACACACACACAAATATGCTTGTTTCCTTCAGTCCCTTTGCAAGGAAGCCTAAGATCAAATCTAGGAATTACTTTTCGTGGTAACAAGGAGTGGAAACAAAGTAGATGTCCACTGAATGGGGAATGGCTAAAGAAAGTGAGCCACATTAATATAAAAGAATATATTTTAGCATTAAAAATAAGGAATATGTTGAACTCAGAAGAGGTATGGAAAGCCTCATGTGAACTGATGCAAAGTGAAGCAAGCAATTCCAGGAAAACAACAGATACAACAACATTGTAAATGGAAAGAACAAAACTGAAACTGAATGACTCTAATTACAATGACCACATTTGGTCTGGGAAAAGACAAGATATAATTCCTTCCCGTTCTTGGAGTTTTGGGGGTGGAGGTGGGGAGAGGAATGGACTGTGGGTATGGAATGAAGCATAAACTGTCATACTTGGCCGATGTGTTGGAATACTGAATTTTTCCTTCTTTTTTATTCACTGCTGTAAACAACAGCTCTTTGAATAGAGGAGGAGGAAAGGGATATATATGAAAATAAAATCAATGTAAAAAAAAAAATCAATAAAAATTTAAAAAAATACATTAAGATTTATAAAAGTTTAAGCAAAGGAAGCTATAGGTCAGAGACCAATTACTGATCTCCACATTGTCTTTCATTGTTAAAATTAACTTCTATGATTCCCAGGAACACTGTTTAAATTCTTCTTCCCCCAGTCACCCCTCTCATAATGGGCACAACACCAGATAGAATTGTTTTATGAATATTTTTCTTTTAAAATGTAAAACCCTTTATGGCTTTCTTCCCCATACCTTTTCCAAGTTAAGGAAATTATCAGCTCCTTTACTGTCCTCTGAAGTTTCAGTGTGTTTCTCATCATCCATTTTGTCTGTATTTGCAAACACGGAAGCAACACGCACCACAGGCAGAGGCACATCTCGTGGGATAAACCTAACAGAACTGACAGGCATGGTCCACAACTTAATTTTCTTGAAAGATTTTGTTTTGGCAGAATACCGTGACTCGCAGACATAAACATCTTCATCTCGAAAGGTTTCTGGACACAGTTTAAAATATTCCTGTTAAACAAAGCAAGAGCATTAGATTATTTAATGAAATTAAATTACTAAAAAACCCCAAATGACTAAATTCTAAAAGCTATTTTTCTACACAAAGACAAAAAATGAAAACAATCTCTGTTCTCAAGGATCTTCCAATTTATTATGGGAAACAATATCCATACATGACATGTAATGAAATACAGAAAGTATACAAAATAAATATAAGGTGGTTAAATGCAAAGTTGTTAGGGAGAGAAGGCTCTAGTAACAGTGACAAGTAACTCACCTCTACATCTATTCAAAGTTTGCAAAGCACTTTTCTCACAACTACTCTGAGGAAAGGAGTCTAATTACTATCATCTTTGAATTATGAGGAAACCAAAGTTCTGAAGGATTAATGATTGGCCTCTAATCACTCGGCCTTAAAGAGGGATTCTGACTCAGATCCCTCGACTGCAGGACCCAGCTGGCTCTCAGTCATGACTGATGCCACTGAGACCGTCTCTGACCCGGCGATAGCCTGGTGAAGGGGCACTCTCTCCGCTACTACACACTGCCTCAGGGTCTGTAAAATAAGGAGTCAGAGTGCATCTCTAAAGTCCCTTCAACTTTCCCTCCTATGTCTGCTCTTGCTATCTTTCCTATTTTCTTTTTTCCCTAGCACTGGGATACAGCAAAATGAGAATCTAAATACAGACAGATCCCTAATGGTTAATTTCAGTTTTCATTTAATCTCCCTTCAACCAAGAAAAAACACCACTCTGATTAAACATTTTATAGCTGGCAATTAGTTTTTATGTGAAAAAAATTAACATTCACTCCACATAAAATGGCTAATTCTTTCCTTAAGCTTTTATATTTGGTCACATAGACTAATTTCAATTCGATTAATGCACAGTTCCTGCCTTCCAGAATTTCAAGGTTCCTGGGTACATGTATATGTGTATGTGGTGCGTTTTGTGTTTCATTATAAAGCAGGTGCTGAATCTGGGGGTAGGATCTCACCTTAACAAACATGACTACACATTTGCCTAGGATTTTGCTAACAGGTACTTTGTTGTAATAGTCACTTTTAAAAACTTCTTTTTCCAAAAATTTTCGTGTAGCAAGGTGGAATGTTTCATTTGGCCGATAAAACCAACAGCCACACAACCATTTTTCACCTAAAATAAATAAAAGGGAAAAAGATACCATATTAAAGACAATGTCAGGAAAAAGCAAATTAATCTATTAATCTTTTTAGGACCCAAATCCAGTAATGAGAGCTTGTATAGTCCTTAATTTCATTGTCATTGCCTGCTCAAAAGAGTTAAGCTAGCCTTTTACAAAATTTCTAACAAAAAGGTAACCAAGGAAAAAGCAGTTTGGTTGTCCTAGTTGTCCTTGGTTGTACTCTGCCAGGTCTCAAACAAAGATGCAACTCAGAATGTGAGTAGGTTAATCCCATGTCCTCTGTCTCTGTTCCTTAAAACATATGGACTCTCTTTACATTCCATCACTCCCACCCACAATAGTTCTTTTCCTCCCGTCTGCTATTTGGGTTCCTCTCTTGTCTTCAAAATCCATCTGTAAACATTCTTTTCTGAAAAGAAGCTTTTTGCTTAGACCTAAATGGTGAGGTAACATAGCTTATTCAATATTTTCCTGTAAATAGATTGCTTTGCTTTTAAAAGTATTCCTTTCATGTAAACATTATTTCAACTTGACTGTAAACTCATGGATAGAAGGAATCATGTCTTTTTTTTTTTTTTTAAACCTGCACAGGTTCAGGGTTTTACAAAAAATGGGTACTTGATTACCATTCAGTGGTGGATTGTGCAAAGACTTATATATACTTAAATCATCTATGTCCCTCCTGGTGAAAGCCTTTGTCAGACCTTGGTACTCACCAGCAGAATCTTCCCACAGTCTCTCAATGCACACTATGTGTGGCTGGAGGTTGGCTTCTGCTGGCTCCACATAGACATAATCCCCAACATGGTACATACTGTTCTTGAAGCTACAGTCCTGGCTGTATGTTCGATGTAAGACAGACAGGCCCCCTCCTCCGGAGGAGTCCTCGCTCTTTTCAGCTTCTTATTTCACAAGGAGAGAGAAAAGATCATCAGAGAGAGTTGAGAATAGCAAAGGTTTTCCTTTTGTATTTCCTGTATCTATACTGCATGTAGTGTTTGCTTTTGGTTTTAGATAGATCTTTTTTTCTGATATCAAAAATGTCCCTCTATGCCTGTATTTTTTAGTTTAGTTTGGTTTTTTTTGCATAAACAGGTATTACACTTTGTTGAAGGTTCTTTGTTCACGTATTGAGAACAACCATGTAGTTTAGAGTTTTAATGTAATTATACTGATTGTTTTCGAATACTGAACCATCTCTGCATATAAACCAACTTGTAATAACAGAAGATTTCCTTAAAAAAAATGATTCTTGGATAAATCACCTCTAGTCTGTTTGAAACAGTTTTGTTTCTAATTTTTGAATCAATATTCATTAATGATGTTAGCTTATGATTTTCCTTCTGTATTTTATCCTTCCCTGGTTTAGGTATTTATACTATATTTGTCTCATAAAACAATTCTAGTAGGGTGCATTTTCAGGTTTTGAGAATAATTTGTGAAGTAAGGTTAGTATGGGTATTTTAAAACACTGAAAGAATTTTCCTGTGAATCATTGAGACTAGGAGTTTTTATTTTTTATTTTTTTAACTTTACCGCTGGTTTTCTATTTCTTTTTCTGACCCTGGGTTATTTAAGATCTCTATAAGGTTGTTAGATAGGTAAGGTATATTACATTTTTAAAGATATTCTTCTACATCTTCTGTGTTTTCTTTTAAAAGTATTTTTAATTTATGGACTAAAACAAGCATTTCCATAATGCAGTATAATAAAAAAAGATTATAGCACATGAAACTGAAAATCTATTATGGACAGTTTGCCATTGTTTTTAAATATATGGTAAAGGTGTCATGTAAATTTTTCCCTTTTTTCTTTCCCCCATCCCCTGCCCTAAAGATGCCATGTCTGTGTATGTGTGCATACATCTATATACACACACACACATATATATACACTCTTTCTATACATACTTTTTCCTTTTTTTAAAATTTATTTTCAGTTTTCAACATTCACTTCCATAAAATTTTGAATTTCAAATTTTTTCCCCATCTCTCCCCCCTCAACTCCGTGTGTATTCTGAACACCTTTTACTCCAATCTGCCCTCCCATCCCCCGCTTTAGGGCAAGATAGATTTCTATACCACACTGCCTATATATCTTATTTCCTATTTGCATGCAAAAGAATTTTTAACATTCATTTTTAAAGCTCTGAGTTTCACATTCTCTCCCTTTCCCCCACCCTCATTGAGAAGGCAAGCAATTAGATAAAGGTTATACATGTATAGTCACACAAAACACTTCCATAATAGTCATATTGTGAAAGACTATAACTCCTTCTATCCCGTCCTGCCCTCCAATTATTTTATAGTCTCCTTTGACCTGTCCCTCTACCAAAGTGTTTGCTTCTGATAACCCCTTCATCCATCTGCCACCCCTTCTATGATTCCACCTCTCTTATCTTTCCCCCTGCTTTCCTGTAGGGTAAGATAAACTTCCATACCAAATTAAGTGGGTAGATCATTCCCTCTTAAAGCCAAATCTGATGAAAGGAAGGCTCATTTATTCCCACTCACTTTCCCCCTTTTCCCCTCTATTGTAAAAGCTCTTTCTTGCCTCTTTTGTGAGATGACTTACTACATTCTACCTACCTCTCCCTTTCTCTTTCTCCTGGTACATTCCTTTCAACACAATCTTATTTTTTAGATACCATCCCTTCATAGTCAATTCACCCTGTGCCCTCCCCATATATGCATACATACATACATACATACATACATACATATATATATATATATAAATACACACACACACACACACTCCCTCCAACTATCCTAATACTGAGAAAGTTTTCATGAGTTACAAATACCATCTTTCTACGTAGGAATGTAAACAGTTCAACTTTAATAAGTCCCTTATGGTTTCCCTTTCCTGTTTACCTTTTTCATGCTTCTTGTATCTGAAAGTCAAATTTTCTATTCAACTATGGTCTTGTCAAAAATAATGCTTGGAAGTCCTCTATTTTGCTGAAGTTCCACTTTCCCCTCTTAAGTATTATGCTCAGTTTTGTTGGGTAGTTGATTCTTGGTTTTAATCTTATCTCCTTTGATCTCTGGAATATCATATTCCAAGTCCTCTAATCCCTTAGTGTAGAAGCTGCTAAATTTTGTGTTATTAACCCTAAATGTTTGTTTTCGACTGCTTTTAATATTTTCTCCTTGACCTGGGGCCTCTGAAATTTGGCTACAATATTCGTAGGAGTTTTCCTTTTGGGATCTCTTGTGGCAGCTGACTGGTGGATTCTTTCCATTTCTGTTTTACTCCCCGGTTCTAGAATATCAGGGCAATTTTCCTTGAAAATTTCTTGAAAGATGATGTCTAGGCTCTTTCCTTGATCATGGCTTTCAGGTAGTCCAATAATTTTTAAATTTTCTCTCCTAGATCCATTTTCTAGGGCAGTTGTTTTTCCAATGAGATATTTCACACTGTCTTCTATTTTTTTAGTTTTTTGGTTCTGCTTTATAAGTTTTTGATTTCTGATAAAGTCATTTGCTTCCATTTGCTCCATTATAATTTTTAAGGAATTATTTTTTTCAGTGAGCTTTTGGACCTTTTCTTCCATTTGGTCCATTCTGCTCTTTAAGGAATTTGCCTTACTGGCTTTTTGGCCCTCTTTGGCCATTTGGTTCAGTCGAATTTTAAAGTTGTTATTTTCCCCAGTATTTTTGGGTCTCCTTTAGCAAGCTGTTAACTCGTTTTTCATGATTTTCTTGTCGCTCTCATTTCTCTTCCCAATTTTTCCTCTACTTCTCTTACCTGATTTTCAAAATCCTTTTTGAGCTCTGGATTCCATATTTTTCTTGGAGGCTTTGGATGCAGGAGCTTTGACTTTGTTGTTTTCTTCTGGTTGTATATTTTAATCTTCACTGTCACCAATGATGTAAGAAAATACCTTTTCACCGAGAAAGTAAGAGTCTATAGTCTGTTTCTTTTCCCTGTTTGCTCATTTCCCCAGCCGATTACTTGACTTTTGAGCTCTTTGTTAAGTGGAAGGCATGGCTTCCGCAGCCCTGAGACTGAACCTGGGGTCAGATTATACTCCCCTCTCAGTCAGGTGAGAGACCCTTCCCTGTTGACCTTTGAAGCTATCTTTGGCATTTGTGAGTTGAGAAGTCTGGAAAGCACAGCAGCCATCAGTAATTTAGTCCCCTAAAGCCTGCTCTTCAGCTCCATCTGCACTGGCACAGCCCAGGCCAAATTGTGCTCTGCTAGTGCAATAGATCCTTCCTGTCAACCTTCCAGATTGTCTTGGGCTGGAAATTTGCTTGAGTCTGTCATTTTGTGGCTTCCGCTGCTGAAGAATTTATTTAGACTTCTTTTAATATAAATTTATTTATAATTTTTTACATTTATTTTCACAAAATTTTGGGTTCCAAATTTTCTCCTCTTTTTTCCCCTCCCCCACCCCAATACACCGAGCATTCTAATTTTCCCTATCACCAATCTGCCCTCTCTTCTATCATCCCGCCCTTCTCTTGTCCCCATCTTCTCTTTTGTCCTGTAGGGCCAGATGACTTTCTATTCCCCATTAACTGTATTTCTTATTTCCTAGTAGCAAGAACAATACTCAACAGTTGTTCCTAAAACTTTGAGTTCCAAATTCTCCCCATCCCTCCCTCCCCACCCATTCCCTTTGGGAAGGCAGGCAATTCAATATAGGCCATATCTGTGTAGTTTTGCAAATGACTTCGATAATAGTCGTGTTGTGTAAGACTAACTGTATTTCCTTCCATCCTATCCTGCCCCCCATTGTTTCTCTCTTTTGATCCTGTCCCTCCCCAAGAGTGTTGACTCCAAATTGCTCCCTCCTCCCATTGCCCTCCCTTTCATCATCCCCCCCACCTTGCTTATCTCCTTCCCCCCACTTTCCTGTATTGTAAGACAGGTTTTCACACCAAAATGTGTGTGCATTTTATTCCTTCCTTTAGTCGAATGTGATGAGGGTAAACTTCATGTTTTTTTCTCAGCTCTCCTCTTTTTCCCTCCACTAAAAAGTCTCCTGCTTGCCTCTTGAATGTGAGATAATTTACTCCACTCCATTTCACCCTCTCTCCTCCCACTACATTTCTCTCACCATTTACCTTAATTTCTTTTAAGATATCGTCCCATCCTATTCAATTCACTCTGTGCTCTCTGTCTCTGTATGTGTGTGCATATGTTTGTGTGTGTGTGTGTGTGTGGTCCCACCAACTACCCAGATACTGAAAAATTTTAAGAGTTACAAATATTGTCTTTCCATGTAGGAATGTAAACAGTTCACCTTTGGTTAAGTCCCTTATGACTTCTCTTTGCTGTTTACTTCTTCATGCTTCTTCTCATTCTTGTGTTTGAAAGTCATATTTTCTTTTCAGCTCTGGTCTTTTCATCAAGAATGCTTGAAGACCATATTTTCCCCTGAAGTATTATACTCAGTTTTGCTGGGTAGGCGATTCCCGGTTTGAGTCCTAGTTCCTTTGACTTCTGGAATATCCTATTCCACGCCCTTCGATCCCTTAATGTAGAAGCTGCTAGATCTTGGGTTATCCTGATTGTATTTCCACAATACTGGAATTGTTTCTTTCTAGCTGCTTGCAAGATTTTCTCCTTGACCTGGGAATTCTGGAATTTGGCCACAACGTTCCTAGGAGTTTCTCTTTTTGGATCTCTTTCAGGTGGTGATCGATGGATTCCTTCAGTACTTATTTTGCCCTCTGGTTCTAGAATCTCAGGGCAGTTTTCCTTGGTAATTTCATGAAAGATGATGTCTAGGCTCTTTTTTTGATCATGGCTTTCAGGTAGTCCCATAATTTTAAAATTGTCTCACCTGGATTTATTTTCCAGGTCAGTTGTTTTTCCAATGAGATATTTCACATTCTCTTCCATTTTTTCATTCTTTTGGTTTTGTTTTGTGATTTCTTGGTTTCTCAGAAAGTCATTAGCCTCCCTCTGTTCCATTCTAATTTTGAGAGAACTATTTTCTTCTTTTGAACCTGTTTTTCCATTTGGCTAATTCTGCTTTTGAAAGCATTCTTCTCCTCACTGGCTTTTTGAACCTCTTTTGCCAATTGGGTGAGCCTATTTTTCAAGGTGTTATTTTCTTTAGCATTTTTTTGGGTCTCCTTTAACAAGGTATTGACCTGTTTTTCATGCTTTTCTTGCATCTCTCTCATTTCTCTTCCCAATTTTTCCTCCACCTGTCTAACTTGATTTTCAAAATCCTTTTTGAGCTCTTCCATGGCCTGAGCCCACTGGACATCCACTTGGAATGTCTGGGATACAGAGGCCCCAACCTCCACATCTTTCCCTGATGGTAAGCATTGTTCCTCCTCCTCAGAAATGAAAGGTGGGAACATCTGTCCCCCAAGAAAGTAGCTTTCTATGGTCTTAGTTTTCTTCCCTTTTTTGGGCATTTTCCCAGCCAGTTACTTAACTTCTGAGATTCCTCTCCACCCCCACCTGGATCTGCCCAGCTAGTGTTTGGGGTCTGAGATTCAAATGTTGCTCCCCAGCCTCAGGGCTTTCCGTGGCGGGAGGGGCTGCTATGGAGCTTAAGTTCTGGTGCTTGGGTGGGGGCAGGGCCACCTGCCAGGCTCAGTTCCCTCAGGGGGTTTATGTGGAGACCCTTGGTAATGGCCCTGAGCTCCTGCCTGCTTGGGGAGTCCCAGGCCGCCGCCGCTGCCTCTGCTGCTGCCTCCCGAGGGGGCCTGATTCATGGAGAGACCCCGCTCCCCTCTCGGCCAGCCCAGACGTCTCTCTCACTGACCTGGAGTGCCTGCGGGTGGAGGGACCTTCGTGGCAGCTGGAGATTCTGTCCCTGAAGCCTGCTCGGATCTGCTCCTTTCAGGGCCACGCAGCCAGGGCAGCGCAGGGGTGGGCTCCACGTCCAGAGTGCGATGGACCCCTGGGGACGGCTTTCCAGGGCTCTCTGGAACATTTTGGAAATCTCTTCCACTGTGTTTCTGCGCGGCTTGCAGTGCTCCAAAATTTGTGGGGAGTTCTTTTTACAGAAAATTTATGGGCTGTGGGTTCGGAGCTAGCATACGTGAGCCTTTCTACTCCGCCATCTTGGCTCCTCCCCTCCTATTTAGACTAATTTCTAACAGACTTTTTGAGGGGTTTGTGGGGAGAGCTCTAACAGATCCCTCCTTCTATGCCATCATCCTGGCTCTGCCTCCCTTGTTTTCGGTTTTCTTAGTATATGATTGACTATAATAGGTTCCAAGTATTCTTTTTAATATTTTCAGAGGTTTTGTTTTGACTTTACCTTGCTAATTTGTTATTTTATTTGATTTTCTGCTCTCTTGTTTTTAATCAGATTAGCTAAAGGTTTATCAGTTTTATTACTCTTTTCAAAGAACCAGCTTTTAACCTGACGTCTACATTTTTTGTTTCCAGTTTATCTATCTTTCTTCTAATTTTTAATATTTCTTCTCTTGTGCTTCTCTTAGGTTTTTTTATTTGTTGGTTTTTCAACTTTTAAGTGAATATTCGGTTCATTGATTTTCTCTTTTTCCTATTTTGTTAATGCATGTTGAAGGGATATGATCTTCCTCCTGAAGAAGCCTTAGCTGCGTTCCAGAAATTCTGGTATATTGTTTCTTCACAATCATGTTCTTTCACATAATTACTGTTTCTATGATTTGGTCTTTGATCCACTCATTATTTAAGATTTAGTTTTTAAGTCACTATTTTGATCTATCTTTGTTTGTGGTCCCTGAACCAATGACTTTATTTATTGTGTTATGGTCTGGGAAGGATGTATTTACTATTTCTGTCTTTGACATTTGTTTGTAATAACTGTGCCATAACAGATGATTAATTTTTGCTAAAAGTTCCATGTAATACTGAAAAACACGTATATTCTTTTGGAGCCCAATAAAAGCTGTCATTTAAGTCTTTTAGCTTTAGTTTCTCCAGCAATTTGTTCAGGTCTTTATTTTCCTTTTCATCTTTCTGTTAGACTCATCTAAAACTGAGGATCCTGAAGTCTCCGGTCACTATCATGTTACTGTCTAAGTATTCTTGGAGCTACTAACATTTCCTTTATGAATTTGGATGCTAAGACATTTGGACTATGTAAATTGAGTACTGGTACTGGTGTGTTTATGGTTCCTTTCAGCATAATGTAGTTTCCTTGTCTTTCCCTTTTTTCTCTTTTCAATGTTTGTTTTTGCTTTGTCAGCATGCCTGTAATTCTCAGGTTCATTTATTTATTTATGGGGTGACTTAATGCAACCCTTCACATCAGTTTGCTCCTTTTTAATTTCAGTTGTCTGGGGTGCAGGAGAAGCAAATAATCTTTTCAGGTATGGTTTTCCTCCTAAAATGTTTCCTATTTCTCTTTACTATTGAGTATCATTCATTTATTGAAGGTTATGCTCAGATTTGTAGGGTAGGTCACTCAGCACGTTATTTCATTCCCTTCCGAGTACTCTGGTGGGTTCAGAATAGTCTTGTGTTATTCACAACTCCTTTCTTTTGTATTTGAAGGGTTCTTTTCCTAGTTGCTTGCAGAATCTGTTTATTTTTCTCATTGAAATGATTAAAATTAACCACCATGGGTCTTGAAGTTTGCAGTCTTGCTTTTTTTTTTCTGGAGGTAATGTATGGACTCTTTTAATTATTTAATTTCATTGTTTTAATTTATTTCTAATTAATTATTAATTAAATTAAATAATTTAATCTAAATTATTTAAAAATTTTATTTCATTTTTGGGTTCAGACGTTCTAGGCAGTTTTTTGTAATATTTCTTGCATTATGGTATTCAAGTTTTTTGACCCACTGTGTTGGGAGGCCTATAATCCATTACTTCTCTCTCCACATCCTTGTCTTTGAGATCAATTGACAGACAATCATTATTGTCTTATTTTAGGAACGTCACAGCCACCCCAGCCTTCAGCAACCACCACCCTGATCAGTCAGCAGCCATCGACACTGAGGCAAGACCCTCCACCAACAAAAAGATTATAACTTGCTAAAGACTCAGATGATGGTTTTATGTATGTTTTTGTAAGACATAATACTACTGCATACTAAAAAGAAGATTATAGTACAGTGTAAATATAACTTTTATATGGAGTGGGAAACTAAAAAATTTATGTGACTCGTTTTATTGTGGTGGCCTGGAACCGAACCTGCAATATCTCCAAGATACGGCCACAGTTGTTTGGTGTACCTATGAGCAATTAATATTTCTTCGATTGTTTAGATGTATTTATTTGTGTGAAAAGTGCTTTTTAACTGTGTTACTTTAGTTCCAGTGTGTGTGTTGGTAGGTAGATTCCCAGGTATTTTATATCACTTGAAGTTATTTTAAATGGAATTTCTCTTTCTATCTCTTCCTTCCGGGTTTTGTTGGTATTGTACAGAAATGTTCATGATTTATATGGACTTATTTTACATTCCTACAGAGATTTTCTGCAGCACAGAATGCAGCCAGAAGATATGGAAAGTCTGAATACTAGTGAGAAAGGAGGGATGATAGTAGGGGAATCGCTGTTATGTGTTTATATTAGGAACCAATTTTTCCTGTACTTTGAAAATGGCTGCTTCCTCCTATTAGAAGAGAAGTTGCTTGAAGGAGACTGTTTTTGCTTTTGTATTTGTATCCCCACAGCTTAGCACAATGCTCTGCACACAGTAAGCACTTAATATAGGGTTTCCCAGCCTAGTGTATGACTATTTTCAGGGGGTTATGAGAAGCTTGTCAAAGAAATATGGGGATTATTTAGCAAGTAATTATATTATCTTACTGAAATATTCCAAAAGTAGTAGGGTTAGTGGAAAAAACCGATTATGAAGAAGCAGGGTATAAATAGAAAAGTGAGGGAACACTATCGTATATCTGCAAAATCTGAAAGAGACTGCTGATGGACTAATTCCTACTGATCAAACCAAATGGATGAGCCTTTTAATATTAAGCCACGGCAAAAAAAAAAAAAAAAAAAAAAAAAAATCAGTGACAGTGACCCAGTAGAAGACCACCTAGCTGATTTCTGCAATAACCTGAAACTCTAAAGTGATTTCTAATCAATAAAGTCACAAAATTTTTGGCATAACCTTAAAGAAACATATTCCATGCTTACTAAACATGCTCACAATTCCATTTATAACTACTTATCTTTGTGAATCAGAATTTCCTGTCTCATTGTCAAACAGGCAGCTCAATATTATATGTGGCTCTTTCAATAACTATACTGAGATTAAAACTGTTAGTTGCCAAGAAACAAAATCAAGGGTGTCAAATTGATTTATTTGACTGTTCTGATAAACATCTAACAAAATGAAGAAACTAAAAAAAGTAGGTAGCGAAGTCTTCTTTATGAAAAATTAATCTCTTATTTCTCAAAGTGCAGAGGGACAAAAATAAAAAGGTTGGGAACCCCTGGGCTCAATCAATGCTTTTTCATTTCTGATTCCAAAACTGTCCTACATTGATCTGAGATTTACTGCCTTTTAGTACTGTCTTTACACAGTCTCCTGTAGTTGCTCTCTTAAAAGCCCAACTCAAAGGCCTGTAAAAAGTCTCTTGATTTCCCTATTTGGCTCTTTTCTTTTCAACCTTAAAAACATTTTTCAAGGAGAAAATGACAAAACTGTGTGACCTGGGTCTGCTACAACTTGATGTTCCATGATCTCCACTCCAAGGCCACCCTTTACACCTCCCTGAGTCACTCTATCCCATTCCTCTAACTTCCCACAGCCTCCACTTCTTCTCACCTCTCCACTAAGGACCTCAACTCACCCGTATTTCATTGAAGAAAGGGGGGCCGTTCATGGAGAGCTTCACCCCTTCTTCTCATCTCACATGGCTCAGATGCTTCTATAGCTTTCTCTGCCTTTACCCATCTTGCCGAGGCAAACCCCTCTATGTGTTCTTCTCCAGCAGATGTCACCTTTCTCCCCCACTCTCTCTTATCTTCAGTCTCCCCCTGTCAATAGTTTGCTTCCCCATTTGCCTAAAAACATACCCATGTCTCCCCAACTGTCCTACGTGCCCCTTCCCTTTCATAGCAAAGTTTCTTGAGAAGGCTTCTGCAAAAGTTGCTTCCATTTCCTTTCCTCTCACTGTCTTAACTCCAGAGTTCTGCTTCTGACTCCCAAAAACCTCACCTCCTATCCCTTCTAAATTGCCAAATCTAAAGCCCGTTTTTCAATTTTTGTCCTTCCTGACCTTCAGTCCTCATCCTCTTAACCTGTTACATTGTTGCTTACGGTCTTCTCCAAGATACTTTCTTTTCTCCAGGTTTCTGTGATACTGTTCTTTCCTGGTTTTCCTCCTACCTGCCTGCCTGCTTCTCCTCAATGTCGTCTGCTGGATCCTTGTCTGTGCCAAGCCCACCAATGGTGAGCGTACTCCAGGGCTCTGTCTTCTATACTATTTCATTTGATCTCATCAACTCTCATGGATTCAATTACCATCACTATGACAATAGTTCTCAAAGCTACTTATCCAGCCCCAACCTCTCGTCAAACTTCTAAACTTGCATCTCTGACTGCCGAGGGGATCTCAAACTCCAAAGTGAACTCATTATCTCCCCCCCAACCCTACTACTGTTGAGGGTACCACCATGCTCCCAACCATCCAGGCCACCAGTCTAAGTGTCACCCTCAACTCCTTAATCTCTTTCATTCCCATTCCTTCCCAGCTCTAATCCAATCTGTTGTCAAAGCATGTTGATTTGACCTTTGTGGCATCTCTTGATCTCTTGTATACTCTGCCTTCTCTTCTCTGACACTGGACCTTACTGGTGCAGGTCCTGATCTCCCTAAATTTGGACCATCACAATAACCTTTTGGTTGGGTCTTCCTGCCTCAAACCAGCCCATCCTCCACTTAACTATTAAATTGATCTCTTTTTCCTAGCTGTCTTCCATTCTTGGAATTCTCTCCCTCCTCATTTCTACCTACTGACTTTTCTGGCTTCCTTCCAATCTCAACTAAAATGACAACTTCTAGAGAAGACATTTTCCAATCCCCCTAATTCCAGTTTTTTCTCTCTGCTGGTATTTTCCAATTTATCCTGTAGACAGCTTGTTCATATATAGTTGCTTGCATATTGTCTCCTCATTAGAGACCTTTCCCTGCCTTCCTTTGTGCAGCACTTAGCATGGTGCATGGCACAGAATGTGCTGTTAATAAATGCTTGATGACTGACATGCATTATTTTGCATTATAGTTATCTATGCATCTGCTGAATTTCCTATGAGCAAGGGTCATGTCTTGACTAAATTTTATATTTTCATTTAATGTCTAATACAGCTTTCTATATGAAACATAGTAGGTATTTAATCAATGTTTTTAAATTTGAAATTAAAATGCTCAAAGTAAACAACTATTGTAGTATATGGCTTTATCATAAAACAAAAACAAACAAGAAATCCACACGCTTCTCTTAAACCAAGTTCATTCATATCTAAATTATACATTAACTTATTTTAAGGTACATTTTAAGGTAAGAAACCGCAATACTCCCAAATATTTGGTTTCTAAAAAAAGAGCTCACCATCCCATCAGACAACCTTTCTATTCCAACTCCACAACAGTTACCATTGGTGAATCCTGTGAAAAACCATCCTGTGTTCCTTCTGGATATGCTGGAATTTACTAACAAAAGATTCTCACACTTGGCCAAAAAATAATTGAGAAGGCCAGTGTGAAAACAAAGATGTCTTTTCTACATAATGTTTACGTAAGCTACTCAAAAGATGATTCATTTCCAACTTAAAGACAACACAGGAGTGAAGATCTGCCCAATAAATAAAGATCAACTATTTTTGGACACACTTTATCTTCAAATTCTTAAAATTTTTCTATAAGCAATGATTATCAATGCAAACATTCAGAATAATTTTAAGGATCTCTTTTGGTAGCATTAATTAATTTTTGGACGAAAAATATGCTTGCTTAATTTAAACTAGACACCTTACTTTAATTACACTAGATTTAATTCAAACCATACAACTTAAACTATACAACTCAGCGGGAAGTGAAGTGTAGCAAAAGAAGCGCTGCATTTGGAATCAGGGTTCAAATCTAGGCTATGGCACTCACAGGGTATGTTGCCTTTGGCCCCTCTAGAACTCAAGAGTCCTGTAAAATGAAGGGGTAGAACTACATGATCTCAAAGTTCTTTCTAGTTCTTACACTATGATATGATGACCTGGTTATATGTACTCTGTGTGAGAACTTGCTAGAAGGCAGCCACAAAGGTAATTTAATCAATGAATTTCTCCAAAATTAGCTGTAGACCCACTTTTGCTAAAAGTCTTTCCCTGATGCTTCATTGTGGTATGGAAGAGGCCTTGGACTAGCAAAAATGACTTTAGTGGAAGAACACAAGTTCTGAAGGACCCTATACCAAACTGAAAAGGTACTAAATATTGGACTGTTTGTCATCTGGGAACTAGCTTAAGATTACAGAGGTGTGTCACCAGGTTGGCTGGGGAGGGATGAATTATTTGGCCAAAGCAGCTCTTTAAGACATTCTACAAGGCTGTAAAAGTACGATCTATGACAATGGAAAGAATACCCGCTGCAATGAAATTCCTTTCCCCTAAATAACAGTAGTGATAACAATGATAATTTTGATAAAAAAACAGCATTTATATAGTGCTTTAGGCTTCAAAAACCCTAAAATGTTGACTCATTTGATCTTTACAATAACTTTGTGAGGAAGGTACTATTATTACCCCCATTTTAAAGATGAGGAAATTATCTTAATAAAGTTAAGACAGAGGTTAAGAGACTTGTTCAGGATCATACAACTAGTAAATGTCTGAGGCAGGACAGAGCTACCTGATTCTAAGTCTCATGACCAAACTCCGCACTCCCTTAGCTACCTAAACAGTGGTAGGCAAAACTTTTGGACAGACACAGTCAACTCCACTGTTCACGTGCTGACTGCCCAGGCCCCCAGCTTCTCCTCTTGAGACTTCACATTAGAATTCCCATCAAAGGCTCTGCTGGAGCAAGGAGAAGGAATTACCTTCAAGCAAATTCGTTTTGCTCTTTGCCCAAGTGAAAGTTATTCTGGTGGAAAGACTGAAGTAATGGCTAAAAGGAAATTTGTACATTCCAATTATTTATGATAACTCATGATTCTAATAAAGAAAAAATACTGTAAGTTAACTATAGCACAAATCTGTCTGTAATGATAACAAGTCTGACCAAAAAACCTCCTTAGCCCTTAAATTGTTACAAATCCCAGCAGATGGTATCAAGCTATGGTTGATATGGTTATAACAGAATTCTTTATAATAAATATTCAGTCAAGTGAATTTTTTCTAATCTGCACATGAGTAAGCAAGCTTGTTTCATTTTTAAAAAATCAGAAAAGCAACTCAAATTCAAGTATGTGTCTTGGTAGAAATACAAGGTGGTATATGAATATGAAATATTTTGGAAGAAATCTTACAAAGAAGGAAGTGTGTGGAAATGTTTCCTAGCACTATTCGGATTCTTAATTGCTTGTCAGTCCACAACATTTTGAAATTCTAACTTCTCTTGTGAACTTCTCGTCTTCCTTCCCATAGAGAGAGAAAAGGTATCTGTCGGCTATGCTGTACCTAGATTTGTAGCCTTTTAAGTCCTCACTGTGAAAAAAATCTCACCATGATGATGAGGACACAGAGGTCCTTAATGACTTCTGCTGTAGGAGACATAAATTAGGATTCTTCATTTACAAATTCAAGATGCTTTGATATAGAGGGATTTAACTACAAAATAGGTGCCATATTTCTTGGTCATAAAAAAAAATGAAAGGAAACTCACCTCTCTTTTCTTCTTCCCGTTTTAGTTTATCTTCCTCTATTTCTTTTGGTAACTTTTCCTTTTTCTCTTTCTCCACATCATTGTGGAGATGCTTTGTTGTATAACTGAGTGCTGGTGAGAGAAGGATCTCTCCATTCTTGCAGAGCTCGTCACGGATTTTAATAAAGAACTGCTGAAGTTCTACTGCATCTTCATATATTTCTGAATCTGTCCTGGAAGGATATATGATACATTTTCAGTTTAACTGTTACCATTACTCTTCCTTTCCTATCTTTTCTCATACACGCCAAACAGCATTAAAATGAACATTTGTTCTGAGGGATACGAATACAATTCAGGTACAGGGATACACGTGGATACATTTCTAAAATACTGCTAAAAAAAGAAAATGGTTCTTACCTGTTTAACTACTATTTGTAATGTGATCTATCCACTTCATATCACATATGGCATATGTCCAGCAAACGGACAGATGGTTTCTCAAGTTAAAAGGAGAATTCAAATTCAAATATTCAATGGGAAATCATGCTTTCATTATTAGGAAGTTTTGTTATGAGGCTTGAAGGGATTTTTGGTACATCCAAATGCACCAAAGCTAAGCATCTAAATATTTGCTATATAGGACATATACTACGAGATTTTACATAATTCTCACTGGTGACTATCCTAGGCTCTTTGGACTTTTAAAAAAAAAAATCACCCCTTAGTTAGGAAGCAGATAACAAAGTGAGCTTGTCCCCTTTCAACCTTCTTTGTTTGCAACATTGGCTGTGTGGGCTAATGGCAGATACAGTGAATATTCAAAAATGTGAGTTATAAGACAAAGAATTAGAAGGGATTCTGATTATAGTTATATAACTTTAAAAAGGCATCAACATCCACTTTATTCTTGAGTACCAGTTTTCATTTGTGAAGGAAAAGTAGTTTCTGTACAACTGGCAGGTTGTGAGAGGAAACTGAGTCTCAGAAAGGTTAAATGACTTAGCCTGTGGTCACGTCACCAGGAATGTCAGGCCTGACTCAGACCCAGGATTCCTGACCCAAACTCCTATTCAACACTATGCTATCACGTGACCTCCAGCAGTCTGCTAAACGTTTTCTGGCATCAGTTTCCTCATACAGAAAATGAGGTGGCTGATATAAATACAAATGAACTTTGAACATTAGGGCCTGAAAATTATCTACAAAGCTAGTTGCCAGTTAAATATTCTAGTATGTAATTAATTATGCAATCATATTATCAAGATATGAGGAAAAGACACTTCTGTGTCTCCATGTCAGCATGAGAATAACTGGGGGTTGCGCAGAGAGAAGGAGATGCTTGTTTTGACCAGCTATGACAGTGCTGTTCCTGGGAAAGAGGCAGAAGCAATGGACATGGCAGGGTTAGGTCAAAGAATAAAACTACTACTAACCTACTGCTTGAAACTGAAACTGTTTTCTTAAGAACAAACACAAGAGTATGGTAAAGAATTTAATGAGGTTTTGCTTGAAAGATACTTAAACACAGTCATTTCTGGATACAGAAGTAGTGATCACTCTCAGAAACACCGAGAATCATGTTTTCCAGATAAATGTGGTCAGTACATATAAATGTCAAATTCAACTTTCATTCGTGTTTTGGGTATTCTGAAATCTAGTTATGGAAAACATCAACTGGATAGCTGCTGGCAAATAATTTGTAATTTTAAGTTAAAAGCTAATTGTGTATTCTGTGACTCCACCTCAGAATAGGATGGTAACTCCAAAAGAAAAACTCCTATGTGTGGGGATGGTAAAGAAGCTTTCTTGGTGTAAATGGCACCAGGGAATTGACAAATTAATGTTTAAAAGAAAGTGAACAGAACAGGTGAGCCAGCTTTCTGTGGGAAATCATTGTTTTTGTCATATTCAAAGGAAAGGTGGAATAAAAAGGTAAAAATAAAAGTCCTGATTCTATATCTAAGTCAAGCCAATTTGTGAGAAACCTTTACAAAGGAAGCAGACAATCTGAAGAAAGGAAATGGTGGATTTTTCAGGGTCCTTGCCACAGTTCCCTTGTCCCTGACTTTCTGTGTATCAATCACACAGGTCTTAGCTGTAGAACTCTAAAAGCAGCAGGGTGGATGGAGCACTTACCCTGAAGCAATGCCAGCAGATGAAGGCGGACAGTGGCCAACTCTTTGAAACTACAGATCAAGCAGAAAATACTAGGCATGTTCTTGGAGAGTAATGAAGGCTTTCCTTTAAGAGTCACCCTTGCACTTTTACAGAATGCTACCGTTCAATAACTTATTCAAGTATTTTCTCTGCCAAAGTAATAGGATGCAGAGGAACAAATGCCTTGTTTTTAGTCATCTTATATCTATGGAATGTCTGTTGCGTGTGGTCACTCTCAGGTGCTGGGGGAAAAAACGGAGATGGAGAGTGGGAGGTAAGAACGTACCAGGTACTTGGTGAGCAACAGAGAAGATACCCATGATAAAGACGAGAAGCTAGAATGGGTGCCTCCCATCTGTGAAAGCCCAGAGTGTTTCCTACCTGCTACTTGTCGCCAAACTATGTGCTTATAGATGATACTTCTAATACTGTATCAAATGACCGACATGATTCACCCTTTTCCTTTCTCCCTCCAAAGAACCCGGTCGAGTTTTACTGGATTTTTGTACAAACTTTCTGCAATAAGATCATAACTGAAAAAGACAAGGTAGCTTTCTCCAGGTGACGATTTAGGAGGTGCAAAGAAGTCACATGATGGTCTCTGTGACTGAGTGTAAGCAGTCTTTGAAGGAACATGCTAGCAGCAATGAGCCTGGGGACCGTTTGTAAGCTGTTGAAATCTATTGGGGGAAGGACCCTAGGAACTTCTGACTTCTGTGACTACCAACAACTTTGTCACAGTAGGAAATCTGAAATTCAGTTCCTCTGTCTGTAAAATACATGAGTTGGATGAAATCAGGGGTTCTTAACTTTCCTTGTATCTTCTTGGCAACGTGGTATAAAGCCTATGGGGACCTCCTCTTAGAATAGTTTTCTAATCATTATGAATAATAACTAGCATTTACATAGTGCTTTAAAGTTTGCAAAGTACCTTATAAATACCTCATTTTACCCTCACAAAAACCCTGAAAGTTAGGTGTTATTTTTATTCCCCATTTTAGGATGAGAGAACTAAAGCAGACAGGTTAAGTGACTTGCCTAAGGTTACATTTGAACTCGTCTTCCTGACTCCAGGTCTTGTGCTCTATTCACTGTACCACCGAGCTGCCTGATACATAAAATAAAATAAGCTTACAAGCAAGATCAATTACACTGAAATGTTGTTATCAAACCATTAAAAAAATCAAATTTATGGGAGTTCACAGACACCTTGAAATCTATCCATAAAGGGGAGTTCACAGACGCCAAATCAGAAACCTTGTACTGATCTTTAAGGTTTCATCTAGTTCTAACTCACAGGTCAAAGTTTTCAATCTACGAACAACATAAAGGCAGCACAATGTAGTAGATTGTGAACACTGGGGTCAGGAAGACCAGAGTTCGAATCCTACCTGGTCTGACACACACTAGCACTGACACTATTTACTTGTAGGCATATCATTCTTCCTCTCAGTGCCCCAGGCAGAAGTGCATCAGTGTAGGGAGTTGCTCACACTAATGAAATCCAAGAATTAGGATGATAACCTCCCTTCCAAAACAGCAACCAACAAACTGTTACCAAAACCTTACTACAATAAAAGTGCAAAAAGCAGCAGGCTATCCCAGTGAATGACTGTCATTCACAGAGGTAAAGGAGAGACAATCTCTGGAGATGCCTCTAGGTGATCCAGCAGGCATTTAAGCCCACGTCACACCTGAACAGAAATGCCCTCTACAACATCTCTAACAAGTGGCCATCAGGCCTTCACTTCAAGGACGAACTACTGTCTCTCTAGGTTGGACTTGGACTCGGAAGAGAGGAATTCAAATCCTCCTTGACACCCTGGACACTGAACCTCTGTCAGTCTCAGTTTCCTCATCTGTAAATGAGGATAATTAATAGCACCACATCCCAGGGTTATTGTCAAGATAAATGAAATAATAGCAACAAAGTGCTTTGAAAACCTTAAAGTGCTATATAAATGCTAGCTATCATCATGACCACAGCAGCACCATTGCTGCTACTAGAAAGTCAATTATATTTTTGGAAGTTCATTCCCTTTTCTACGTAACAGCCCATTATCCAAAGAAAGCAATAAATATAATATTTAAGTATCCTTTAGCTCAGGGGTTCTTAAATTAGGGTCTGTGAACTTTTGTTAACTATATTTCAATGTAATATGTTTCCTTTTTAACTCTTATGCATTTTGTTTTATGCTTTTAAAATCATTATTCAAAAAAAAGATTCACATTTCACCACTGTCCAAGCAGTCTAGGACCTCCCAAAAAGGTTAAGAATCTCTGCTTTAGCACTTTATGGAGGATCTCCTCCCCCTCCCCAGTATGCTGAGAGGTAATGTGGAATACATGAAAGGACCCTTCAACCAAGTCCTAAATTCTAGATCATAAAGTCATAACTCTTGGCTCTGTCTCCTATCAGCTATGTGACTTGGAAGGGTAAGTTCTTTAACTTAAATGTCCAGTCCATACTTGGGTTCAAAAAATCATATGCACAAGAAAGACCTGAGTCTACATGAAAGAAGATCTGGCGACCTCAGGCTGCCTTAGAAGCTAGTGCGATCTCCCCACTGGAGCAGCACTTGTTGGGGATGCTGTTGAGAAGCATCTTGGGCAGGTCTGACTACCACAGCCTCTGAGGTCCCCATCAACCCTTGGTTTTTATGGTTCTGCGCTTTTTCCAAGAGCCTAAGGACATGCCAGTTTCTGTGCCTGTTACGTCCATCATGTTGATGATGACAATGACACTAGGATCGCACCTGAAGGTTTCCAAAGCACTTTACAGACATGCTCTCATTTGAGCTTCAAAATAATCAGCTGAGGAAGGTGACATGGGTATTACCTCTGTTCTATGTAGGAGGAAACTAAAAGGCTACATGGTCTGCTCATTATTAGACATGGAGCAGACGTCACAAACAGGCTTTGTGACCCTAGGCCCAGCGCTCTTTCCACTATACCAGAAACTCAATGCTAAGCTCTTTAGGGCTACCTCTTTCATTTGGTATTTGTCCAGCTGACTAAAAGAAAAAGACCAAAAAAACAACTTGATGTACTTCACATTTGTCCCTATCCTCTCATTCTGCTCCTAATCTGAGGTTTGTGAGCTTGCTTTAACAAGCATTTCGATAACTGTATTTCAGTACAATACATCTGTAATCCTGTGTATTTTATATTATGCATTAAAAGCGTTACTCTTAGAATGAGTTTCACAGATTGGCCTCTAAGGAAGTCTCAGCACAACTGAGGTTAAGAAGAGCCTGCACAGAAGAGATCTTTTTAGTCCTCCTTCCTGACTTTTTCAAGTCCAAGAAACATCTCAATTCATGACTCACAGACGTTCAGCAGCTTAGAAGGATTCAGATTCAAACTGAGGTTTTCTGATATACCACAGAGCCTCTAGATACTGCAAACGGTATCTGGGAATGATCTCTATAAAACATCCTTAAGTCTTATATTTATTGCTTCATTTAAATCATTTAATGAACTCATATCAGCATGAAATATACTAAACTCAGCTCTTTAAAAATCTATGGAAAAGAAAAACCTTTTATAGTAGAAAAGATTACTCATTTAGTCTAATTTTTTAGAGAAAACTGCATAAAAGCTTATGACATATTCTTATACTGTTAGCTTTTAAAGCCCCACACAAGTTGGCTCCAATCTTTCTTTCCAGACTGAATGGACACTGCTCTGCCTCCCACACTCTGACCTGGACACACCAGCCTTGTGTTATCCAAAGCAAGCCCCCAAGTGCCTTCCTTAGACTTCAGAGTTCACCTCTTCCTTGAAAATGTAGCATAAGCAGTATTTTCTGCATGAAGCCTTTCCAGATTCCACCAATGGCTAGTGCCCTCCCTCCCAAACCACCCTGTAGAGATTTGTATTTATTAGATTCCCATTAATGCTGCATATAGTTTATAAGTACTGCATTAGGACATAAGTTAATTGAAAACAAAAATGGTTTCATTCTTTGTATTTATATTTCCAGCACCCAACACGGTGCCTGCCAAGTAGCAGGTTGAATTTAATTAATACAATCTCTGAGACATATTCTTGGATTTGTATTCAGTGAATTTGTCAAAGACATTTTGTAAAATGACTTTATTTTAGCTCCCACATAAGAGAGATACATCTCCTTAATGCTTGTTTTCTGATTTTTAACTGTTCTTTCTAACATAATCTCATCCTAAGAGATAGGAGCTCTGCTCACTTCAGAGACAAATTACAGCTGACCTCCAGATTTTGAAACTGGAATTTCAGAATAGAATCCCTCTATCAGATCATCAGAAGTGAGTGAGAGAACTCTTTTATCTTTTAAAGAACATGAAACAAAGTTACACAAATGCAGAACATTTTGCTGCTCTCTGAATAAAATGTATTTGTCTTTCAAAGGAAAAAAAATCTAACTTACCGATTCATTCTTCTTGCCCTTTCCAGCACGTCAAACATCTGTTCTTGAAATAAGTCCAGCCTGCGATAGCGATTGTTTTCAACATTCTTCCTAATTATATCAAAAGTTAGAGGGGGTTTGTTTGGGAAACTAGGATCCACAGAAGGGATTTCAGCTAAGGAGTCACTGTAGCACCTTCCCTCATCGTCCTGATGGCTCATTACAGACACAAAAAGATTGTGGATAAGCTCCTGGATAAGTAGTGTCACATTAGGAACATGAGAGTCCTCATCTCCTTCTATGTCCCTTCGAGTTTCAAGCAGGACCTTATGCAGGACTAAGGCGTCTTTGTAAATCAGGGATTCAGGCTCATTATATGTGCAAGCATTGTTGAACATCATAACGAAGTCTTCAACCATGGAGTCGATGTCTTGATACTTGTTAGCCATCATGTGGCTTCTGATCTTCTCCATGTCCACAGGCTTTTTGATGGTCAGATAGTAGTCTGGCAGCTCGGACCTGGAGGGGAGTCTCAGGAAGATGGCGCTGAGCCGGCGGCCCCGTTTGTCTGTGTAGTTCTTGACTGCTTCATAGACTTCATTTAGTTTCTGTTGCATTGGAGTCATATATTTTGACTTCTTAGGAGAAATGCCACTCTTTCTACCTATAAAAACAGTTTCAAAGGTTACATGAGCTGTAAAATATTTCTGTTTCTCCCATAGCCTAACCTTTCCCCTATGACTCAAGTATCTGAGTAAAGATAGGGGAGATAATTTAGGGACAAATCTGATCATTTTGAAGCCTGTCTTTTAACTCCTAATTACTATTATCTCCACAGACGCATATGTCTAATATTAGTGATTCCCAACCTTGGAGTTATTGGAAGTTCAAGGATCCATATGCAAATGTACAAATAAACCAAAACACCTCTACGGGCTGAACATATTGCAATATATGCAATATTATTTTTCAAATGTATACAGATGCTACTGTGATTAGAAAAACACATTTTCATTTAAAAGCTTCACTGAATTCAAAGTAGCTTTAGGTCATTAAGTATTTTTCTATTATTTGTACTATTTATATTAATCGTACAACTACAAGTATACAACGATTAGTGAACTTGTTTAATTTAGTACAAAAGGGAGGTTCTTTCAAGAAGGTTGGGAATTACTTTCCTAAACGGTTTTGCTGCAGAAAATTATCAGTTAAATGAAAGCTAAAGCTGCTAGGATGGAACCTCCCCCTCCTATCAGAAGAATATGTATGCTAGTGGTCAGTGTTAGCTGCCCTACTACTGAAGGTCCAGGAACCCTCTGACAACTCAAAGTTCAAGATAGGCAGGAGCGTGGGCAGAGAACTGGGCCATGTTAAAGCAGAACTCTGAATTTCAATCTTGACTCAATGGTTTACTTACAGATTAGCTCCTTTTCCTCTCAAAATGCCCATTTTCTCCCCTCCAAAATTAAGGGTAACTCCTCCTCCCATCTACCAGTCATAAGCATATTAACAAACTAAAGATTAGGTCAGATTGGTCAGAGAAGTGCCACACAATAACACATTCACGTTACAAGCACACAGCTCTTGGTGAGGAAATCTCCCTTTCTCTGGACTTTTATTTCCTTGATTTAAACATTTTAATTTATAATGTTTCACTCCTTACTAAATCTTTCATAGGTTAAAACTGACTCAGGTACAGAAGTTTATTATAAATGAAGTATTTGTAAAATACTGCTAAAAAAATAAAAAAGTGTTCAATATGTAGGTGATAAACTTTAACCTCAATCTTTTAAAGATTTAGTACCTTCATAAAGGGGATTCTAGACATAAAGCACAGCAGAACAATTAATAAAAGGCTTAAAATTTTGACATTTAATCTCTGTAGTCGATCAGAATTTCAAACTGATTATTTTTCCAGTTCAGTGAAAAGCACAATGGCTTTTTAAAAACATTATTATATTCTACTGATGACTCATTAAGCAGTGTACTTTAAAAAAGTTTGATGGTGAAACCACATGAATAATAGTAACAGCATTTATCTAGCACTTCAAACTTTGCAAAGAGCTTTACATATGTTCTGTAACCTTGTAAAGCAGATGCTGGTATTATCCCAATTTTACACATGAGGTTAAATGACTTACCCAGGGCCAAACAGTTCCTATCTAAGGCAGAATTTGAACTCAGGTCTTCCTAAGTCCTGTGCTCTATTTATTGTGTTAACTCGCTGCCCAAAGAATGCATATAAATGTAGTTACAGGTTACATAACGGTATCATAAAATGACATTTGGAGATTTCCTTTACCTGATGCTTTTCAGTTTTTAAACTATGTTAAGTGCTGGGCTTAAAAATTTCATCACTAAAACACACTCGTTAGAAACATCTGACACAGTGTTACTGTTACATTATTTGATAACTGAAAGTATCTTTTGCCCTTAATATTTTCCTACAATAAATCTAGATGAAAGAGATCTTTTTCGCTGGATCACTATCCTGTTCCTGCCCCCTAAGGATGGTATTATTACCTAAGGTTCTTTCCCGAGCCCAAATTTCTCTTTTCTTTTTAAATGAAAATAAAATTTTAAAAATAAATTAATTTAAAATATTTATCTTTTTAAAGAATAGATGTTTTATTGCTACTTTTTTCTTTTAAATGATTCTGTCACGTCCCAGTGAATCCTATTCCCTTGCCACAAAGAATTTCAGCTAAGAAAACAGTAATGGAATTCATCTGTTATCTTGAACTGCAATTTCACATTACAATTTCCTTCTGGGCATTTCCACCTAGATGTTCTACAGGCAACTCAAACTCAACATTTCCCAAATTATATTTATCATACAGTCACTAGATTTCCTTCCAGTCCTTCCCCTTCCCTGGTTCCCCCATTTCTCTCCCCTCTTCAAACAGCAAACTACCACTCTTCGAGTTACCCAAGCTTGCACTGCTGCTGGAGTCACTGCTGATTCTTCGAAGTCTTGCTGCTTCTACCTCTACGCTTGAAGTCCATCCCCACAGCACTCTTGCCTCCAGCATCCCTTCTCTCAGTTCATTCTTTACACTACTACTAAAACATGTCTCTGATCCCTGCTCAAAAATCTTCACCAGCTCACTGGCTCTAACATAACATTCAAACACTTTCTAGCCAGGTGGTTCCAGTTTCCTTTCCCATCATTTCATCTTCCTTTTCTTCACATGCCAATTGAGTCACTTTGGCCTGTGGCCTCAGTGTTCCTGCATGAGGTGATCCTCCCCATCTGCAATGTCTGTCCCTCCTGCAGGGGTCTTCCCGGAACTCCCCAGGTGTACCTCCATAATTCTCTTGGCATATTGTATCTCTCTCCACACCCTACAGAAGTGAGCTCCTCAGCCTTAGGGGCAGGGATTGGTTCACCTTCCGTTTTGGTATCCCCAGCGCCTAGAATGGTAAGTACTTTGTATAAATGTTTGTTGAATTGAACTGAGGAGGTAATGATCCAATGAGGTTACTATTTCTCAGTTAATTCAGAATCACAGAAGTTCAGAGAGCTGGATAGATCTTAAAGCAAACTAGTCAACATTCTCCCTGAGCCAATGACCACCTCTCAATATAGCCAAGAAGCAGTCTTCCAGTCTTCTGTTTGAAGACCTTTATAGAGGATGAACCCTTCACCTCCCGAGGAGCCCATTCTGTCCGATTATTGGGAGCTGGTGGTTGTATTACACATAAATCTGCTCCCAATCCCTCTTCTATGTGATAGCTATTCTGAAACAGACAGTTCTCACTTTACGTAAGTGGTCTGTTCTGCAGACCTCTATATCAAAGTGATTTTTACATAATATGCACTTACACAATGTGAATTTCCTCACGGCTGTGGGGAGAGGGAGGAAAGAAAGTAGAAAGGGGGCTGGTATGCCTGTGGAGGGAGTGGGCTGGCACACAGTTCAAGGTGGAGGCCAGGGACAGAGAAGTAAGACCAGGAAGAGAAACACAGAAGGGCTGGGGCCAGCCATGTGGGTATCTGGTTGGAGCAAATGAAAGGAAGACCACATGGGAGGGAAACATGTGGAAGTTGGAAACAGACACCAGAGAGGATGGGCAACACGGGGGGTGGAAAAAGACACAAAGTACCTGAGCAAATGGACAGAAGACAGACATGTGGGGACCAGACACGTGGGTGGGTGAGAAGAGAGGGACAAAAATCCGTTGTCTCAGTGCTGAAGGTCTCAAGTTAAGCTCTTAATCCAGCACCAGTGGTCTCTCTGCACCTCTATTCTTCTGCTTTCACTCAAAGGTTTTTTGTTTCTTGGTTTTTTTGGTGGGGAGAAGGGGTGGGAGGCTGTGAAGAGCCAAGCCAAGGGGCAGGAGCAGAGAGATAGCACAGAACTGTACGGTAAAGTTACCACAGTTTTTTTTTGGAATGTCAATTTCTTTCTAATTCTGTACGTAAAGCTGAATCTGTGTAATGCGGATTTACATAAAGCAAGAACTGCCGTACCTGAAGACGGCTGTCACTTTACTCCCAGGCTTCTCTTCTCTAAGCCTGGCTCAAGATACCCAGCTCCCTCAATCCATATGTGGCCTAAGTTCTAAGTTCCTGCTGATCTTGGCTGCCCTCCCTTCTGGGGACAATGTAGCACAGTAATATCCTTCCTCAAATGCAGTATCTTAACAAGGGGCGGCTAGGCAGTGCAGTGGGTAGAGCACCAGTGCAGGAGTCAGGAGGACCTGAGTTCAAATCTCATTCACCAGCTGTGTCACCCTGGGCAAGTCACTTAACCCCAACAGCCTCACCCTGGGTCATCTCCAGTCATCCTGATGAATATCTGGTCACTGGATTCAGATGGCTCTGGGGGTGAAGCACAGGCTTCCCTCACTCAAAACAAAGTCAAGTGCAAGTCATGTCATCATTTCTCTGATGGCACGGTCTTCTTTGGCAACGTAGGATGAACGCACTATCCTAAGACGAACATAGCACTCTAGATGTGGTCTGACTACGCTCTTAACCATCACGACTATCAGCCTAGGATTGCTTTAGTTTTCACTGTATGTTGATTATACATAATTAACCCCTGAAATTCTCAGCCTAAGAGCACTCAATGTAATTTTAAATCTGATTACAAAATAAAAAAGAAACATGGGTTTCTGCACACTTGTGTATAATCACAAATGGAAAATTTTTATTACTCTATCTTTATATGAAACAAACACCCATAGTATATAACTTTAAGTGAAGCCATATGACATTTTTTTTATACCATTTCCTTTTCCCTACCTACTCTTCTCAGCTGAAATATTTAGATTAAAAAAAGAGTGAGGGCAAGAGAAGAATGGTCACTTAGATGCTAGAACTCTAGTGACTTCAAGAACTATAAATTACTCAATGTCCTTTCAATAAAATGGCAATCTCTCATTAAACACAAGACTTAACAAATATTCACAATTCTGCCTTACTTAGCTTGAGTTTGGGAGAGGCCATGTCATCATCCTCAGGGAGTGGGCCCAGCTCTTTTCTCTTATCTCTGAGCATCTTCTCCAGAATATGGGCATCATTATATACCTATTTCCAAAACAACATCAAAAAGAAAAAAAATGTTTAAGGGATCTGATACTATCCTAACTATTCCAGCAACTGCCTATGGGCAATACAATATGTTCTTGTGTGGAACCACATTTATGCATGTTTTACTTCTCAAAAGTGTTTCTATTCCTTTGGGTCCAAAAAATAGCAGATTAAGTCCAAAAGTACAGATGAAAACTTTGCTAATGTTGGGAAAACTGACACCCTGAATACATGTTATATACTAAAGTCCTATTTGACGTGACTGATGACAGTTAGGAGGTAAAACCACCCATCATGTGGCAACAGAAGTGATCAAGGTACCATCTGGATGATCCCATTTCCCTCAACTACCCCTGGCACAGCTTAGGTGACATTCCCAGATATTGGGATGAAATGCTCCTGTCCCCTCTGCCTTATATAACCCTCCATCATAGGAGTCCTAGTACCTGAGAGAATAATGGTGGCTAGCATTCCTATAGTGCTTCAAGGTTTGTTCTGAAACATCGGTTACCTCATTTGACCCTCACAACAGCCCTGTGAGGTGGGTGTTTTTATTATCCTCATTTCTCAGATGAGGAAACGGAGCCTGAGAGGTTCCATGATTTGCTTGTTAAGTATCTGGCAAAGGATTGAACCTGGGCCTCCCTGGTTCTCAGCACTTCATCTACCTGGCCATGGAGCTGCCTCCAGAGCTAGCATGGTCCTCAGAGGTCAGCTAGTCCAACCTCTTTATTTTTAAACTTAAGTAACGTGCCCAAGGTGGAATCTGAACTTGGATCTTCTGACTCTGGAGCCAGTGTTTTTTCCACTGTACCACACCAAACTATACTGAATAAAAAATGTCAATACTGGCACTAACTCATAAAGCCTGTATCTCCCCTTCTGCGCAGCATTCAAGGCTCCCAACAATCCTGTGCTGCCATATCTTCTAGACTTCTACCATACTGCTACCCAGTAGGCCTGGACTCTTCCTTCCCCACCCATCACCACTCCTGTCCCCTCCACATCTGCAGTGATGAGACATCACCTTGATAACAATGCTAACCTAAAATGTCTTGTCTTCCCTTTCACTGGCTGAATTTTAGCCATCTTTTAAACCTAATTCAAATGACATCTGTTCCATTAAGTCTCAGACCTAATTTCGCACCACTTTTTTGGATACCTCTATTATGACTGCTATGTACTATCTATCAGGTATTACACTTATTAAGTGCCCACTTTGTGCCTGGCACTTTGATTGTGTTAGGCACTGGGGACAAAAAGCCAAAATGAAACAACCCTTGCCCTCAAGATGTTTACACTATTTTGGGAGTAAACAACATTACACACAATTACACATAAGTAAATATAAAACACATCCAAAGTCATTTAGGTGGGGGAGGAAGAGGTCTAACATGAATGGCAGTTTGGTGACACCAGAAAAGGGATTCCAGAGGGCAGAATGGAGGAGTAGGGAAGAGGGCCACCCGAGGAACCGAGGAATGGGGCTGATGTGGATGGGCAGGAGGGAGGAGCCAGTGGGAATCAGGACAGGGAGCTGCAGCCTAGCCTGTCCACAGCTCTGAAGCACAGTGACACCGAGCAGAGCCACAGGGCAGCATGTTGTCAGGAGCTAAGGTGCCTTGGTCTGTTCTATCTCTCCGGGCTGGGATCCTATTCCTCTATTGCAAAAATTCCTGAGTGGAAGTACAGGGTCCTGTCAAAGTTCAGCCCCCAAGAGGTACTTGGTGGTCGCTGCTGTTTACACAGCTTAATGAGAAATGCTAGGATGCAAGGTTCTGTTGACTACTGCTTTGCTTTTACAAAAGTATTTGATTTGGTGGAACAAAATGCAGCCCTGAAGGTTCTCCTCAGATGGGGTTATCTCCAAAGCACATAACAAAGTCATACAAAACAATGACAGATGGGACTACGGTAAGAACTTCATTCAGTAATAGACCGCATACTGACAAAGAGGTGGTACAGGATGACCTCAATGTGTTCCTAGGCTCATGTGATCAGAGACCTACACCTGGAAAGGACCTGAGAGGCCATCTCGTCCAACACCCAGGATGAGGAGACTGAAGCCCACAAGCTTATAACCGAGGCAACCAGCAGCAGAGCTGAGACTGAACCTCAGCACTAGGACTACAGACCTAGCACTGATACTGCTGCCTGCAGTGTTATAGAAGAGGACCTACACGAAGTCCAAACAAAAGAAGAATTTCCTATGGATGGTGAGTTTCTTCTAAAAGTGTGCATTAAGCCCCAAAGCACTAAAAAGCTTCACTGGAAAATACGGCAGTGGGAAAGACTGTTTTAAACATCCACACTGCATAAAAAAGTGGGTAAAAGACGCAGTCTTTGTAGAGGCAACCTGTTGAATTAATATGTCCATCTTGTACAGGTGATTCAGACAGACAACAAGTTGGGTACAGAATAAAGTAGGACAGGAAATCAGACTGGACTGCACTTGAGAAAGGCTCAGTGTTTCCAATAATTCCCTAACTGATTGCTGCCACAAAAGCCAATCTCTTTAACACCAATGTTTTCCCAGTGATATGATACTGACTGCAAATCATGGAATGCCAAAGCCAATTTCTACTGGAGAAGTGGCATAAAAGATGTTATCAAGGGCAGGTATTACCCGAAAGGTAGTGGACCAGTCGCATAGTGAGCATGAAACACAACAGATGGACAGACGAGGTGGAGCGCTGGCTCCAACAACAAAAAAACCAAGAGGAAGGCTGGCAGCGGGTTGGCTAGAACTTCTATCCAAGATTTTCTATGGAAAACATGGAGAAGAGTCACACAGAATGAGAAGGTGTGGAGAGGCTGATCTGTTCCAGCAGAGGAAGGTACCTTTCCCAATAAATCACAGACCCCGAATAGCAAAACTTAAAGACCTTTACAGGCCCCTCGATTAAGCGGAGACGTGGAACAATGAAACGAACCTTACCTTCCAGGGTTCTTCTGCTGTGCTGCATTCTGAGTAAGAATTAACAAAAGCGTTGTTAAAGTCACAGAACAGCAGAGTCCACTTTATGGAGAGTGGCCTCTCCCCCTTGGCTCACGCTAATCCGTTCTCCTTTCTAAGCTCTATGGATAAGTACTGTCTAAGGTGCTGACAGTCAATAGGAATGATGGTGTCACAGGTGCCCTTTCCATGACGTAACCCTTGGTGCCAAATCTAATCTATCATGTGGCCAAAAACGGGGGAGAGAAGAAAAAAAGATTTATAAACGCTGTGTTATTTCTGCAAGAACGAAAGGAGATATAGGAGATCAAACTTATCAAACCAAAGGAAGGAAGAGGAACTTTCTTTTTGGTGTAATTGCAAAGATTTGAAACTTAATCTGTTACATATCACAATCAATAATTTTGGGAAAGAATATGCTTTCAACTTGTGTGTAACCATTGAAATCTCATCAAACTGTCTTTGGAGAAATGTAGTCATTTGAATACACCACACTAAATCTGAATGGTTCATCCAATTCAGGATTCATTCGCTAAACATGGGGTTTTACATATAATTGGGGCTCAGTAATTATTTGTTGAATGAACTAACTGTAAAAGTAGAACTTGTCTTTTGGTACTTTCAGGGGGGTGGGATGGCCTACTTCTGAGATTATGGGATAAATTTTAATTCTATGTAATAATTCTATCCTTTCCAATTTTGAGCAGAATAAGGGGAAATAATGAACTGAGTAATTAAAAGTTGGAACAGAAGGCCATTTTAAGGCATATAAAGGATTTCCGAATGAGCCAAGTCAGGCACAAAGGAGTTAACAGAACACCATGTTAGCTCTGTGCCACGCAGGCCAAAAACATGCAGTTTTACTTGCATTTCTAATTACCCTACCCTGATATAATATTTTTGTATGGCATAAATTCTTTCCTCTTGTGGCTAATCCTTAGAAAATGCCACTCTTCTGTGTACAGGGACAGTGGAAAGAAGGGGAAGTGAGGCAGACTCTAGAAAAGGATATCCAGGTGTGAGACTAGCATCAAGAGAAAGGTGAGAAGTAATTGGGAAATTCTCAACCAAAGGAATGCAACAGGATTAGGAACATAGGGAAATCTAGAGATAGGGATGGGGCTGGAGGGGAAAGAACTCAATGACCAGAGAAGGCCTGGAAAGCAATAAATGGTAAAAGTCCTGAGGCCAAAGTCAAAATCTCTCTGAATCAGCTCTCATTCAGAAATGGTACCCGCGAAGATACTAAAGGTCAGAAAGAGCTAAGGCCCAGGGCTGAGTCCTTTACATAAATGAAACTTCCACATTCCTAGATACCTTTGAGAGGCCATTATGGCTAGATCGTCCATGGATTTGTCTAAAACTTTCTTGAACTTTGAATGTTTTCAGCTTATACCACTTGCCAGAATAACAAATAATTTATTGCCAAATATGTAGCCTTTCAAGAATGAAAGGACAGAGCAACTTTAGTCAATTTAGGAGTTCTTTTAGCTGAGGAGGGATGAGAAAATAAAGGATGAGATTCTGGAGACACAAAGGAAAACAATTCCACTGAGGAAAAATAGGAGTTGCCAGGAGACCAATGGAGGTGAACAGAGAATTCACCTAGCAATTCATATTTTTAAACAGGTATATGAGAGATGGAAGCAAGGAAAGGTAATAGAAACTAATCATGCTGTCTGTAGTGATTAGGGGTAAGATTACTGCTCAAGTCGATGGATCAGCGATCACTGACAAGAGAATATGAGTCACTCAATTCTCATTTTTTAAATCTGTTTTCTTGGCCAAAGACAATGATCTCTGGATTGAAAAAAAAAAAATAGAAAAAAATTGGCCAAGGAGAAGTTGCTAGGTAAGGGTGGTAGAAGTACTTAGCTGCTCTTGATGAAACTGACTCAGCTGGACAAATGCAAGTCCTGCAAGAACTGACAGAAGTGAATACAGTACAGTTAATATCTGAAAGACTGTAGAGGACTGATCCAGACTGCAGAAATGCAAATATCAGGAAGGAAACAGCCAACAAAATACAGGCCAGTAAACTTCACTCTGATTTTTAGAAGAATTCTAGAATATATAGTTATCCCTTACATATCGTAGGGTTAACCCTACAATCTGAAAATCTGTGTAAAATTTTTTGATACCCTTCATATCAGAGAAGTTGTCTGAATTATTATGACATTAAAAGAAAAGATATATTCTTTTTATAAGAAGCTATACACATATTTTATGCATTTCTGAGTTTCTAAACTTTTTCTGTGTTGTCTGCTGGCGTTCATTTTACATGTAGCTTCGGCAAAAATCCCCAAACATTCCCATTTAATTTCTTATGCCACCCCGCAATGTATTGAAACCATAATGGGGAAAGTCACGATGTGGAAGGGATAACTGTACTAAATGATCAGTTAGTGAACTTTTAAAAAAGGAAGTAGTCATCACTAAGAACAGTGTGGCTTCAGCAAAAATTAACCCTATTTCCTTTTCTGACTTGGTTACTAAACTGGCAGATCAGAGGAATGTTATGGTTACGGTTCACCTAGACTTCAACAAAGCATTTCATAAAGTACCGTGAGATTCTTGTAGAAAAGGTGAAGAGATGTATGCTGTATACAACAGAACAAGTGAAAAAGGAGTCATTGGCTGGTTTCGTGTTAACTTGGAAAGAGGTCTTCAGTATGCTTGGCCCTGTGGTATTTAGCATTTTTACCACTGACAGCATAGATGACATCCATACAAAATTTTCAGATGCCTCAACATAGCTAACATAGCAGATAACAAACTCAGGATCTAAAAACATGGTAACAGACTGAATCTAATAAGGTGAAATTTAATTGGGACAAATGTAAAAATCTCACCTAAAGGTTTAAGAAACTGACTTCATAAGATGAGGCGAAGGTGTAGCTAGAAAAAAGTCCATCTGAAAAAGATATGGGGGTTTTAGTGGACTAAAAGATGCCATGATCAGCTAAAGTTAATGTGATCTTGGGCTGCATTAAGAGAGGCCCAGCTTTCAAGAATAAAGAGGAAATCATCCTCTGTATTCTACCCTGTTCAGCCCACACCTTGGAGCACTGTGTTCAGTTCTGGCTGAACAATTTCTAAGGAGCAAATTGATAAACTGGAGAGTGTACAGAATGGAGCAGAGCCTCAAGTCTATACCATATGAACTGTCTGCAAGAACTGGGGATATGTGGCCTCGAAAAGAGATGGCTGAGTGGAAAACGATATGTCTCGAAGCATCTGAAAGGATATAATGTGGAAAAGGAAATAGACTCTCTCTGCCCTGAGAGGCAGAACTTGGAGTAATGAGTAGAATTTGCAAAGGGGCAAATTTAGACTTGCTGTCAGGCAATCTTCCAAACACTTTGAGCTATCTGAAAGTGGAATGGGCTGCAGGAACTTGTGGGCTCCCCTTCCCTGGGAGGCCTTAAGAAAGGCTGGATGGCCTCTTGAGTAGTGGAGCAGAAATTCTTTTTTTGGCTATGAATTGGCTTAGAAAGCCTGTGAGGGCCCTTCCAACTCTGAATTTCTATGATTTCTCTTCATTATTTGAGCTAGCCTTCTCCAGTTTCATTTTGGTTTTCTTAAATCAACTGTTACTTCATATTTTATTGAATCAGGGTTATAACTTCTATGTTTGTTAGCACTTGTCAGGTAGGTTCTAGTGAGAATTCCTTCATGTATGGGTTGGATTAGATGACCCCTGAGGTCGCTTTTATCTAGAATTCTGTGATAGGTATGTCTGATAAACTGATTATGGCTGATCTGTACCTTATGTTTCAGCAGCTAGCTTTCGTCTTGTGTAGCAATCTTTAAAATCCCAATCACTTTGAAAAGGGTAGTCCAACTTCATTTTCAAGTTAAACCTTTACTTTCCCTCCCTCTCATTTAAGTAAAGTTCTATTTTCACTATTATACTTGAAGTTGTCTCAACACCAATCATCAAAATAATGCTAGTCATGCATAACCTGTAAGTAGTCTAATAGCTAAACATGAAATAGATAAGCAGAGAATCCATTTGAACATTATGATAAGACTTTTTTTAGATATTTTTGCAAAGCAACGATAAAAAATTGCTATCCTTTGACCCAGTGATTATATAACTAGGTACATATTCCAAGGAGGTCAAAGACAAAACAAAAGTCTAGTAAATATCAAAATATTCAGAGCAGCATTCTTTTATAGTAGCAAAAAACGGGAAACAAAGCACCGTTTGCAGAACGACTGAATAAACTGTGACATTAAAATAATGAAATATTGTTGAAAAAGAAATGAATATGAGAAATTTGCAAAAGCATGGGAATTGCATGAACTCAGAGAACACTTATGAACTTACAGAGATTGAAATGAACTAAAATAATAATGTGTAGCACTACAATCATGCAAACTAAAGATTGCAAGAGAAAGTCAAAGCTGGAGCAAATGAAAAGCCAATAACTGTCCTGGTGATGAACAGGTAAAGAACGCGGGTACCCGTTCTGCAGAGAGGAAGATTAATACCAAGAAAGACTGTCGCATGTACAATGTCACTTGCAGTCACTGTACAGGATTGTTTTTGCTTAACTTGTTTCTTCATCCAAAGTGACATTTCAATTTGCAGCGGGCAGCACTTTCAGAATCGAATGTGATTTAAAACAAGACATCAATTAAAGCTTATTTAAAAAACAAAAACCAAAAAACTTTTTTGTTTGCCTTTTAATTCAGGAATAGTAATTAGCCTAACTACTAAATGGAATGACCTAAAAAATACAATTCTAAACATTTTCATGGTACAAATGTTTGCTTTATGGGTCAATGTAGCCAAAAAATTCCTAACTTTGTAGCCAGCCTTCTGGTGATGAGCTTTTCTGCTTATCTAGGCTGGCCTCAGATGGAACAAAGCCTATCACTAGGGCTCACATCTGAAGCATGGTAGGATCTGCCCGAACTTGTGCCCTACTAGTACAACCTCTATCCTGGGCTGCCTCTGTGCCATAGGAAAGCAAGGAAGGAGGACTTTTGTATAGGGGCTATGATCTGCTCTGGTGCACAGAATACCCATAATGACAAAAATCACCATTTCAGAGAGAGAAAGAAAGAAAGAGGGAAGGAGGGAGAGTGTGTGAGTGTGTGTGTATGAATGTGTGTGTGTGTGTGTGAGTGTGTGACTGTGTGTGTGTGTATATGAGTGTGTGAGTGAGTGTGTGTGTGTGTGACTCTGCAATGAAGCCCCAAAAGGAAACATGTTTGCATGGTACGGACAGTACCTGTGAGCCTTCTTCATTATAATGCCTGGCATTGCGAAACATCAGCTTCATGTCTTCCATCATGGCCTCTTCTCCTGCGTACTTGTCATTACGGATGTTATGCTCAATGATTTTTAAGTCCATTGGCTCCAAGATGATCTTGTAATAATCAGGGTAATCCTTTTTGGACGGCTTAACCATAAACAGATCGCAGAGTCTTCTGCCCGTGCCTGGCTCTCGAGCTTCAAGAACAACGTTGAATAAAATTTTCATTCGCTGCTTTCTTATGTTCTTTTTACTGTTGAGGGAGAAAAACAACAGACAACTTAATTTCTTCTTTTCACAAGAGCAAAAACTGAAACAGCGCTGCTTTCTTTCTCTATCTGGTAGGCATGTCACAATGATTAGGCCTCCCTTTGCCATATATGCCTGTAAGCAATGCCACATACTAAGTTAATACTTTAAGAGCTGTCAGGGGAAAGGCAATTTTTAACAAACAGGCACAGGCAAATTTCTAAAACAGTTTAAAAAAGGGCAGCTGTGTCAGAACTGGCCAACAGATCTTTAGGCTAATGAATCTTAGGGAGAGACATCTGTCTTTCTAACTCTTTCCAGTGAGTTCAATGTTCATGAAGAGAAGTGACCTGACATGCAGGAAGAATGAAATCTTTTAACAGTCATTATCCAATTTTAGCTTTTAAGACTCATACAGCAAGGCTGCAACTAAACTGAGTAATATTCTTCTCCTACTTCTGCTTTTTTATTCAAGGAACTGCAATAGAAAGAGAAAATCCCTAACATCTGATTTTATCATCTTGGTTGCAAAGAAGCTTGTTTAGAATGTGCAAATCTATGTACTGGATTAGTGTTTCCCCAGCTCGTGTACAAGGGAACATCTATATACGTTACACATATTTCAATGGTACATCACGGCAAATCCTAGTTTCTCTTTTTCCCCTGTGTGCACTTCTGTCCAGGCCAAAACTCTTTCTCATCCTATGTTTCTAACCTGCAACAATCAATGCCAATCATAACTAAGAAGCTAGTTTGGGGTAATTTGGGGGTGTAGGTAGTCTATGGCTTATCCATGGCCTTTCATGGTAACTGGTGCCAATTTTTTATTAATGTGTGTGGAATTCCCACCCCATAATTTCATTTTACCTCCAGTTGTGAAGTGACAAACTTAGAAACCAATAAGGGTGATATGGAGTAGTGTTACACCAGGTAATAGAGTTTAGACTCTAAAGAACCTTAGAGAACATTTAGTCCAACCCCTTCATTTTACAACTGAGGAAACTGAGGTCTAGAGAGGTTCAGTGACTTGCCGAAGGTCACACAGTGAGTTAGTGGCAGAGTCAGCACTAGAACCCAGGTCTCCTGCTTTCCGGTCCAGGGCTCTTATGTCATAAGCCTTTGGTGGTGAACTCCCAGCTGGACTGGAACCAGTAACCTCCAAGTAAGCAGCTGAGGCAGATAACCTAAAAGTAAGAAGAAATGGCTGTGCAGAGACTTGGTGGCAAATGTTTTTGTCTGTTTCCTAGTCTACAATTCAAAATTTGTCCTTAGGAATGAGCTATGTGATTAGGAGAGTCTATCCATCCCTAAACAGACTTTGCCCACTGACACTCTTGAGTTGTGAAGCTTCTAAGTGTCAGAGGATTTTCTTTTAAAAATTCAACATAACATAAAACAAACAAGCAAATAGTCAGGCAAAGACACTGCTGTGCTCCCATCATGATTCTAAAACACACCTCAGTGTCTATGGACTCTTTAAAGCTAATGTTTCAAAGATTATGGCAGGTTATCTGGAAGCAGATTGGAGCAGGTTATCTAGAAGAAAAAAGCCCACAGAGTCTCCCTATTTCTAGTTAAAGGATCACTGTCATGCTTGGATGGTCATTCACGGATGTTATGGGAGCACTGTAGCATTAGCTTTATGTCTCTCAAAAAAAACCCCACACCACTTTAAATGACAGCTCTTCTTGAAGGCTTTATCTAGAGCTTCAGTTTGATTTGGCAGCAGTTTCCTTTAACAGATGTGATGAATCCAAAGAGACACGCCATGAGAAAATATGGTAGGAAGAGTTTCCCATCCCAAACTTTCAGCAACTTGACAATAAAAAACTTTACAGCTGACAGGAAGGCTTGGAGTATAGGTGATTCTGACCCTCAGATTTCACAAAACAGGCCTCCCGGTTCTAAGCTGAAGAAAGCGAATGGAGTATCTGTAGGTCCTAAGTCACAAACTCCAAATGTCTGACTTCATGAGAGTTGAAGTTAAAGTGAACAAACTCAAGAATCACATTTTGAACTCATAATCAGCTCAAAAAAAATCTCTTAAAAATGGACTGAGTGTGTTTTTGTTGTTTTAACAAAAACATTCTAATGGGAGAGGGGCTGATTTTTCATTTTTGGTTGACTGGAATATTTATACGCTGGGTATTTACACACCAAAACTGATATCAGGCTAGAGCACTGGAAATAACTTTTTCATTTGGGAACTTTATCAACTTTTAAAGAGAGGAATGTTTTTTAAATAAATCCAGAAGCAACTGTAACAAAGGCAGAGTGTTTGCATTTTCCCAGACATGTAGCTATACCACAAGCTTAACTGAATCTTTTACATTATGCTATAAACTTTGAGAGGTCTGACTACTCTTGGCTGTCGTCAGATAGACAACTGATGGTAGATGGTCATTTTGTCTCCAATGACTGACACTTGCAGGCAGCATTTAGTGAGACAAGTCCCAAATCTGAAATCAAAAAGGACATAACCAGGAAACTACTTTAATCTGATGCTTAAAACTCAATTTGCTATAAATTTTTGTACATTAAAAATAGTACCCTCCCCTCCACCTAACTCACTTGTTAGTACAGAAGATGTGAGATAGTCCTAAACCTATTTTAGGTTTTTTTCCTGGTGCTCTATTAGAAGCTTATGCTAAAGAAGCCTGCTTAATGACTTTCAAAAACAAACTAGTCTGGGGCAGTTGGACAAAAAGAATGGCTGCTTACAAAAGTGGATGCTTTTCTATCTTTCCTTACAATTTTTCTTCTTTTCATGCATTCATGATACCCAATAAGAACTTAAAAACAGAACTACTTTTCTGAAGTTGAAAATTTGAAAATGCAGTAGTAGCTACAGTAGCATTCTGTGGATGAACTTAGATGTAGAGTCAGGAGGGCTAGGTGCATCTTTACTGGTTGGGCAATCCTTGCCAAGTCATTTAACTTTCCTGGGCCTCTTGACAAAATGGGGAAATTGTGATTGTCAGGAATTTTGGATTCCATGAAGAAAGAAATCCTGGTATACTTCCCTAGTACAGTGCCTAAACAACAGATGCTTAATAAACACTTCTAGTGATTTCCACACAAATTCAAGATACTTTGTAGGTATAAGGGATCTCGTAAAACTTTTATGAAGAATAAACAGATAAGTGCCTAGCGTTAGGAGTAAAAGCATCTAAAAATATAGGGGAAGTCAATATTAATCTTGGAATGTAAGTAAAATGCTTCCTTTCCCCTTGAAGTTAACTCTTAATTCCTAACAGTGTTGAAGACATATTATCTGTCTCTCGTTTAAAGGGCTATAATTTAGTTTACTGTTTGATATAACTTATTTGCTCTGCAGATAATTGTGTGGGTTGGGAGTGAAGAGATTAAGAGAGCTCTAGCAACAAAGCCATACACCAATGCTGCCGCCGCACGATCCACTCCACAATCACAGTTCAACTCTTGCCTGTTTTTCCTAGATCCCTTCCCTCTGTCTTCTCACCAGTAAGGAAGTCTCTTCTAGATCCTGTCTAACTAGCCGTCAGCTATTACTAGTCAAGTATCAGTCTAAGTAGGAGCTTCACTCTCATCTTGCAGGACCGATTTTTTGACACTGGTGACTCTCTGTTTCCACAGTCTGTGCTTTTCTGGCTTTACATACCTACTCATAAGCTCAGAATACACCTATTTTGATGTGCTCTTTTCTCTTGAATGCTAACTTCTTCTAACCATTAACTGAACATCCTTTTACTCTCCTCACGCTGTGAGGAGCTCATCTGTTCCCAAGGTTTCAATGAACAATACACTGAGGATGGTCCTCAGATATTATCATCACTCTCTACTTCTCCAGTACTGATCTGGTACCTTCTTTCACACGCACACCTAAATGGGAGTGTGCCTAAAATTCATTTCTAATTTTGTTTCTGCTTTGCTATCAACATCAACAGACCTGAGAATAACGCTTAAAACGTTACAGTCACTTTACACTTCTTGCTCTCCTTAGCCTTCTACATTAAGGCTTAACAACTGTTCCTCCAATTCTTCTAAATCCTATTTTTATATCTACTCCATCTTCCATTCTCAGAGCCAAAGCTCTGACCCATAATCTAACTGCCTCATTACTGCCAGGGACATCCTCGCCTGCCTTCCTTTCCCTCCCCTCTTCATTTCACCTCTATTCACACCCACAAGCAGAACAAAAATCACTTTCCCTGCACTTTCCTATTTATTCCTAGTTTGCTCAGAAGCTCAGAGTAGATCTGAGCTGCTGTTCTAATGAACATAAAAGCCCAGGGCTTTGAGGGGTAACTATCAAGTTATAACCAACCCAATAATCAGTTACTGTCTCACTTGTCCTCATCATTCGGATCAACACACTTCATCTTCCTCTTTACCTTCCTTGCTCATCAACACTTATCTCATTCAAAGACATCTTCCCAGAATAACTAGATCTTAGTCTAGGAACTAAATATCAATTGTTTCTTTTCTAAAAATCTACTGTGTCCAAGGTACTTAAGGTTGTATTAAGGGCAGTCGCCTTTAACAGCAGTACTTCACTATGCTGCAAATGACTGAAACACCCTGAGTTTGTTGTTTTAAATGGACCTTAAGTTGTCTGTTAATAGGCAATTAAAAAAATAATTTTAGAGGATTTTACTACAATCATTCTGCTAAAGTTTTGTGTAAACAAAATGATATTGTGCCACTGTGGAAACACTTGAGAACAACTCATGTGGGGGATACCACTGAAGGATAGTCCTTGTCCTCAAATTTACTAACAGATAAGGCATTTTTGGTTCTCTTGGCAAAGCTAGTGACAAGTCCCTGGTTAGGTGTCCTGTTAACTTGTGTTACTGAGGACACACTCTACACTCTGGAGGTGCTAATGCTTTTTATTAAAACAGCTTGGTGCTAATTAAAAATAAAACTTTAGGTTTCCCTGTGCACCTAAACAATGGTGACCATACCCCAGAAAAGGTTAACCTTTAGAATACGTTTATGCATAAAAAATGTGTGCACACCTGGATAGCCTCCTGAGGCCCAACACCTCATTGTCATGAGTGTTCCTGGGAAAGCAGAAACAGACATTTTACTTGTGGTAAGAAACAAAATAAGCAAACATCAGAGAGACATATATAAACTAAATGTGGCTGAGAAAAAGGCAAGGGGCTCTTTGTCCCAGAAGTTAAAGATAAAAGGGGTATTTGGAAACCCTTCAACATTGAAAATCAAGCTTTATCATTAGTACTTTGGGGAAGGAGAGGAGCTTCACTGTTATGAGAGGCAGAGAAGATGGCATGCAACTGCACTTGTACTCTGGCATCAACAAGGCGACAAGGCAAACATAGAAGCACATGTTACAGGTAATCCTCAGCTCTGATAGCACTCACAAGTTATGAATCAGGGGAAGATCTGTGAGCACATACATGAACTCCTATAGCGAAATTTGACACCAGCCTGGTTAAGTGACCATGTTTACTCTATGCTCGGTGGAAGTACACCTGCCAAAGTAATCAAGCTCCCAAAGGCAGTCTGTTACACTTCTCTTTTCCTGAATTCTCCCTCTGTCCCACCCAAAGACTAGCCTGTCTCACAAATATTCCGTTTAGCTCCTATTTATTCAAGTTGCATTTCATCTCTGAATTTCTAGGTTATAAATTTCACTGCTCCTGCACATAATCTATATCTGTTCTGTTTGCTTATTTCTTGAGGACCCTTGATAGTGACTAACACTTTTCATCAGAGCCAGAACCATCATCCCCAAAGTACACTATTCCATTTTCTTTTACATGTGGCTTAAGGGCAAAGAAGTTTATTTAATTTGTTGGAATGAATCCTGTAAACTTTTAAGTCAACAACACTTGTAGTTTGTGTGCCTCTGCCCTGGGTTGGGTTGGCTTTGGAAATTTTTTTAAGACTTCTCGTCTTCCTTTAGTAATGGTAATAAACTGTATCATTGTTTATTGCCTTCATTACTTTCTCTGCCTGAAAAGTATTTATCTTTGATTGTTTATTGAATTAAAAAACACAAGTAGTGATGGAGTATAAGCTGCACTCACAGATAGTCTTGATTTGATGCTTCTGATTTTGTTTCACTGTTTTCCACCCTTCCACCTCATACAAGCATCTGAGAACTTACAAGGTTGAAATTCATAGGCCAGAAGTGGTGATTATCACTTCAAGATGCACTGACTTAATTAGCTAAGGGAGTCTATCAAAATGCAAAAGATTTTCCCTCAAATATTAGTATAAGAGAAAACAGACTGGGCAGGTTCTCATTTTTAAACAACTAAATAGATGTAAACCTATGCCCTTCATCACCTGTTTACTCTTTTTAATTCATGGGTTTCACATGATCAATCATATTTATATACATATTTGACTTCATCTCTTATCAATAATCCCACAAACTGCAGAGCCTGCTGGAAGAGCCTACGACAGGAGGTTGAGGAGAAAAAGCATCTCACAACACTGGAATCAATCTGAGAAGCCCCATGGAAATGCTCAAAGACAAGAGCTGGGCATAGGAGGGGGAAGAAGAGCCGCTGGAAGTTTTACAGCCAAGAAACACCTTTTCCAGAAACTTCCTCAATGAAGGAAAGGCAAGCCAAGAAAAGTCAAGGCTGAGGTTATGGAGAAAGGGCATGAATTTTCTGTCTTAATGATTGCATGAATCGGATGAAGACAAGATTTAGTATTCTGTGATTTAGCATCTTAAAAATAAGATCAGAATAATAAGGAAATAATAAAAATTTATTTCACTGAAAACAGCAGATGTTCTTAACTAATTGCAATTAGTATTAAATTTGATATGGTCTTTGTAGGAACAGGATTTAAAATCCAGAAAGAACTACTTTTGATTCTTTTGTGACTTTCTAAAACATTAATTATTTGCAAATATGAAAAGGAAAGATATCAATATTTTGTCACTTTAGCTAAGCTTACTAAGAACCAGTAGAGAATTTTAGTGCTTAAAAAAGCAATATTAATGTCTGATTTAAAACTGATATTCTGATATGACAACTTCTCAAAGAATCTAAGAGGATAATTATACAATTCATTCACAATAGCATATTTTTCTTCCTTAAGCCAAAAAATAAGCTAAACAAGTGAAGTTTTCGGAAAAGAGTCACAATGAAGAGAAAAGCACCTTTTCCTTTTGGCACTCCCAGTATCAGAAGTGGCTGAAGAGATCATGCTGTCGCCGTCCTCAATGTCGTCTCTCCTAGCAAGCTCCTTCTTCTTTGCCTGAAAGAGAGCAAATCCCTGGAGTCAGGCTCACTCTACTAAATGCTCTTGGAATACATGAATAATAAAGACCTGCAGAGATCAGATTCACACTGAAAGATACAACTACACGTCAGATACATGAGTATTAAAAACATCATTACAGATTTTCAATAACTGCATATTAAGGCCTGCCAGATGAAAAAGTGGGTCAAAAAAAAAAGGACCTAGATATTTAAGGACCTAGATATTTAAGGAATCAGTTCTAGTCAACAGCATTTAAGACTATAAAATACCTGAACCAGCCTCTTCAAACTTTTAACAAATGAGACCTACGATGACAATACTTTCTTCTTCTGGTGGCCATATTAAGTGGGACTCTCTTCATGCAACTTTAAAAAATTCTCTGAGTGCCTTTTATTTCTGAGGGGCAATCTAGCTGAAAACAATGGAAGTTTGGAGAGAGAGCTGAAAGAAGATCTACTTTTCAAGCAACACATGAATTTTTAAAGCTCTTCTGCCAAACAGAGCAGAAGACCTAACCTACTAGACTGACAGAACATATAGTACTTAAGAGTACATGGTAAGTTCATAAAATCTACGTGACATTTGCAACTACCCTGTTGATCGTATAAAATTCTTTCACTCATTAAAGATTTATCGAGTGCCCACTAAGTGTACGGCATTGCACTAGGTGCTGAAAAACAAAAAACATGGTTCCTGCCTTCAAGGAACTTACAGTATCACAGAAGAGAAATAAGATATGAGCAGAAAGTGACAGGGTAAAAACAGCATTCTTCATGTGGGCCTGGTATAAGAAGTCATGGGACCCTCACAGTTGGAGACTGCAGGGGCCCTGACAACAGAGCCCAGGTCTTCTCTAAGCTTCGTAGGGTTTCACCGTTCACTATGTTTTTGTGTTGTCTTCTATTGTAACTACTGGGCTATGAAAATTCAGGTTAAGGAGTGCTCTCTTCTGGCTGGGAAGGCTTCATGGAGGAGGTAACATTTGTTGAATTGGGTCTTTAAGTATGGAGATTTTAAGAAGTGGGAAATACTTTCTAATGTGCAAAGACAGATACCAAAGTGTGGACTACATTGTGTGAATAATAGTCTGATTTGACTGGAATATAAAATATTTTTAGGAAGCAGTATGAGATAAAGTAGGAAAATTAAATTGGAATTTTGTAGGGGTCAGAAATGCCAAATTCAGGAGTTGGGACTATATTTGGTAGGCCTGAGGTGGTCTTTGTCTATTAATTCTCCAAGAGTCTCCTAGAAGTCAAGGCCCTATGGAAAAAGTAAAACTGTGAAGTAGGATAAGTTCGTTTTCTGTGTCCCCAACCTTCCTTTTCATTCCAATAGTTATGTCCCATCCAGTCTCTCTAGGTATCAGTGCTGTCATGTTCTCTATTCTCCTGCTAAGACGATTTTAAGGAAGTGATCTGATTAATGAATTTACAGCATAGGAGAAATGCTTGATAGGATTTTTGTATTTTTAAAGGGATAGTTGAACAACAAGAGAGAGTACTGAGCCAAAGCATGAAGCTTTTACGGTACCAGTGAATTAGCAGGTGAACTGCTGCTTAGAGAAGGGCCTTCTAAACAGCAACATGCAGAAAGACAGTGTGGCACCCACTTGCATGCCTGGCCCTGTCTGCAGTATCAGTGTCCTTGAGATCGGACCGCTGACTACGAGAAGATGTGTGTAAGATGAATAAAGTCAAATCACCTAAAGTCTCCAGTAATTCACATCTCCAAGAAAACAAAGAAGGTGCATCTTTGAAAAATTATTTCCACTGAATATAACACAAACTCACCCAAATACTATTATAACTTACCTGCATAACTTGTTGCATTTTTAGAACTCGTTTGTAGATGGCTGAATTTGGAACGTTGTAACGTTTGGCATTTTCAAACATTAAATTTAGATCACACTCCAAATGATCTAAAGTTTCATATTCTTGGTTCTTTAGCTTGGTTCTGTGAATGAGAGACATATGACATGAATTCTGCCTTACGGAGGCCAGTTACTGTGAAAATCTAACACAAATTTCTAACAGAGAAAGTCTGGGATCTGGAATCACAACAAATTGAAATCCCAGTGCTGCTGTTACTATTTGTGACTGGGCAGATCACTCACACTGTCCAGACCTACCTCTATAGCTGTTCAGTGAAGGTGGTGTCCAAGATGAGCTCCAAGTCCACTTTTAGCTCTATTTCCAAAGTACACTAAGTATCTCTCAATCTCTGACCTAGTCCTTCCAGCCCCCACCTTGGGGCTCTGCTCTCCTGGCTGATGAGAGTCTATGACATCTAGCTGACTGCTTCCAAATCAAATCAACATTACCATTCCTGGAAAGTACGGGTCACCAGTTGCCCTATCAGTTCACTCACCATCCTGGTAACTTCCCAGACAAAACCACCCCTCCTTGGCCCCCACTCCCTTATTTCTGTTGTGTTCCCCTATTAGAATGTAAATAGGCAGGACCATCTTGCATTTCATACTTGTATCTCTAGCGCCTAGCACAATTCCTGGAATATATTAAGCACTTGGTAAATACTAAATGTTTTTTCATTTATTCATAGTACTTTTGGGATAATACCAACTAGAAAACTGGGAAATGAAACAGAGACAAAACTACCTGTTTCCCTTTCTGGTAACACCCTTTCTTGAGGAATAGAACTGATTTAGGAGAGTTCTGAACGGTAGTAGCACATCCAATTATCACACTAATAAGAATATTCCCAAGAGGGCATTTCCTGTTGCTGTATAAATGGAAGCACATGCAAAGGCCTTGGAAGTGAATTCCAGGGCTAATTAATTTTCTCCAGATGTCAACCTGAGGTACTACCAATACGGAATGTGCAGAGAGGTTTTCACAGCTTAGTTATCAAATTCCTCCTCTGTTCTTAGGATAAACATCTTTCACTAGTTAAGAAGCTACTGAAAAAGTGTTTGTTGGATGAATGAACTGAAATATGACAACACTCCATCCACTTTTTATTCATTACACTTGGAATTCAGACCTCTGTTTCTTTCTTAAATGATTCCATTAATAATACCATGAATGACTCTATGTACATTGTACTATGAAACGGAGTATGATGTAGTGGAGAGAAGGATTTGGGATTAAAAGCCAGTTCTGTCACTTCCTGGCTATGAAAGTTGGACAAATCACTTTTCCTATCTGGAATATGCTTTAAAAAGTGATGAAGAGGATGGTTTCAAGGAAACCTGGGAAGATCTGTATGAACTGATGCAGAGCGAAATGAACAGAATCCAAACAGCAATTTATAAAATAACACTGTAAAGACAAATGTGAAAAATGTAAAAACTTAGTGACACAATGACCAATCATAATTCCAGAGAAATGATGAAGTATGGCACCCACATCCTTAAAAAGGTGACTGGGCTCAGGTGAGTACAGATTGATTTTTTGGATATGGCCAATACTAGAATCTGTTTAATCTGAACATACATATTTGTTACAAGATTGTTTCTTTTCCCCCAAAGGGGGAGGGGAAAAAAGTGGGAGAGAAAAAAATAGCATTTTGTTCATTAAAAAAAGAAAATTCAAAGAAGGATAATATTACTTATTCTATAAGTAACAACAACTTAATTTGTCATTCAAAAGAAAGCTGTATAATTTATATGTGGTCCATAAAACAAATATGAACATTCAAGGAAGCATATCACATCCAAAAAAAAAATGCATAAATTCAGCCATGTGTTATATTTTGTAAATGTAAGGGTTAAATCATATCTTTGGTACCTATTTCCACAAATGCATAAGAACAAATTCTGCAAAACACCAAATGCTCTCCATGTCAGCAGGGGACAGAATTTTACATGCCACACAATTTTAGGGACCATCTCATTCAAATCTCTCATTTTACAAATGGGGAAAGTAAGGCTCAGGGAAAAGAAGAGACTAGATGACTTCATATAGCTAGTTAGAGGCAGGACTTGAATCTAGGCAGCCTAACTTTTATCTGAGTGCTCATTATTCCACAGCTTGCTGCTTCTCAACTATTCACTGTTCAGTCGTTTTGGTCATGTCTGACTCTTTGTGACCTCATTTGGGATATTCTTGACAGAGATACTGGAGTGGTTTGCTATTTTCTTTGCCAGTTTATTTTACAGATCAGGAAACTGAGACAAAGAGGATTAAGTGACTCGCCCAGGGTTAGTAAGTGTCTGAGGCCAGATTTGAACTTCCTGACTTCAGGCTTGGTCATCTATGCACTATGGGGCCATCTAGCTGCTGCCACTATTTATTAGGTATCCACTAAATTAACGTAAATTATGGGTGAACGCAGAACGGGAACACCATTAGAGAAGAACTAACAACTCTATCCCATAAACCTAATGATGGCGTTGATGGATTGAGCAATCCCAGCACACACATATGTGAGAGATGGTGAGTGCATCACTGCTTAAGCTGGCCCATGCCCACTACAATATAAGAGGCATTCTGGTACTGGATGGGAGGTTGAACTGGATCATCCCAAAGGTCCCTGGCAATTCTGAGATTCTGTCATTTATCTGGCTTCTCTCCTCTCATTCCCCACCCCAACCTGGCACATCTAAATCACGCAGATGTAGCAAAGAAACTATATAATCAATATACTGAGCACCTTTAAAATAAAACACAAGTTCTAAACTATCCCTAAACAAGGGCAGCAAAAATCTATATTTTTCTGACATGGGATATCTCTGTATAATTGTAGTGAAGAAAGCCGAGAAGACACGGATTCAAATTAAGTCTCTGATACTTCTTAGTTGTGTGACTCTGGGCAGGTCACTTTCACTTTTCTATGCCTCAGTTTCCTCAACATGAAATGAGGGAGTTGGACTTGATGGCCTTTAAGGCCTCTTTCAGTTCTAAATCTGTGATCCTCTGACCACAGGGCAATCACTTAGCAGATATTGTGGATACAAATACAAAGAGTGAATCAGTCAGTTTCCTTACCCAGAGGTAGTAGGGTACAATGCAAAAGACACTGGCTGTAGAGTCAGAAGATCTGAGTTTATATCCAGCTTCTGTCACTTGGTTCCTATGTGACTCTCTCCCGTTCCCACGCCTTAGTAGGGGCCTCAGTCTCCTCTTCTGTAAAAGGGGGTTGGGTTGCACAGCCTCTAGGGTCACTTTCACTTCTGCGGCCATGATTCTAAGATACTGTTCCCCACAACTGCTAGCGGTCCCCCTCCCAAACTTTTACTTGACTGTTTTGTATTTCTTATATTTATGTTTACTATATATGTATTAGAATGTAAGATCCCTATGACTGTGGATTGTTTCATTCTATGCATTTGTATGCCCAGGATCAAGCATGGGGGCCGACACGTAGGATGTGCTTAATAGAGGTTTGCTGATCATCTGTAGAATGGGGATAATAAAACCGGTGGTACCTACCTCACAGAGCTGTTGTGAAGTTCACATGAAATAACGAAAAGAACTTGCAAATTTTACAGCAGTTTTTAAATCTGCAAAGATTTCTAGGTGAGGCAATGACAAGTTGGCCAACAGCTAAACTTGTGTGATTTCAAGTTAGAACATTTGAATACAAAGGGCCACAGAAGATCAATCTCTTTCTTGTGAAGGACATAAAGAATCAATTAAAAGGTTATTTCTCTCAAGGTTTACATGCTACTATCTTTTCCCCAGCAGGGTTTATAGGGCATTTCCCTCACAAACAGTAGGTAGTCTGTATTTTCATTTCATTTTAAGAGGATGCCAAGTACACTGATCATATACTAATTCTACAAAGCATCTCAAACTTTCAGAGAAAACACTCTAAGTACTAAATTCAGGAGGAAAAGAGAAGTTATAAAGAAAAAGAGTTGAAAAGTGCTACTTAATTCTGATTTTTGGAATTCAGCTATTTTAAAAGTTGTTACATTTCAATTCCTGGAACACTAAACATTTGTCTTAGTGGGTAAATGTACCTGATGAACACTGCAAGATCTGACTTCCCCAAATGACACAGTCCAAAAGAGACTCTGATGGGGGTGAAAAAGAGTGTGTGTGTGTGTGTGTATAAAAGAGTGTGTGTGTGTGTGTGTGAGCAAGTTATACATACGTACATACATACAGTTACATTTGTTTATTTTTCATACTCTGCCTCCTGACCAATTAAATACTCAGAATTAATCTCTACTTGCACTACAATGTGCTGAGCATGCCATCTATCATTTAACAGACTGCATTTCTCATATGAAAAAAAAGGAGGAAAAATAGTTCATATAAATGCTGAGAAACTTCCAAATACCTTCAACCCAAACATAAGTTAATTTTCTGTTAACACCTTCCAGGAAAAGAAAACATATGCAAAGGTTCAAGCTCAATCAAATGCATTCACTTGAAAATAACTAAAGAAACACACCGATAAAAGACTCCTCTTACCTTATCTGCTGCAGGGAAATGGGCATTTTGATTTGCTGATAGTAATCAGGGTATTTTTTCTTCGAAGGCAAATGGAAAAATGGTTCTGCTATTAGCTGCCCCTGGTTATTTCGACAGCTCCTAACAGTATCATACAGCTGATAAAGGGGATTGGAAACATCCATAAAGGAAGTAATACTCTCTGCTTCTGACTCCCCCTCTTCATAACGAGCTGCTAGAAAGACAAAAAGGAGTGTCCGTGAGTGGGGTTTTTCTTGGAAAATGAAATTTAAAAAAATCCTTTAAAAGTACTTTGTTAACCTGCATAACCAAACCAGTATTCTTAAAGAGTAACTGATTTCAAAAACTAGCTTCTCACTGCAATTACTGTCACTTACACTGTTTCCTGAATTAACACTGGGAATACTGATGATCAAACCACACCCCATTAAATCTGTTTTGCCCATTCATCTGATGTCCCTGGACTGCTGTCCTTTGGGTTCGTGCCTGTTTTTTATAGTTTATCTCCTTGATACCACTTTCTATTGGTGTCAATGCACCTGAAGAGTAGGCTAACAAAGCAAATAACTTGTTTCACAGCGGGGCTCCGAGTGAGGAGCAGACGGGCCCTCTTATGAACAAACTACATCTGATTTAACGTACGGATCTTCTGCTGGTCTCTACCATGGCAACCTCTTCCCCTTTTGGCCTTTTTTTTGGCTGACTTTCGGGCTGTCCCTTATCTTCAATCTCTCTCTAGTTACAAAGCCACAAGTTTATTCCCTGATGCTAACGGACATGTCCCCAACTCCCAGATCCTACTATCCCTTAGAGGAATATTCCCCCTAAAGATCTCTTCCCTTCAGAGCCCAAATTCCTAGAAAAAGCTGCCTGTACTTGTCTTGACTTCCTGTCCTCTCACTCCCTTCTGAATCCTCTGTGATCAGGTTCCTCACTTCATTCTACTGAAGTTGTTCTCTCCGAGTCTCACTGGCCAGTTGTGATAGCCTTTCTCAATCTAGCACACCATGTTGTTATCCTGGACGCCCTCTGCTCTCTGGGCCTTCATGGCACTTGCTATTGGTGGTTCTCCTATCTGAGCACTCCTTTTCCGGCTTCTTTGCTGGCTCATCATCCACACCCTATTTCCTAACTGGGGTTCTAGCCCAAGGGGCTGTCCTGTGTCCTTTTCTTCTTCTTTCAACTCTATAAAGAAGAATCTCCGATCACTGCATCCAGGCTTCATCTTTCTCTTGAGCTCCAGTCATTTTCACCTACTACTTATGGGACACTACAAAGTGAATGTCCCTCAGGCACCTCAAATTCTACACATCTAAAACATTACTTGTTTTGCTCCTGGCCCCTCAGCCTTCTAAATTTGCTTATTTCTGTCAAGAGGGTGGCCATTATTTTAATTGGCTGGGTTTCCATCCTTAGTGTCACCTCCAACTCCCCTTTCACTCACCCCCTCTGTTCAGCTACAAGTCTTCTCGTTTTCATCTTCACAATATCTCTCACATCTATCTTTTTTTCTCCCATCACACAACTGATCTAGATCGGGTGGTAGTTGTATGACTGGAGACGGGTGTGAGGTGAGAGCTCATCATCTCTTACTTGGACCATTAAAATAGCCTCAAAACAATCTCCTGGCCTCTAGTTTCTCTCCACTGCGTTCCACCCTCCACGTAGCTGCCAAAGTCACTTTCTTAAAGTACAGGTCACAATGCCACCTACTCAATAAACTCCTATTATCCGTAGGATCAAATATAGATTTTTATGTTTGGCATTCAAAACTTGACACAACTTGCCACTAACCTACCTGAGAGGCACAATACTGTAGTGGATGAGTATACATCAAACAAGTCAAACACTGGGCCAGACCAGGAAGATTCTAAGACAGAAGTGAAGCAGTTCCTACCCTTACTTATCTGGCGAGGGGTGAAGTGTCTACATGTACAGGTAGACACAAAATAGTCACAAGGTAAATGGGCTGGGGAGGCTGAAGGCACTAACAGTTGGAGGGAATCAGGAAAAGCTCGAGGTAGGTGTTGCCACTTAAGTTGAACCTAGAAGGAAGGAAGATTCTGAGAAGTGAGGGTAAAGACAGAGGGCCTTCCAGGAAGGAGGGACAGTCATTGCAAAGGCCCAGAGACATGATGTGGAGCAATTTGTGTGAGGAACAGTAGGAAGGAGGGTTTGAATGGACCATGTCATAAACGAAGGGAAGTATGTAGAGTGTGAGAGGTAATAATCGCTGACATTTATATAAGCATTTTAAGGTGCAAAGGTGCAAAGCACCTTTCATGCATTATCTCATTTGAGTCCCACAACTACTCTACAATATAGACGCTGCCATTATTCCCATTTTACAGATGAGGGAACAACAGTCCAAGGGCATTAAACGTATGGGCAAAACAGACTGTGATCACCGATATTCATATTGTTCATAACCTTGAGCATCAGTGTTTTGGAAAACAGCCTAAGTGACTTATGAGAAAACCAGAGCCAAGAGAGGTTAAGTGACTTGGGCTATGTAATGGATTCATACAGCTAGTAAACATCTGAGGGAGCACTTTAACCCATTTTAAATGAATAAATTACATGCAAAATACTAAGTTATGAATAATTATGAGGCTACCTTTTTTTAAAGTTTTGCTTAATTGTTTCCAACTCCTGAATTCACTTTATCTAGGAATGGTGGTTTAGAAATCCACAAGTGGAGGGCTAGATAGTAAGTATCAATATTCTTGTTTTAGATTATGAGCTCCTTGAGGGCAGGGACTGTCTTTTGCCTCTGTATACCCAGTGCTAGCACACTGCAGGCACTTAATAAATGTTTACTGACTTGTGCAGCATGATCTCAAATACGTATCACAGGGACGTGAACAGTGCTGGATGTTTTACTACGTATTTTTTTTTTATTGTTTGAACATATTTATTTAGGTTTTTTTTTTAATTTAACTTTTTAAATTCATTTTCACAAAATTCTGGGTTGCAAATTTTCTCCCCTTTTATCCCCTCCTCCCACCCCAATACACCGAGCATTCTAATTTCCCCTATCACCAATCTACCCTCTCTTCTATCCTCCCTCCCTTCTCTTGTCCCCATCTTCTCCTTTGTCCTGTAGGGCCAGATGACTTTCTATTCCCCCTTAACTGTATTTCTTATTTCCTAGTAGCAACAACAATACTAAACAATTGTTTCTAAAACTTTGAGTTCCAAATTCTCCCCATACCTCCCTTCCCACCCATTCCCTTTGGGAACGCAGGCAATTCAATATAGGCCCTATCTGTGTAGTTTTGCAAATGACTTCGATAACAGTTGTGTTGTATAAGTCTAACTGTTATTTCCCTCCATCCTATCCTGCCCCCCATTGTTTCTATTCTGTCTTTTGATCCTGTCCCTCCCCAAGTGTTGACTTCAAATTGCCCCCTCCTCCCATTGCCCTCCCTACCATCACCCCCCCCCACCCTGCTTATCTCCTTCTCCCCCACTTTCCTGTAATGTAAGATAGGTTTTCATACCAAAATGAGTGTGCATTTTATTCCTTCCTTTAGTTGAATGTGATGAGGGTAAACTTCTTGGTTTTTTTTTCTCAGCTCTCCTCTTTTTCCCTCCATTAAAAAGTCTCCTGCTTGCCTCTTGAATGAGATATAATTTACCCCATTCCATTTCACCCTCTTTCCTCCCACTACACTTCTCTCTCATGATTTGCCTTAATTTCTTTTTTTTTTTAAATTTATTTATTTAATTTTTTTACATTCATTTTCACAAATTTTTGGGTTCCAAATTTTCTCCCCTTTTCTCCCCTCCCCCCACCCCAATACCCCAAGCAATCTAATTTTCCCTATCTCCAATCTGCCCTCTCTTCTGTCATCTCTCCCTTCTCTTGTCTCCATCTTCTCTTTTCTCCTGTAGGGCCAGATGACTTTCTATTCCTCATTAACTGTATGTCTTCTTTCCTAGTTGCAACAACAATACTAAACAGTTGTTCCTAAACTTTGAGTTCCAAATTCTCCTCATCCCTCCCTCCCCACCCATTCCCTTTGGGACAGCAGGCAATTCAATATAGGCCATATCTGTGTAGTTTTGCCAATGACCTCCCTGATAGTCGTGTTGTGTAAGACTAACTGGATTATCATCCCTCCTAACCTGCCCCTCATTGTTTCTCTTTTGTCTTTTGATCCTGTCCCTCCCCAAGTGTTGACTTCAAATTGCTCCCTCCTCCCTTTGCCCTCCCTTCCATCATCCCCCCCCTTGCAATATCTCTTTCTCCCCCACTTTCTTATACTGTAAGATAGGTTTTCATACCAAAATGAGTGTGCATTTCACTCCTTCGTTTAGTCAAATGTGATGAGGGTAAACTTCTTGTTTTTTTTTTCTCAGCTCTCCTCTTTTTCCCTCCAATAAGAAAAACTCCTACCTGCCTCTTAAATGACATATAGTTACCCCCCTTCCCTTTCCCTCCCCCTACATTTCTTTCTCACCATTTACCCTAGTTTCTTTTAAGGTATGGTCCCATCCTATTCAGTTCAATCTGTGCTCTCTATCTCTGTATGTGTGTGCATGTGTGTATGTGTATGTGTGGTCCCACCAACTACCCAGATACTGAAAAGTTTTAAGAGTTACAAATATTGTCTTTCCATGTAGGAATGTAAACAGTTCACTCATGGTAAGTCCCTTAAGACTTCTCTTTGCTGTTTACTTTTTCATGCTTCTTCTCATTCTTGTGTTTGAAAGTCAAATTTTCTTTTCAGCTCTGGTTTTTTCATCAAGAATGATTGAAAGTCCTCTGTTTCATTGAAAGACCATATTTTCCCTTGAAGTATTATACTCAGTTTAGCTGGGTAGGTGATTCTTGGTTTGAGTCCTAGTTCCTTTGCCTTCTGGAATATCCTATTCCACGCCCTTTGATCCCTTAATGTAGAAGCTGCTAGATCTTGGGTTATCCTGATTGTATTTCCACAGTATTGGAATTGTTTCTTTCTAGCTGCTTGTAAGATTTTTTCCTTGAGCTGGGAGTTCTGGAATTTGGCCACGATGTTCCTAGGAGTTTCTCTTTTTGGATCTCTTTCAGGTGGTGATCGATGGATTCTTTCAATACTTATTTTGCCCTCTGGTTCTAGAATGTCAGGGCAGTTTTCCTTGATAATTTCATGGAAGATGATGTCTAGGCTCTTTTTTTTGATCATGACTTTCAGGTAGTCCCATAATTTTTAAATTGTCTCTCCTGGATCTATTTTCCAGGTCAGTTGTTTTTCCCATGAGATATTTCACATTCTCTTCCATTTTTTCGTTCTTTTGGTTTTGTTTGGTGATTTCTTGGTTTCTCATAAAGTCATTAGACTCCATCTGTTCCATTCTAATTTTGAGAGAACTATTAAAAATTCAGTGAGCTTTTGAGCCTCTTTTTCCATTTGGCTCATTCTGCTTTTGAAAGCATTCTTCTCCTCATTGGCTTTTTGAACCTCCTTTGCCAATTGGGTGAGCCTATTTTTCAAGGTGTTAATTTCCTCAGCATTTTTTTGGGTCTCCTTTACCAAGGTATTGACCTGTTTTTCATACTTTTGTTGCATCTCTGACATTTCTCTTCCCAGTTTTTCCTCCACCTGTCTAACTTGCTTTTCAAAATCCTTTTTGAGCTCTTCCAGGGCCTGAGCCCACCCACCACCCCCTGGGGTGTCTGGGGTACTGAGGCCCCGCCCTCCACGTCTTTCCCTGATGGCAAGAATACGTCCTCATCTTCGTCAGATCCGAAGGTTGGGATCATTTGCATTTGTTGGAAAAAACTCTAAAGTCTTATTTTTCTTCCCTTTTCTAGGCATTTTCCCAGCCAGTTACTTGACTTCTGAGATTCCTTTCCACCCCCGCCTGGATCCGCCCAGCTAGTGCTTGGCCTCTGAGATTTAAATGGGCTTTCCTCCTGCTGGCTGTCAATCAGTGAGCTTTAGTTCAGGTGCTGGGGTGGGGCCAGGGCTGCCTCCCTTAATTTCTTTTAAGATACGGTTCCATCCTATTCAATTCATTCTGTGCTCTGTCTCTGCATGTGTGTGTGTGTGTGTGTGTGTGTGTGTGTGTATAATCCCACCAACTACCCAGATACTGAAAAGTTTTAAGAGTTACAAATATTGTCTTTCCATGTAGGAATGTAAACAGTTCACTTTTGGTAAGTCCCTTATGATTTCTCCTTGCTGTTTACTTTTTCATGCTTCTTCTCATTCTTGCGTTTGAAAGTCAAATTTTCTTTTCAGCTCTGGTCTTTTCATCAAGAATGCTTGAAAGTCCTCTGTTTCACTGAAAGACCATATTTTCCCCTGAAGTATTCTACTCAGTTTTGCTGGGTAGGTGATTCTTGGTTTGAGCCCTAGTTCCTTTGACTTCTGGAATATCCTATTCCATGCCCTTCGATCCCTTAATGTAGAAGCTGCTAGATCTTGTGTTATCCTGATTATATTTCCACAATACTGGAATTGTTTCTTTCTAGCTGCTTGCAAGATTTTCTCCTTGACCTGGGAATTCTGGAATTTGGCCACAATGTTCCTAGGAGTTTCTCTTTTTGGATCTCTTTCAGGTGGTGATCGATGGATTCTTTCAATACCTATTTTGCCCTCTGGTTCTAGAATATCAGGGCAGTTTTCCTTGATAATTTCATGGAAGATGATGTCTAGGCTCTTTTTGTGATCATGGCTTTCAGGTAGTCCCCTAATTTTTAAATTGTCTCTCCTGGATCTATTTTCCAGGTCAGTTGTTTTTCCAATGAGATATTTCACATTCTCTTCCATTTTTTCATTCTTTTGGTTTTGTTTGGTGATTCTTGGTTTCTCGTAAAGTCATTAGACTCCATCTGTTCCATTCTAATTTTGAGAGAACTATTCTCTTCAGGGAGCTTTTGAACCTGTTTTTCCATTTGGCTAATTCTGCTTTTGAAAGCATTCTTCTCCTCGTTGGCTTTTTGAACCTCTTTTGCCATTTGGGTGAGCCTATTTTTCAAGGTGTTATTTTCTTCAGCATTTTTTTGGGTCTCCCATTGACCCGTTTTTCATGCTTTTCTTGCATCTCTCTCATTTCTCTTCCCAGTTTTTCCTCCACCTGTCTAACTTGCTTTTCAAAATCCTTTTTGAGCTCTTCCATGGCCTGAGTCCACCCTACATCCACCTGGGGTGTCTGGGATACAGAGGCCCCGCCCTCCACGTCTTTCCCTGATGGTAAGAATATTTCCTCGTCATCAGAATTGAAAGGCGGGAACATCTGCACCCCATCAAAATAGCTCTCTATGGTCTTATTTTGCTTCCTTTTTCTGGGCATTTTCCCAGCCAGTTACTTGACTTCTGAGATTCCTCTGCACCCCCACCTAGATTTGCCCAGCTAGTGCTTGGGATCTGAGATTCAAATGCTGCTTCCCAGTCTCAGGGCTATCCGTGGCTGGAGCGGCTGCTATTCAATATGAGCTTAAGTTCTGGTGCTTGGGTGGGGGCAGGGCCGCCTCCCAGTCTCAGCTCCCTGAGGGGCTTTATGCAGAGACCTGAGCTTCTGCCTGCTGCTCGGGGAATCCTGGGCCTGCTGCCTCTGCTGCTTCCTCCTGAGGGGGCCCGAGCCACGGAGACACCCTGCTCCCCTTTCGGCCAGCCCAGACGTCTCTCTCACTGACCTGGAGCGTCTGTGGGTGGAGGGTCCTTCGCAGCCGCCGGAGATTCCGTCCCTGAAGCCTGCTCGGATCTGCTCCTCTGGGGCCGCCTGGCCAGGGCAGGGCAGGGGTGGGCTCTGCTTCCCGGGGCGCGACGGACCCTGGGGATGGCTCTCGGGGGCTCTCTGGAACGGAAATCTTTTCCACTGTGTTTCTGTGCGCTTTGCAGTGATCCAGAATTTGTGGGGAGTTCTTATTGTAGGAAATATCTTTACTACGTATTCTTAACAGGAGGGTCTCACTGCTTACGAACAGCTAATATTTCTTTGGTTTTAGAATTTACAAGCAAAAAGCTAAAGATTAAGAAACATGTACACATATGCCAGTTGAACAGGAGACGGAGAAGAAGAGGAAATACTCTTGACTGATGACACACAAAATGCTTAAAAAAGGATAACTTAGGTTTTTAACTAGACTTTTTCAACATCTCAATCACAAAGAAAAAATTCTATCAATCAGGTTTATTTAGTAAAATGTTACTAATCACAATGTGGTTCAAAGGAAAGTCTAACAAATATAAATCATAGATCAGTTTTCAGGAGGTTATTTTATTAAAATAAGAGAGAAGTTTCCCACATATCTGTCACTAGCTCATATGTGTCACTTTGGCAACATCTCCATTTTCTGTCAGCATTGGGAGTTGCCAGGCCAAAACTAAGAAATTTCACCAGATTTACACAAACATATTCTGCTTTCCTTAACTAGTATATCTCTGAAAGGTTCATAGGTATATTGTCCTACATAGGCTAATTAGATGGCAGTGGGAGGTCACCAAGTAGAAATAATAGGAACTCTTGACTTAAAAGGAAGCATAATACTGTTGAAGACAACGCTACAAACGCAGTTGAAATTCTCTAATGATGAGGGCCAGGTAGTATTAACGTATGTCACTCATTGAATTTTTATCATATATCGCACATTCTTATGGGCTTCCCTCTCTACACACATACACACACGTATTATAATTGCACATGCTGTTTAAATGAGAGAGCAAAGTCAAAGAAATCTGACAACCTACTAAGTATGCAAGAATAAAAGTAACAATAAATTTTGAGTATCTGTGCTAAGGTAGAGGCGGGGGAGCCATAACGCTGGCTCTGGACAAGGTATAAATACTCTGTTGATCTGAAATTCCGATAAAACTCCAAGATAGCATTTGAAAGGCCTGACTCAGAAGTCAGTTGTCTAAATCATCTATTCCACCTATTCAACTGATCTTATGAACTAAGTGCATCACCTCTCAAACTAATACAAAGCACCATTTTATAGTGGAATTGATCCTCCTTTCTCTGAACTTGCCAATTCACATCTTTCCTGGGAAAGGTTATAATTATTTTGGCCTTAAAAAAAAAAAAACAACAGCTGCTAGGCTAGAACAAAAGGTCTTGTTTCCATCAGAAGATATACTTAAGCTCAGCAAAGGACAACCTCAATAGCAATGTCCCCAAATCCTGGCAAATGTTTCCAATTTCTGTGATCTACTCTTAAATAATCCTGTTACCTGGATGGAAGCAGTGATTCATGGTTTAAAGCTCCCCAAGAGCGGGGAAACGGTTAGAACATCCTGTCAATCTGTAAGTCAAGTAGCAGGTATTAAGCGCCTATTATGTGCCCAGCACTGTACAAAGGCTTTATAAAACAGGGAGACATATGCCCACTAACGTGTTTGTCACTATAAAGGATGTCCAGCAGAGTCCAAATGAAAGAGGGATTGTCTAAAAATACTGATAATTCAAGAGTATGGACCAAAAATTCACACAGGAACAGCAAAATGAATGAAGAATGCCTATTGTTTAGATTGGACAGAAAATCTGTGGCTGGCTCTCATGCATCAGTACAGACACCCTGAACAAATGCTATCAGTGAGTTGAGTCTGAAACTGAATAGGAGGACAGTGGGCTAGATTGCATGGCACAGCTCTTTCAATATTCCCAAATTTCTTCCTAAAAGGTCAACCTTCTTAATAACGATACTCTTCCAGTAACGCAATATTGTTCCATGAAATGTTATAGTCTCCAAAGAAATGAGGCTAAGGACCACTCAAAGGTTAACAGAAAGGTACACATGGTAAATGTGAGCAGCCTGCAACATATTATAAATAAGGAACTTGCTAGAAAAGTACCAAGGATGCGATCAGAGAAATGTATAAATGGAAAAAGCAACAGGCCGGTCAGGTAGTGAGAGTGAGGGCTAACTGACAGATGGATTGTGTTAGAGAGAATTTCAAGAAGAGGAGAATATGGAATTCTGAATGAAGTGCCTTGGAAGGCTTTACAGGAGGAAGTGGACAAGAGCTGCATTAGCTGGGCAGCTATGGAAGAGGCAGTGTCTACAATGATGGGACCAAAACTTCATCAGTGTTTGGGACCATGATGCAGAAAAGCGAAAAGGAATGCAATCTGGGAAACTGATTCAGGCATGTCTTAAATTTTTAGAATAGAATTAATAGGTATATTAGATGGTTTGTATACTAGTGGTCTCTCCTTTCTTGAATCACAGGGCAGAACTTGGAGTTTTAAGGGCTCGGAAAGAGATGTCACCTGGTTTAACCCACTCATTTTACATATTAGGACAGATGGGGTCCAGGGAGGTAAAGTCACGTACGTGTGGCACGACAAAGCCAAAATTTGACCCTAAGTTCTTTGTTAGCAAATACTCCTGTCTGTACAACAGACAAATGCTCAATCTCTCATATCCCTTGGTTGGGTCCTCTACAGAGGACTGAAGTTTGACTTCTGGCTCTGCAACTCACAAGGTGATGACTTTGGGCAAGTCATTTAAATGAGACCAAGAGATGTTTTTCTTATATGTAACATGAGGAGGTTCAACCAGATGAACTCTAAGGTCCTCAAAGCTTTAAACCATATGATCCTTTTGTACTTGCTAGATTGTAGAAGTATTTATATGCACGTCTTATTCTCCACTTCCTGTAACATTCTTAAGGGTAGGGGCCTGTAACCTTTACATTCCGAGCACCAACACTGTCTTAAGGAAATAATAGGATCCCGGAGAGAGAACAGGAAGGGACCACAGAGAACACAGAGAAGTCCCAAACTCTTGTTTTACAGATGAAGACAGAGAATGACTTGCTTACAATCCCCTTAGGAGTATGGGAAAGGCAGAATGTGAATCCAGATTGCTGGAATCCCAACTCAGCAAGCTGTTTGACTCTAAATTTCAATGTTTACTGAACTGAATTACAAATACAAATATCAAGGATACAAATTTTAAAAATGTAAAACTCAATTTAAATGTAAAACCATCAGACAATGAGATAGACCTGCACAGCTGTTCTGAACCCACAACATTAATTTTTATTCTTTTGGTTGGGTTTCTTTAAAGAATACTAGCAATTTAAGGTAGTATGCTGATTCTACGCAGTAAGATTTGTAGCTAAGCTATACTAGAATTCAGTAGTCAAGAGAAACTATTACACTGGAAATATAACTAAACTACTGGAGATTCTAATATGATGTGAATTTTCCTATATGACATTCCGACTGCTTCTGAGATTTATAAATTAGCCACAATACTTGGTAAATTAGGATCTATGTCAGGGGAATTTTTCTGTCTTTATCCAGCTACAAGTCTCAAACTAAAATAAAAAAAAAAAAACAACATAAACTTTTGCTACCTTCACCAATCACAGCAGTTACTCAAAATTTAGCCAAAGAGTCTATTTCTAAAACTATAGAAACTCTTAACAAAGTCATAAGCACACAAAAACCCCCACAAAGTACTTAAAGCAAATCAAAACAATTTCACTCAGTCTGCAAGATTTCCTAAAAAAAGATTAGAATCGTTCAGGACTCAGATCCTACCAGCTAAAGCAGCATCCTCATCACTTTCTGAGCCGTACTGGAGTGCCATAGTTATTGCTGATAAACGACCCCCTTGGACTGCTCTTTTATTACTGCAAATAAAAATGAAAAATAAACACAGAAGAAAAAGTTAGGGTAGTTTAGCTACTTTCTTCAAAAAGATATCACTCAAAAATATACACACACATATGCATACATATGTGCATACATAAATACATATATATGCCCACATATACAGACATTCCTCTGCCTAACTGCCACCTGCGCTTATCTTTGTATTTTTAACACGCACCATCTAAGAAGTGTGGGGAAGCAGAGTGGCACAGTGGGTAGAGCGCTAGGCCTGCAGTCAGAAAGATATCTTCCAGAATACAAATCTGACCTCAGAGACTTACTAGCTTTGTGACCCTGGACAAGTCACTTAAACCTGTCTGTCTTGGTTCCTCATCTGCAAAATGAGCTGGAGAAGAAAATGGCAAAACCACTCCAGTATCTTTGCCAAGAAAACCCCAAGGGGGTTATAAAGAGTTGGATATGACTGAAAAAGAACAAAATGTAAGAACTGCAATCAAAGCTGAGAAGGCAGACAACTTTTAAGTATGGCTGTATTCTGATTAGGCACTGGTGATGAAAATCACTATGATACGGAAAAGAAAGGGTCTGGGGTAACCTACAGTAGATCCTACAAACCTGCCACCTGCCTCCCCTCTAGTACAGGATGGCAATCCTTCTCTTTGTTTCAGAACAAAAAGAACCTGGCTATAAGTATATAGTGAGTCCTCACTGAGGAAAATAACATTCTTCCAGTATCTTATTCACTCAAATATGCACACTATTTTAGTGTGTCTCCTTTAAATGTATTATATTTTGGGAGATTATATTCTGTCATTATATCTCTGTTGGTTACTGGCTAGTGTTAATAACTACTCTCAATGGCTTCTGCTTAGAATTTTTTCCATTAATCACTAAGTTTTTACTTTTTTCTAATTTAAAATATGTATTTGCTCAAGGGATGGCCCCTTTAATAAAAAAAAAAAAATCAAACTGGGAGAAGACCTTCAGGATTTCCTAGGTACAAGAGAAACAACATCTCCTATTGCATCCTGGGCAATCTCCAGTCATCATGATGAATATCAGGCCACTGGACTTAGAGGGCTCAGGAGAAGAAGTGAGGTTGGTCCTTCCTCACTCCAAGTCATGTCACCCTCTTGATGTTACAGTCCTCTTCAAGAACGAAGGACAAACACAACAACACAATTCAAAATATAAGATAAATACTTCTAAGAGGTATCATGGTGCAATGGATAGATGACTGAACTCAGAGGTAGGAAGGCTTAGATTTAAGTCCTTTCACTGACACACAGTAACTCTGGGCAAGTGCAGAAGGCAATTCTCTTGCAGATCTGCAGAGGGAACTTACGAAATAACAGGTGTAGATCAAAGGAAAGAAAAAAACCTCAAAAAAGAGCAAAAACATTAGTGCTTGAGAAAACAATCAAGAAGACGTGGCATTTATCGGTGCTGAATTACGCTGACCCAAAGAATACAGTTAACAAGAAACAGCAGACAGGCTTTTCCTTCAAGATACGGTTCAAATTCCAGTCTTAATGAATGAAGGTTTAAGGTCTTCATGAAAGATATTCTCTCTTTGTATGCTTAGACCTGTAAAAAACAGGCTTTCAAAAGCTCCTATTTGGTTTGCATGAAGCATTTCCAAATGCTGGGAGCTTTTCTCCCAAACTAACTGATACTGAATTACTTTGAAATGTTTTTTATCAACTTTATATTTATGCTGTATATATTTCTATATGTACTTGTTCTCCTCTATTAAAATGTAAGCTTATTACGAGTAAGGATTGTTTCCTTTTTTTGTTACTTATATTCCTATAGGAACACAGTAGGTGCTTAATATTTGTTGACTCATTTAGAAAAATCCAATTAGTGATGGATTAGGAAGCAAAGGCTTTGAAAAAGGTAATCTTCTGTTCATCTTAATGAAGTTTGTAAATAACACACTTTTAAAAAAGCTTATACTTTGTAATTTTAACAAATAGCAACTCTTTTGACTGAAATGGGGGTATCACAGAAATATCCTCAGCTACAGATTAAAGGACTACAAGAAATAAAATAAAATTATGAAGTATATAATAAATTTCTTCCAGAGATACCTGTGGTACACAGCGGTAACTTGCTGCTAATTTAAAGCAAACAGATTTCAGCTTTGCAATATCGATGAAGGACAGTTTGGTGGCACAGTGAGGGAGAAGGCTAGAGCCAGGAAGACTCATTTCACTGAGTTCAAATCTGGTCTCCAACATTTACTAGCTGTGTGACCCTGGACAAGTCACTTAACCCTGTTTGTCTCAGTTTCCTCATCTGTAAAATGGGCTGGGGAAAGAAATGGCCAACCACTCTAGGATCTTTGCCAAGAAAACCCCAAACAGGACCATGAAGAGTCAGACACAACTCAAACTATAGAACAACGACAGTATCAATGACAGAGAGTGATGAAAAGCCTAAAGGCCCTTATCGTAAAAATCTTAAACTAAAAGCCCAAATTTGGAGTCTTCTAATCATGCTACCTCAGTGTTTTCTGGGAAGTCAGTACTTTAAACTATGGAAGGATTAATAATATTTTTATACTTACATAGTACTATTTACTTTTAAAAAGTTTTTTCATTGATGTCTTTGCTTTTATATATCATTCTTTTTTGAACATATTTCTGCCCTTCTCCTACTCAGTTAGCCATCCCTTGTAAATAAGATTAAAAAAATGGAAAAGAAAAAACAGTACAGCCAACCCCACCAACATATTAACAATGTTTGACAATATATGAAACTTTCCATACACCTAGTTACCAACCTCTACAATGAGAAAGAGGAAGGTGCAATCTCTTGATGTTTCAATGAAGTCAAGGCCGGCCACAATTACATAGCATGCAATTCCTTTGTTGCTGCTATTTCTATTTAGTGCTACATACTTTGAAAAGAACCTATATATGTATTCTCAAAAAGGTCTAACAGCAGTAATGATTTTACTTCAAAATTAGTATCAGGCAAAGCTACTGAGATTTTGCAACCAATGTGCAATGCTCAATCATTCTCTTACCGATAATATTTGCTGGTAGGATTTCTTTCTTCACTAAGGCTGCCCTTACCCTGTGAAGAACCTGTCAGCTTGGCTGCAGCCAAATTGGATGGAGTCCTGTTCAGAAATGAGACAACTGAGAGGCCCAAGTCCCAACTGATACAATAAAGAAATCATGACACTCAGCAAACAAGAAGTCAGAAAACAGTGACAAGAAGCCACAGCGGGCAGATAAGAAACCCAGGACTTAGATTCAGAAAGGCCCTTAGAGACAATGTATTTCAATTTTCTCATTTTATAGATGAAGAAACAGTTTGAGCTATCTGAGCTTACCAAACTAGTGAATAGATGAGTCAGGATTAATTCTTTCTACCTTTCCATAGTACCTACAGGAATGGGTTAATAATGTGGTGGCAATCTTTTTGCTAGAAGCCTTTTTCCCCCCAGAAGATTATAAAGAGATGGTGATGGATATAGAGAGCCATGGGAGGTGTCACTGGAAAGATACTGAGTGCCAGGGGTAGAACTCTCATTTAAATTATAATAATGTCTCTGTAGAAGAAAGGACTGTGGGTAAGTTATTTATGGAACTCCATCCAAATCCCATGATTAATTTCATAATTATGAAATGAAATGTGAATACTGTTTTTTTAGGAAAAAAACTAAATTAATCTTCCTGAAAGATAAATATACCACATTATAAAAACCTAAGACTCATTTAGACCCCATAGTCTGAGAAAAACTTTTTACCCACCTTATTCGAAGGCTTGACTTGGCCATTTCAACATGTTCAATTTCTGCCTTTTTCAAATGAAATATTTTTTTAATTGAATTTGCATCCTGTTAAAATAAAAATTACTTGGTTTAGTAAGTGAATGATATTTTTATAAGGTAAAACAAAGTCTTATTATTTCTTCTACAGCACAGACTATATGAAGAACAGTGTTCCAAGTCACACACAAACTGATGCTCCTCACCATTTTTACAAGGGCACCTAATTCCCTCCTCTATCCCCCCAAGCCTCCACAAAGCTGTCACTGATTCAGTGGAGCTATGCAGGCCAAGTGATTTGGTCAGGGTCACAGAGCTAACATCTAAGACTGGATCTGAACACAGGTCTTCCTCACTGCGGGTCTACATCATCAAATATGGTCTCTGAATCAGACGTTTTCGTTTTTCTTTGTTTCAAGGAAGGTTTGGTTTGGAGGAAGGGAGGTGGGAAATGATTATAATATACAGACAAATGCATCAACAAAACTCTTTTCGTAAAAGAATAAGAACATGAATTTTCTATTAGCTACAGTAACAAGTAAAGTAATTCTAAAAATAAGACTATAAAAATGCCTTAATAAAGATACCACAGGACCAAAGAAAAGAAGCTCATGGCTCTAACTTGATGCAACTTTGGAGATTTTTTTGTGTGTCTTTTAAAAATTTGTGTCATCTGCTTTCCAACCAGAATGGGAGGTGTCAAGATCAGCATCTTCAAGACTGGAGGTTTTACCCAAAATTTCTCTTTGGCCCCTTGCTATGCTTTGCCAACAGGCACTTTTGCCAACTCCAAATGAACTGTCATTAGTCTGGAATGAATCTACAAAGGGCTCAAAGAGCTTCAGGGACTTGCCTACACTCACCTTACTATGATCATACCCAAAACATGTACCTATGTCTCTCTTGACCCTAAATTCAAGGCTTTCCCCCTTCCTTTGCTACTTTTACTAACTTCAAACCAAGGAGCTAAGACAACTCACATTACAAGTATGCTATGTGTATTTTTTAATACAATTACAACTTACTTAATAACATGAAAGTCAGAAAGGGGCAAAGAAGACCCCTCCAAACCCCAACCACCTGTTAGAAACCAACCTTGAATACTTGAGACCCAGGTTCATTGTAGGTTTTGGCATTTTTGGCTAGGAGATCTATATCCTTAGCCATTGCATGGATACTTTTATAACTCCCATTCTATGAAAAAAACAAAACAGGCAATAAATATTAGAGAAAGCTATTAAGAATTTTTAAATCGATTAAGTTATCTACATAATTTTAAAACTTCAGTGGAGACTCAAATCTTTAAAAAAAAAGTTCAAATAACTAACAGATGTAATCATTATATCTTTTTTTTTAAACTGATTATTATGGGCAGTTAAGCAAATTTTTAACCACTTAAAGCAAAGCATGATTCAGATTTTAGACGACATGAAGCAATATGCAGATTGTCTGTTTCGTCAAAAAAAGGCAGGAAACAGACAAAGGGGAGCACACTCATAAGCAAAGTCAAGAACAGATAGGGCTTCTTCTAGAGACAAGAGGAGACGGAGGCTGTGCCTCGACAATAAGGTGTTAAAGAGCCAGGCTACCACGGCACCTATCTTAGTCAGTGTGTTTCAAGAGTAGCGAGGCTAAAAAAACGCATTACCTGGGTATCAAACTTCTCAAAGGGAGCCATACCAAACTTAGCTGGCTAGGTCTTGGACAACAGATACCTATTTTATCCTCATGGGTATACTTGAAATGTTTTCAGCTCCTCATCAAGAGTATGTGCTTCACTGACATATCTTTGGGAACTCAGGTCATCTCCATGCCGGATTAGCTATGTAATTGTAATAATAACCATGGTACAAGCCTCTATCTGTACAGCACTTTGTGACTTACAAAATGCTTTCCACACTCATCTCATTTAACCCTGTGGTGGGCAGTAAAATGATTTTATCTCCAATTTACAGAGGAGGAAACTGATACTCAGAAAGGTTCAATCATTCACTAAGGTCATGAGGAAAGCTGAGATCTAAAGCCAAGTCCTCGGAATCTAAATCCACCGCTCTTTTCATCATACCAGGGAGTCATTCTTGATTCTTGAATAGCACAGTGACATGGTGGAAGGGGTGTTTTAGAAAGATCAGCCCACCAGTATGTAGGATGGACTGTAAAGAATCTGGAGTTAGAGAGATATGATATACAATAACTCAGGTGTGAGGTGGCAAGAACCTGGATTAATTTGGCAATAGAAACAGAAAATCTAAGAAATGTCTGGAAGGATGAAACATCAGGACTTGATGACTGAATGGATGTGGGACAACTTGTGAGAAATTAAATTTTATGCTTCAAGGTATAAGCCAATTTTATCAGGTCATGAAAAAAACATCCTTCTCCTATGAATGTTAGAAATACAGGATTAGGGGCAGGGAGATTACATTCTTAAGATCAGGCATTGGCTGTTGATGACATAAGTAAGTAGGCCAGTATTCTAAAATATTGTGAAAATTTTGTGTTCCCAAATAATTCATAACTAACTGATTTTATTAATGAACATTAGTCAACCGCACAGACATAATAGAAATGAATTTTCTAAATCAGACATGTCTGTGATATGTTTTATTTTTGGTCAAAGAGCAGTATTTATTCTGCCAATGAGAAAGTCCTATTCTCTGGAGAAGCAGAAAGTAGATATTACTTCCTCCAAAGCTGTAATCAGTTAATGTTAGTCTTATTTGTTTACATCACATAAGCCATACATCATAGACACATTTGCTTCTAAATATATTTTTAAGAAGTGACTTCTGTTTTCTAAGCCTTTCCCTCAACCTATCCACAAGTCCCTGGGCAGATCTACTCAGAATTATACTACATAGATCTCTTCATACCTGGATCTTTTGAGCAATAGTCTTAAGATCAATAGGCTCCTTAATTATTGCATAATAGTCAGGATATTGCTGGAAAACAAAATAAACATATTCCATTAAACTTCAAGCAGCCAGTTAAAGAAAGCATTATTCCACAAGGCCAAATGAGTATTTGTTTCCTTAAGATGGTGAAGAGCAAAGATCCAGAAGGCACACTAGCATTCCATCCGAAGCTACCACTCAGGCCTGCACAACCTGCAGCCTGTGGGCATGTCAAAGATTTTGGACGGCCTGCAAAAAATTTAGAGAATTGAACATACTATATAAAATATCCATCACGCAACACTGCACAAGTGTAGAATTTGGAGATGCTCATGAGAGTAGTTAGTATAAGTTAAATTCTTTTTATCCCAAATTCAAAGAATCATAGAACTTAAAATACAACACAAATCATCCATGCAAGGAGATAAATGGGTGAAATTCTAGAAATGTGGACACATTTTTTTACTGCTGTACTACGAGTAAAAAGGATTTCTTAAAAATCTGAATACTTAGGAAAGATGAAAAAGGGCTTCTGTTACTTTTCTGATGAACAAAGTGTTTTTGATGAAAAGAGGATAATATGTAAGCTGAAGCCAGTTTTACAGCTTATGTGGTCATGATCTCTCTAATGATAACAGATGAGGAGGTATACTTAAAATATATAAAAAAGGGTCAACCTTAAGAAGTCAGGAAGATTTGGGTTCAAATCCTGCCTCTGACACACACTAGCTGTGTGACTGTGCCTAAGACACTCTAAGTCTAAGATTCAGTTAAGTTCCAGTGGAGGGAGTTTCCAAGTCAGGAATTCTTGACCTGATGAAATCACAGATTTGGACCAAAAAGGAAAAAGGGAAGCTAGAGTATAAAACAGAGTTCCAAGCCATAAGCCCCATGGACAAGACCTGGAGGTGATCTCTCTCTGCCTCAAAGCTCCCACTGTACCTGTCTTGGGATCTTCAGGCTCCTAGCAGAGGCTGGAGATGGGGTGGGAAGGGCACTGAGCCAGCTGGCTGGCATGCCTATGCTCCAGGCCCAGGGGTGAGCTAACCAGAAAAGATACAGTCAATTTTACCAGGCTGAGTCTGTCTCTTCATTTTAAAATGAAAAGACTGCGCTTAATGACTATTAAGGTCCTTCTAAAGTTCTACGGTAATCTCTTCTTGCAGGTCTTTGTGTCTATCTTCTCTGCTAGAAACAGAGTCCTCCCTGGGAAGCCTCCTCATAGATCTGTGCCCAACAAATATCTGACAAACGTTGACTATTAGTAGAGCTCATTGTTTGACTCCCAGAACAGATAGGTTTTTGGTTTATCTTAAAGCACTATCTTCTATAGGTCAAAGGCACTAAAGAACCCAATAAAAATAACGCCATAGAAATGAATGTCTATTTCTGTCCTTTTCACTGACTTATTTCCTCTCTAATCCCTTAATATGAGTGCTCTCCTAGGGGTCCCCTTGGCTCTGTTTCACTCTGTACACTCACCCTTTGATGAGTTTATTCTTATGGCTTTAGCGAACACACCTGTCCAAATGAATTCCAATCTGTATCTGTCATAAATACCTCAAACTCAACATGTCAAAAACAGGCCACTTTAACGTTCCATCTAAACCCGCTTCTAATTTTACTTTCCTTTGTTTGGAGTTCAAAGTCCTTCATTATCTGACCCCCTCCTGCCTTTTGGGGCCTCTTACACCATACTCCTCCTCCCCCACAAGAGACACTGGACTCTCTGCTCTTATTCAAATAAGACAGCCCATATGCCCTACCTGGATGTTTTCACCAGCTGTCTGTACAGCTCTTCTAGTGTATTTCCACCTCCTGGCTTCTCTTCATTTCTTCAAGTCCCAGTTAAAATCCTACCTTCCACAAAAGTCTTCCTTAATCTCACATGGCACCCCAGTGATCCCTTACTTCCCCCATGTATTATTTCCAGTTTTTCTGGTGCGTATCTTGTTTATAAGTAGTCATTTGCACGTGCAAATGTCTCCCTCGTTAGACTGTAGGCTCTTTGACGGCACAGACTGGTTTTTTTGCCTTTCTGTCTGTTGCATTTCGCACAAGGTGAATCTTTAATAAACAACTACTGACTCTTTCTGTGCTACTCCATTGACTTGGGTTCCCAAGTCTGTTATCCTGGTCTCATCGCTTCTCTTGTATCTCATCAGTAACCATCCTGCCAACTCTAACTCTTGAATTCATTCCTTCCTCTATTTCCATTGGTTCCCACATTAGTACAGAGGCCCTCATTACCACCTGCCAGGACTGCAACAATAGCTTCCTAAAAGGTTTTTCCATCTCCATTCCACCTTTCAATTCATTAGACCATTGATTAATCTTTCTTATATACAGATTGGGTCATGCTACTCTTCTACTCAACTTCGACTTTCCCATGGCTGCTGCCTAATTTTTACTAAGGAAAGTTCAAACCTCTGCCTGACATCTAAAGTCCCATCATCTCACCCCCTGCTCCCCATCTCACCTTTCCAGGCTCACACTGTTTTTTCCCAGAGGAGTCTATGATCCAGGGAAACTGGACACCCTTCTGGCCAATCCCTTCTGCCTCTCCCTCCGCTCCCACCCATATACCCTGAGTTTGCCTTTCTTGGTCTTCTCTTAAGCTAGTCCCTGTCCTTGCAATGCCCTTCACCCACTGGAGTTCTGTTCATCTTTTAATGTTCCCCTAGTGAGAATAATAAACTGAAGTTACACAAAAATTCCAAAAGTTACACAATTAACAGAGATTAGGAATGGAAAAAAAATGTAAAGGAAGGAGGTTTAGCAGTAGAAGATCTTAAACTGTATTATTAGGCAATAATTATCAAAACTATCTAGTTAAGAAACAGAAAGGTGTAATGGTAATACAAAATTAATGGGGGAGGGAGAGAGAAGAGTTGAAGATCTTCCCTACCCATTAAAAGGCCTCAATATTTTTTGTTAATTTCTCTTAAGGCACTGGGTCAGAGGGTCCTGCCCTCCAGCTCTGAAAAGTGTAATATATACTCTGAGGTGAGATTTTGTTTTGGGGCTTAGTTTGGAACAAGGTTTGTATGCCAGATGAGGCTTTGGGAAGCCACTAAGAAGCCCCCAACTTTGAAAACCCTCTCTCTCCAGTAACTGTGTATGTATGGTCAGGCAGTTGGATCTGTCTGTTGGTTTTCATTTCTCTGTATTTTCTCTGAAGTTCAAGGTTCTGACTTTTCTCCCGGAACTAAGTGAATGATATATGTGCTTGATCAAAGCAGATTGTTGACCCCTCAAAAGTTTCTTTCCTTTTTGAAAAGCAGATCTAAGAACCTGTACATGTCAGGGCCATTGCTGTTATAAAAGGTGGATCAGTGGAACAGAGTAAACACAGGATGCACAGTAGCAAATAATTATAGTAACCTTGTATTTGACAAACATAAAGTTTTAAGCCTTTGGGATAAGAATTCATTATTTGGTAAAAACTATTGGGAAACTTGGAAAACTGTATAGGTATAGACCAGTATCTTACACCATTTACTAATGTGAGGTCAAAACAGGCAGATGACCTAGAGACAAAGGGAGATATCACCAAAAATTAGAAGAACATGGAATATATTACCTATCAGACTTAAGGATGGAAGAACAATTTATGAATAAACAAGAGATGGAGAGTATTATGAGTGTAAAATGGATAATTTCAATTAGGTTAAATTAAAAAGATTTTGTACAAATAAAACTAATATGCCAAGACCAGAAGGAAAACAGAAAATTGGGAAAACTTTTTTTTTTTTTTTATTTCTTAATACAAATTTATTTATTTAACTTTTTACATTCATTTTCACAAAATTTTGGGTTCCAAATATGCTCCCCTTTTATCCCCTCTCCCACCCCAATACACCAAGCATTCTAATTTTCCCTATCACCAATCTGCCCTCTCTTCTATTATCCCTCCCTTCTCTTCTCCTCATCTTCTCTTTTGTCCTGTAGGGCCAGATGACTTTCTATTCCCCATTAACTGTATTTCTTATTTCCTAGTAGCAACAACAATACTAAACAGTTGTTCCTAAAACTTTGAGTTCCAAATTCTCCCCATACCTCCCTCCCCACCCATTCCCTTTGGGAACGCAGGCAATTCAATATAGGCCCTACCTGTGTAGTTTTGCAAATGACTTCGATAATAGTCATGTTGTGTAAGACTAACTGTATTTCCCTCCATCCTATCCTGCCCCCCATTGTTTCTATTCTGTCTTTTGATCCTGTCCCTCCCCAAGTGTTGACTTCAAATTGCTCCCTCCTCCCATTGCCCTCCCTTCCATAATCCCCCCCCCCTTGCTTATCTCCTTCTCCCCCACTTTCCTGTATTGTAAGATAGGTTTTCATACCAAAAGGAGTGTGCATTTTATTCCTTCCTTTAGTCGAATGTAATGAGGGTAAACTTGTTTTTTTTCCCAGCTCTCCTCTTTTTCCCTCCACTAAAAAGTCTCCTGCTTGCCTCTTGAATGAGATACAATTTACCCCATTCCATTTCACCCTCTTTCCTCCCACTACATTTCTCTCTCACCATTTACCTTAATTTCTTTTAAGATATTGTCCCCTCCTATTCAATTCATTCTGTGCTCTCTGTCTCTGTGTGCATGTGCATGTGTGCGTGCATGTGTGTGCGTGCATGTGTGTGTGTGTGTGTGTGTGTGTGGTCCCACCAACTACCCAGATACTGAAAAGTTTTAAGAGTTACAAATATTGTCTTTCCCTGTAGGAATGTAAACAGTTCACTTTTGGTAAGTCCCTTATGATTTCTCCTTGCTGTTTACTTTTTCATGCTTCTTCTCATTCTTGTGTTTGAAAGTCAAATTTTCTTTTCAGCTCTGGTCTTTTCATCAAGAATGCTTGAAAGTCCTCTGTTTCACTGAAAGACCATATTTTCCCCTGAAGTATTATACTCAGTTTTGCTGGGTAGGTGATTCTTGGTTTGAGCCCTAGTTCCTTTGACTTCTGGAATATCCTATTCCACGCCCTTCGATCCCTTAATGTAGAAGCTGCTATCCTGATTGTATTATCCTGTGTTATCCTGATTGTATTTCCACAATACTGGAATTGTTTCTTTCTAGCTGCTTGCAAGATTTTCTCCTTGACCTGGGAATTCTGGAATTTGGCCACAATGTTCCTAGGAGTTTCTCTTTTTGGATCTCTTTCAGGTGGTGATCGATGGATTCTTTCAATACCTATTTTGCCCTCTGGTTCTAGAATATCAGGGCAGTTTTCCTTGATCATTTCATGGAAGATGATGTCTAGGCTCTTTTTTTGATCATGGCTTTCAGGTAGTCCCATAATTTTTAAATTGTCTCTCTTGGATCTATTTTCCAGGTCAGTTGTTTTTCCAATGAGATAGTTCACATTATCTTCCATTTTTTCATTCTTTTGGTTTTGTTTTATGATTTCTTGGTTTCTCAGAAAGTCATTAGCCTCCCTCTGTTCCATTCTAATTTTGAGAGAACTATTCTCTTCAGCGAGCTTTTGAACCTCTTTTTCCATTTGGCTAATTCTGCTTTTGAAAGCATTCTTCTCCTTACTGGCTTTTTGAACCTCTTTTGCCATTTGGGTGAGCCTATTTTTCAAGGTGTTATTTTCTTCAGCATTTTTTTTGGGTCTCCTTTAGCAAGGTATTGACCTGTTTTTCATGCTTTTCTTGCATCTCTCTCATTTCTCTTCCCAGTTTTTCCTCCACCTGTCTAACTTGATTTTCAAAATCCTTTTTGAGCTCTTCTATGGCCTGAGCCCACTGGATATCTATTTCGGATGTTTGGGATACAGAGGCCTTGACTTCTATGTCTTTCCCTGATGGTATGCATTGTTCTTCCTCATCAGAAATGAAAGGCGGAAACATCTGTTCACCAAGAAAGTAGCTTTCTATGGTCTTATTTTTCTTCCCTTTTCTGGGCATTTTCCCAGCCAGTTACTTGACTTCTGAGATTCCTCTCCACCTCTGCCTAGATCCGCCCAGCTAGTGCTTGGGGTCTGAGATTCAAATGCTGCTCCCCAACCTCAGGGCAACTGCTATTCAATGTGAGCTTAAGTTCTGGCGCTTGGGTGGGGGCAGGGCCGCCTCCCAGGCTCAGTTCCCTCAGGGGGTTTATGCAGAGACCTTCGATAATGGCCCTGAACTTCTGCCTGCTGCTCTGGGAGTGCCGGGCCACCACCACTGCCTCTGCCGCTGCCTCTGCCACTGCTTCCCGAGGGGCCCGAGTCACGGAGACACCCCGCTCCCCTCTCAGCAAGCCCAGACATCTCTCTCACTGACCTGTAGCATCTGTGGGCGGAGGGACCTTCTCGGCCACCGGAGGTTCCATCCCTGAAGCCTGCTCGGATCTGCTTGGCCAGGGCAGCACAGGGGTGGGCTCTGCTGTCCAGAGCGTGATGGACCCCCTGTGGACACCTCTCCAGGGCTTTCTGGAATGGAAATCTTTTCCAGTGTGTTTCTGCGCGCCTTGCAGTGCTCTAGAATATGTAGGGAGTTCTTTTTGCAGGAAATATATGGGCTGTGGGTTCAGAGCTAGCATACGTGAGTCTTTCTACTCTGCCATCTTGGCTTCTCCGGGAAAACTTTTTTTTATAGACAGTTTCTCAAATAAAGGTCTCATACCTCAAATATACAGAGAACCTTGTCAAATGTATAAGGCTCTCAGTCATTCCCCAATTGGTAAATGGTCAAAGGACATGAACAGGCAGTTTTTCAATTTAAAAATTCAAAACTATGGTCATATGAAAAAATGCTGTGAATCATTACTGATTGAAGAAATGCAAATTAAAACTACTCTGAGATATTATTTTCTACCTATCAGACTGGCTAAAAGGGGAAGGGGCTAAAAGGAGAAATGGAAAAATTGGGACACATTCACTGCTGGATGGCACTGTGAACTGATTCAACCATTTTGGAGAGCAATCTGGGACTGTGCCCAAAGAGGTGTAAAACTATGTAGACCTTCTGACTCAGCAACACCACTACTAGGTCTGTTTCCCAAGATGATTAGGGAAAAGAATTTAAAGTGTTTATAGCAGTTTCCTTTGTGCTGGCAAAGAACTAGAAATCGAGGGGATGCCCATCAACTGGTGAATGGCTGAACAAGTTGTGGTATATGCTTGCAATGGAATACCACCGTGCTATAAGAAATGATGAGTTGGTAGATTTTATGAAGAGTGAAATGAGCAGAAACAAAAGAATATTGTACACAATAAAACCAATATCGTTCTAAGAACAACGAAGTAATTTGGAGTATTACAAATATGTTTGTTCTTTGTTGCCGAAGAAGACCATGCTATCAGAGAAGTAATGACGTGACTAGCCCTTGACATTGTTTTAAGTGAGGGAGGGCTGTGCAGGTCAACAACCTCACTTCTCCTCCAGAGCCCTCTGAATCCAGTGACCTGATATTCATCAGGATGACTGGAGATGACCCAGGGTGAGGCAACTGGGGTTAAGTGACTTGCCCAAGATCATACAGCTAGTGAGTGCCAAGTGTTTGAGGTGAGATTTGAACTCAGGTCCTCCTGACTTCTGCTCTGCTGCTCTATCCAATACACCACCTACCTGCCCTGGTATTACAAATAAATGAACTACAAAAGGATCCATGAATGAAGACGGTATCCACCTCCAGGGAAAGAACTGATAAATAGAAATATGTGTAGTATGGTTTTATACGCATATCTATGTATACATATATACATACATGTATACAAACATACATATATATGTTTGCGTATAACAGTAGGCTTCTCTAGGGCAGGATGGGGAGGGAGGGAGCAAAAAAGTGCACAGCAGAGAACAAAAGAAAATTTAGAAGGAAGCCAGAGAAACAGGGTAGCTTTGAAACTGATGTGTAGTACTCATTACAGACAAAAAAAGTAAAGTGTGAAATGGTAATTCATGGCTTTATACTGAATCCTCTTTTTATGATGTGCTGTGTACATGGAAATATTCTTTTTTCTTTATGCATTTAAGTTCAAAATGAATAAAAAACTAAAAAAACCCAGATCTTCAGATTCCTTTTCAATCACACTAAAGAGTTACAAAAACTGAGGTTATCTGTGCCATCTCTGTTCATTCGATTAAATGAACAAACATCTTACAATCCACGGAAGAGGAGACCCTAACATCAGCCTTCGCCAAATCCAAGCTCTGGCCTGATAACGGTCCCTATACCTCCTCAAGCTCCTTAGTCCTGGCTCTATCCCACTCCCAATGGCTCTGAGCTAGCAAGCTGCTGTGGTCTCTGTATACTACCCACAAAGGTAAAGGAACAAATGAGAGAAAAAAAGGGCAAACGGTTTTAGACTAGATAATCTCTAAGGCTTTTCAGGTTCTAAATCCTGTGATCCAGTGTCTCTTCCAATCCTGATCCTTTCTTGTTCTCTAGAACAAGGCATTGCCTTCTCTGTCCTTGTCATCTTTTCATTTTATCTAATGCTTCCTTCTATTTTTATTAAAAATATAGTAACAACAAAAGGAAAACAATAACCCAAAATTCTCTGCACGTTTAAATCCTCTTGCTTCCTTTCCAGAATTGGGAAAATAGGCACATCATTCCTTTCTTTATTATTCCTTCCATAAGAATGTGGATGTCAGATATATTTTTGCAGCTCTCAGATATAATGGGGCAGACCTCTAGAGGTGAGCTCATTTCGCAGAGGTGGAGTCTTAAGGGCACTGCCCAGACACTCGCCAAGCGTCTAACTTGTTCAGGAAGCACTGTCTTACTCAGAAAGGTCTTTTTTGATGCTGCTTCTTTCTACTCCTCACTGACCTGGTGATGGGGAAAAATAATGTGAAGAACTGGCTTCTCTTTCACCCTGTCCCCAGGGTCTGCATGCTTTCTTCTTTCTTACTTCCAAATGGGGCAAGATTCTTACATTTCTGTATCAATTAACGTAAGAAGTCAAAAGTCGTTAGTTGCAACTCACCACTTTTGAAGGAAGTTTCTGAAAAAGCTCACTTATGAGACGTCCTGATGGGTTTGTAGCTATGGCTATGGCTTCCAGAAGCTGCTCAAGGATCTCCTTCAGGTAACTTGGAGAAGACTGGCAGAGACAATCAAAATGAAAGTGACTTTGTGAGTGCTGAGAAATCCAAAATTCGGAGCAATCTATAGTTACTAAAAATATACGTCTAATTCATGGAGAATTTTACAATACAAAATATACAAATTTTTATGCATGTTTAGAGAATACATTGCAGTACTGTTATACTCACATTCGATCAGGTAGAACCTTATAAATGAAACTATCTTGTTACCAAAATCTTTCATTGCTTTAGTAAATAAGTCCTCTGCCTCATATTTAAAATAGATCTACCTTTTATTAATTCCGTTCCAAGATAAAATGAGTTATGACATAGTAATGTCAGAAAAAAGGAAATGCATAATCTGAAGGAATGAAAGCCTAGAAGAATTAAACCTTCATGCCAATCTGTTCCTTTACTATCTATTGTTTATGAATCAAAGATAGTTGGAGTCATGAATGCTATGAAGAATTCACTCCCAAATCTATTCTCAAAGCTGGCATTAGGACTTCCTCCTTTTCATCTTACGTCTTGGCATTCTGATCGTTATCTACATTTACCACAAGTCAGGATATACGTAAAGGCTAACTACCAGTTTGTCAGTAAAAAAGAAAAAAAATTTCTTAAGCGCCTACTATGTTCCAGGGAACTGTGCTACAAGTGGGGATACAAAAAGAAGCAAAACACAGTCCCTGTCCCAAAGGAGCTCACAACCCAATGGGGGAAGACAACAAGCAAATGCGTACAAATAAGCTCTCTATCTGTGTCTCTAAACAGATGTAGCTATATGACACACATACACACGCACGCACGCAATAAACAGGAAATAAGAGAAAGAAAGCACTAGAATTCACATGGGTTGGGAGTCTTCCTGTAGAAGGTAATAATAATGACGGAAGCTAACACTGACAGTAATTTAATTACTATGTGCCAGGCTCCATGCTAAGCAGTTTATAATTATCATTTCATTTGATCCTCATAACAACCCTGGGTGATGAGTGCTATTATCATGCCCATTTCACAGATGAGAAAGCAGAGGAAAACAGAGGTCAAGTGACGTGCCCAGGGTCACACAACTACAAGCCTCAGAGGCTGGATCGGAGCTCAGGTCTTCCTGACTCCAGGCCTGGTGCTCAGTATATTCTGGTTATCATGACTTTGGTTCTGAGGAACTACCAAACTCCAGCCAATGTAGTGATGAAAGAACACCAGAGAATTTCTACACTCTCCTCCCAAAGCTGACTGGCTGCGTAAGAGCTTCCAACCTGATTAAGCCTCTCAGCACGGGAAAGCACATGCTTTTACACAATCCAACTTGCTCCTGTGCGCTGAAGCCCTCTTAGATTTACCTCAACCATGTCTCCCCCCACTCCATTTAAATAGAAAACAAAACAGAACTAACTGCCTGTGTACCATATTAACCTGAATGTATAGATCATTTCTTTCCATCCCCTCAATCTGGCTTGTATAAAGCCTGAGTAGAGCCTATAATTGGTATGTTTGGTGTTATCTATTACTCCCTCCTATGTAGTAGGATATTATTTTCTGTGTATTTTCCCCCTTTCCAGGAGATCTAATTTAGGCAGATGTTGCCTGTATTTGGGGGCAGGCCCCTAGCCTTAAGAAATCCGCTAAATTTTACTGTGGGATGAGAGATATGCACAGATAAGAAAAGACAGGGTGATTTCAGGAGCACTAACAACTGGGAGGATGGATAAAGGTCTGGGCTGATCCTTGAAGAAAGTAAAGGATTCTGTAAGACAGAGGTAAAGGGAGGGTACATGTTAGGCACAGGCAAAGGAGACAAGAGATGCCAAGTTGTATTCAGGAAAAGGTTAAGTATCCGTTTTGACTGGAATACAGATTGTGTGAAGGACAGGGAATACAACATGTCTAAGACTGGCAAATTAAGTGGGAGCCGCAGCTCCACGTGGCTTAAATGCCTGACACAACGGGAAGTCATTCCATATTTCTGAGCAGGGTATTTGTCCTGAATAAACTGTTGTGCTTCTGCTCACTTCACTCTCTATCAGCTCACACTCACCGAAATTTTCCACCATTGTCTTCTGCCATTTCTTATGGTACAATAATATTCCATTGCACTCACACAGCACAGCCTGTTCAGCTGGTCCCTAGAGGACGGGTGCCCTCTTAGGTTCTAGTTCTCTTTCCTCTGAGTCTCCCTGTTAGGATCGGGAAGTTTTTTGCTTGCAGTTATTCTCTCTCTCGACCTTTTTCCTTCCCTTATTCCCACTTGCTTCTTATGGAGTTTGAAATATTTCTACACAAAACTTTTTGAGAAAGCATGTACGTATGCGTGCGTGTATGCATGCATGCGTGTTCAATTCTCCTTTCTTTCAGGTAAAGGTAAGACTCCACTAATGCTTGCTCCCTTCACCCTTTTCTCCATATTTGTATACTTGTCTTTTCACGTATATGAATTATGAGAAACAGGAAGCCCCCCTACCTTATTTCTTTCATACTTCCTCTTTACCCCAGTGTCTCCTGTTTTTCATATTTACCTCCTTCAATAATCTTTGAAGACATTAATGGTTGAGAAGGGAAACTCCTTTATTTCCCCCTTATCAGCATGTTACCTGGGCATCATCACATAGCCCCTTCTAACGCTCAAATAAAATGACCCATCTAGGTCGCTCTGGACTTGTGCTCGCATTTCCAAGTTCCTACTCAGCTCTGGTCTTTTAATAACAAAGGCTTTAAGGCCTCCATTCCATTACTTTGCCCTAGGGTTATATTTGGCTTCTTTGTTATTTCTGGTCATCAGCTTTGATCTCTTGCCTTTTGGAACACTGTAGTCAAAGATCTTAACTCATTTTTGGGAGAAGCTGCCATGTGTTGTGTTATTCTGAGGGCAGTTTCTTGGTACTTGAATTGCTTATTTCTGTATAAGCTGTAGCATCTTTTCTTTGATGATGGAGTTCTGATTTTGGATATGACATTCTTGGGACTTTTCCTTTTGGGGTTTCTTTCAGGAGATGATCAATTCTTTCTACCTTTCCTTTACCCTCTAGTTCTAATAGATTTACGTAGTGTTCATTTATGATTTAAAATACGGTATCTTGGCTTAAGAAAAAATCCTGGTATATTCATGGAGTCTGAGAATTCTTAAATTATCTCTCCCTGTTTTGTTTTTTAGGCCAGGTGTTTTTGAGCTCAGATTTCTTACATTTTCTTCAATTTTTTGATCTTTTGATTTTGCTTTAATAGTTTTTGCTGTCCCATGAGATTAATGAATTCTGTGAGGTTTCATTTTAGTTTGCACTTTGTCTATTACTTGGGTTAGGTTTTACTACTTTCTCTTCTAAGCTATTTACTCTTCTTCCAATTCTTTCCTCCAGAGTTTTGATTTCACTTTTTATCTTCTGCTTCATTTCTTCTAGGTAATCATGTAGAAAATCTCTTTGTCCCTTTAGTTTCTGCATACAGTTCTTAGAAGTTATTTTCCTCTTCTTTGCAAAGACCTCTCCATTTATATTAATTTTTGACATTGGTTGCCATCTTCTTTGAGTTATTCATCTCTCCGGTTCCAGTTCTAAAGGGAAGTTCTATGCCAGGACAGGCTCTGACCCCTGCTGCACTTCTGGCCTATTTTGTCACCCCCTAGGTCACCTGAGTTCCTGCTCCTCAGGATCTTTGAGCTTTACATGCAGTTTTTAGTCTTTCTCAGAACAGGGCTATAGGGACTGCCCTAGAGTATCCTGGTCTGAGTCATGAGCTCCCACTAGCCACTGCTGCTCCGTGGGCTTCTAAGTACTCTATTCTAGGTTTATGCTCTCTGCTCCCAATGCCTCCAGACACAGAATCCAGCAGGCTTCAGGGGTCTCTGGCCCTCTTCTGTTACACAGAGAGGCCACTGGCTTGTTTATCTATGCTTGGGGACCCCTTTCCTATCCCCTGTGAGCTAATGGCTGACTTTCTGTAAGGTTCTCATGTGGAAGAAGTTTCTTACTATAGTTTCTTGATCATCCCTCGGTCTAGTGGAAATTCCCTATTTTTGCTGGAGGCAGGTGTGAGGGAGCACGGCAGTCTGCCTCAGTTCAGGCAGCCACCCCAAGTCCAAGGAAAAAAACTTTCTAAAGGCATCTTTTTAAAGGGTTATTGTATCGAATGAACTTATAAATCTTATATTCAAATGAAAAAGATCTGCCCATCTAGAGAGGAGCAACAACCAAGAAGTGAGCAAACGAACGGCCCTGTGGGATACAGATGCTCCTGGATGGACCAAGGACAAAGACCGCACACAGTGCACAGGTGAGTTGTTCCGAGCATGTTGTCCTTCATCAGGTGCTTCCCTAAGATGGACTGGTGTAAAAGTGAAATCCTGATGTGCCTCATGGCATGCTTTATTATTTAGGCATTTGCTTTAACATGTATCTATTTGCCTTAAGTAAATGGTTATTTTTTTTTTAATGTAGGGTCCCAGAAGACAGGGCCTATTTTTGCTTTTTCTTTACGTCCCAGTGTGCTACACAAGGCATGGCACACATTAATAGATGCTTGCTGGCCGACACTGAGACCCGTGCCTTGGGAATGTCACTTTAGCAGATGCATTTAAGAGGAAAAGGCCAGAAATAGAGGATGAATGGGAAGTGTATCCCAGGAGCCCATGTGAAAGATGATCACATCTAAACAAGGGTGGTGGCTATGAAAAGTAGAAGGAAGGGGATGGACAGCAGAGATATTATGGAGGCAGAATAAAGAAGCCTCAGCAACTAGTTAGTTATGAGGCTGGGGAGCGAAGGATTGCAAAGTTATCAAGGGTGACTTATAACCTGATTGACTAGAAGTACGGAAAATCCCTCATCAGAAAATGTCTGGAAGCAGGGAGGATAACGAATACTATTTAGGACAGGCTGAGATTGAGATTAAGGGACATACAGGTTGAGATGTGCAATAGGCAGCTAGCAATGGATCAGGATAAGACATAGAGACTTTGAAGTTAATTTACACAGATAACTGAAACTGTGGGATATGATTAGATTGTCAAGAAAAGTATGCAGTGAGAAGATGGCCTAAAAAACTCCTTTCTGGGAACCAAAAAGTAGAACCAAGCGAGCAGTTTTATAGAAGCCAAGGGAGAAGAGAGATCTTAAGTTCTGCTAGTGCAGATTTTTCTGTAGCACACTTATTTCAAGAAAGAACAGCTTAAAACATTTTTGGAAGAAGGGGAAATATTCTATTTGGCTTCTCTGATGATTCTGTTGCAGAAGAGTGTTTCAAGTCATCTTAACAAAAGTCCTTTCCAGTGACCAATTAGAGAACCAAAGAATCTAAGAGTTGGAGGGACCTCAGTAGCCATCCAGTTCAAACCATAGCTCACAGAAATATTCAACATACAAGAAAAATGGCCCTCCAATTAGGAGTGTCTCCTCTTCCCCTGGCTGTGCACTCCACTTGCTCTGGTGGTTACGAAGCTTTTCCTAAGATCAGGTCTCAATTGGTTTCTTTGAAATTGCTGCCTACTGAGCCTGGTTCTGCCCCCTGGGGCAGGACAGACCATCTGACCCCTCCTCCACATGACAGTTCTTCAAATACCTGAGAACAGCTCTCTTATTTCTGAGTTTTCTCTTCTCTGAGATAATCAGCTCATCTTCACCTGTTCTAGTTTTCCTCCTCTGGAGGTTATCTAGTTGTCAATTTCCTTCTTAAATTGTGGCTTCCAGAACTAAACACAGAATTCTAGGTTTGGTCTGACCAGGGCACAGACTGTGAAGTCATGCTCTACTTCTTTCTGGAAGTTCTATCTCAGCTGCCACATAACACTGCTGACTGCACTAAAACCCCTAGATCTTTTTCAGACAAATTGCCAACCATCCTGTACTTAGGAAGCTGATTTATTTAAATTTACCGCTAATGAATTTCATTTTATTAGATTCAGATTCTTAAGATCTGGGTCCTGACTGTCATTCATCCCTTCTAGTAGAGCAGGCCTGCACAACATATGGCCTACAAAAAATGTGGAGGATGTAAAAGAAAGCAAAGACATAATGAGTGTTTTGTCTGTGCCCTGCCTAACCCACTTTTCACTAGTCACTACTGTGCCACCATGTAACTTGGTGGATGGGTTGCCACTGTGCATTCTCTCCTGTTTGTCACATGACCTGCAGCAACAAACTATGATCAGTCTGTCTCAAAACCTACCTGCAATCTGAACAAGTTTAGCCTATTTTAATCCTGGCTCCTTCCTACTGCCAAGTTGTGCAGATCTTTAGGAGACTGTCGGGTCAAACTTACGAAATCTGACATGATTCTTTCCAAGTCGATAATATATTCAACAGGATACCCCTCTTTACCTTCTCCACAAGAATGTATGAGATACTTCATCAAACACTTTGCTAAAATTGAGGTAAACTCTAACTAGAGTATTCCTTTCTTCTATGTGAATGGTAACCCTTCTCGAAAAAAAAAAAAAAAGACAGTAAGAATCAAGAGTCCTAAACAAATGTATCTAGTAAAGAAGACCTGACAGTCATGAACAGAAAGTCTGGCTGAGTAACCAATGAAGACTTCCTGGCTTTCTGTTGTGTCAGTCTCAAATGACTAGTATGTGATTTGTCTTTGATCAGGTTTTACAGTTGGTCTACACCTTATTCATACATAAAAACAAATTCAGGAAAGCTGGATTAAGGCAATCAATTCCCACCTTTGGACATGTCTTCTGATGTAGGGCTAGCTGCACCCCGCTTTGGAGAGCATTATCAGGGGTAGTGAACCTGCAGCCTCAAGATCACATGGGGCCTTCTAGGTCCTTGAGCATGGCCTTTTTGACTGAGTCCAAGTTTTATAGAACAAATACTTTTATTAAGGGGATTTGTTCTCTGAAGTTTGGATTCAGTCAAAGGGCTGCAGGATTCCCACCCTTGATCAGGTATTTCTTTCACATAGGATGGAGACACTAAAAATGTCTCTAGCTATATAGCTAATATATAGCAAATTTGTTGCTGAAATTTCAAAGGAGACACTAGATGCTTGTGGTATCACAACAGCAAACATCCCCCTCAGAACTGCATGTCTTCTAAGAATCCCACCCATTAATGGTTCAGGCTATTTACTTACTACTTCAGACATAGTTCCTTGATTGTCATGCCCATCCTCCTCCTCCTCATCCTCGTCTGCATCTCCTTTCTGAACAAATTCATTCCTTGTGCGGAGGTACAAATCCCAGAGTTTGCAGGCAGCTTTAAATTCCGGAGAATCTGGCTGTGCACAAGCAAAACAACACACACACACACACAAATGACTTTGACAGTAACATTAAACACCTTCTGTGTGCCCTACACAAATCATCATATTGACACCATATTTCTAAAACATTAAATAAAGTCTCTGAAGTCAAATCCCTCGACCATGAAGTGAGCAATTTCTTTTTTTTTTTTGGTTAAAAATTTCTTTTTATTCTGAGCTTAAGTGTAAAACAGATATTTCCATATATAGAGAATAGGAAAGGATTACATATGAAACTCTAGAATTCTATTATACACAGCTTGCTTTTCTCTTAAAATGTGTAAGTTCAAATTGTAACTTTCAAAGCTGTCCAGCTTGTCTGTGTTTCCTTTTGACCTTTCTTCTGTACTTTTCTTGGCACTTTAAAAAAAAATACTTCAACGACTTTCAAAATTTTTGTTACCCCATTCTTATCCTCTCTCCCTCGTGCTACTGGGAAAAATAAAGTCCTTGTAACAGAAAAACAAAACATTCACTCACTGGGCAATTCTTATTAGTTTAGCATAAGATAAGGAGCTATTTTATGTGTCAATTTAAACTAAAAAAGTTCTTTCCCACTTACGTTATTTTGGTATCTTATATTTCCAATTTAAAGCAAGTGCTGAACATTAGAGTATTAGCCTAAACTTAACACATACGAAATTCAAAAACATCATTTAACAATCTCACTTATGTAGCACTCTGTGCAATATATATTTAGCAAAAAGGATGAAATAATTATATGAAGATTTCTTTATGCGGACAAAAATAAAGCTATACAGTTACCTGACAACTAAAATACTTTAAAAATCTTTAAAAGATTTTTCAGCTCAAATACTTAGATGTGTAAATGCATAGCCTCTTCAACAATGAAAAATGTGCACTAGGTCTCCTTGGTCTACCTAAGGAACAAGACAAGATGTGCTGCTATAAAATAAACTCTAAGCTAATATGGATTTTAAAAGATTGTTGAACCAGATTATCTAAAGAGTTATTAAAGGCCAAAGTAATTAATGGATGAAAGGGTATTCTGAAAAAAAAAAGAAAGAAAAAACTGGAAGAACCTTAAACTAGCTAACAAGGGTAAAAAGAGTAATATATTCTTTAAGAAAGCTGGGTGGTAGAAGTAGTAGGTCTACAGAGAATGAAAAATGTTTCATGAGATAAAAAAATTATGGGAATAATAAAATGACTTGGTTTATTTAAGATTATTATTAAGACAAAAAAGGAATGTATAGGCATGCCTCCAAATTACATGCTGAGCAAGGGCAATCTTTTAAAAAGGTGTTAATAATAATTTACAAAGCCATTAGCGTATTCTTCTCACAAACTTAAAGTTGGCCACAGGGGGATAAATATGCAGAATTTCTGTTAACTTCGTGGGTCTTCTCCTCTGCTTTCTCTACCCAGTATTCTGTCTGCGGGCCAGTCATAGCTCCCTTTTGCAAGTCTTTCCTCCTTCCTTGGTGGCAGTGTCAGTCAACAATAACACAAAAGGAAATGTCAAAATCTATAAACCCTGAATAAGTTGTGTTAGTTTTAGATTCGGTAGGCTTTCCCACATACAGAGCAATGAAACTTCTAAGCCTGAAGTTTGACGTGGACAAAAGTCTAGTCAGGGGCGGGGCCCAGACGCACGTCATTCTACCCCCTCAACTTCTGAAGGCTCATCTTCCTTTCCATACAACTTTCTCTGGCCTGCAATGGCTAAAACCCAAAAGGTCAGGCTTGTCAGGGATAAGCCTGCTCTCTGAGAGGAAGGGGGCATAGGTACACCTGGCATTAGTTTGAGGACATTTGGCTCCATGATGGCATTTTCCATATCCTTCTCTTTATTTCCTTTGTACAATACTCAGAAACTAGCCACGGGATATTAGCAGTTATAAAGAATGATCCTTCCCATCCATGATTTGGCCAAGAATTTGACTTAAAAACAGCAAATGAAGTTCTCCTTACACACCACAACTTGGGTTAATTATAAATGTGATAACCAATGCTTATACATGATCGTAGAAGTGTCTTCAAATTTTTAGAAAATCTGATTTACAAAAATACAGACTTACAAAACAGATAAATCAGAGGTTATTTGCCTTACCAAAAAATTCACCTCAAATTTCCTTTCAACTAGATATGGCCCAAAAGGCAACAATGGCACAGTGTAGAAAGGCCAGCCTTGGAGCGCATTTAGGGTTAGGGAGCCAGCCAGACTAAACAGGACATGCCAGTACTCGGGCCATAGGCGGGCGGTAATCACTTAATGTTTCAGTATCCTAGGTAATCCTTTAAGATTAAAAATTGTAAAGGAGTCAGATCTATAAGTGAGGAGGGGGAGAGGAAGAGAAAGAAGCTGATCTAGTATCCTCAAACATTTGCTTACAGATCAAAAACTTGAGAATAAAAATAGAAAAGTTTAAAGCCACCGAAGACCAATTCAAAATCCATCGCCTCAAATTATAATGGCAATCAGAGAGAACATATCACTTTAATAGCACTTAATGTGTAAGAAACAAAGCTAATGCATAAAATGTCACGTATATTGTTCTTCAAATCTTTTACAAGTGTAAAACATGGATAGATCTACATAGTCAAAATATTCTTTTATACAGGTGGGACTATTATCCTCCTTAGTGGAAGAAATACATTTTGGCTTTCACAAGGTGACATCAATTCAGACTTTCCAAAACTGCTGCTTTCTCACCTTGTAATAGGCCTTGGCGTTGTTAAAGAGCAACTGAAAATCAGCAGTCAGCAGGTTAACGTCATCATACTCTTCCATTTTCAGTTTTTGTTGAATTTTCATCAAGTCGATGGGCTGAGAAACAACTTCATAATAATCTGGTTGATTTCTGTCATAATTTGTAAGTGTTACATGTACAAATTAATCCAAAATCTACAAGTGAAAACATCCTTTTGAACATTTTCTAAGGTAACTGTAAACAGCATTTTAAATGAAAAATGTGTAACTCGATTTATCTATTTCAAATAAAAGACAATAAGATATCAATTTTCATGTCTCCCAAATTACTATTAACATCTTAAAGAACATAATGTCCTCTAATAGTCTTTCACAGATGAGGTTTAAGGGTATGTATGTTAGCTCATTACTCATCTCCCCTGTCTAGGAAAATAAGAGGTCAAGCTAACACTAGCTTTTTCATTTTGCAAGTATGGATGAAAAGGCTGATTTAGGTCTCACAGCTCTTTCTAAACCTATCTTTAGTTCACGACTGCAGGATTTTTTAACCGTCAAACATCCTTTATTGAGTGCTTACAATGTGTACGACATTGTGTTGGACCTCTGAAGAAAGAGACAAAGGACTAGGTAGGCATCTGCTTGTCTAGTTTAATAAGGAACAACTCAGGTGAAAAAACCAAACAGGTACAGACTAATTATGGATATACATATATAATACATATAATACATATTATACGTATGTATGTGTATATATATATATATATACATACACATTCATATGGAAACAAATAAAATTTTGTATAACATTATTTGTGTTAATGGGGTAATTAGAACACTCAGAAATACATTTATTGGGGCAAAGTTTAAGAACAAAAAAAGTCACCCTGGTTCAGCCAAGTGCTTTGTCTGTCTGATAACGGCACTTCTCATGCAGTCGTTACTCTCTATGAGTCTATTTACTTTTTTAAATTTATTTTTACTTTGAACTTAACAAACACCCTGAAAATGGACACTCTCATATACACAGAACAGAAAATGAGTATTGTACATGACACTGCAGATCTCTATAATGCACACTGATTTACTTTTTAAGTATAAAAATAAGTTCAATTTGTAGTTTTAAAGCTGTGCTGCTTGTCTCTGCTTCTTTTTTGTGCACTTTTAAACAAGATGTCTCACTCACTTTTGGGTGTTTTTGCTACTCTATTTCCATCCCATTTTGCCTTCTCATGCTCCTCCAATGGAGTAGGGGGAACAACAAAGAAAAACAAAACCTTTCTAACAAACAGGTATTGTCAAGCAAGACAAACGTGCACATTATATGTTATAAAGTCTACTTCAAAGCCTAAGGGATGTATTTCAGCATCTGTAATGTATCCCTTTTGAATTCATATTCTCACATTTTTCTAAGCCCTCTTTCATTCAGTTAATAGGACTCTCAAATTGGGAGGGCAGGATCTCTGAGGAAACAGAATTCTCTACAATATCAGTGAGAAGAATTGGTACCAAGACTGTTATTGTTCTGCCAAGTATTTTGAATTGGTAGCTTGAGGAAGTGAATCTCAGGAAGTTTTCACAAAATTTGTACACAAATGAGATCTTATGAAATACACAGTATATTAAAAAAAAAAAGTCAACTGAGAGCTGGAGGACTTATGTTCAAAGTCCACTCTGCTCCTAACAACATGTGTGGTGCTACGTAAACTACTTCTGTGTCTGAGCTTTATTTCCCTATTTGTAAAACTAGGAGGTTGCAGAAGCTGATACCTAACGTCACATCCATCTCTAACAGTTGCTAACTTCATGGGATTACTTGTAATCTCATGGTGCTTAGCTTTCTGGAAGGAGGATTTTTGAACAGAGCTCACAGAAGCACTTCCAATTGGGATTTAAAGGGTCACAGATAAAGCAAACCAGTCCCATGTGGAAGACTGTACAGGGAATTCCTTACATATAGCACAAAGCAAAGGGACAAGAGTCATGAGGAGTGAGCATAGTGTCTTATACATGGTAGACAGTGAAAGTTTGATAAACTGACTTTTACTGAGAGGCAGTGTGGTGGCGTAAGGGAATAGGGCACAGGGCCCTAAACTTGAAGTAAGCAAGACCTGAATTCAAATCCTGCTTTAAACACTAAAATGGGTGACCCTAGGCAAGTTATTTAATTTCTTTGTGATTGGTTTCTTCACTTGCAAAACAATGGAGTTGGGTTCAATGGTATCTAAGGTGTTTTCCAGTTCTAAATCTATAATTCTACAAATTGAATGAGAGAAGTTAAGACAAAAAACATAGAAGTGCCATCCTCTTGCCTCTCTGCCACTTTTAGGCTGTCCACATCTTTGTTCTAAGCTACAGTTTTGTTTCAAGATGTGCTTTCCTAACCTGGAAATACTTCATAAACTGATGCTGAGTGAAGGGAGCAGAACCAGGAGAACACTGTACACAGTAACAAACTCTGATAAAGACTTAGCTCTTCTTAGCAATGCAAGGACCTAAAACAGCTCCAAAAGATGGATGATGAAAATACTGTCTACATCCAGAGAAAGAACTTTGGAGTCTGAATGCAGATTGAAGCATACTATTTTTTTCTTTCTTGTGGTTTTTCCCTTTTGTTCTGATTCTTCTTTCAGAATATGACTCATGTGAAAATATGTTTAACATGATTGTATATGTATAACCTATATCAGACTGTTTGCTGTCTTGGGGAGGGACTGAGGGAGAAAAATTTGAAACTCAAAATGGCCCAAAAATGAATGTTGAAAATTATTTTTATATGTAATTGGAAAAAAATACTACTGAGGGAAAAATGTGCTTTCCTGTTTCCTTGACAAATAAACTCAACACTTCTTCTCAAATGCTATTTGGAATCATTTCTCCAAGAAACAAAGTAGCAAACACTTTAAACAACGGATAGCAACGTATTTGTTCCATCAAAACTATCCCTGTGTTACCTTCTTTTTGGTGCCCTGATAAAGAGTTCGCACAGGAGCCTGCCCTGCTCATCTTTGTAGTCCCTTATGGTGTTGTAGAGTTCATGGCACACAGCAATCTAAGAGAAAAAGAAAGAATGAAAACAATCAAATAAGAGTATGGAGCCGTGATAGCAATGGGAATATCAAGTACTTTTCAATAAAAAGAGTTATTAAAGTTGAAGAGGCCATGAGTAAGGGCAAAACCAGATGGACTCCTAAGAAAAGACATTATGGCCCAAGGGAAGTTTAAGTCTGAAACATGTTTTTAATACTTTTATTTATTTTTGGAAAGATTTCTTTTGGTAAGACTTCTAAAAATATCCCATAATGGGCAGTAAGCTATATATTAAGAATCTTCATTAGTTAACAAGACTTCAAAAATATAGCCCAAGTCTTTTCACTGAATATATATATATATATGTATACACACACACACACATATGCATTTCAAAAGGAGGGGAAAAGCTCATAAATCAGTAAACTTCTAATAAAAAAGAAAGTGAAGGAATATCTCCCGAGAATACCAAGCAAGGTGGGGAAAAATTAGTCCTTAAGCCTTACTACTATTCAGAGATACAAAGAAATCATTGAAAATGAAAATGGTTAAGAATGTCTAACCAACAGATTTATGGAGAATGGAGAAATTTTTGACTAAACAAGAGACAGAAAACATTATGAAGTGCAAAATGGGTAATTTTGATTACATTAAATTGAAAAGGTTTTACACAAACAAACCCAGTGCAAACAAGATTAGGAGGGAAGTAGAAAACTGGGAAAGCATTTTTGCAACTAGTGTCTGTGATGAAGGCCTCATTTCTAAAATATATAGAGAACTGAGTCAAATGTACAAGAATACAAGTCATTCCCCAGTTGATAAATGGTCGAAGGATATGAACAGGCAGCTTTCAGAGAAAGAAATTAAAGCTATCTGCAGTCATAAGAAAAAATGCTCTAAATCACCACTTATTAGAGAAATGCAAATCAAAACAACTCTGAGGTACCACATCACACCTATCAGATTGGCTAACATGACAAAATAAGGATGATGATAAATGTTGGAGAAGATGTGGGAGAGTTGGAACACTAATTCGTTGTTGGTGGAGCTGTGAGCTGATCCAACCATTCTGGAGAGCAGTTTGGAACTATGCCCAAAGAGATACAAAAATGTGCATACCCTTTGATCCAGCAATATTGCTTCTAGGACTATATCCCCAAGAGATCATAAAAATGGGAAAGGGTCCCACATGTACAAAAATATTTATAGCAGCTCTCTTTGTGGTGGCCAAAAACTGGAAATGAAGAGGATGTCCATCAACTGGGAATGACTGAACAAGCTGAGGTATATGAATGTAATGGAATACTATTGTGCTATAAGAAATGATGAACAGAAGGACTTCAGAGAGGCCTGGAAGACCTATATGAGTTGATGCTGAGTGAAAGGAGCAGAACCAGGAGAACTTTGTGCACAGCAACAACCACAGTGTGCGAGGATTACTTCCAGTAGACTTAGAACTTTATTGCAATGCAAGGACTTAAAATATTCCCAATGGTCTCTTAAGGCAAAATGCCTTCCACATCCAGAGGAGAACTATGGAATTGGATCACAGAATGAAGCAGACCATTTTCTATAGTGTTATGTTTTGTTTTATGGTTTCTCTCACTCATTTTAATTCTTCTATTCAACATGACTATGGTGAAATTGTATTTAATAGGAATGTATGTGTAGAACCTATTTAAGATTGCAAGCTGCTTTGGGGAGGCAGTGGGGAGGGAGGGGGGAAAGATGGGGAGGGAGGGAAAAAAAAATCTAAGACATATGGAGGTGATTATAGAACATTGAAAACAAATAAAATAATTATTAAAAAAGAAAAAAAAGAATGTCTGACCAAGGTTACTTACTGGATCTACAGTTGGGAGATTAGAAAGCCGTCTCCTTTTCCTGCTTGGGCCTGGCGTTGGTACAGAGTGGTGACCATCATCAAAATCCCCACTGATGCTGCTGGAAGGAGATGTAGCCCTTCGTCTCTTGGAGCCCATTGAATCCAACTTCTTCTATAATAAAACAATTAGTAATGTTCTTATATTTAAATTGAGGACTTGGAAGCAAAGCCCTCCAGGGACCACTTGCTACCAAGCTTTTGATTCATTTAAGGCACATTATTGTAGCTGTAAAAAGTTTAGCAACACCCAAGTCATTTCAATGCAAGGTGCTGGGCTATATTATGGAAAAGCTTCATTGCAAGAACAATGCTTTTAATTAAAGGCAACCTTAAAAGCTCATTAAGTTGGACTTTTTCAACCAAGGCTAAGCTAAACCTTAGGCAAATGAACAGCACCATCCATGACTATAGAGGACCAGGGAATATTCTGTCTACTTATTCTCAGATCCTTTAGCAATATTTCCATATCGTTCATTCAGGCAGGATCAATAGAATTATCCCACAGAAGTGCAGTTTGGCTGGCTCTTATTCGTACTTGGAAGTATCAAAATTGTACCTCTTTAAAAAGTCTGTAATTCAGACTGACCTTCCTCACTGAGACCAAATTAGTAAGGTTTTACTGTATTCATGCATTCTGGAACTAAAGATTAAGGATCATTTGGCAGGAGGGTGAAACCCAGGAATACAACTCTTAGTCTACAGTGAGGAGTCTAGCACTGTGCAGCAGCCTTCCAAAAGATTTTAAAACCATCATTCTCTAAGGAGATTAAAAATGGAGGCAACACATGTATCAAGAATGAAAGAAACAGATGGGCGGCCCAAATGCTCCAATAGTATCTCAACATGTACAGAGGTGGCCTCTAGACAGTTCAGTGGATCCTCTGTGAAGGATTTATGGGGAGACATGGACATGAATCACATAGAATGAGATACAGGTTTGGGATGGGTAGGTGGTAAGCAAGGGACACGAATCTAGGCATCTCTCCCTATCATTTCCTTCTCTCTAAATAAAGCCACACAAATGTTTCCACTTAATAAACCAACCAACCACTGGTACCATTATGAATATCTCGAAGGTAGGTACTATAAACTGTTCCTGAGATTCTAGAACACAAATACAGGATCACGTTAAGAACAACTACGACTCGGTTGCTTAAAACAAAAGCCAGTGACGTTTAGTCATGAAAAGTTGAAGATCAGTAACAGCTTCATTGTTTTGGAGGCAGAAAACATCCTACTCTCAAAATAAAACGTTCCTCAAGACAACTAAGCTGTATGGCCCACATTTAAATGGTAAGCCATGCAGAGATCATTTCAACTCCAAATTCCTCCCAATAATTGTGTTCCTTTGCTAGTTGTCTGCTGATGACTTTTACAACCAGCAGAGTGCCCACCAAGGTACAAATGCTGTATTTCACAAATATATCACGTTATTATTTGTATTTATTAGGAAGTGAAAATATATTGGTCTTTTTTGACTTTAGGCCTTAGGAATGACCTTTGGGGTCCACAGGTTTTATCAACTGTTTAATAATGGAAAATTCTAGTTAATGTTCATACTTGTAACAAATAATATGGTCATTTATCATAATTTTTCACTCATGACAGTCAGAAGAAGCAGCATTTGAATTTCTCCTTAACTTTCAGGGCTGTTGCTAGATACTAGTCTCTAACATGGGAGCTGTAATTACTAACTGCATCCCTGCTAAAGATAGATGAGACAAATTAAAGAGGGGTGGAGGGAGGGAGTATTTCATATTTGCTTATTTAACTTAATTAGAAGATCCCAGTATCAACTGAGATTCCAATGACCCTGTTCTAAAACTAAAGATTCTAGACTACTTATTCACATTCAGTTTTCCTGTGAAACTAGAAAAAGTCAGAACATAAGGAGAAACACCCTGGTTGCCAAAAGCACTGGGGAAAAGTGCTGTTAAAGTTTCTGCCAGGCTATAAGCCAAGTCTTCTACTGGGTTCTTATAGGGGCAGAAACAAATGATCAATTGAGGAAAAATGTGGGATTCTCCCAACTCTTCCCCTGGATGAACGCCTACACTTTGAGTTTTTAATGTTTATCTGCTCAAAGTGATTTGTAAAGGTATTAAAAAAAAAAAATAACACAATAGTACTGGTTCCTGTATAAACAGGTCTATGGTTAGGTGTGGAATTTTTAAATGGGTTAAAATGTATTTCATACAAATAGGTCAGGAATATGAAGTTTAAAAATAATCTGATAAATTTTCAATATATTATAAAAATGATGAAATACTCTTGATACAATCCAATAACAGCAATTGTATGAGTCTGATGAAAGAGAAGGGGCTCCTTAAATGAACAGTCCAAAACAAGCAGTGAAAGGTGAGCATGGGAGGACAGGAAAAAGGAAGCGGGTGTGTAAATGACCAGAAATTTACCAGATTTACCAGAGTACAACCAGCGCCTCGAAAAGCCAGTCTCCTCATTCTGTCTGAAGGCCAAGGTAAGCTAGTGGGAGAAGGCAGAGCTTTAGAAGCGCTGAATCGGCAAAGCTGTTACTATGCGCAAAACTGAAAAAGAACAGACAGAAAAGGGAAAATAAAAAGGAAGGGTCAGAAGAAGTAAAAAGAAGTGAGAACAGATAGCATGCATTTAAGCAGAACTGGTTAAGAGGGACGCAATGGAAAGTTGGAAAAAGGAACACTAGTTAACACCTATAAAACAAATTCCTGCCAAAAGATTTTCTTCACAGTATAATGAAAAATCTTCAGTCACCAAGAGGTGTTTGGATCAACTCTGTTTCTTTTAATCAACTGTCCTACTATACTTTTTATGATATAACTATATAAGTGCATAGAAAATATTATTTGAAGCCTAAATTTTAAAATATGGGGGGAAAAACCATTTAAGGACAACTTCCAAACATTTACTTCCTGAGAATACTTTCTGTAAGCATTTTCAAAAATCATGAGTGCTTATGAAAAAAGTACGTATGGAAATAAAATGTGTTTAAAAAGTGGCCATTTACTTATGTAGTTTAAAAAAATTTGGTACACTTCATCAGTGTTGTTCCCATGATGCCTAAGGGAAATTTCTGGAGCTCAGTTCTCCATGTTAAAACAGCCTTGGCTACTCATACACTTGCAGGCTAACAAAGTCTACAACCGGCTAAGAAAAACATGCTACTGTCCTTTACCACCTGTTAGCCAGGACCGTATACCCTGGGGACAGGGACACCTGGTACATTCTGAATAGCTTGAAAATTTTTGAACTCACCTATGTAGCTATTAAAGCCTGATATCCTTCAGAAGAAAACAGTTATATTTTAGATACCTCCTACATCTCCAAAAGCTACAGAAGACGGTTAAAGACTTTGAAACTCTAAAATGTGACAAATCATGCCTTGCCGATTTTTTTATTCAAAGCATCTCTTCAGACAAATCGCATCAATTATGTAAACAGGCATTTTTCTGAACTAAACAGATCTGAAAAACTGTGCTGACCTAAGTCAAGCGTCACAGCGAACACTCATCAGGTCCATGGGGTTCTCAACGGGCTCCACACAAGTCGCCCCCCAAGGGCCAGGCCTCCAGAAACGCGGGATACCCCGCTCTGGGGTCCCCAAACACCACGCAGCAGGGGAGGGGGGCAGACCCGGGACCCCAGGGACCCTTGGCGCCCCCGGCCCGCGGCTGTCCGTACTCCTCTCGTGTATTGCCCTCCAGAAGAACGGACAAGGGCCGGCGGAACGCGTGCTCGGAGACCCGCGTTCAAACCCCCCCGGATCCCTCTGCCCAGCGCCCTCCCGCAGCGCTGCCGGGCCGGACCAGAACAGCACCGACCCGCACTTTCCGGCCCGCCTTCTCCTGCTGAAACGCCCCGGGACGAGGGGAGCGTGCCGGAGCGCGGAGGCCCCCGGGGCCACCCCCAGCACCCCCGGGGCCCGGTCCGGAGGCCCGGAGTCCGGCCGCTCGGTGGGCAGGGAATTCCCGGAGGCGGTGGCGGGTTCTCTTTGGAACTCTGAACTTTCGCACAATTTGAGCTGCCCGGGTCCGGCCCGGTCCGGGTGGGGCGGGGGGCTCCCCGGGGCGCCTCCCCCCGGGCCCCAGCCCCGGGATGACACCTGGGGCGCCGGGGGCCCCGGGCCGGGCGGGACTCGTCCCCATTTTACAGAACCGAAGACAGAGGCGCCAGAGCCCGAGGGGGTCCGGGCCCGGACCCGGGAGGATGGGGGGCGTCGGGGAGAGTTGGGAAACTCAGGGATTTCGGGGGAGGCGGGAGGGGGCCCCCTTGAAGAGGGGACCCCGAACCCGGCGCGGGTGGGGGATGGGGCCCAGTCCGCGGCGGGGGCGCCTCGCAGGCCCGGGGGAGCGGGCGGGCGGCCCCCGGCTCCGGCCGGCTCCCCGCCCGGGGCCGCCGCACAAAGGGGCCCGTCCCGGCGGCCGCGGCCTCCTCCCCGGAGCTCCGGCCTTACCCAGCTGCTCCGCCGCCTGCAGCCCCGGCCGCGGTCCCCGACCGCCGGCGCCGCGCCCCGTCCCGCGGCCGCCACGGCTAGGCTGGCGCTGCCGCTGCCGCTGCTCGGCCCGCTCCTGCTCTCAGACCCTCTCGGCTCGGCTCCGACTCCCTCCTGGTGCCGCCGCCGCCGCCGCAAACCCAGCCGCACGGCCGCCAAGCGAGACCGGCCCCGCGCGACCGTGCGCGTGCGCGCGCCCTGGGGTGAGGGGGCAGGGCCGCGCCGGAGGGAGAGAGGGCGCGGGCGCGAGCGCGAGCCCCGCCGGGTTCTGGCGGGGCGGGGCGGGCGCGCTTTACGGCAGCGTCCGCACGTCGTGACGGCGCCGCGCCTCAGTCTGCACGTGGCGTCGGAGCCGGCGGACGCGGAGCCGCTCTCTCTTCGGCGCCATGAAGCGGCCTAGTGAGTGCTGGTGCTGCGGGTGGCCCGCGGAGCCCGGGCGGGGCGGGAGCGGCCCGGAGCGGGCGGGCCTGGCGGTGCGAGGCGCTCCTCCGGGACGCCCTGCCCCATTCCCGGTGGGTTTTCCGGGCATCCTCGCAGGGCAGGGCCTGGCGCCGGGGCCGGCCCGCTGGTCGCTCCCGCTGCGGGCGCAGATGGACGGGGCGAAGGGAGCGGGCCGGGTGCAGGGTCTCCTCACGCCTTAGGTCTTGTCCTCGTGGTGTGAGGCCGCGAGGGAGGGCACGTGTTGTGCGCGTAATCCGGACCGCCGACCGGTGTGCCCCGGTACCGGCCCCGGTTCTGACCGGGCCTTGAATTCTTCTTTGTCCCTAGAATTAAGGAAAGCGAGTAAGCGCATGACGTGTCACAAGCGGTTTAAGATCCAGAGAAAGGTGGGTGTGGGCGTCAGGCTTGGGGAGCCCGGGATTCCGGGCGGGGCCGCGGAAGAGCTGGCTCGGTGGGCGCTCCGAAGCCAGACCGCCCGCCTTGGCTCCCGCAGGTCCGGGAGCACTACCGGAAAGCGAGGAAGGAAGCCAGGAGACGCGGCCGCGGAAGGCCCCGGAAGGACCCCGGGGTGCCCGGCAGCGCCCCCTTCAAGGAGGCCGTGCTGCGGGAGGCCGAGCGGAGGAAGCGGGAGGTGAGGCCGGGCCGGGTGGGGGGGCGGGGCCGGGCCGGGGGGGGGCGGGGCCGGGCCGGGGGGGGCGGGGCCGGCCGCGGGCCGTTAACGAGCCTCAGCTTGTGTGTTGGGGGGCCGGGAGAGCAGCTGGAGGAGCTCAGGGAGAAGCAGAAGCTGGACAAGCAGAGGCAGAAGCGGAAAAGCGACGAGCGGGAGACCGCGCCCCCGGAAACGGTAGGCTTGGCTTCCCCTTTGGGGGGCTGAACCCCGCTCTGGCGCCTGTGCCGTGCCTGCGGGAGAACTTGGGAAAGGATCGCCCGAGCCGGGAGGGCGGGAGAGAGTGGGCGCCGAGGTTCAGTGGGATGTTATTGGGGAATATTAACGTGCAAGAGTGAAGATGACCAGCCTTTTCATTTTGTTTTATTTCCGATGGAATTCTTTAAAGTTCTGATTTTTGTCCTGTTTTTGTCTCTGCGTCATTTAGAAGTTTGTGGGGAAAAAGGCAAAGCTATCGTGCAGAACAGTCAAGCAAGTTTCAAAAAAATCATTTTGTAGAGAACTTCAAAAGGTATTTTTCCCAATAGGTGTCAATTTCCTCTTAAAAGTTCATAGGGTCATACATGTAACTGGAAGGGAATTTTGACTCACTTATGTTTAATAGACCGGAGAGGCACACTCCCTTCTTGTGCCTGTGTCCCTGATTCATAAGATGGGGCTGATAATTGTTCCTCTTGATCTTTATAGAGGTTAAGTAAGGGAAGTAAATTTAGTCTTTCCTTTCTAATTTATCTACCACGTGGGTAGTTCTATAATTTCTTGGTTCTTTCCACTGAGATCAGGAGAAAAAAATCTTTCAATACCTGAGATCTTATTTCAGCGTTTTCCTCGTTGAATACCTGCTTTCTTGATTGATATTTAAAAAGATAAGATTTATGTTAACTTCTGCAATGTAGGAAAAGTGAAAAGTTTTCATGTTCATTATGGGATATCCAAATATTTGTATTATGAATAAATTCTCGATCTACCAATTAGGAGTCATCTTAAACAAAGAGTCAAGTCAGTAAGAGATGGAAAATTGAAATAACTGAAAATGCTGTTGTGACTTAGAAATGGTTGGAAGAGCAGCTCTCTATTCCTAAGCATATTATAGCCAATTTCTTGTTCAGAACCCATTTATTGAGTTGAAGTAGATTCTAGAAACTTAGTATGCATTAAAAATCTGATGTGGCAGTCAAAAAAGATAAGATTTTAGGCCATAGTAACATAAATAGAAAGATCTGGCCATATTCTACATTTAGTCTATGCCTATAATATTTGGTTCTAACATCTCGTTTTAATAAGAACATTTGTCAAACTGGATCAGTTGAAGGAAGGTGACTAGGTTGGTAAAGGAACTGAGGGTGATTCTGTTGAAAACAAGATTTAGACATATTGTTCTCCAAGCATTTGTATGTTTCTAAACTTTGTTCCCATAGGTGATTGAGGCCTCAGATATTCTGCTGGAAGTTTTGGATGCCAGAGATCCCTTAGGATGTAGATGTCCCCAGGTGGAACAAGTCATTACAAAGACTGGAGGAAACAAAAAACTATTGCTTGTCTTGAATAAAACAGGTAAGCCATAGATTTGCTCATTAAAAATGACCCTTATATCCTCTAGACGTGAGGTATGAGGAAAATATTTGTCAGTCTGGAAGTACCATTGAAGACTGCAAGATCCAACTCTGACCTCAGCCTGGGAAAATGTTCATTCTTTCTAGTTGCCAAAGGTGATACCATCCAGCATCATGGTGGCATTTAGTTTTTGGCACGCTCTTAAGTATATGTTAGCCTGATTTATTTATTTTTTTCCTCTGTAGATATCTCCTTGACGAGATAGATTGTCCAGGTCAGGGATGACCTCCACTTATTTTGTCCTTATCCCTTAGCAGATTGCATTTTTGTGGAGTTCAACAAATGTTTGTTGATGGTATGTGAATTTAAATGTGCTCCGTGTCTTCTTGGTGTTGAAAATTGTCCAAGAACTTAGACAAACTTCAACCAAAATATTTCTTAGAAAAATCACTCTTAAGTGACACTTGAAATCCAAATTAATCTGGAACACAGATCTTAAATTAATTCTTAAGAGTAGAGGCTTAAAATCGTTATCTAAGGATAGTGCCAAGGTTCGAATCTAGGTAAGGGTAAATCTTATAGCAAATACGTCATAATCACAATCCCCAAATTTTAATAAATTTTCTTACTGCTTCCAGATCTGGTGCCAAAGGAAAGCTTGAATCGATGGGTCCAATCATTGAAGGAAGAATTCCCAACAGTTGTTTTTAGAGCCTCAGCATTTAGCAATGAAAAGATCAGAATGGTAAGGGTGTTTTCCTTGTATTATTGGGAAGATCTTCAGTTTTCTAATTGTTGTTTGGGTTGAAATGTGATGAATGCTGAAAACTTGATGGAATTGTGAAGATTACAAGATCCAACTCTGATTTCACCCAAAGAGATTAAGATTACAGAAATTCTAATTTCTATCAAAAACTGTCAGTTTTCTGAAACCTCATTCATGATGGGTATTGTTACTATCTGCTATCTGGGTACAGGCTTGGAGATTGGGTGTGTGGAAAAGACAGTAGTAACCCCTGACAGGAACTCTAGAATTGTATGTCATTAATCATCCACAAACAGGGAAAGGGACCAGTCAGATTGGCTTACCTCAGGAAGGAAAATTAGGACTATTTGAATCTATTTGAGATAAGTTGATTTTTTTTTTTTTTATTCTGTAGCATATTATTTTGAGGTGGGGGGAGTAGTGTGTGTGTGCCAGAGATCTTGGGGATATTCCATGGAGAAAGTGTTTCTTTTTAAGCTGAATATGATTAAGGAGGTCCCAATTTTTTATTCCTTTTTAAGAGTTTCAGTTAAAGGGAGGTTTCATTTATCATGGCTTTGGTAGCACCCTGTACTCATCAGTTTTTCTGGTTACATGAGCACCAGAAGACAGGGTATGTTTTCCATATAGATGAGATTTCATTTTCTGTGTGAAAATATTTATGGGTTTCAAATGTCATCCACACATGAAGCATATGATGACAGACAAGTGTCTTCTATGTGGCAGACACTGTGTTGAAGCACTTCAGGGTGCCCCATATTGTGCTAAAACTGAGGAGGAAAAGGGCAAATTCACAAAGATGTCATTTGATCCTCCCTATCACTTGGGGAGTTGGTGGGTTGGTTGTTATTATCCCCATTTCACAGTTGAGAAAGCCAGGGTCACACAAGTGTCTGAGGCTGGATTTCTGTGTAGGTGTGGCATTCTGTCCATTGCATCACCTTTATGTCTAGGTGTCTCTTTTCTGCTATATGGTCATTTTTTTTTCCTTGCCTAGAATGTTTACCATTGTAGACTAGAGAAATTGGCAATTTAAAATGGTAACTAACTTGTTTGACCTTTGAAGCCAGGAAAGAAGAAGCTGGACTTCAGCAGACATGGCACATGCTTGGGTGGAAAGAGCCTTTTGACACTCCTCAGTGATTTTTCCAAGACTCAAAATAAGGCCATTCGAGTTGGTGTGATTGGTGAGTTTATGTAATTGTAATTAACAACTTTTAATATCACAAATTTGGTTGCTAAGAAAAAAGCAGTATTTTGCTTTTCAAAAAAAAAGGCTAAGGAAAAGGGGGGAATACTTGGAAAGTAATATCCACAGCATAGATGTGAATTACGAGGCTCATGTAACTGTTCCTTGGTGAGTTTGAAAAACAGACCATTTGATACCTCAGAAAAACTTAATCGAAATTGATTTAATCTGTCTTGTTTTTTAAAAGTCAATTCGATATCTTTACTGTTCCTCCTCTCATGGAACCATCCCATATGGCAAATAACATTTTTTAAAGAAAAGGAGGAAGAATAAAAGATCAGCAAAAAACAATCACTTCCTTTTTCAGTGTCCTACTCCTCTTGACCCCCCACCTTCACAGAGGAGTTGGGTCAGGTTTTTTAGTTCTTTTCCTTGTCATTTTGCAGTATGTTCCACATTGATTGTTTTGTGGTTCTTTGTTTCTAGTTCTGTTTACCTCACTCTGCTTCACGACATGTAAACCTTTATGCTTTTGTTTTCATTTTGTGTGCCATATCTAAGAGCACAATAACACTCCATTACATAATAATGTTCTTTGCTACCACAAAACCCACCTTTGGGGATTACGACTAGTATTGATTGGGTCAGCGAGTATCTGTGCTGACCATTGTTTGAGTGAGAAATGAAGATAGAAATGATCTGACGGTTACAGTGAATATACAAGATCCAACTCTGAGCAGGACTTTGCAGCTTGCCATCAAAATGTCCAGTATGATTTCATACTTCAAAAGATGTTTTAGTCAGTGTGAGTACTCTGTATGTAACTGCCATGTGAATTTCCAGTTACTTATGTGGTAAATGACATACTTCTTTCCATTTAAAGGTTTCCCAAATGTGGGCAAAAGCAGCATAATCAATAGTTTAAAACAAGCATATGTGTGTCCTACTGGACCAGCCATGGGTCTTACAAGGTGAGTGTCTGACCAGTGTGAGAGATCTTGGAGGATATTCCAGGGAGAAAGTGTTTCTTTCTCAACTGGACAGGATTAAGGAGGTCCCGATTTTCTTACTCCTTTTTAAGGGTTTCAGTTAAGGGAGGTTTCATCTATCGTGGCTTTGGCAGCACCCTGTACTTAATTGATCAGTTTTTCTGGTTACATGAGCACCAGAAGACAGGTTATGTTGTCCATATAGATGAGATTTCATTTTCTGCATTTCAGATGTCATCCACACATGAAGCATATGATGACAGACTGGATCTGATGTTATTCTGTGTTGAATTTATTCAATCCAACCCTGAGCTTCATGTTTGCTTAGGTTCTCTTCATCTCTTAATTCTTTGGAGGTTTTTAAATTTTTAATCATTTATATTCTTCTTTAGATACATGCAAATTGTCCACATTGACAAGAATATCACCATGTTAGATAGTCCAAGTATTATTGCATCACCTTCTAACTCTGCAGTTGCTCTTGCTTTGAGAAGTCCCACAAATATTGAAAAAAAAGAACTACTAAATTCAGTGACTACAGTCGTGGAACACTGCAATAAAGAGCAGGTAACAGTATTTTCCAGTTTTTCTTGTATCCTCATGAGTCTCTACTTTTAAGAGTTCTTAAAGGCCTTTCACAGTGATGAGATAGATGTTGGAACTATTTAATGGAAAACAATGGGTGATTGTAGGAGTTGGGTTTGTTTACCGGATGAGAACTTGTTCAGTAATTTTGAGGGTTTTTTTCTCCTGACACTGAAAAAGGCTGTGAAAACCAGGACTGTTTGAAAGTCCTGTGTAATCAAATGGTGCAGTTCCTGTTGAGTCAGTTTCCTTGTCTTACATCTAATATCTAATGATATCGTACTTAGTTGCTTTTAACAACATTGCCACCTTAAAACTCTTAACAAAACATATGTTGTACAAGATGAAGACAACTTTCTTGTTTCAGCTAATGTTACGATACAACATCCCAAGCTATCGAGATTCTCAAGAATTCTTGATTCTGCTAGCACAGAAGAAAGGGATGGCGCGGAAAGGCGGCCTACCGAAAGTGGAGGAGGCTGCTAAATTGTTCTGGTCTCACTGGACAGGGTAAAATATTTATTCCAGCTATTGAAAACTTTTCTTAGGGTTGTATTGGATTAGCTATTAATTGTTATCTTCTTTTTTTTCTATGCCAGCCCCAAAATGAGTTACTATTGCCAGGCTTCTCCATCATTGACTCTTTCTCCGCATCTTACTGAGAGTATTGTAGGAGAAATGAAACAAGGTCTTAGTCTAGAGGAGCTAGAAAAAAACAACATGGGTGTCATTAAAGGTAAGTAAAAATCTGTACTTGTTTTGTTTAGATTTCATGCTAATCTGTTAAGGATTAATTAGATTTCTTTTCCTAGCCATTAGGAGCCCCAGGTTGTCAAGTAGCGTGCTGTTCCAGTGCTCTGGTCTGACTGATGGCATAACAGAGGAAAGGGACGTGCCTGAGGAAGATAATGAAAATGACAAGGAGGATTATTTTCTGGAGGAAGAGGAAGAGGATGAGGACAGTGATGATGAAAATGATGTTGATGTAAGATTGGTTTTAGAAATTCTTTGAGTTGAAAGCAACTAGTAGAAACCCCCTCGGTATTTCAAAGATTCTTCAGTGTCACCTTTGAAGTTGTGAGACCCCAAAGAAAAGGGAATAACTAGCTTATGTATCTTTTTTGTTTATGAAATGACAGAAGATGCATGCGAGGTATTGTAATTGTGGGCAATGATGGAAAGATTTTGTCTTTGCCACTTATTCACTGGGAGACCCAAGTAAGAGCCTCTGGTCTCTTCCATTTGCAAAATGAGGAAACTAGATTACAAAATATTGGAGGAAGCTATCTAGTTTAGGAGTTTTTATCCTAGGGTATTTGGATACATCTTGGAGATCCATGAACTTGGATAGGAAAAAAAAAATATTATGTTTACTAATCTTTAACTGAAATTGAGCATTTCATTAGCTTAATAAGCATAAGCAACAAAGGTATTTTGAAAAGGGGTCATTAGCTTTCACCAGACTACCAAAATGGTCAGTAACACAAAATCACCAAAAACTTAAGGATTTTTAGTTTAACCTCAATGTAATATATACCACATTGAGGTCATCAAATCATTACTTGAAGACCTCCAGATTCCTCCCCCCAGTACTTTTTTTGCAAAGCAGCCTGTCCTGTTTTGGTGATGATTCCTTCTTCTCTTTGGAAGCAAAAGTGGAGTTTGGTGTTCCCTAAACAAGCTTTCACTTTTTCACATCAAGTCTCCCCCCGTTGGTGAAGCCTTGATCTCAAGATCCATTTTCTGATGTGACTCCTAGAAATGAATGTAATATTTGAGAAGTGGGAGGATTGCCTCCAGTTAGTCTGTCACCTTTTTAAACTGAGCACAGTTGCTCTTGAAGCAGCTAAGTTGGCATACTTTAGGGGCAGTTTTATGGACCCTCTGTTGATCCGCTAAGTTTGCAGGCCACTAGATCTTTTTGTTAAGTTGATTTTTATCAAACTGCACTCTCTTATCTAACATGTTAGCTGTACGAGGTTTGGGTCACCTCACTGGAGGACCTTCCAAGATAACTGAATCATGAGTGACTGCTACAAAATTTTCTAATCCATCTAAATATCCTATCATCTAACCCACATTTCACTATCTTGTCCACAAAAAAAGCATGAAAATCTTTTAAATGCCTTGCTAAAAATCTGGGTACACTAGAAGTGTTCCCTTGATCCATCAGTCTAATTATCTTTAATCCTGTCAAAGTCAATGAAATTAGGACAACATTACCTATTACATGAAGTAAGCCATGGTAGTTCACTGTCACTTCGAATAATGTACTCTGCAATTTTGCTAGGAATCCAAGGCCTTTAATTATGTTTCTGTCTTCCTTCCCTTTCCCATGTGCAAACCCCACCCCACCCCCCAATTTTAAAATGACATTTTTCCTGCACCAGCCCTGTGGCCCCTCTTCTTTTCTGGTGATTTGCATGCATCAGGGATAGCTATGTGCTATTTTTTTCATCCTTACTCTCAGTAGCAGTAACTCCCTTTCACTTGTTTTTGTCTTTTGCAGTCTAAAGATTCTCAGAGAAAACGGGCATGTTGAGAGCAGAGTAGCTCTTCTCTTCCCCATTGTTCCTTATTTAAAAGTTTTTCTCATCTTATACTTCTCGCAGTAGCCTTAGTTCCTTCTGAGAACACTTCTTACCCAAATTTTAGGTGAGACAACAGGTTGTAACTGTTTTTACTTTTCTATTTCAAGTTCCAGGCTAATCTTATATCCATTCCAAAAATAGGTGATTCTTGCTGAGAATTGGGTTGAAAATAGATGTTTCCACTTGTTTCCTCCACCTGACTTTTTGAATTGTGGAAATTGTAGAGGCAGATCAAATAATTACTGAATGTTCTACTTTAGGTAGAAAAATAATAGCTCTAGGTGATGTCCAGATCATTGAAATCATCACGTTTATGTCCAAAGCTTGTGATGTGTTCCCCAGACTTTGTTCTTCATTCGCTTGGTCCCTTCTGTCCCTGGGAGTCTTAATCCCAAACAAGCTCCATCACTTCCCTAATCCTAGTCTTAATCTTAGTCTTTTTAAATGTTTTCCCTTCCCTGCACCATCTTGAGCTCCACTGAAGGATAAACAGAACCTTAATCTTATTTCCTCACAGGGGCCCAAAGGACTTCATCATGAAGAAGAGCCCTTGGCAGAAGCGCTCCGGCCAGGTATGTGGAGAGCTGGTTGGTCCTGTTGCTTGGAGTCAGGGTGTGGCAGGTGTTTTCACCCAGCTGTTCTCTCTCTTTGTGAAGGCAAAACGTTTGGTGCTGGAGCAGAAGTAAAGTCTTTTCACATGGATAAGATGACAGAGGAAGACGACACTTACAATTTTAATACAGATTATGTGTAATGATACAGGATGTTGTATATACCGCAGTGAAAATTGTTTTGGTATGAGGAAATGTACAGTAATTATTTGTAAATATGTACAACTTTTTTTTTTTTTTGCAAAAATCAATTGAAGAAAGACAGTGCTTGTTATAAAATAAATACTTTGTCACCACTGGCTTATTTGTGTGGTTTGGGCTTCATAATAGTATTCTGAGGTATTATCCCTATTTTACAAATCAAGGCTCAGGTTAAGTGACTTGCCTGACACTGACACTAATGATCCTAGCAGATTCATTCTTAAGGCAAACAAATAGGTAATTTGAAGATAAATGTTTTTTGAATTTTATTTTTAGAACAAGCTGGAAAACCATTTTTAAATAATGATTTATTATTGGGGAAGTCTACAAGTCAACAAAACTACGAGGCATAATTTTTGAAAGAACAAGAAACCTTAACTGTAGTGTATTCTAAAAACCAAACTTAGAAAAGAATGTAAACATGCATCAGGTGGATTTCATGCAAAGTAAAGTCATATACAAAGCCACAGGTTAACTAACTGTAAGATGGCTCATCAGTCAAAGGGAAGGTGTGCCATTCATTCACTTCTGGTCAAATTCTGTAGTAGCAACAAAAATTTAACTATTAAAATACTTTTTCTCAAGTAAGGCAGGTATAAATTGGCTTTCATGTTATAGTTGAGAGAACTTAATGAGAGACTTCATAATAACTGAGTCTAAATTGATTCTTCCCATGTTGCACACAGAAAAGTTTTCAACATCACATGGAAGACTTTTTCCCAACTAGTGTTATCCTTCAGTGTTTTCCTGAGAAAATTAATGGTAGTCAATTTATTTTCTACTTTACTCTGCATTTGCAATTTCTCCATGTCTTCGGATTAGGGTGAATTTTCCCGTTGGGTCTGGAATATACCATTTTTCCCAAACATTGGCATAAGAAGCAGTTCTTCCCCATGGCTTAAAGTGTCCATTCCAGTGGAGTAGCTTAGCAGCCTTCACAAACTGAGGTGAATATCGCTTTCCAGCACTAGAGCCTTCCATTAACAGAACAAAATACATACATACACGTTAGTCACTAAAGACAGGCTTGGCGTCATGGGTTCTGAAATTTTAAAATGTGATTACTTACCAAGGTGTCGAACGTTCCACATGGGGTCAATATTTGAATGTTGTTTATAAAACACTATAAGTAAGGGGGGTGTTGTAATGCTGCCTGCTAGTGTTCTACTGTATAATTCTTCTCTAGAGGGACAAACAAAAAGCTGTTAAGGTAGTATAAAGCCAGAGATGCTGAATTAGTTTAAATGCTCACTACAACTCACTAACTGTCTCTATATACTTACTCTACATTAAGTTTCATCCACTTTTCCAGTTGATAAGTAATGTTTTGTTGTTTCCATTCTGTTAAATTTGCTACAAAAACTCCAGGATTAAAAGAGCAGGTGCTAGCTTTCATGGCAAGATTTCTAATCCTTTTTTTCTTGTAGTCCAGAAATCCAATATAATTATACTGTGAACAGAATTAAATACATTTTATTTAAACAACAATGAACTGGTTTTTTGTGTGTTAATCACTGACCCAACCCACAAAAGGAACAAGATGGTAAGTACTACCAACAACTACATTGTTGAAGTACTGTAGTCAAGCCTCAGATTACCAGGGAAAACATTCCTGAGAATGTATAAAGGACAGGAAAGAAATGGTCCCTTAGGCAATTACTGATGCTCTTAGACACAAAATACTTAAATGAAAAAGGTAGGAAATAGACCAAGAATTGAACACGTGGGTTCACAGTGGTGAAGGTGGTAGTTTTTTAAGTCTGGAGAAAACATAAATGCAAAAAAGGAAACAGAACATTGTGCTTAAGGCTCTGGTGCCTGCCATTTCACTGACCCTGGTTCTCAATAATTAAAGCTGTGTCTAGTTATTTAGCTTATATTTTGATAGGTGATTCACCTGATTCCCTGCTCCACGGATAGTAACTTTCGCAGAAGTTGAATCACAGTCTTCTGAAAAAGCAGCTGCATGCCCAGGCTTCAAAGGTGTATTATAAAGGGTAAGAATATCACCTGGAAGAGTAGAGATGCCTCAGGAGACGCCTGAATGCACCAAGTTTTCAATGAAAATTTCCACCCATAGTTGACAAAGTGTCTTAATGATTTAAAATGAGATTTCAGACAAGTTCAGTTAGATGGATTAAAAGAGGATGAGGGGGAGAAAAAGGTACCTTGTACTATTACATCATCATCCATATATATTGCCTTTTCCGCATTTGGAACCAAGTTAGGTAGGTAAAATCTTGCAAAGGTTAACTGTTAAAAGAAGAAATGCACATGGCTTGTAGATATATTAATACAGCACTTTAAAGATGGAATGCTAGTTTTCTAGGGCTAGACAAACATGTTTAAAGGATCTTTCTGCAATGGTCTATGGCTGGTCCCAGGAAGTTGCCCATGTCATTGTCATGACAGGTTTTTTTTTGTGTGTGAACATATACACACAGTAGCCTTTAGCAGAGTTCTGTATTGCCATGAAAAAGCTCCATGCGCCCCTGTAGCCTGTGAACCCTCCAAGTTAATGTTGTACACCAGCTTCAGGCCTCTCCTACCATACAAATGATGGGTACTCACTGGCTTTGCTGAGTCCGCCTGTTTAGGATCCACTTTTACTTTCCCTTCCAAAAGTTGAGGGTCAAAATCCACAATTTTGTATTTGATGTTTTTCAGAGAGCCACTATTGAGCCAGGATCTGACCATGGTAAAGCACCAAATGTCATGTCAGTTTTAGTTTGTAAAGATCATGTTTCAATAAAAATCAGACAGATGCATCCAGTTTTCTAGCAAGAATACCAAGCCTTTTAGTGCATTCTAATGGATCTGTGCAGGGGACACAATATTCTACCTAGATACCTACAGTTTGGAACCCTGAGAAAGTGCTAGGGATTCCCATGGAAAAAGTACTCTTAGGGAGGGAGGCATCATGGTAAAAGGGAAAGCACTTGATTCTTGAGTCAGGTCCTGAGTTCAAATCTCATCTCTGGTGCTTACTACCTTGCGTGACCTGGGGCACTGGATGACCCCTAGGTACCCTTCCAAGATGCCATGAATCTCCGGCTCAGCTACTGCATTTTACTGGTGTCAACGTCATGCTACAAAACGCTGATTCCTCCAGTAAACACGTAGGCAAGTCTCTGAGTCTAGAATGTGCCAAGCCCCAAGGGGAAATTCTAGTCAGAGCTAACAGACCTGAGCTAAGGACACACTGGAGTTGAGAAAAACAGAATTCCTCTAGTCCCACTCTGACTTCCGAAGTGAATTTGGTTAGGTAGCTTCCTCTCTGTCAGTCTTGCTTTCCTCTAAAATGAGATCAACTTTTATCTGAAAATGAGTAAAGAACCTGGGGTTGAGGGGTGTTTACTAAATTTGTGGCACATTAACGTAATGGGGCGTTAGTGTGAGAAAAGGCAAATATGTGGATGCACAGACATCTTAAGATTTACATATGAAGTTTTAAAAACAAACGTGAAATGACAGTGCAATAAGCAGAGGGAGAACACAGCACAGACAATGCCTACAACAATGTAAGTGGAAACTACCATCAAAACAATTCAAAATAAGTGTCAAACTGCAGAGAACCAGCATGGCCCCGGGAAACGCTCCAAGAAGATGGCTCTTCCCATTCCTCTGCAGAGATGGGCAGGGCGGGGAGTAATGGCCTCATGGGTATGGTACGGAACATTGCACATGGCTACTTGACTGTGTACCCATCAGGTTTACCGAAGACTTTTTAATGTAAAGAAGTGGTTTGGTACAGAGAAATTGAGATAATGTAAAAATAAAAATCTATCGAAATCTTGGGGTGGAGGCAGCAAGGAAATAGATCAAAGTGTTAACTACCAATTAATTTCTTCCTCTGTGTATTCAACACAGCGCTTCCTAAATAGGCTCTCTGACCCGGGAAAAGGTGCAAAAGCACTGCCAGCCCCCAAAAGGAGCATCTGTCTAGACTTAGAATTAGTTTACAGCATATTTTCGGTACTCAGTACATGCAATTCTAATAGTTTTAAACCTGTATTTGTCCTGGGCTGGGTGGTGGGCAGCAGGGATAGGAATCAAAGACCCTCCAAACACCATTGTAAAGAGTGCCTAAGATACCCTGCGTGAGTGAAGGGTAAGAACCCTATTACAAGGCTTCCTTATTTTGTAATGTACCCTAGCACTGTGTGACATTCACATTGTAACGGCGAGACATTCACAGTGTGGTGAGGAAAGAACTACCTTTAGAAAGGACTGCCTTTAGAGTAAAAGAGGGAAACATCATCCAACTCAGATGAATTTTTAGTTTTTTCTTTACTAAAAGTTTTTCTTTAGAAGAAAGCTCTTGTCATCTAGGACCTCAGCCTCTGGTAGAGACTGTCATGTTTTATGCCTGCATACATTACGTGGTGTGGCTTTCTCTGCTCCAGCAGGGTAGTATTAAGAACTTAGATAGGAACTTACCTGAGATGCTCTGCAGTATCATTCAAAGTGACAATGTAGAAAACCACATTGGAGCGGGTATTATGGTAAATACTATTCATCACTGCAATTGTGCCCCCAAGTCTGTCTTCAGATGCTGCAATAACTACAGGAATCTCTTCTACATTCCTATAGATCAAGCTTTCAGGAGCATTAGGCACAAAGGCTAACGGTTGAAATCCCACAAGATTTGGATCTGTAGAGGTCAGAAAGGCAAAGGGAAAGGGAAGCAAGTATGGACGCAAAATCCAAGAAATGGAGGGACGTGGAAGAAAGAGGCAGCAGGAATGGTCCTCTCTGCAAGTTACTACGGTAGTCTTGTTTCTATTCTACAGCACTGCTCATCTAAGCCTAAGGAAAAAGGATGTGGACATGGCTTCAGCAGACCTGAAAAGCAATCTACTTATTAGCTTGTTTACGCTAATGGAGACTGTGCTGAAATCAGTGGAGGAACAACCCTATGCTCTTTAACACACATGGAGTACTGTAAGATCTACAAAGCATTTTCCTCACAAGATGGGTAACATCCCCATTTTAAAGATGAGCAAACCAAGGCTGTGAACAATGTGAGAACCTCTCTTTTCACAAGTTTCCTCTGCCCTTCTCCTCCCTCCCCTGTAGAAGTAACTGGGCATATAGTAAGGAAAAGATTACAGAACTGTGTTTACCATCTTTTAACCCATCAAATGGAAGAGTGTAAGGTCACTGTACCTGAGATCTCCCTCTTCAATAAATCGCTCAGACCAAGGAAGTTGTGGTGCAAAACTAGTAAAAAGAGAGTGACAGCGAGGACTAAGATGATGATGTTCACTAAAACAGAAAAAAGAAGAGTTCAGTGTCTTCCTTGCCATTTCACCAGTTTCAAAAAGCTACAACGTGGAGAAGAGTGTACCTTTACGGAATGACATTTTTCCTTCTAAGCTTAAAACAATGTCACTTCATAAGCCTGCAAGAGAAAAACACTAAAATTACTGCATGTACCCATCCCTACCAGTTAAATTTTCTGGGGGCATTTCCATGAAGTTCAGCAGTAAAGAGCCCAACCCCTGATATTTCAATAAGTGATCTAATGTCCAAGTCTGAAGCGGTCAAATGGTAACATCAATGGTAAAATCAACCAAAAAATAAAAGCAGGTTCAATATCAAGCAATTCACAATATTGTCTGGTGCTATATTGTGGAGTTTACCTTAAAATTCCAAGTTCTCTACAGTGGTGCTGAAGTTATATATCCTGGAAACCTTCAGGAAATGATCACACAACTGGTCCAGGCTCTGTTGGAGCAATTAAAAACAAACAAAAAATCCCTACCATTGAGGGAAAGGAGATCAGCTTAAGAATCAAACAAAATTATGGAGGGAGTAGGAGAAGGCGCAGTAGAGGGGAAGGAAAGCAAATTCAAAACAAGTCCAGGTGCTGATACACCTAGATTCACAAAGTACAATACCTCCTTTCCTTATGAACCCAAGAGTTCTGCTGCTGTCCATAGGAATTCCTTCAATATCGAGTATGTGCTAAGGATCTGCTTTGTGCTAGGCTCAGCTGGGACTTGAAGAGGCTAAGAGGTGGAGATAAGGAGGGAAAGAGCATTCCAGGCACGGGAAACAGTCAGTGGAAATGCCTGGAGTCTAGAGATGGAATGTCTTGTTCAGAAACAAGACCAGTGTCACTGGATCATGGGAGAAAGGTACAAGACAGTAAAGCTGGGAGTGGGGTGACAAGGTAGGTTCTGAAGGTCTCTGAAGGTCAAACAGGTTATTTGGTCCTGGAGGGAATAAGTTGTTGGTGTTTATTGAGTAGAGGAGTGACAGGGTCAGACCTGTCCTTTGGGAAAATTACTCTGATAATTGAGTCGAAGACGGACTGAAGTGGATAAAGACTTGTGGCAGACTGCCCAACCAGTAGGCTACTGCAGTTGTCAGGCCTAAGGTGCCAAGGATGTGCACCAGAGGGGTGGCAGTGTCAGGGGAGAAGAGGGCACATGGGAGAGATAGATCATGAAGGTAAAACAGGCTTTGGGGAGTAAGAGACAGTGAGACATCAAGGATGACACCTCAGTTGTGAGCTTCAGCGACTGGGAGGATGGTGGCGCCCTTGACGGTAACAGAAAATTTTAGAAGGGAAGGGTTTTGGACTTGAATTTAAGATTTCTATAGGACAATCAGTTCGATACTAGAGGTCAGCAAAGGGGTTAGGACTGGATAAGTAAAGCTGACAGCAGCAGAGATGGCAGATTCCATGGGAGTAAATGAGGTCACTAAATTTAAAGTCTGAGAAGGTACAGTCAGTCAGGTAGGAGAAGAACCAGGAGAGAGTTAGTGTCATGAGAACAGAGGGAACAGCGTAGCAAGGAGAAGAAAGTAAAAGACGATGTCAAAGGCTAGAGAGAGGTCAGGAAATATGAGTGGTGAGAAAAAGACCAACTCGTTATCTTTCCCTCTAAACCCTAACTTCTCTATTTCTGTCAAGGGCATCACCAAGTTCATAACCACCCTTTAAGTCTTCCAAACAGCTGGTTTCGAAGACTTGATTAGATCTCCAACTCTTTTTTCTACTCACATCAGAAATACCTGGACCATTGCAACAGATCCTAATTGGCTTCCTTGGAACCTGTCTTTTCCCTCTCCAGTGTATCCTACATACTTCTGCCAAACTGACATTTCTAAAGTACAAGTTGGACAGTGCCATTCCCTTGCTGAAGAAACATCAGTAACTCACTGCTTCTAAGATAAAATACAGTTCCTCTGGTGTGCTGTTTAAAGTCCCTCAATCTGCTTCCAATCTATCTCTGTTAAAAATTTTTCTCCCTCAATCTGCATTCCAATTAAACTGGCCCAGATGATGTTCCTTGTACAGACTACCCCTCCTCTTGTCTCTTAGTCTTTGCCTGTCTGCCCCTCATGCCTGGAATGCTCTTCTCTCCCATCTGTAGTGCATGAAAACACGAGCTCCTCTCAAGACTCAACACATACATGCATGCATGCACTTAAGCATGCACACATGCATACACACACCCCCCCTTTTATTTTATATTCAGTTCCAAGTTCTCTCCCTTCCCTGACCCCCTTCTTCATCCCACCAAGAAGGCAAGAAATAAAAAAATTACAAATATAAAAGTCACACAAAATTAATTTTTATATTAGCCATGTTCTGGGTAGAAAATGGAAGAATATGTTTCAATCTGTACTTGAGTCTTTTAGTTCTCTCTCTGGAGATAGGTAATTGTGTTGGGTTATTCCGCTGATCGGTTACTAAGACTTTCACAGTTGACTGTCTTCACAGTATTGCTATTACTGTGTAGATTTTTTTGGGTTCTGCTCACTTCAACTTTGCATCAGTTCATATAAGTCTTCCCAGGTTTCTCTGAAAGCATCCTCTTCATCATTTATTACACTATGAGAGTAATGCATCACATTCATATGCCATTAACTTACTCAGTCATTCCCCAATAGATGGGGAATCAGTTTCCTTTGCTTTGCCACCACCACCACACACAAAAAAAGAGCTGCTAGAATTTTTTTGTACACATGTCCTTTTTCTCTTTCTTTGTTCTTTTTTGGGGTGTAGACCTAGTACATGGTATAGTATATAGATCTAGTATGTATATATATATATATATATATATATATATATATATATATACACACACACACACACACACACACACTATATTTTATATACTAGTGTACTATATGTATAGTACACTAGTATAATATAGTATATAGACCTAGTAGTGGTAGCCTACATCTGAGGGTATGCACAAATTAAGAGCTTTTGGGTATATTTTCAAATTGTTTTCCAGAATGGCTGCACTAGTTAGTTCCACCTGCATTAATGTACCTAGTTTCCTATACCCCCTCAAACTTGGCATTTTCCCTTTTTTCATCTTAGCCAATCTAATGGGTTCAAAGGGGTACCTCAGAGTTGTTTGGATTTACATTTCTTTAATTATTAGTGATTTAAAACATTTTTAGGAGTATTGACAGATTTGATTATCTTCTCTGAAAACTGCCTTTTCACATCCCTTGATCACTACTTTGTGCTTACTTTGTACATCTCATGTTTACTTCTGTGTGAAAATGTTGCATTCTTCAGAAGACATGTTTGTTGGGAGCGGAACATTTTGTACTTGTATCCCTAGAAACCAGCACAATGCTTGGTCCACAGTATATGCATAATAAATGCTTGAAGAAATATATTCAATTAGAAGAATGATCAAGTTGTAAATATATATGGCTAAAACTAACAAAAACAGGCACTGGTAACACGTCCATATAATAGAGAATGGAAAGGCCTGAAGGCAGAAATAGATCCAATGGTGAGGATGATTTTTGAATACAATAAGGCCTAACCAACCAGGTGAAAAGGGAAATCACAGAACAAGGAACTGAAACTTGCCTATCAAAAACTGCTACAGTTGTATGCAATAATTTAGGCTAGGCAATAATTTTGAGATGGTTTGATTCTGTGACAGCAGTGATCATGCAGGTGCGCTTCTACTGACAGAAGGCTAACTCAAACTGTCCTACCTTAGCCACTTGAAATCAAATTGAGCTGGTTACCTCATCTTTGGTTGAGCCTTTATCAGTTAGGGGATAGAGTTTATGCTATAAACATCTGCTTTCATTTATCTCTTTCACTGTGGTTTTAAAGAATGGATATTACTCCACAGAAACACACAAGTTTGTAGTGATTAAAGAGTACGCTTCAATAACTATGAGATATTCCAAAAGAAAAAGTTGGTACAGAGAAGCAAAGGACTTCAGGCATCCTTCCAAACCATAATGGAACCTGATCAATCACACAGAAGCACAGAAAAAAGTGCAATAGAAAATGAAAAACACCTGGACATGACAAATGATTGTTGGAAAACAAACACTTTCAGAGGGACTTGGCAACTAGAGGGACTTGTTACTAATTCCTCTACAGGTGGTACATGCTTCTTGGCTGGAAGAAAAAAACTTACAGCCTCCATCACTGTGAAGCAAAACCCCAAAACTGTACTGGAGTCCCTAAGATTTGACCAAGATCATTTTTACTGATGAAACTCACTTTTCATTCAGGGTTATACCCAAATCACCGTCAGATGTGCAGGTGAGTCTGCAAGATCTGGGCTAAAACATCTGACCCCAAAAGTGTTATGCACCTTTTTCACTTTCACTGGGCCTGCAAGTTTTTTCCCTGTTGAGATAACAATGAACTCTGATAAACATAAAAGTATACGAAGAAGCAGAACTGTTCCAAAATTACAGAAATTCCCAAACAGAATATGGAAACAAATGCTACAAAGTTGTAAAAGCTTAAGAAACTTATCTGAGATGGAGATAAATATATTTGACTTGGGAAATGCCCTGACTGAAGCCCCAGCAAAAATTAATAAGAGGGACTGGACAAAAAATGTATTGTTCATAAAACATGAATGTAATTAATATGTAATGTGATGAAAGTATATTTTTATGATGAAGAACTAAAATACATGGTAAAATTTTGTGAACTCGACGCCAAATCCTGTAAAACAAGTGATTGTGGCCCCCCCAAAAAAAACCATTCAGCAAATTAAACATTTTTAATATACAAATCATAATGTTTACTGTATATCAATAATTTAACTATTTTGCTTTATCCCAAGTAATCTGCACACAATTAAGTGCTACGCCTAAACTTAGCAACCATATGCACTGCATAGTGGTCAGAATTTTTTAACTTTGCATGCACTTTCATTGAATGGGAATCTTCATAAAAATGCTAGGCTCATCTTTAATCATGGAGAAAACGCCAGCAGAACACAAGCTCTCCTGACCAGCATCAACATCAGGCTAAATGCTACATGATGGAATTCAATGGGCATAAACACAGAGTTTCCCACTAGTGAATCTGACTGAACCCGAATGGAAGATGAGGGAAGCAGTTTGACTGCAGCACATTTGGAAAGGATCTGGGCTTTTAGTGGACTCCAAACTCAATGAGTCAACAGAGTGATGTTGCAGAGGAAAAATCTAATGCAATCTGATAATGTTTAATATAAAATTTTGGAATAATTTCTTTGTTCCCTCTGAAGCAAACTCAGAGAATGCCTCTTCCTATGTCAACAAAAGCCAGCCAGGGCTGACTTAACATTCCTTCAGAGACCTTTAACCTAAGACACTCTATGGTGAATAATGGGACATTTTCCATATCTTAATATTTGTAGACATATACTATGTTATGGCATGTTAATGGTAAAGAAGATGCAGACATCTTAGATCGTAATTTCAATTGAAAAGTTGTGTACCCTTTCCTGTGTCAGCTATTTCGAGTCCCTGTTTAGGACAGGAAGGCTGGTGGGATTGTACGCCACAGACACGTATGTTTACCCAGCCTGGAATCGCAAGGCCCAACCCACACGACTTTGTTAGTTATCCTGTCTTACTGAGTTTATGATTTGTTCAACTAAGAGAGTTCTTTTCTCACGGCAAAATGTCTATGAGCCAGAAGATTTCTGTACTGGGTAGCCAGAACATTTTTCTGGCTCCACAATGCATTATGTTATCGTTTTCTTTAATAGGGAACTGATCAATTAATTAAATCATAAAATGTATGCATGAGCCTGTTGCCTTTTCTTTAACCAAGTTTTCAGGTCAACAAATCGAAGGCTGAATTAAAAGAGGAAAACTGTTCAAGACTAAGATGGTGATAATTCTGTTATATTTTGCCCTGATCAGAACATCTGGATTATTCTGGCATAGTTCTCAGCACCTTTTAGGAAGGAGATGATAAGCTGGAATTCAACTAGGATGGGAAAGGCAAATTTAGGACTGATGTAAGGAAAAATCTTCCTTATAATTAACCTAACCCAATCCCCAACCCGAGGTCTTCAAGCAAAGTCTTAAATTGTGTAGGGGGTTCTTGTTCAGGTAATAACTTAGCTGGCTTCTGAGGTCCCATCCAATTTTGAGATCAGTAATGCTGACTATGGTCCTAGGAAAAGCCTCCATCTGTGGATCAGTCCAAGAAAAGAAAGGCTCAGCATCAGAAGGTTAGCCACTAGATAATTTCTTTGGCAATAAATGGTGACCTATGAAACATGAAGATAAAATTTCAAAATGTTCCTCAGGCCCAATAGTGGCAGAGGGCAAAATGGTGAGAAGGTGCCAAGAATCAGTTTTTAGACTATCAACAAGTATTCATTTGTTACTACTCAATGTGGTATCTTTGCCCAACAAATAACTAGTGAAATTCCTGTAAGAACTGAGCCACACCCAAGCTGACATTCTTGTGGCAAACTAAAAGAGAAAATACAAAGAAGTTGCAAATTAATAGGAGGCTGATTCACAGGCTTTCTCCAGAGATATAAAGGACATGCTGGAGCTAGTTTGTGCAGTCAAATAATATAGTTTTGAAAGCACATAGTTTTCAAAAGAATGGCAAACTAGAAAGGACCCCATGAAAACATATACTCAAATCTCAAATGATGAGAAATGCAAATTAAAATAACTGAGGTTTTACCTCGTACCAAGTAAATTGGAAAAGATAACCAAAACAAAGAATAGTCAAATAGGAAGACAAACTAAGAGACTACTGGTAGAGTTGTCAAGTGGTCCAACTGATGGGGTTGGTAATGTTGTGTGTGTTGTTCATTCTCGAAGAGGACCATGACATCAAGATGACATGACTTGCAGTTGACTTGATTTGAGTGATGAAGGGCTGTGCAAGGTCACCAAACTCACTTTCTTCTCCTGAGCCATCTGGGTCCAGTGACCTGATATTAATCAGGATGACTGGAGATGGCCCAGGATGCAATGTGCGACCCTGGCCCTTTCAGGCTAGGTCTTACCACATTCTCACTTTGACTAAGCAATGTTAGCAATGTGAAAGAAGGCAAAAGTTAAGTTTCCACATTAAGTTACTGTTAGTTGATGAAGTCACTGAGAATAAGTCAGATAAGAAGAAGGCCGGCATCCTGCGGGTAGACTCAACCAGTCAAAAGACAGAGAGTGGCCTTCAGAAAATGACAAAGTCTTTGATGAAGGAACCAAATCTACAGCCAAGAAAATGACCTAGAGTGACCTGGGGAAGGCTGGTCTTCACTGCGCTTGCTTAATGAACCACATGCATATAAGCAGATACACCTCGCATAAAATTATCCCTCCATTTTCTGATCATGGGTCCTATGTTAAAGCGTGTTTGAGAAGGGGAATCACACCAAGGGTGGTTACGTAAAGGACATGGAGAGAAAATGGTGACCTAATGGAGAACGGACCAATCCATCTCCCGGTGGGAAGATCTGTCCTGAACTAACTGTACGTAGCTCATCTCGCTTCTGTATTTGGTGCTGTGCGGGGCCGCTCTGGCCAAAGTGATCAGTTACTCTGAACTCTTTTGTAATAAATTTTCCTTGATACCTTATTAGTGTCAAGCGTGTTTCTAACAGCAACAATCGTGTATGTGAGCAAAAACTGTGTTAGCAACAGTTGCTAGACAACGAGGAACCAACCACCTGTTGCCTGAGAGAAACTGCCTTAAGGTGAGCCTGGGTTCATTATGTTTCGGTAACCAGGGGATCATGGTGTGGATCAGATTTAGGATGCCTGTTAGTAGTTTCTGTTCCACATAAACCCCATGCTTCATTCCAATTGTGTGCCTATCTTCCTTAAAAAATAGGGCCTGCTGGGAGTGTCATCCCCAGATAAATGCCCTGGCTTGATCTGGAGACAGTCTGAGTCTGAATTCTTTCCAAACACATGCCCATCACCTCACCACAACTATTCTGTATAGTTCAATATGGAACTGTTCAAGAAAAGTGACTAAAATGCCCATACTCTATGATCGAGCAACTCCATTAGCCAGCACATACTCCAAGGAAGTCAAAGACAGAAACAAAAGTCCAATAAAGATCAAAATATTCAGAGTACAACTCTTTTTAGTAATGAAAACTGAGGAAAAAAGTAGGTAGGGAATGGCTGAAAAACATGTGGTCTATGAATGTAAGGGAAGGCTATCATGTGATAAATGGCTAATATGAGGAATTTAAAGAAATATGAGATTCGCATACACTGATGCAGAATGAAATCAACATACACAGTAACTATAACCAATGTGAATTAAAGATCACTCTGAGTAAAGATGGCCAAGAAGAGTTCATGAAGCATGGCTCTGCCCCGCAGCACAGACATGGACTTTGAGGATGGAATAGTCTACACATATTGCCAGGGTAGTCATGGGATTAGGCAGTTTTGCTTAATTATTTTTCTGTTACTAAACAGGGTTCAATATAGAAAGTAAAGTGGAGTTGAAATTACTGACATAAAGACAAATGACATTTGGAAATGAGTCATCATCTCTCCAATATGCCACCGTGAATCCTTAGTTATTGATGTTCTCTGTGCAAATTATCTTATATTTACTCATTTATGTTACTTATTCATGTTCTTCAAAAACTTTTTTTGTTTCCTCTTTCAATCCCCAGCAACCGGTGCAAGACCTTCCACGATGTGGGTAGGTCCTTACTGAAAGCTGCAAACAAAGCATTCTCTCCTACTCTGTATCTCTACCCTTAAAGGGTTACTCTGTGCCATAGGAACTGTAGCCCAAAGTACAGAAATATCTTTATCTGTTCCATTGCACATTACTAGGGAGAACTGAGGAGCCATTGCTGTTTAAATGGTTTTGTATAGCAAAAGAAATCTGTTCCTCTTCTGCCTTTGCTTTATCAATTACTCTTCAATAACCACTTATATTTATTAGGAACTTTCCTTCCAACAATCTGGTGAAGCTGGAAATGCAAATATTATTATACTTATTGTACAGATGAGAAAACTGAAACTCAGAGAACTCAAGTAACTTAGACCAAATCACAAAACCAGTAAGTGGCAGAACTAAAACTTGACTCAGGCCTTCTGACTCTAAGTTGATGTGCCTTCCCCAACACCAGGGGCACTTACGCTGGGGTCTACAAAGAAATTTCAGGGGGTGGAGGAGTTTGTTTTTAAAAAGATTGATAACTATTTCTTATTATTGATTTACTTTGTAGTTCTACGCAATTTAAACATTTAAAAACATCGTTCTGAGAAAGTGTGCATACATCTCACAAGACCGCCCACAGGGTTCATGACCCATCCCCTGCCCTATCCTCAACATTCAAATGACCCACTCAGACTCCCTATAAAAATAAAATACACAAACAGGCACAAAAGGCCCAGGGATACAGCATCCCTATTTTTTAAATGAAGTAAGTGAGAATAAGAATATCATCTCATGACTACGAGAGGTAGTGAGGTGGCACAATGGCCTGGAGCCTAGAGTCAAGAAGTCCTCAGTTCAAATCAAGTTTACTGGCTATAGGATCCGGGGCAAGCTGCTTAACCTCTGTCTGCCTTGGTTTACTCAACTATAAAATGGGGATATTAATGTCAGCCACCTCCCAGGGTGGTTTTCAGGGGGACTGAATGAAATGAAATATTTGTGAAGCACACTCGATACACAGCAGATGCTTAATACTTATCTTTCCATCCCTGCCACCTGTTGTCTTCTCTCTTTTGTCCTCTGTAGCTAAACTCTTCAAAAAGGCCATTTATAATAGGTTCCTCAACTTTTTTGCTCCCACTCTTGTCTTAACCCTTTACAATCCAGCTTCTGACCTTGTCGTTCCACCGAAGCTACCCTCTCCAAAGCTACCAATAATCCCCTAGATGCCAAATGTAATAGGTTTTTCACAATTCTCATTTTCCTCGATTTTTCTGCAGCTTCTGACACTCTCTCTTCCTGGATAGTCTCTTCTCTCTAGGTATTCAGCTCACTGCTCTCTCCTGGTTCTCCTCCCACGTCACTGGACTGCTCCTCCTCCGTCTCTTTTGCTGGATCCTCCTCCAGATCATACCCTTTTAACTTTGGGTGTCCTAAGGATTCTGTCCTGGGCCCTTTTCTCTTCTCCCTCTATGTTACTTCACTTGGTGATCTCATCAGCTGCCACGGATTTAATTACCACTTCTAAACTGATGATCCTGCCCCAAATTCTCTGCTGACCTCCAATCTCCCATCTCCACCTGTCTTTCAGACAAGTCAAACTGGAAGTCTAGTAGATGTCTTAAAACTCCATATGTCTAAAACTCTGGTTGTAGGACCTTATCACTCGACATCTTGATTATTGTACTGGCCTCCTGGTGTGTCTGCTAGTCAAAAGTCTCTCCCCACACCCATCTAGCCTCCATTCAGTCACTAAAATTATTTTCCTAAAGTGCAGGTCTGATCATGTCACTCCCTACTCAGTAAACTCCAAGGGCTCCCTCTCACCTCCAGGAGCAAACATAAATTACTGTTTGGCATTCAAAACCCTTCCTAATTCAGCCCCTCTGACCTTTCCAGTCTTCTTACACCTTACTCCCTGACACATACTCTGATCCGGTGACACTCGCCTCCTAGTTGTTCCACGGACAAGACACTCCATCTCTCAGCTCCTGGCAAGTTTTTCAGCTGTCCTCCCATGTCGTCCAGGCCTCCACTCTCCCTCCTCTGTTCTGCCTACTGACCTCCCTGGTTTCCTTTAACTTCCAACTAAAATGCCATCATTTACTGGGAGCCCTCTTTAGGCCCCCTTAATTCTAGTGTCTTTGGTCTTTTAATTCGTGAGAGATGATCTCTGAGGATCTCTCTCAGGAGAGAAGCCTCTTCAAAAGGTCAATTGTTTCTTGCCATATGGAAACATCTGCAGCAGGCTGACCTTGAAGAAACGTTTGAACACACTCTGTACCTTCCCAAGACTATCCCCCTTTATAGGCCTAATGTGTGAAACCTGTCTTTGTTCTCTGTTGCTGGGGTACACTGTGCCCTCCAGGCTTGCACCAGTGACCCCCAGGAAGGGGCTAGGGCCCATGTAATCCGCTGAGCTAAACGCAGCTGGCTCTCTCCAGTTGGGGCCATCCTTCTGGCCCTCTGAGGCGCCCCTTCTCGAAAAAGTCAATAGACGAACTATTCTTCCTGCTGATGTCTGAGCCTCCGAAGCCCACACCATTACTTCTTGTCACCCCCTATTTATGCCATACCCTCATCCTGTTTTGCACGCGTTTGCACGGGTCTTCTCCATCACTGAGCACCTGTCTGCCTCTGTTCGTATGCCCAGTCCCTAACACAGCGCCTGGCACGGCTTTTGGTATTTGGCTGTTTCTCGGCCGGGTCCAACCTGCGATTCCGTCTGGGGTGGTTCGGTTTCCTTTTCTGTTCACAAGGGGTTTTGGGAGCTCGAGGCCACATCTGAACTCGGGAAGACGAGTCCAACCCTGAGTGCCTGGTGCTTCGTCCACCGTGCCCCTTACTGCCCGCCTGGCAGGGGCTACGTGCCCCCAAACGCTTCTTACCTCCTTCATTCAGCAAACATTCGAGGACCTGTGAAACGTGCCCACTGCCAGGGACGGTCCGGCCAGTCAGTACCAACCCTGCTTTGGACCTTAAGTTCTGGGCCGCCGGTTCCGTCCACGTACCGGAGGCTCCACGGGGCCCTCGGCCGGACTTAGCGGTCCCGAAGCCGAGTCCTGCCCGGGCCGGATGGGCGCTCCGGGGCTGGGGCCCTGGCCGAGGCGGCGCTCCCACAGCCCCTCCGCAGACTTAGTCGCCCCAGCTGTGCCCGGGGCAGGAAGGCCTGGCACCCCGGGAGTCTGAGCCGGGAGGGATCGGGGGACCCCGCTCCGCTCGGGGGAGGGACCTCCACCTGGGGTTCCTCGGCGGCCGCGAGTGCTGGACCGAGCGGAGGAGGCCTTCTCCCCCCAGCCCGGCCCTTCCCGGCCACGGCCGCCCGACCTGGGCCCCAGCCCGACCCCGGACCGAGACACACCCCCGCACCTCCCTTCCTCACCTGCAAGCAGCTCGAGCCTGGCCCCGCCCCCGGAGCCTAGCCCCGCCCAGGCCCTCCCCGCGCGCCAAGTCCAACCCCCGCCACCTCAGCGCCCGCCGGCCGCCGCTCGGGAGGGCTCGGGGCTGTCCCGGATACTGCCTGACAGGCAGAGGACAACTCCACCCCCTCGAAGCGCAAGGAGGGCCCCTGACGTCCCCGTCCGTCACCTGTCGCATCCGGGGGGCCTCCCCTCCCCCCCGTAGCCACGGCACCTGCGCCTGCGGCGGCGAGAGGGCTCCCGCTCGAGCAGGCGGCGCGCTTGGCTTCCCGCGCTGCCAGGGGTCCTCGCAGCGGCCAGGGCGCTGTTGCCATGGGGACGCGACGCCAGCCGGCCGTTAGGCCGCCGAGTGGCTTTCGGGATCGCGGCCGGTGTCCGGGGCTGCAGCAGCCCGCCGGGCGTCCGCACTGACGGCGACTCCTCCCCGAGGACGCAATGTCCCCTTCCGGCAGGCCCAGCCACCGCCGCCCGCGCCGCAGCCGCGCCCGGTCCCGGCCAGCCCCGAAGGCACACGTGGCTTAGCGATGGGGCGGGGCGGGCCGAGCGGGCCGGCCTGCGCGGCGCGGACATCCGCTTCCGGGATCCTGTCCTCGGCGCACCCCGGCAGCGCCCCTGGGCCCGGTCCGCAGAGCCCGCCGCCGCTGCCTTCGGCGCCGCCGGGCCTGTCGTCCGGCGTGGAGCCCAGCCGCTCGCGGTCCCGATCCCCGAAGCGCAGCTCGTCGGCGCCCCCGCAGCGCCGACCGGCCCCGAGGGCAGTCATGTTGGACGGCCTGAGCTCCCTGCCCACGCAGATGGTGAGTGCGCCCCGCCCGAAGGCCGCGCGGTGCCCGGCGTGAGCGCGGTTGGGCCTGGCCGGCGCCTCCCGGACCCAGGCCTCTCGCGGAGACCGAGGCGGCTGACTCCGCTGTCCTTTACTCCCCTGCAGGATTACAAGGGCCAGAAGCTGGCCGAGCAGATGTTCCAGGGCATCATCCTGTTCTCCGCGGTAAGTGCGCTCTCGCTGGCCCGGCTCCCCCGGCCTGGCGCCCCCTGACGAGCCGCGTCTCTCCCCAGGTGATCGGCTTCATCTACGGCTACGTGGCCGAGCAGTTTGGCTGGACGGTCTACATCGTCATGGCCGGGTTTGCCTTTTCGTGCTTGGTGAGAAATGCCCCCTTCCGGATCCGGTACTTTGGGGGAGCTTGGTGCCGTCCCGGTCAGTGGCGATGCCCTGCGTCGGAGCAGGCAGCTGACCCCCCCAGCGTGGGCACGGGCCGAGCTTCCCCCCCTCCCCCCAGCGTGGGCACGGGCCGAGCTCCCCCCCCTCCCCCCAGCGTGGGCACGGGCCGAGCTCCCCCCCCTCCCCCCAGCGTGGGCACGGGCCGAGCTCCCCCCCCTCCCCCCAGCTTGGGCACGGGCCGAGCTCCCTCCCTCCCCCCAGCGTGGGCACGGGCCGAGCTCCCCCCCTCCCCCCAGCGTGGGCACGGGCCGAGCTTCCCCCCCCCCAGCGTGGGCACCGTCCGAGCTCCCCCCCTCCCCCCAGCGTGGGCACGGGCCGAGCTTCCCCCCATCCCCCCAGCGTGGGCACGGGCCGAGCTTCCCCCCCCCCCAGCGTGGGCACCGTCCGAGCTCCCCAAGTGCCCTTTCCTAGAGGTTTCTTTCCCTCCAAATTAGCTTGAAGGAGTTTATCTTACATAGACGTTGTTTTCCCTGGAGATTCTTCACTTTTTGAAGGCATTGGTTTTTTCACTTTTGCCATTGAGTCCCCAGTAATTATGAGCTTGGCACATAATCAGACCTTTCCGTACTTTTTGATGAAGAGACAACAGATGTAGAAAAAAACCTTTCAATATAAGAGACCAAGCACCTCAACAAAAACAATTTAACCAGAGTAGTGCTAGGGAACACCCTGGCAGGCTGTGTAGATGTATTTATGTGTGTGTGTGTGTGTATACATATATAATGTACGTATATATGTGGTTTAAACGTACATGTTTTGTGCTCCTTCCATTTAGAAAGTGTACGTGTAAGACGATGGAGAAGTAAAGACAGAACCGAGAGTTCTTGTTCACTGGGTGGCACACATGCATAAGCATGTGTAAAACACAGGGCAGCGGTGGAGCAGTAGTAACGGGAATTGGGGATCAGAGAAATGCCATAAGTAGATCATAGGTGAGCTAGAGTAGGAAGGGGAAGTGCGGACCAGGTTTGGGGGTAGCCAGAGATGGTAAGTGGAATACTGTGTATGCCCAACGACTGAAATGAACAGTGCAGGAGAAGACTCCAAAGGCAGTTGAACCCGGGTTCGCCGAATGCTAAATGGAACTTGTGTTGGTCCTAGAAGGCATGGGGAACCGCCAGAACGTTCTTGAGCAGTATAATGGCACAGTTTATCCTGTGCTTTTAAGAATATTGTTCTGTCACGTTTGGAGGCTGGCTTACAAGGGGAGAGATGAGGTGAGACCACCAGTTAGCCGGCTGTTCTAGCACAGTGACTTGGTAGTTGGTTGGAGTCAAGGATGGTACCAAGGGTGCTCCCTTGTGTGATGACAGGGATGCTGGATGTATCCTCGGCAGAGACGGGATTGTTTGGGGCCCAGTTCAAAATGTCTAGTATGCAGCTTGGTGTGGGGATGGAGATGAGGGCCTAAAATGATTTTCAGATTTGGGAGTCATCTCCACAGAGATGATAATTAAACTCCAGAGGCTGATTAGGTTTCCAAGTAAGAAAATACAGAGATTTAAGAAGGCCTAGAACAGTCTTGAAATACACCCAGTTAGGAGCAGGATATGTGTGCCATATGGCACGAAACAGTGCCATGAAAACCCAGAGAGGAGAAAGTATCCCAATTGATAATGTGATTGTGTCAGTTAGTCCGAGAAGTCAGAAAGGGGCAAGGATTGAGAAGCAGTTATCAGATCATATCTGGCAAATAGGAGATCACTGGTAACCTGGGAAAGAGTACTTCCAGTTGAATGATGAGATTAGAAGCTGTAATTGTAGAAGAAATGGATAGACAGACTTTTTTAGGAATTTGTGAAAAGAAGGAGAAATATAGGACAGTATCTTGGGGGAGGGATGTTGAGGCCTAATGAGGTTTGTTTGGTTTTTTAAAAGTATTGAGAGGCCTGGGTAGGTTTGTAGGCAACAGGAAAGGAACCTGCAGGGGAAGACTGAAGATGTGAGAAGGTAGTGATGGAGTAGAGGCAGATACAGGAGCAGGCAGGAGGGAATGGGATCAAACATACAAGAGAGTGATCTCTTTGTCACCCGGTGGAATAAAGAAAATGAAGATGTCCGGGAGAGAAGAGGGAGCTCGTAGTGAACCGCTTTTATTTTCTGGAAAGTATAGGGCACCAGCTTTTGCTTAGGTGTGGGGAGGAAGCAGTGTGGGAGGCTGGAACAGCTCCTACCCTGACATTTGTGGTCAAGAAGGCATCAAAACAGCTTTCTTCTTCCTTATTAAATGAGGTCCACATTCCTGCACTTCTACAACAGGAACTTGGAATCAGTTATAAATTAGTAGAAAAACACTAGATTCATGTTGTTTCGGACATATGACCATTCTAAAGTGTACATTTTCTCCCTCCCCTCATCAAGCTGACACTTCCTCCGTGGCCCATATATCGCCGACACCCCCTCAAATGGCTCCCTGTTCAAGACTCAGGCTCAGACGACAAGAAACCAGGAGAGAAAAAAACAAAAAGGCATCCTAAAAATAACTGAAACATGTCACATGGTTCAACCTTACAACACTCATTCTGTTCTTTGTGAAATAACTGAATTTGTCGTTTCCAAAATGCAAAATAAAAGTTCCAAAATTATTATTGCAAAGCTGTACTTAGAATTTGTTCTCTGTTGTTTCCTAAAAACAAATGGGTTTTGTTCATAAACATTTTGGCTGCAGGCTTCATAAACTTCCTGTGGAATGAAGGAAATTGTTGTTGGGAGCTCACTGGTATGTCATACGTAGATTATTGCAATTAACTCTTTTATAAACTCCACTTTGAATAATTAACAGTTCCGTGCTGTGTTTTTTCAGTAAAACAAAGCTGCTCCAGGACTATGTTGATTAAAGGGCCTTTTGTGTGCAGTAAGTAGGGAAGAATAAAAAACAGTTTTTTTGTGAATGAAAGTTGACCTGTATTCCAGTATTTTCAGTTTGACTCGTATTTTGTGGTTGATAGTTCAAAATAAAGCTTTTAAAATATTTTTGTTAACATGGAACTCCCCTAAATGATCAGTCACTCTCAGTAACCCACTAATTATTCTGAGCATTAACCAAGTGGCATTCTGGGATCTATGACTTAGTAAAATATGCTGCTTTTATAGTCCATTTCTAACTGCTTATTAACCAATGCCACTGGCATATAGAAGGTACTGCATCCATGCTTTCTCTCGGACGTGAGCTAGAGAAATTAGAAAAATAATTCCAAGGAGCAAGAGGAGGCAGATGGATGGCATGAGGTCTAAAATGTTAACAGATGGGAAGTTAAAAGCCAAAGACTTCTACAGTTAAACTTCATTTTAAGGATGAGCTAATGGTTAGAAAAGTAGAAGTAATTATTATTATGCTATAAGTTTTTAAATCAAACAACAAAGCTCTTCAGTTTTTCAGCCTTAGCAACATCTGGTTGTAAAGTAATAAGCTAAGAATGGGAATGTTTACAAATCACAGAAACGATTCAAGTGATTTGCTTCCGGTCATCTTACTGGCTGTGGACTAAGGAGTCTCTTAATAGAATACAAAAACGATAATGGTAAGCTGGAGAGTAATCAATTGCTACACAATTTCACTTTTGTTTTAAACAGATTTGCATTAAATATCTATGTGCAAAGCAATGCATTAGGTGCTGGGGAAGACAGTGCAGTACACCAGGATGTTTAATCTGAAGAAAAGACCTGGAGGAAGACAGAGCTGCCTGCAGATCCTGGAAGAGAGAACATTAGTCTCTATAGTTCCTAAAGACAGACTGAGAACCAACAGATAAATGCTGGAGGTAGGTAGATGTCATTTCCATATAAGAAAACTACAGCTGTCTTGAAACAGAATAATAGGTCTCATAGGACAGGAAGCTCTCCATGCTGGAATTAAAGGAAAGGCTAAGTGACCATCTCTCAACATATAGAAAAGATTATTTTCATGGAGGGAAGGCTGAACTAGATGACACCATCAGAAGGGCCTTGGAGAAGACCTCTGAAAGAAGAGGGAACTGCAGTTCTAAATCCTGGGTCTAGAGACCCAGGAAACTGGGAATTAGTAACCTTACTCTACATAAGCGTGATAAAGATGTTGTTAGAATGAGCAGATAAACAAAGAGCCAGAGCTGGAGAAGCTGGGTATTTGAAGATGGAAAGCACCTTTAAGAGCACCTATTTCAATTCGATTTTTAAAACATGGAAAGAGAGCTAAGATGAAGATGTGACCAACTTCCTAAGGCGGTTTTACCACAGCAGCAAGTAAACAGTAAGCAACAGTGTGTTAATGTATGGATTTAACTATACCTGTTCTCCATTTCCTTCCAGATCTGATGCTATTTTCACACCATAATGCTTCCTTCATAGTTTCTTTAAATTGTAGGACAGTAGGACTAGTGCTATTAGTAAAATTTAGGTCACTCATATCAGAATTGTGGTTTATAAATTGTAAAAGTATTAAAACAACATATTGGAAATCTGACTCTTATTTTTACTATCTATAAGATAGGGGCTTAGGAAAATACAGTATAATTTAATACCACTTGGCTTCAGGCCCCTAAATGGAGCAAAGTTGTCATTTATGAAACCAAGAGCCATGCTTTAATATAGCAGACTCTACAGTTAGGGAAAAAGTAGAAGTGGAAGAGAATGCAATATTTCAATGTCCTTCTTAGTATTTAAAGTGGTAAGTAAATTTCAAAATCTACAAAACAGAAAAATGTCACCAAGTCAATATTAAAATGTTAGCATTTCTCTAATGCAGTTCCTATTTACATAAGATTAAGGCTTATAAAGATTTTTCCCTATAAGCCTTTGAGGTAGGTAGTTTAAGTATTATCTGTTTTACAACAGATGAGGAAACTGACAGGGTGATATGACTACAAAGTGTCAAACAGGATTTGAAGCCAAGTAGTCTGATCCAAGTCCTGTGTAGAGGGCCAGTACTGATGGCATCCAGAATGTGAGATACTGTCCAGGCCTTACTTGAGACTTGTACTAACATGAGGGCTGACATCAGGAAAATTGGCCTTGATATGCAAGGATGAGAATATCCAGACCCCTGCCTGTGTACCCCAAGGCTGTCTTGCCAGAGGAACCAGATTAGAAAGTATTAGAAGTAAACTAAAAACATTCTCATGGGAATAACCTTGCTTGCTTGAATGTTCTCCTAGGAATAACCCTGCTAGCTTACCTGTACCAACCCTTACCCTCAGATTAATAAACGAGAGCTGTTCTTTACTCTCTCCGCCTGGGCCTTGTCTTTTCTTCTTTCACAATTTCTCAGCATTCACAACTGGCAACCCCCGTGGCAGTCCTGTGCATTTTCCACTACACCAAAAATTTACTTAACAAAACTTATTTTACAAAATGCTGTTTATTTACTTCATGGTAATTTTACCTGTTATAAAAAACAATTACTAAAATATACAAAGTAGACCTTTAAAACATGGAGGGATATGTCAAGATACCAAAAAAGCAACCAAATGGAATACGAAGGGAGACTATGCAAGAAAGCTGAATTCTCTATTTCAAGAGATATAAAATGCCACAAATTCAGCTCAAAAGCACCTGAATTTTACTTACAAATTATTTCATTCCAAAAGGAATTAGTACTCAGGTATGTTTTGGCTGATGAAAAAATGAATTAAACAAAGCCAGTATATAAATATACTGAATAAATAAGCCAAAAGCACAACTTAAATAGGTTCAGTTCTGCAAGCATCTTCTTCAAACTAAATGCAGTTTAATTTTTAAACTTGTAAGTATGTAAAAATTTATGTACAGCTCCATTCTTCAAATTTATAAAGATCATGCACCGACTTCAAATTATCAGCTACTGTAGTGTTTACTAATATCCCCACCATATGTTTATCAGGCATATCATGTAAAGCCATTTGTTACACTACTGTAGCCACCGAGAAAGCCCTGTTCTTACACTGATAGCACTACTGGTAGGTTTGGACTATTTTAGAAGAAATCCTGGATATACAATGGTTTCAGGCTGCTTAACCAAACAAGTTTCATGTAAAACATGAAATACTTTTCCCCCAATGTGGTACCTATTTATTTTTTTAAAAGCCTCTTCCTAAACCAGTAAAACTGGTCCTTAACTACCCAGCATTCATTCATATCCATTTTTATACTCTTGCAAAACACAAAAATCCCAGAAAAACAGGCACAGCCAAATTCAATGGCCGCCAATCTGGTATGTTTGGTTGAGGTAATCCTTTCAGGGGAAAAAACTGAACCAAACCACCTTTAAAAATAGGTCTTCAGTTTTGACAGAAGATTAATAGGACAAGTGCTCAAAAATTCACATTTTCTTCAAAAAATTTCAGCAGTCGAGCTTTTGTGCTATAATTTACATATTTTTCACCCAAATGCTCCTGCAAACGCACCTATGTGAAACAAAGAGAAATCATTATGAAAAATGTGCATACCAGATGACATTATTACAAATATAAGCCAAAGTATTACCAATTTTAACGCTACAGCGGATAGCAATCTGGCCTCAAAGTTCACAAGAACTAGGCTGAAGTCTCACTTCTGACGTATTGGTTTTGTCACTCTTGGCGTGTGTGTGTGTCTACTGAAAAATATTGTAACCTTCCCTCAAATTTTATATAAGTCATATTTGGGAGGAGGGGAAGCCTAAGTCAATATGCAGACCAATTCAGTCTTGAGTATCTACTACATGCAAGGTGCAATGGATGCTCTGCAGGGGGAAATAAAGTTTATGTAAACTGATCTTTAAGCAGATCATCCAGAACTATCTATATACTTACCTCTCTCTTCAGTTCATCATCTTCTTCCATGAGATCATATACTTTCTCCAAAAGCTTCACTCCCAACCCCTGAATTACATCAGCTCTCAGAACTTCAATCATTCTTCTGATCTTTTCAGAACCAGACACAACAGCTAAAAAATAAGACACAGGCAGTAATAACCTTTATACACTCCATAACAAGAAGAATGCAATACATTTATCTTAAGTTACCCATAAAAAATACTTTAAGCTTTAATGAATTATTATATTCTACTTATTGAGTACAATTTATAGGGCTCTATACCTGAGCTCTGTTCACAATGGAAATTTGTACACAAATGGTTTTTTATGCCTTATTGAATAAATGGAAAATTAAGTACCTGTACTGTGCTGAGATACAAATAGTGCCTGCTTGTGAGGGGCTCACATTCTAACGGGGGAGACAATGCGTACAGAAGGCTTCATTTGTAAGTCAGATGGAAATGACACAAGTAAGACATAGTAGCCCTCTTTATAATGCTTCCAGAGGTAATTACCAACCCCTAGTCACCAGATCCAAAGGAGATGAGCCTCACTTAAGAAAATTAGATACATTCAATTAAAAATCAAATCAGAGAAGTGAGTTTATATTACAAAGAAGCCTCTATAAATCAATCAATTAAGCATCTGCTTAATTTTCCATTGATTCAATAAAGGATAAAACCATTTGTGTGAGAGGGTACTGCTCAAGGATGACCACTAGGCTGTAAGCCTGAGGAACTGGAAGATGGCAGTACCCTCAACAGTAAGATGGAAGTTACGAAGAGGGGAAGATTTGGGAGGAAAGATAAGTTTCTGATGGGTTTGCCACAGGTTCCCTTAAATAGCAGGCTCACTTATCTTAAATAGGATATTATTTCAGAGAACACCTACTGCATCAAGCATGGAGTCATTTTCACTCAAATGAATTAAAATTTCATCTGTAACAAAGTAACATCAAATGTGCAAACTGATATTACACCACTTTGGTTTTCCAGTATTCTACCTTTAATAAAGAGATGCTTTCCAGTTTGCTTCAAAAGTAACAGTCACAGACCTGGAGAAAGTTCTTTAAGCCTAAGTTCCTCTGAATCCTCTTCAACCTTCCCATGCAAAATGAGTGTATCTTTGTATTTTCGATGAAGCCTAAACTCTGACATAGGAAGAAGTACTGGAAGATTCTCACAATTCTCTTTAGAATCCATTTTTAGTGTCTGAGTCATCAGCTGTACCAAATCATTCATTTCATTTGTATGACCTTTCCTGCAAAAGATTGCATTTATAATTAGTTTGGTTTTAGGAACTTTCATTAAAAATATAATATATGCATGTTCACTTTTTTTTGCTTTAATTAGACTTTAATGATTTTTTTAGGATTTTTTTCTATATCACTAGTTTCCTTCAAATTGCATTTTTTAAGACAAAAAAGGGAAAAACTGATCAGTACGTAAAGTTTGAAAAATATGTATAATATACAGTACTTGTACAGTATTCTGCAAAAGGATAAGAAGGAAGTGTCTTCTCATATCTTCTTTTAAACCATACTTGTTCTTTATAATTGTGGAACATTTACTTCTGATTTTTTTTTGCGATTCTTTCCATTTACATTATTATATTTATTATGTACACTGCTTTCTTGGTTCTCCTTACTTTGCTCTGCAGTAATTCATACAGATCTTTCCATGCTTTTGTATATTCATCACATACATCATTTCCTATAGCACAGTAATTGTTGATTACATTCATGTAACAATTTGCTTAGCTATCCCTCAAATACCCCCCTACCAATTCTTTTGGTATCACAAAAAGTGCTATTATTAATATTTTGGGGTCTAGGGAACATATTGTTTATTAATGATCTCCCTGGGAATAAGCCCAGCTCTGGACCAAAGCATACAGACATTTTAGCCACTTTATTTGCATAATTACAGTTTGCTTTCCAAAATGGTTTTTTCTAATTCAAAGCTACACCAGCAATATAGAATGTGTACATCCCACATCCCCTCCAGCATATACTATTCCCATCTTTTATCATCCTTGCCAATTTTCAGGATGTGGGGTAAAAATTCAGAGTTTTTTTGATTAACATTTCTCTTATTATGAGTGATTTGGATCATTTCATATTTTTAATAAGCTTTCAATTTTGGGTAGAATTGTTTGTTCATATCCTTTACCTACTTGTCTATTGAAGAATGACTACAGGTCTTTATATGTGTGTTTATATATATATATATATATATATGTTAATTGTTTATATATCATGGTAACTAAGATTTCTCTTTATTTGGTACAAAGATTTCCCCCTACTGATTTACTGCTTCGCTTCTTATCCTAGGTGCATTCATTTTGTTTGGCAGAAGCCTTTCAGTTTCATGTTAAATTCATCTATTTCATCTTTTGTGGTTGCCTCTAATACATCTCTTACCTATAGTGTGAGAAACACATGATTTGCTTCTCTTCTAATATTTTAATATTATGACTTTAATATTAAGGTCACCTTTACAATATTAATTTAACATTGAGGTTCATTTAGGATGTACTGTGAAATACAATAGAGGGTGTTAGCCTAAGCTTAATTTCTGTGAGACTATTTTCCAGTTTTCCCATCAGTTTTCTAACTAAATAGGCAGTTCTTTCCTAAATAACTTGTGTTTTCTACTTTTATCAGGCACTGAGTTAGGGAGTTCCATTGATTCTGATTCTCCTTTGCCCAGCCCTGGAACTCTCCCAAGGCTAAATCAAAGTATCCCTTTGATAATTTGATTTCTATAGCATTAAAACTCTAAATTAACTTTGGTATTATCATTTTTATTATATTGGCACAGCTTAGCAAGGGGCACTGAATATTCACTCTGCCATTTAAGCTCTTTATTTCTTTAAGAAGCACTCTGTAATTGAATCTATAAAAAAATTTTGTGTTTTGGTAAATTGATCTCCAGATATTTTATACATTGTACTTATTTGGATTAGAATTTCCCTATCACTGCCTCTTGGATTATGCTATTTACATATAGAAATGCTGTTGATTTTTAATGGCTTATTTTTGTAGCCTGCAATTTTGATAAAACTGGTTTCAATTAGAAGCTCTGTCAATTCCCTAAGTAAACTATCATATCAGCAGCAAACAGATAGTTTTATTTACTCTTTACCTAACTTAATGCCTTTAATTTCTTTCTCTTCTGCTATTGCTATCATTTCCAGAACTCTATTAAATAACAGTGGGGAAAGTAGCAGACATCCTTATTGTACTCCCACAGTTCTTGGGAAAGATTCTAATGTATTCTATTGTATATGATGCTAGCTTTTGGTTTTAGATACTTTTGATGATATTTTAACACTTTGTAGGATTTTTAGCAAAAATGAGTATTGTACTCTGTCAAAGGCTCTTTCCAAATGTACTGAAATAATCATATGGCTTTGGATATTTTTATTTTCAAAATAATTATGTTGTTTTCCTAATGTTGAACCATCCTTGCATCCCTGTTATAAATCCAACCCAGCTATGACAAATTATTTCTTTGATGAATTGCTATAGTCTATTTTTATTTAACATTTTGGAATCAATATTCATTAATGATATTGATTTATACAGTTGTTTTATGCTTTATCCTTCCCTGAATTAGGTTTCAAGACTCTATTTGTCTCATGTATAAATTATTAAATAATGTATATAAATCCCCTTACTTCACATTGCCAACCTTTGTTCTCCTCGTATTCTTTTTCTGGAGTCATCCTAGATGTTAGGTCAATTTTTATCTTTTATCCAATAGATCAGAGTTTTAGCAAAACCACCAGTATCTCAGTTCTTTTAAAATCTATTTCTTCAACTCTAGGTCCAGGTGTGTGAGTCTCTGTCCCTTTTATAAACTCTACTCCCACTGGGCCTACTCCGGGATGTCCAGCCTGTAAACAACTTGCTATTGCATCCCTCATCCAAGTCTTTTTGGGTATGAAACTGAAACATTAAGCTAAAGGTATTATGGTGGACACAGAGTCATATGAGTAGGATAATTTAGGTGCAATTATCTGAAGCAGGGAAGAAACCAATGACCTTTCACAGTCTTATGATTACCATTTCCAATTTAATACCTATTTTTAATTTTATATTTATCACAGTCACAGATTATTTTATTTTTTATTAATTATTATTATTCAAGGAAAAAACTAGCAGCTTGAAAGTTATACAATCAAAATCACCAAGTTTGGTCCCAGAGAAGAAATGAGAAAATGCAGCTTTCTCCTTTTAGTAAAGAAGTGGATGGTAAGGAGTAAGAATTATGGGTGTAGAATGTTGTATAAGCTATTACAAGGTTTACTGTTGGCTGTTTTTGCTGAATTTTTTTTTAATTTTTGTTACAAGAGAAAGCTCCCTGACGGAGGGATTTGAAGGGTGATAATCAGGAATGAATATGATATAAAAGCATCATTAAAATGTGCTTTAAAAAAGCTGCTCTGCTAGCAGGCTAGGACAAAATTGCCCTCAATTTACTCTGTAGAAAAAAGCCTTCTTCTAGGGGAATAAAGGTACACAGACTCCGATGCATTCGCTAGTTTCACAATTAAGGTAGAACACAATTTAAGACACAGATATGCACTGGCGTATTTGGATTAACCTGTGGAGGGAGGTTAGAAAAGTATACCTACCCTTCCTTGGAATCTCCATCTGACTTATCAGTCGAACTTGTAGAAGAACTTAACTCATCCTCACACAGACAATGAACTAATTTCTTTTCCTATTGGCAAAACAAAATTCTCAGTCATTACATATCCAAAATGCAATTATATAAAAGTCTTAAGCTGAAGCAACATATATCTATCTAGCTACAATTTAACTCTTCTGATAGGATTCATTATTTTTATTAGTAAATTCATCCAGAGTCCCATGTTTGAAACCTTAGTGTTCTATACTGGACTCTTCCCTCCCTCACCCTTCATATCCAGTTAGTTACAAGGTCCACTCATCTTTACCTAGGCAACCTCTCTTATGTCCAACTCTTCCTTTCTTTCTGCTGCCATCATCTAGGCACAGACCTCCAGTAATAACACTCACCTGAACAATTATATCTGCTTCCTTTCAAGATTTCCTGTCTTTACTCCTCCTTCCAAAGTATCCTTTTCTCATTACTTTGCAGTCATATAAAAAGTCTGCAGTGGCTCTCTATTATCTAAAACTCCTTAGTCTGGAATTCAAAGTCCTCCCCCTCTAGCCTAATACTGGTACCCCCTCCAAATACTCTAGATTATAGACCAATTCAGTGACCTGCCACCGTAAAGAACCTGCATCTCCTTCCTCCAGGCCTCTGCTCATGCCTGGAATTCCTACTCACATTTTTTTTTCTCTCCTACCTTCCTTTTAAAGTCTAAAACTCACAGGGCAACTCCTATGAAACTTTCCTTATATTCTTGTCTTGTTGCAGCACTTTATGGGAGTTGTGTAGCTACATATTACAGCTATGTGCATTTGTATCTTATTTCCCTAGACCTTAAGTTTCATGAAGCCCTTAACTTCAGGAGCTTCAGCAGCCCCTAGGATAGTGTTCTATAAACAAATGAATGCTTAATACATATTTATTGAAGAGGACAGGAATTATTTTGTAAACAAAATTCTTTACTAAATTGCAAACTAAAGCCCTTTTCACCCAGATCAAAAGTGAAGCCTGAAGGGCAGCACACTGAGCTCCCATAATGCCTTGGGGAAAATCAACCCTAAAGAAGCCTCTTCAGTACATGGCCTTGGCTTACTAGACTAAGCATCGAATTCTTACCACGAAATGGCAGTTAAAGCTTGATTATGATGCAAGTGCATGTCAGAAGGAAGCCTGAATGTACTGAGTGCATTCAAACCTGTGATCCGATTAGGGCTTAGGTCAGTCTGAATTACTGAAACATCTTAACAACAGTTTTAAAGAAATGAAACCGTATAATTCTCAAACATAAGTAAGCCTTGTTTTTCACCATAACATGAACTGTCAAGAGATTAGAATGGCAAAAAACTGCTCTTTCCTCTACGTGTCGTTATTCAATTAGAAAGTTTCTCCCAAGTCAAGAAATCTGTAATTACTCTTGTCTCCCACTAGATGACACTCATGCCTCACAAGTAAGGAAAAAGAATGTCCAAGTTTTATTACAAACCTACCAAAAAGAAGAATGTGCAAGAGACTGATAGTGAAATGAGAAAACAAGGGATTTTTTTTTTGCCAGTTAGATGGGCATATTGGTAAAGTGAATGTGTGTGTTTACATGTATGTACCAAGAATCAAGCTAACAAAGTTACTACCTTGCATTACTTGTTTTAGTGATGTTATCAGCATATGAATTAGTTGTGTATGAATATATTTTAAAATTTGCTCCCTTAGTTCCAATATCATCACTTTCAATAAATAAAAATTTTATTAAGTGCCTACTATGTGTAGGGATAGAAAGACAAAAATTAAACAGTATCTGCCCTCAGGGAATTTATATTCAATTGGAGAAGATAGCATGTGCACATATAAGTATATGCAAAATCTAGGGTTTGGTTATAGCCCAGGGCTGGCCTGGTGATTTCACTGGCAAAGGGAACTCCCAGGGAGGTATTTCCTTCCTAATGCAGGGTAGCAACTTCTCTGCCATTCAGTGTTTAAAGGGTGGCTGAGAGCAGCTAGAGCCACCCTCCGGCTCTATGGTCAGCTCCTCAGCTGTCTGGGCACTTGGCCATATAGCTTCTGACTTATATGGCACCCCCCCCCCCCCATTCAAGTTTATTCAGTAAAATGAATGAACAGAAGCTCATGATGGTAATGATAGAAAACAGATATAAGGCAACTGGGGGCTACAGGTAAGGCGCTAGCAGCCAGGGAGTGGAAGGATCAGGAAAGACTTCATATATCAGGTGATACTTGAGGTATAAGGGAAGCAATGTATCCTACGCTCCCTAAGTGAAAAACAAAAGGCTGATGTCAGGCAGAAAGACAAGAAATCCAAAGGCAAGAGTGTTACATGCAACAAAAAGCAAGAAGGTCAAAATCTTCCTGCACCACAGTGTGTGTGTGGAGAATGTATATGTAATATGACTAGGAAGGCAAGTTGGAGTCATATTATAAAGGGTTTAAATGCCAGACAGGAGTTTCTATTTGAGCCCAGAGGTTTACAGAGTTTACAGACATGGTCAAACCTGCACTTAAGCAAATACTAGGCAGCTGTGTGGAGGATGGATTGGAAAGAGGAGGGAAGTGAAGCAGGAAGACCAACCGGGGATCTCTGCTATAGGTGAGGTAAGAAGTGATAAAAGACTGAACTGGGATAGTGACCATATGAATAGAAAGGACACAGGTGGGAGAGGGAAGAAGAGGGAAGCAGAAATGATAAGACTTGGCAACTGTCATATGTGAGGTGATAATGAGGAGTTAGTGGTGACACCAAGGTCATGAACCTGGATACTGACGTCCTCAACGAGGATAAGGAACTGTGGAACAGGGACACATTTTGAAGAGAAACATAAAACTTTGGATATGTTGATTTTGAGATCTCTGTATCTAGTTCAAAATATGCCAAAGACAGTTGGTGATATCAGAGTGATGAGATATTTAGATACGGGGATCATTTGCATACGGATGATACTCAAATCCATGGGATCTGAAGAGGTCACCAAGTGAGAAAGTAGAGTGAAGGGGGCATGTGGAACACCTCAAGTAATGGGGCTGGTGATCCAACAAAGGAGATTCAGGAGGGCTCAGACAGGAAAACAAGGAGAGAACCCAGAAAGAAGAGTGTATCCAGGAGGACATATGAGTGTATCCAGGAGGGACGAGAGTCAAGAAATATGGGGACTGTGAAAAAGCCATCACATTTGGCAGTTCAGAGGTTACAAAGCGGACTGCCAAGGGGCTGAGAAAGGAGCCAGGGAAAGGGGAGGCAACAAAAGTAAACAGCTTTTTCTGGAAGTCTGATTAGGAAGGAGAGCGATGTGATAGCTTAAAAGGATAATATAGGCTAAATCAGTTTTTTTTTAAGGACGGGGAGGCCCAGGTATATTTGTAGACAGCTGGAAACGAGCCAACAGGTAGGAAGAGACTGAAAATTTGAAAAAGAGGCGATTGTGGGGGCAATCTGCAGGGAAAGACAGGAAAGGAAGAGAACCAGGTTAGGCCCTGACAAGAAGGGTTACTTCTTTCTCATCAGAAATTGCACTTAAGAGGAAAGGACCTCTAATTATTACTTAGCAAACAAAGCAAACTTTATCCTGGTCTCCTCTAACTTAATGGAATTCACACTAATGAGGTTTTATGCTAAAAAAAATGAATTTAAACATTTCCAAATTAAGGAATGTGGCTTGTGGCTTACCTGAGAGGTATCCACATCTGAATATAACTGATGAGCAATTATGTGCTCATCTTCTACGTGCAACTTCATTCTTTCTCCTGCGTCCAGAGAGCCTCTTCTCACTGAAGGACCTGAAAAAGCTATCAAAGGCCGGTTGGTTTCAAACTAGGGACAATCAGACAGAATAGGAAGGAGCTAGGAGAAAGCACTGGCCTTGGACTCAAAGAATCATAGACTTATGTGCCTTAGAAGCTGTCTAGCACAACCCCTTCATTTTACAGAAGAGGAAACTGAGACTCAGAGAACTACAGAAGACTCAGATCTGAATATCTGGCATGACACTAGCCATTTGGTTACAAGTAAAAGCAGTTAACTTCTGAGTCTTGGTTGTCTTATTTGTAAAATGGGGATATTTCTACTACTCATCCCAAGAGTCATGTTGCCCTCTGTAAATCCCTACATAAATGTTATCTGTTTAAACATCTTCCTCATTTTATTAATAATTCCTAGCTATGGACCACCGTCCCTAATGGCCTTAACTATCCATTCATGTTCTTGAGCACAAGGGATTGAACCTAAGTTAAGACAAAGTTTAAAAATGGAAACACAATAAAAATTCACTTGAAAAACTAATGTTATACTTACTTATGGAACTACATTCTTCCAAACCAAAAACAGGTATGGATTATGTTGACTACCTAAAATACTTTGTACTAGTCAGAATCCTAAACTGGAACTTAAAAGTTCCTATAACTCATCAAGTATGATTTCTTTTCTTCATATCTTCACACAGAAAAAAATTAAATAGATGTACTCGCTCCCCCACCCTTCATCTCAGGGTTAAGGGAGGGAGAAAAGCTCTTACCAGTGGGAAATATCTCTTCCTGTGACCGCTTTAGTCTCCTCCTTTCTCTGGCAGATAGAGGTCGATCCTTTTAAGAAATGAGAGTTAAGAGTTATTCCATCACGAGCACACGAAAATATTCTGCACCAACCTTCAAGGGGCACTTTGAAATCAGCCTCTCTCAATGTCAAAGCTATTGCAGCTAGGCACACATACTTAGGAGGTTTGCAAAAGAATAGTCTTCCTTAATTTCAAATTTTTATATTGAAAGTAGAAGGGGACCTGAAACAAGGGAGCTGCTTGACTGCTCAACTAAGTAATCCCAGAGGCCACCATTCCATAATTTGCCAATGTTCTTTCTCATTATGGAATTGAGATACTTTTTCATCTTTCAGTCAACTATTCTGCAAACCAAGGCTAGGAGAATAATAGTACATTTTCTCATAGCAGCTTAAGTTTTACAAAATGCTTTTCCTGTAAATACTGTAAGGTAGATATGGTATTATTATCATCATTTTATAGCTGAAGAAACAGGATTGTGTGAGTTGCTTTCAGTCACACAACTATTAAGTGCAAGCAGGATTCAAAGTCTTTTGCCCCTAAGTCTAATGTTCCTTCCACTATACTAAGCTGTCCTCAGCTCCACAATTTACCCTGATTCTTACATCAAAAAGCATTACAAAGGCTAAGTCAATGTCAAAAAATGCCTTCAAACCTTGGAGGATGTTATTGCACTGCTTCTTGAACTGTCCACAGACACCATCACTTCTGTGCTATGTTTATCAGCATCCCTATGTGTCATCTTCTCAATTACTTTACTAGCAATGGGAGGAGAAGGCAAAGGTCTAGGAGGCACTTCCTGGAACTTAAAAAAAAAAAGAAAATATAAGACAAATTCAGCTTCATATTCCTTTCTTTTTACTTCATAATTCCCCAAAACTGTTTTCCAAAAGCTTGCTTTAAAAAGCTGAAAATGTTTATATTTTTACAAAAATAATCCACCCAATATTAGCCATTCTCTAAGAAGCCTACAAGGAAGAATATTAGGGGAAACTCCATCAAGAAGTCAGCCATCTCCACTTAAGAAGAAACTTAATTATCAACACCTCACTAAAGACAACTGCACATTTAGCCTTTCTGGCCTATTCCCTTGCACACCCAAAATGATTTTCCCATCTTCTCTCAAAAGGAAACGCTTCCCCTACTATGTGTAACTGGTTCATATTTTAAAACTAATTTTAGCATGTCATCTTTTCCAAATAATTCCTGCTCTTCTGTTGATAGTATTTATGGGCAACTGTTAATTTAACTGAAGCTAAAACAACTTATCCAAAGCTTATCATAGATGAGACAAGTTTCTTACTTTGAGAATTTGTAATTTTATCAGTGGAGATGCTGCCTCCTGTGATTCAGATCACAGTCCCTTTTTATCCTAGTAGGTAGTCTTCAAAGAATTGCCATAACCCCTAGCAATACCACATTTCAAACTATATTACAAAGGGATAATCATGAAAACAGTCTGGTACTGGTTAAGAAATACAGTGGTGAATCAGTGGAACAGATTAGGTACACAATACATAGGAGTAAATGACCCTAGTAATCTAGTATCTGATAAACCCAAAGATCCAAGTTTTTGGGGTAAGAACTCAGCATTTAACAAAAATTGCTGGGAAGACTGTAGAAAATTTTGGCAGAAAACAACTCGAACTGTACACCAAGAAAAGGTCAAAATGAGTAGATGATTTAAACATAAAAGGTGGTATCAAATAAAGTCGGGGAATATGGGAAAATGTACCTGTCAGATCTGTGGATAAAGGAAGAGCTCATGACTGTACAAGACATGGAGAGGCTCATGGTAAGTAAAATGTATTTTGATTAAATGAAATTAAAGAGGTTTCACACAAACAAAACCAATGTTGCCAAAATTAGGAAAGCAGGAAACGGAAAAAATTTTTTACAGCAACTTTCTTTGATAAAGGCCTCATTTCTCAAATATATAGGAAACCAAGTCAGATTTCTAAAAATAAGAGTCATTCCCTAATTGATAAATCGTCAAAGGTTATGAACAGGCAGTTTTCAGAAGAAGACATCAAAGCTACCAATAATAACATGAAAAAAGTGCTCTAAGTCACTATTGATTATAAAAATGCAAATTAAAACAACTCCAAGGTACCACTTCACACCTATTGAATTGAAATAAAAAGAAAAGGTGGGGTGGTTGGACGGGTTGTGGGGTTGTGGAAAAATAAGGACACTTAACGCATTGTTAGTGAAGTTGTGAAATGGTCCGACTATTGTAGAGAACAATTGAGAACTATGCCCAAAGGGCTATAAAACTTGATGCACACCCTTTGACTCAGAAACACCACTACTAAGGTCTGTATCCCAAAGAGATCAAAAAAAAGAAAAAAGGATCTATCTGTACAAAAATATAGCATTTTCGTAGTGGCAAAAATTGGAAATTAAGGGGATGCCCATCAATTGGAGAATAGCCAAATGTGGTATATCGCTGTGATGGAATACTACTGAGTTGTAAGAAATGACCCAGCAGGATGGTTTCAGAAAAACCTAGGAAGACTTTTAAATGACGTGAGCAGAAGAACACTGTACAAAGCAGCAGCAATGGTGTGAAAGACTTAGCTACTCTAATCAATGATCCAGGACAATTCTGAAGGACTATGATAAAAAATGCTGTCTACGTGCAGAGAGAGAACTGATGAACTCTCAGTGTAGATTGAAGCATATTTTTTTTCACTTTTTAAATTTTTCTTGGTTTTGTATGTTTTCTTTTGCCACACAGCTTATATGAAAATATTTTGCATGACTTCATGTGTATAATCAGTATCATGCTGCTTACCTTCTCAATGGTGTAGGAAAGAGGGAGAGAATTTGGAACTGAAAATTTTTAAAAAGTGTATGTAAAAAATATTTTAATATAACTGGGAAATATTTAACAAAATAAATTTAAAATACACATGTATGTGTGTGCATGTGCATGTGTGTTAATATAGTTTAAAGAGTTGCCAAGACCAAAAACTGTATCCTTCTGAGTTCATCATGGTAATGAGCCTCTAGAGACCAGGCTGGTCCTCAGATGGACAAAATCCAGTCCATTACCAGGAGTAGATGCGAAATATTTTCAGCTTGGAGAACCTATCAAAACTTCTTCTCTGAAAAATTCAGTTTCCTTCACACCACAAGGAAGCAGTGGAGTATACAACTTTTGTGTGGTTTTGAAAATTTCCCTGTTAAATATACATGACAAATATATTATCCCAAAGAAGTTTCTGCCTACCTGTCCATTATCTCTATTTCGTTCAACTCGTTCCCTTCTTCTCTGCCTTCGTTGCTGGGAATGGAAGGGCTCAGACACAGAATGATGGGGCTGTAAGTATGGGTTGAGTCTATCCTAAAAATGAAAAAAATTTCTCATATCCATGGAATGAAATGGGATTTTGGTCTTCTAAATGGCTAAGACTTCTCAGTTCACATTCAAAAAAATGCTCCTGGGGCTCAGAAGAAACAAATTTGCTTTGACACATGTAGAAATTATGAAAATAAATGTCTACTCTGAACTATAATCAAAACAATATCAGTTTACTCTATTCCAATTCAGAATTCTTTGTTTCTCTTTGAGAACTGATTATTCTGGACTACTTGTTTCCTGAATGCCACTTTCCATCCATTTCCCACATCTGTGCATATGCACAGGACCATCCTGAGAATGCACTGTCTTCACTTCAACACCAGAGAATGCAGATGTCTCTTCAAGGTTTAGTTCAGGGGTCTCTGATCTCCTCAGCTGTTAGTGCTTGTTTGCTCTTGCGCTCGTGCATTCTCACTCTCTCTCTCTCTCTCTCTCCATTTCTCTCACTGTGGGTGCACTTTCTGTTGCCTAATCAAATCCCTGGTTTTGAAGGGAAAGGAAAATTTTCTTTCTGTCTTAGTATCCTCAGCACTTAGTGCAGTCCCATCTATTAAATAAACATTTGTTGAACTTAACTAAACTCTTCGGGCTAAGAATTTTCTATAACTTTTTAATGGAAAAAATAATTGTAAATAGGTGGTTCAGCAAAACACCACTTGTTTCTTTTAAACTAAAATTTAGCTCCTGATAAAAACCAGTGATTTGGATGCAAATATATAACCTACTTTCAAGAATTTAATTTAATACATAAAAAAGCCTTCTTTCAGTACTTCCGTGGAAAAACTTTCAGGTATAAAAATCTCCAGATGCAGAGGATTCAATTTAGATAATTATATAAAGAATCAATGCACATCTTATCCAGAAAAAAATGGATAAGCAATGCACTTCCCTCTCTTCTTTGGGGAGCTATGAATGTGGAACTATATTTACTTTCAGACGTGGCTGAGAAATTGCTTCATTTTGCTGAACTAATTTTTTTCTTTTTTCTTTTGTGTTACAAGGAAAGGCTTACTGGGTAAAAGGTGAGGAAAGATGTATTCAGAAATGAAGGTAATACAAAAACAAAATATATCTCCAAAATTACAAATGAAAAAATATTTAGTTGAAAGATAATAAATTAAAATAAAATAGTCTTGTACCAAATTTACTATTACAATATCTGTGCTTTCTAATAACCAAGACTATGGGACATTGCTATTTTGATAAAAAAAATTTTTGAAAAGTAAATAATTCAACATTAACACAAGATAAGGTTGACCTATGAAGTAAAGTTAGCATTTAACGAACAATTTCACATCTACTAGCAACCAACAAACTATAAAAGCACAAAAAAATATCTTTCTATGTCTCTTTTGTCACTGTATTCAATATCAGACAGAGAATAGTCATAAAAGATGAAAAGCTACAGTGATTTTTTCAAAACTTATAAACTACTTCACCAGGAATTAAATAAGATCAAATCAGCTGATCAAATTCTAAAGAGGGAAAAAACCATTATTTATCAGTAGGAACAAGTAAGATATGTTCACTAGAAGGTTGAAAGGCTTACCAGGACAACAGGAACAAATGGTGCTAAGAGCTTTTCAGTGGAGTCCAAACTATCCTGAAACAAGATTTTGCATTTTCATGAACAAACAAAACCCAGAAAAATAAAAGCAGCTTCAAATTGGTAATGAAAGTAGCTCTCAAAACTTATGTGAATGTAATGTTACAGTCAATTATGGAATAAGAATTATAATTTTAGTCCTATATTTCACTTCTTCAAAATCCCTTGGTAACAACTTTTAAAAGTCTTTCCCTCACTTTCACTTCACCTTTCCAAGTCTTAATCTTTTGAGAACTTCTTTTTCTTAATTAAACAGTATAATCAATCTACTTTTGACTATATACCTTCTCCAGAAGCTGATCAAAACTTGCCCAAAGGGTGGTGAAAATGCACTGACGGCCAAGGAGAAAGTAACGTTAGAAAGTCAGAACTAGATAGTGAGGAACTGTGCAGGAGGGAGGGAGATGGAAAGGAGGTAAGGAAGACAGCAAGAGGGAGAGGGAGAATGGAAATCTAAGTAATTGTTAAGAGTTTCTCCCTCTTCACTGCCATCAGTGGTACAGAATAGGATAGAGATAGCTAAGAATCCCTTCACTCCAAATCCCTTGTTTTAGCTTTTATATAAAATAATATTTGGAATAGAGCTACGTAAGACAACTGGCATTAGATTCAACTAGTATACGTCCTACCATATTCTCAAACTGAGAGCTGATGCTGGCCAAAAGGCTCACCTGGTCTGCTGGCTTGAGGTCCTGGTGTAAGGGCTGCAGAAGTTTCATTGTATCATTCTCCTCATCAGTGATCTCACCTGAGGTCTCAGAGGGAGCTAGATTTTCAGGCTTCGTACTAAGCGTCTGTCCCTCTTCCTTCCCTGGGGCCACATTAAATTTAGCTTCTGGCTCCTCAGAACTGTTAGAATGCTTCAGTGTGTCACCTTGCAGTAAGCTGTCAGCCTTTGAGCTGTTCCCCTCAGTGGCAGGTAGGATATTAATATCCACCTTGCTGATTGTCGCTAAAGAATCTCCAGGGCTGTGCCGATCATCCTTGTTGGGATGGCTTTTAGGATCGTCTGAGCGGCAAGCATCCATGGGTCTATCCTGGGATAAATATTTTCCTTCAACCTGCAAACATGCTATAAGAATTACCATGGTACTAATATCTTAAGTGTTTTAACAATCCACATTATTTAACGTGTTCTAAATAAACTTCATTACCATGACAGCTTTTGAATGTGGTTTTAGAATAAATTCATTTTTTTAGAGAACATTTTTTAGCAAAGAACAAATATTTCACATAAACTGATACAATGATATGACAACCTATTATTCTAACAGCTGTTTTAAAATGCAGTCTTTTAATGGGGAACATACCTCTGTAGGTATCTTAGAAGGCTTTGAGCAATATTGCTGAGAGATGATCCTTTCAGTGTCTGATTCGGTTTTTACTGAAATAACTTCAGCAGCAGGTCTGATTTTAGGGTTACCATTTTTAATATGGTTTTTAGAAGTTCTCCTTCATAAAGAGGAAATACAGCAAATACATTAAAAACTTGCTGCAATCAATATGGTAAGACTCAAACCTTTGTTAATGCCTACTAGGTGCCATACCTTGTGCTAGGTGTGCTGGGGAAATAAAGACAAAAAAAGCAAAATGTATACTCTATTGGGGGGAAAAAAGTGCACATATCTGAAAATACAAAATACAGATAGTTTGGCTGGAATGTAGAGTATACGAGGGAGAGGGAACGTTAAAAATGTGTGTTAGACTATATTAAAAGAGCACACAAGTCACACCACCACTCCCATCCTGGGGTATCAGCTTCTCAAAATCTGTCTGCAGTCTTTATGAACCCCTGCAAGTGGCCTAAGACTTGGTGTGACATGGCAGAGAGTGTTCTGGATTTGCAGTTACAAGGAATGGGTTCCAATTTCATCTCTCTCTCTCTCACTCTAGATCCATGGGTAAGTCAATTAAGCTCTCCAAGTCTCAGGTGCATATATTAGTGCTAGAAAGGACCCCAGAAGTTGTCTGGTCCAGTTCCCTTATTTTGAGATAAAAAACCTGAGGTTCAGAGTAGTGAGCCATCCAATGTCACAAAGACAGGAGGCATGCCCATCCCTTCAAAATTTAATATAGGTTACACTGTGAGAGAGAGACCAAAGCTACAGATGAGACAAAATGGGAGCTTACTTTTCTGAAGGATCCCTCATGGGGTCATTCAGTCTGAAAATAACTTATTAGATCTGAACAAATCCTACACAGTCAAACAATTTAGTGTTTGTCTTGGCCCTTTGGGTTTTCAATTTTAACAAATAGAGATGAGTCAAAAGGTAAAAGACAAGAGAATTTAGTACCTGAGTCATTTGCTACAAAGATTTGGCTTTCGATGCCTACCTAGAGAAATATTCAAAATATGGATGCCTTACTTCACTACAACTATTAACATTTTAGCCCAGATTCTTGTATGGGAAATATCTTACGCCTTTGTGACTTCCAAAAACAAAGAAATGTGGCGTTTTATGTAGGGTTGCCTGAGTATGCTTCTCACAGAGGGTCTTTCCTCAGGCTTCTTGCACAACATGGTTCTTATCAGTTCTGCCAGTTGTGGGCTATAGTCCTTTGGCATTGGTGGCAACTATAGGGAGGAACAACAGGACAAATATGACTCAGTGTTGGCTGGAAGAAAGTAAATAATCCCCAACAGTATCCAACATGCATTTACAGCACATCTGGATAAGGTGGCAATGGTTAAGCCGTTTTAGAAGGACAAATTCAAATATTTACAATGTCATAATTTTTACATCTAGTCTATGAATAGTTTCATAAGATAATGGGAAGAGATGAGCTAGTCACGTGGAGAGGAGAAGGGATGAAAGATGGTAAGACGCAGTGTCCCCTGGTCCCTGGGACAGGAAGCCTTGCCCTCATGAAATGTATTGTTACCGAGAGGCTTGTTACAATGACATCCACGTAATACATAATAACATTTTCTGCAATTCTCAACTTGGGAATAGATACAAGTTGCTGCAGATCATGGTTATTGTACAACAAAAATAGGATCAAACTCAAAAGATGGATTATTTTCAATGGCCTTCATTTAATATCTACTTAATATCAAACTTTTTTATGGACCAGACACCCTCCCAAAGTTCCATCAAATCTATGACAGGGTACCTGTTTTCAAAAAACCACCCTATATATATGTGCACATATATAAATGTACGCACATATATGTAAATATAAATAAATACATACATATAAATATGAAAATATGTATACATATGTATGTTTTCTAAAGCCATTAAGCCAGCCTTGCCAATTGATGCTAAAAAGTATTATCAGTCCACTTTCCCTCCTCTAAACTCACTTCTTCCCATATGAGGTGCAAGTTTTTTCTACTCACTCAAAGTAAATGAATACTTACCCGGGACAAGTGGTTATTTGCAAAGTTGGGCTAAATAGATCTTGTTCCCAACACTAAATACAATCAGTTCTAGAGTTGTTTTACCTTTCCTTCAATAATTCGATAAACTAAAGAATTCATGTCTTTTGCATTGAAAGCATGTTTCAGTGTAGCCATTTCATAAACACAGCATCCCAAAGCCCAAACATCAGACTGGAAAGAGAAAAAAAAAGTGTCAGCATGGTTTCACTAAATGCTTCTTAATTTTTATAATAAAAGATTTTCCCTGTACAAATCTGAAGACAATTCTGCCCCTTTGTTCAATCTGGCTCTAAAAGAATGAACAATTAGAAAGCAGGGTAAGTTGATAGTGGTAGCCCTTCCCCACCTTATAGTTGTAGGGTTTGTTTGAGAATAATTCAGGACTCATGTAGTACGGTGTTCCGATGAGTGTACTGGCCATGTCATACTGATTTTCTAGCACTCGGGCAATCCCCAGATCGCCTACTTTGATGATGTTTGTTCTTGTTAAGAAGACATTCTGAGTTTTCAGATCTCGGTGAAGGATGTGTTTTTCATGTAAATACTACAAGAGAGAAAGAAAATTTCATTAGTAGCACATAAAAACCAAATTTAGATTATTCTTTTGGAGTTCCTTGGCTGTAAAGACACAACAAAATTTTTCTTTGTAATCATTATTATATAAAAGGCTTAATGTAAGAAAATCAAATCCCATACAGGTTTTCCCCAAAGACTCCACAATTTCTAGGCATATAGATTTATGACATGACTTTTCTTTTCAGGTAAGAAAGGACAATGGTTTTTTAAAAAGTTACCATGTTGGTATTACATAAACTCAGTTAAAACCATTCTATTTCTTCTCTCCAAAGGCAGGAAATATAATTTGTATTGGGGTAGATTTATATTTCAAGATAGCATCATAGATTTAGAGATAAAAAGAACCAGAGGAATCATCTAGTTCACTTTTATTTTACAAAGGGGACAAGAGAAGAAAATAACTTTCCCAAGGTCACACAGATAATAAGCAGCAGAAATGCTAAGATATATGCCTGGAACTTTTCCCAAGCCACTATGTTACCTCTGTTCTTTCCATTTTACAGATCAGGAAGCTAGGGCACAGTGTCAGAGCCACAACCAGAATTACCTGGAACTCAAATGTTTTAATTCTTGGCCCACAGTTACTTGCATTAGACTCAAGGTGGTAGAGTGAAGTAGAGAGATGAAGTTGGAGTCAGGAAGGCCTTTATTCCAATCTTCTCTCTGACATTTTCTGTGTGACAACAGGCAAATCACTTAGCTTCTGAACCTCAGCTTACTCATTTGTAAAATACAGACAATAATATTTAGAGGACCTCACAGGGTTACTGAGAAGCTTAAATCAAAGTGCTTTGCAAATGTGAAAGAGCTATTTTCTTTTTGGTCTGGCCATGGAAAGGTTCACTATAGAAGAGAGATGTGGGAATCCCCAAGGTCAACGTCCAAACAGGGCCACAGGTTCATTTCTGTTTACAGTGTCCTTGAAAATCTAGATGGGCCGTTCAAAAAAAATTTGCTCAGATCCAGAATCATGCTTTCGCAGTAGCTCACTTTCAAATTTGCATCTATTACATACAAGCTTATTTTTCTATTCTTAAATTGCTATATTCACCTGTAGGAGGAAGTCCAGACTTATACTTTCATATGTGTTACTTAATACCCCAAACCGTACTACCTTAAGATAGGGGAAGTGGATAACTGACGATGAATCTACGCATTATGTGGTCATAGAGATCCAGTCATTTCTATCAAAGCAAATTTTATTCCTAAGACAAATAAAGAACTGTGTATGAAATTTCTCCCTCATATTATCTTCTGTGACCTGAAAAGTTATGATTACAAATTTGTTCAGATAGAAATATCACTGGGATGGAAATGCAAAAACAGCTTTCTATGGTAAAAGTGATATCTAATATATCTGCCATTACTGGGGAAAATAAAAAGTTCTTTTATGTACTATAGTATCCTTTATTTTAAAGGATGGAAATATTTCACATATTTCCACTATAATAGATATTTCCCTATTTCCTTAAATGGTCTACATTAAACATTAACAATCATTTCTTCATGCCTGATACTATCATTAGGAATACTGATTACTGCATCATGCATTACTACTCAGAGGCCACACAAAATAAAATAGCCTGAGACTGCTGTAGTTTTTGAGTATAGGTGGCAGTGGTGGGGTGCAGTACATACAGCACTGGGTCTGGAATCAAGAAGACCTGAGTACAAATCCAGACTCTGGCACAAACTAGCCCTGTGACCTTCAGCAAGTCACTTCACCTCTACCTTCTTCAGTTTCCTCAATTGTAAAATGGGGATAATAACAGCACCCGTTTCCTAGGGTTGTTGTGAGGATCAACTGAGAAAGCATTTCTAAAGCATTGAGTCTAGTGCCCAGCACACTGCAGGTGCTCTGTAAATGCTAGCTGGTTTCATTTCATCTCTTTTTTTTATAGTTTTTATCTCTTTTCTAGCTGTCAGCTGCTATTTCCAGCTAATGTTCAGTGTACCTGTCACTAACAGCTTTCTTCCACCACCTTTCTAAGTTTTTGCCTCTATTCTGTTGGCCAGAGGGAAATCAGATAACCAAGCGTACTATAAGTGTGTCTAAGTTAAGAATCAGGAGTTTCTGAGGGAGGGCTTTCATAAAGAGCAGGAAGTTCAGATCATGGGTATGGTATCTAGTCTGACAACGTATCTTCTTTAGCACACAAGGCAGTGTGCCTGCATGAGGCAGGCACTCAACAGATGCTCCTTTCGTTGAATTTCTTACTAAGGTTCTGGTTCTTAGTAGTGTTCCTACTAGCTGATGGCCCTAGACAGGGGCATTGCATACATGTTGCTCTATTTAGGAGGATAGCTTCCAAAGCAAGAATCAGCAAGTTCCCTTGTGTTTCCTTTAACACCAAGCACCCTGAGGGTTTAATAGTTTGTGGCTTGGGAAGTGTAATTTTTTTTGGCAAAGAATTTTAAAAAGCTGTATTTTAACTGCAGCATAAGCCAAGTGTTTTTATGCTATGATTATAAGTATCCTTGTTTACAATATGAAACTTTAACTAATCTTCCACGCATATTTGACAGAACTGCAATTCAGCTGAAAGCTTTCACAAAAAGTAATTTGAAATTGTAAGGTCATAAAGAAGGACCCAGAAGATAAGAGGCCACTACATTAATACCTGTAGGGCCATAGCGATCTGAACAAACCACTCCACCACCTGGTTCTCAGGTAGAAGTCTGCCCTTCCGTTCTTTGAGTTTTCGATAGAGATCCCCTCCTTCACAGAAGCCCATAACTATGTAGAGCAGGCCATCTCCTCCTTCCCAAGACTCGCGATAGGTAACGATGTTGGGGTGCTTTAGCTGAGACAATAGCTGGGCCTCTTGCTCAGCAGATTTCCGCTCTCGGCTGGAGGCATTTCGGAGGTTTAGTTTTTTGATGACATACTGCAAAGAAAATACATTTTACACATATGTATACATGTACACACATGCATGAACACACAAAGTTGTACAATTTCTGATCCTCTTAAGTGTTTGTAAGGTACTAAAAGATTCCTATAAAACCTAGCTTCTAAGACAATTTCATTGTAAAAATAAACTATGCAACAAGGAGACTAATTCACATAGCTCTGGAGTGAGGAACCTGCGACTTCAAGGTCACATGTGGCCCTCTACATCCTCAAGTGTAGCCCTTTTTCAAGGCCGCAGTTTTCTCATCCCTGACACAACACATCCCAGTTGGGGAAAATGTATATGTACTGTGTAATAATGGCAGTGAGAAAACAGCAGAGCTTCAAAAAGAAATTGCTAAAAAAGGTTCCAACTTGACCTATCACCAGTTCCATTACAATGTGTACTACATTATTTTCCTTTATGAAAAGTGAACTTCTACCAAGTCTTCTTAAGATGTCTAACAATAGTATGGAGGTCGTGACCCTGGGTTCTTGGAAGGCAATGCCATTGAAGACAAGCTCTGGCAAATCCTGTTGAAAGGATTTATGTTTGAGCCCTGTGACCATCTTCCTGTTTTTCATACGAAAACCAGTGTAAGTTTAGAGGGGCTCAAGAAAGGAATGGCCACTCTGGTGGTATGAGCTCAAGGAAGGGTTAGTCACCAAAGCAAGAGTGGTTATATTTTGCCCATAGGAACTCATGAAACGATGTATGAAGTTGTGGAGATGGTTGCGATTTGTTAGTGGAGGGAAAACTATGAAATCAGAGAACCTTGAAGAAAACTCAGAATTCCCTAACACTGGATATTTTCCATTTTAGTTTTCTAAAATGACAAATAATTGCTTAGGATTACATATGAATCAGTCATTTATCTTATATGATAAAACTGATATTACTACATATTCATAGAACAATTAGGTTTTTTCTTTTTTGAATTTATTTAGTATTTTATTTTTCCCCAATTACATGTAAAAACAATTTTTAACATTGATTTCTAAAACTCTGAGTTCCAAATTCCCTTCTTCCTTACTTCCTCCCCCCCACACATACATTCAGAAGGCAAGCAAAGATTATACATGTGTAGTAATGCAAAACATATTTCCATATTAGTTAAGTTGTGAAAGGAAACAGATCAAAAAAAAAAAAACCAAACCAAAAACCTCAAGAAAGATAAAGAAAGTTAAAAAAGTATGCTTCAATCTCTATTTGGACATAGTTCTTTCTTTCATCTGGGGATGGATGGTGTTTTTCATCATAAGTCCTTCAGAGTTCTTCAGATCACTGTACTGCTGAGAACAGCTATCATGCACAGCTGATCATCTTAGAATATTGCTGTTTGTACACAGTACATTTCACTTTGCATCAGCTCATGTGAGCCAGGTTTTTCTGAGAGCATCCTGTTCACCATTTCTTATAGCATAATACTTTTCCATCATAATCACATACCACAATTTGTTCAGTCATTCTCCAGTGGTCATCCCCTCAATTTCCAATTCTTTGCCACCAGAAAGGAGTTGCTATAAATATTATTGTACATATAGGTCCTTTTCCTTTTTTGTTTTTGCCTTCTTTTGGGATACAGACCCAGTAGTGGTGGAATTAAATGCTGCCTTCTTACAGGTAGATGAACTATCCTGCTGGTAAATCCTGTGGAGTTCTCATTTTTCATTTAGCAGCTTCTGAATCTCCCCATCATTTTCATCAAACCAGGCTTGGTGTTTGTGAGTGTTCTGACCCAGATGAGCAAATGCAGTGTTGTACACCAAATCTGTGAAAGCTGCCCACTCTTTTTCTGCTCCACTGTTGCCAACTGTGTGTTGGCTCAACTTTCCCTCCAAATTAGCAACAAACCCTTCATTCTCAGAGAAGAGCTCTAATTTGTTGACATTTATTCTTCTGGTAGGGGAGCAGCGCTTTTGATGAATGTGAATATTTAGCTTGGAAAGGATAAGTCTATGATCAATTCAGCACTCTGCACCATACATTGCCTTTGTCACTCTCACATCTTGTCTGTCTCTTCTCCTTACAATCACATAGTCTATTACATGCCAATGTTTGCTGTGAGGGTGCATCCATGAAGTTTTATTGCATTTAGGTAAATGGAAGACAGTGTAGGTGATGAGGTCATGTGATGCACAAGTCTTCTGTAGTAAATGACCACTGCTGTTGCTGTTTCCAACTCCATTCCTCCCTAGGACTCCCTGCCCAGTCTGGTAGTCAGAGCCTACTCTAGAATTAAAGTCACCCAGAATTATAAGCTTGTCTCCTTTTGGCTCACTGATGATAAGGGTCTCTAGGTCTTTATAAAATTTTTCTTTGACTTCATCAGGGTTTGTTATGGTGGGAGCACAGGCACTGATGATAGTGGTATGGCATTTTCCTGCAAGTGGCAATCGCATTGTCATGAGCCTGTCATTCACTCCTTTTGGTGAGGTCAAAGGGCATGCGTGGTTGTATAGCCCTTTGGGCACAGTTCCAAATTGCTCTACAGAATGGATGAGCCAGTTCACAACTCCCATCAACAGTGTATGAATGTCTCTTTTTCCCCCACATCCCCTCCAACATATCATTTTTCTTTTCTGTCCTATTAGTCAGAATTATTTTAATTTGCATTTCTCTAATCAATAGTGAGTTAGAGCATTTTTTCCATACGGCTATACATAGCTTTGATAACTTCACCTGGAAACCATTATCTTTTGATAATTTATCAATTTGGAAATGGCTCTTATTTTTATCAATTTGACTCAGTTTTCTATGTTAGAGAAATGAGGCCTTAAAATTTTGTACACAGTTACTACTCCTAATTGTTTTTCCTTCCATCCTATCTCTCCCCCGCCCCATTTATTCTATTATTTCTCCTTTCACCCTGTCCCTTCTCAAAAGTGTTTTGCTTCTGATTACCCCCTCCAGCAATCTGCCTTCCCTATCACCTCCCCTCTTTCTGTAGAGTAAGATAGATTTCTATATCCAATTGAGTGGGTATGTTATTCCTTCTTTGAGTCAATTCTGAGAGTAAGGTTCACTCACTGCCCCTCACCTCCCCTCTCTTCCCCTCCACTGCAAATTTTTTTTCTTGCCTATTTTATGTGCAATAGTTCACCCCATTCTATCTCTTCTTTTCTTTCTCCCAGCACATTCCTCTTTAACCCTTTAATTTTTTTTTTTTGCTATTACCCCTTCATATTCAACTCATAACTGTGCCCTATGTCTAGATATACTCCTTCAAACTACCCTAATAATGAGAAAGTTCTTATGAGTTACAAGAATCATCTTCCCATGTAGGAATGTAAACAGTTTAACCTTATGATGTCCCTTATGATTTCAATTTCCTGTTCTTCTTATTCTTCTCTTGAGTCTTGTTTTTGAAAATCAAATTTTCTATTCAGCTCTGGTCTTTTCATCAAGAATGCCTGAAAGTCCTCTATTTCATTGAAGTTCCATTTTTTCCCCTGAAGAATTTTACTCAATTTTGATGGGCAGGTGATTTATGGTTGTAACCTTGGTTTTTTACCCTCCAGAATATCATGTCCCAAACCCTCTGATTCTTTATGTAGAAGCTGCTAAATCTTGTGTTATACTGATCATGGCTCCATGACATTTTAACTGTTTCTTTTGGACTGCCTGCAATATTTTCTCATTGACCTAGGAGCTCTGGAATTTAGTTATAAAATATAACAATATAAACTTCATTTTGGCATCTCTTTTAGAAGATGATTGATGGATTCTTTCAACTTCCATTTTACCTTCTGATTCTAGAATATCAGGGCAGTTTTCCTTGATTTCTTGAAAGATGATGTCTAGGCTCTATTTTTTGATCAAGGCTTTCAGGTAGTCCAATAATAAAAACTATCTTTTCTGGATCTATTTTTCAGGTCAGTTGTTTTACCAATGAGTTATTTCATATTGTCTTCTATTTTTTCAATTTTTGGTTTTATTGTTTCTTGATTTCTCATAAAGTCATTAGCTTCCATTTGCTCAATTCTAACTTTTAAGGAATTATTTTCTTTTGTACCTCCTTTTCCATTTGGCTGATTTTTTTAAGGAGTTTTTTTCTTCAGTGAATTTTTGTGCCTCTTTTTCCATTTGGCCAATTTTGCTTTGCAAGACATTCTTCTTCTCATTGGCTTCTCTTATACCATTTGGCATTGTCTGTTTTTAAGGTGTTATTTCTTCAGTAGTTTTTTGTGCCTCCTTTACCAAGCTGTTGAATTGTTTTTCATGATTTTCTTGCATCACTCTCATTCCTCTTCCCAATTTTTCCTCTACCTTTCTTACTTGATTTTTTAAAATCCTTTTTGAGCTCTTCCATGGCCTGCGACCAATTCATATTTTTCTGGGAGGTTTTGAATGCAGGAGCTTTGACTTTGTCATCTTCTTCAGAGTATTTTGACCTGCCTTGTCACCAGAGTAATTTTCTTTGGTCAGAATTTTTTTTTTCCGTGGTTTGCTCATTTTCCCAACCTATTTCTTGACTTTTAACTCTTTGTTAAAAGGAAGGCTCTACTTCCAGAGTGGAAGGTACACTGTCCTTTCTAAGTTTCAGGCTTTTGTGCAGTTGTTTTCAGAGATACTTCCAGAGACCTTGAAGTTTTCCTTTCTTTCAAGCTGGTATGATCTAAGGAGAGGTGTGTTTAATATTCTCATAGCCTGTGCTCTAGTCTGTGAGTGACCACAAGCACTCTTTTCTGCCCTGGAACTGTGATGAAGGTGCCAGTTTCACCGTGGCCCCCAGCTCTGATGTGATAGTGCTCCTCCTCACTCTGGGACTGCCAACCAGGGCTGCAACCCAGATCCTAGTATAGGCAAAGCAACAGAGTCCTACCATCAGTGCCAGCAAAGAGACCCCTGTAATTTCCATCTGCTTACTTGTACTTCTTTCTGAACTTATCCACTTTAAAAAATGCATTAATGACCCTTCTCTTTTTTTGTCATCATCATGATCACTCCTCCCTCTACTCCCTTCCAACTTTAACAACTGCAGTTGTTCTAACTTTGGGAATCCCACTTGTGGTCAAATTGATTCCCTTTCAGAAGAAGAGTCTCTACACATCAGAGAAATCCACTCCAAGAACTGTCCCTCAACTCTGCCTCCCACTTCCTAGTCTTTTAACTCCTCTGTTTTTAGCCTGAATTCCCACCCTCTTCACCCTTTATTCCTGCTCATATCCCCTTACCCTTTTTCCAATATCTCCACTAACAGTTCCCATCTAGCCCATCTCTGTTCAACTTAACTCTTTATATGGGCAGTCAAGTGGCACAGTGGGTAAAGCAATGAGACTGGAATCAGGAAGACTCCTCTTACTGGACTCAAATCTGGCCTTAGACACTTACTTGCTATGCTACCCTGGGCATGTCACTTAACCCTGTTTGCCTCAGTTTCCTCAACTGCAAAATGAGCTGGAGAAGGAAATGACAATTCACTTCAGTATCTTTGCCAAGAAAACCCCAAAGGGGGTCACAAAGAGTCAGACATGACGGAAATAATCAAATAGCTCTTTATCACTGCACCTTGATCTGCCACACCCTCAGATATAAGTTCAGATCTGCCACCTTAACAGATACAAGGACCAAGGTCTCCACCAAACCTTCTAACTGCGACTCCCACCACTTCTGTCCTAAACCCCAGTTTAAGCATCTCCACCAATTTTCCCAACTTGGCTTCTGTCCCTTCCTTCATTACCATTCTCCCCAAAATTGTCCCCAGTCAAAGCCCCCATTCCACATCCTTCACCCCAGCTGTCATCTCTGACCCTTCAGCTGAGTTTCATTTTGGGGTTCCCTTCCTCCTCCCCTGCACACATTCCACAGGACTATTACTAATAAACGTAATAATTGCTAACAGTAAGTACTTTAAGGTTTGTAAAGCACTTTACATCTATGGTAGTACAGATAGAGTAAATGAGGTTGAGAGAAGTGACTGGACCAGGGTCACCCACCTGTTAAGTGTCTGAGGCAGGATTTGAACTCAGGTTTTCCTGACTCTAGGTCTAGCAAGCTCTCTACCCTGGATCAGGGGCTCACTGCCATCTTTGCTCCTCAGTACCTCTTGCCCAGCCCCTTGGACTCAGGCTTTGCCTGGCCCAATCCGGCCCAGCAGGCATTTATTAAGGCCTGCTACCCAACAAAATGTCCTCCTTCACTCTACATTAAACATGGACACGTGATCATTTGGGAAGGAGGGAGAAAACATTATCAGCCCCAAGGGTCTGTCCACAGGAGGAGGGCCAGGGCCTGGGCCCCAGGCTCTGCTCCCCTCCTCTCTCCTGCCTCCTCTTCCCCCTCCCTTCCCCTGCCTTCCCCCCTCCCTGCCCCCTCCTCTCCTCTTCCTCCTCCCTTCCCCCCTCCCCCCCCTCCCGCTCCCTTGCCCCCTCTCCCCCCATCCCCTCTCCCCCTCTCCCTTCCCCCCTCCTCTCCCCTCCACCCCCCCAGCTCCCCACCCCCTCCTCTCCTCTCCTCCCTCCTCTCACCCTTTCCCCCTCCACCCCACTCTCACCCCCCCTCCGCCTCCTCTCCCCCCACCCGCCTCCTCTCCCCCCCACCCCCTGGCTCCCCCCCTCCTCTCCTCTCCTCCCTCCTCTCATCCTTTCCCCCTCCCCCCCTCCCGCCCCCTCTCCCCCACCCCCCCCCCCCGCCTCCTCTCCCCCACCCCCCCCCCCCGCCTCCTCTCCCCCCACCCCTGGTTCCCCCACTCCTCTCCTCTCCTCCCTCCTCTCACCCTTTCCCCCTCCCCCCCACTCCCGCCCCCCTCGCCCCCCTCTCCCCCCCCCGCCTCCTCTCCCCCCACCCCCCGGCTCCCCGCCCCCCTCGCGGTCACCTGCTTGCCGTCCTGCCGGTGCCGGACGAGCGTCACCTCCCCGTAGCTGCCCTTGCCCACGGCCCGCAGGAAGCAGTAGGCGGCCAGGGGCATGGTCTCCGCAGGCGGCGATGGCGGCTGGGGGCCGGGGCGCCGCTCATTCCCCCGCAGGAGCAGCGGGGGGCCTAGGCGCTCATTCGCGAGGCGCGGAGACGGCCGGGCCTAACGGGAGCCCCGCGGAGGCAGCGAGGCCGACGCCGCTGCCATAGCGATCCCTGCGCGCCACTGCGCATGCCCGGAGGGCCAGCCGTCGAGAAGCCCTGCGGCGGCCAGAGCGGCCCCGGGCTCGTCGGCCCGAGCGTGTCCGCACGCCGCCCCCGTGTGGTGGGAGGGGGAACCTGCGCTCTCCTGGACGCAGGTAATAACCAGGTCTCGGGCTCCACCCGGGGAGACCTGGTTCTACCGAGACTGAAGGAGCAGGGCGGGCAGCGGGGGAGCGGCCGCGGCTCCAGAGCCCTTGGGGACCCGTCCCCATGGATCCCCCTCCCACCTCCTGCAGGAGGCCTTGCCTTACCCTGGCTCCTTCACCCTGAGGGCGGGCGCTGGCTCTTGCCCGGCTCCTCCTAAGGTGCTTAATAAATGCACGCAGACCTGTGCACGATTGACCGCGCTCCCTCCCGGCCACTGGCGCCTTTGCCTTGTTGGGCATTTGGTGTTTGCTGTATGTGTATGTTTCATCTAAACACACCTACACACACGTGCGCACGTATACGTAGACACATGCGCGCACACAAACACGCGGAGATTAAGTTCTGTACCCTGTTGTGCGGTGTCTTCGTGCTCCCGGAGGCCACTAAGGTGTCTGCCTCAGTGACCGCTTGGAAACCATCCAAACGTGAACGCTCCGCAAGGCTGACCTGGGTCCGGAGGCCCAGACCCCCCAAGGCTGAAAACTGCTGAAAGCGCAAAGCAGGGGGGCTGCCTGGAGACCGAGTGGAGACAGAGAGCGCCCCCCGCGCTGCACAGAGCGGTGCGAAAGGGCAGGGAAGGTGCCAGGGTAGTGCCAGCCCTCAGAGTGCAGTCCCCATTGTGACTGCCTCCTTCTCCATCCGAGTGCCGCAGCTCTCCTTGGCCCAAGAGCCCTAGCATCCCTCTTGGGAGTCCTCCTGATGAGTATCTGGCCACTGCACCTGGATGGTGAAGGTGAGAGAGGGAGGCTGCTGACCTTGCAATCCCTGCCTCACTGAACTCCCTGAGGCCACGGTCCTCTTGGAAAACAAAGGACAAACGCAGGTCCAGGAACTCTCGCCATTTCACCACTGCCTTCAGTTGCTGCCATTTCTCAGGCCAAGAAAGGGGCTTCCCTCTCCAGAGACTAACAGTGCTTTGCTAATATACTCCTGCTGTCTCTAGGACTGAGACATGCGACTAGGGCACCTCCATGCCTTTCATCTCTAGGTCTAAGGCTCTCCCTGGGAAAGGCTGTGCGGTCGATCTTTCTGTGCTTTCTGAACTAGTCTCCCTTCTCTTAGTTCTGGTCTTTGACTAAGCTCTCTGAATCTTTCAGTTCTGGTCTCTGTTCTCCCCTCCTCCAACAAAAACCTTATCCTTTGACTTTGCTATGCACTAGCATTGCACTTAGGGGACTTGAGTTCAAATACTGCCTCTTCTATTTATTATTAACCACACTGGACCTCAGTTTCCTCATTTGTAAAATGAAGGGGTTGGATTAGTTGGTCTTACCCTTCCAACTCTGTCTATGACCCTATGATATTTCTCTCTATATAAGTAACATTTTGATACCGAGTCCTCTATAGGAACCTTTGAGGCCACCATTTGGTCTAAATTGACCAGCCTTAGAATTCTAGGTTCTCAGAAGCAGGAAGGATTTCAGCAGTCCAATCTTTATCTGAAGCAGACATCCCTTTTAGAATAGTCTCAACAATATTTCTTCACTGAATTAAGTTGTTTTTTATTTTCAGTTGATCAGATCTATTTGACTATTTGTTTGATTTCCATTTTGACATAGTTTCAATGAACCCTCTACAATGTACTTTTCCAGTCTTAGTTCATTCTCTTCATGTATTTTACACTTTACAATCCAGCCAAAGTAGATCACTCTCAGTCCTCCTTTATGCCCTCTTGTGTCTGTCTTTGCTCACGCTATCCACCCGAAATCTTTATTTTCAGGGTCCAACCCAAATCCTATGCATTTCCATAAATGAAAAGTGAAAACAATTTTTCCTTCTTCAAATTTCTTATAGTACTTTACCTGAACCTCCATGCTTACTTACCTCACTCTTAAGTCTTAGTTATCTGTGTGTTTTCCTTCCCCCATCTCCAGCTTCTATTATCTATAGGGTTTGCAAGAACCTTTAGAGAACAGGATCTGTGTTACGTCTATCTTTGTATCCCTAGCAATTGGAAGACATCTTACACGCGGAAGTTTATGCTTAAATATTTGTTGAAAAATCATCCCATATTACTTTTGAAAGTTGCAATAGGCACTATAAAGATAACTGCATACTCATTGACCTAGCACTCACCTTCAGCATCCGTGTATCCAGGGGTGCTTGGATTTACTCAGTCATTTTAATTTATTACTTCAAATGTCTATTTCTCTTCCGGGTAGGGAACAATTGGGATACTGAATTCAGGCTCCCAGGGGCATCCCCTGAAATGTAATCCCCTATTACTGGTTTTAGAAAGTAAGCTAAAAGCAAAATTTTCTGTCAGTGGCCCTGTGTCTCACAGACACAGTTGCTCTCCTTAGAATGATCTTGAGGTTTTTACTGTCTTGCAAAAAACAAAACAAAAAACTGAGTAGATGGATAAAGGAATCAAAGACATTGTTGAAAATCTTAAAATAAATTTAAATTGATTATTTTGACATTAACTACATTTCCCAGTGTATCCTTACCTCCCCCCGCTCTCCAACCATCCCTTATAATGAAGTATAAAAATGAGAAGTGAAAATCTCAGCATAACTGACCAACATATCAAAAACTCATCTCCCTCTTCAAGAAAGAGCTATCTTTTCATCTCTTCTTCAGGGCCAAACTTGATCATTATAATTCCACAGACATCTAAGTTCCACATACAAAAATTTTTTAAAAATCCGCTCAGCACATACAGACCAGCCAAACTAGTTCTAGTTCTTGTTCTGTCTGTCTCTCTCTCCTTTGTCCCCTGAACCCTAGCTCCTGGGAGGCCCATATTGGTGCCTGAGTTACTGATATCATCTGATTGGCCCTACTGCAGCTCAGAACTCCTAGGCTCAAGTGATCCACCAGCTTCAGATTCCCCAGCAGCAGGGATTACAGTTCTGTACCACCATGCCTGGTCATCCCAAGCTATTTTAATGAATCATACTGGAAATTTTTATACCCTAGAAAAAGAATCCGGGTAAGGTACTTAATATTTTATTAATCGAAAAATTCATCAAGTGCTTATTATTCCTCAATAAACCTTTATGAAGTATCTACTATATACCAATCACCGTACTAAGCACATTGTCCTATTCCTGGAGATGCGCACTCTCAAGGAACTCCATGGAATACTTGGAGTTGGGACTAAATTTAAGCAAGCCTTGTCAGCCCCAGCACACTGACATGCACAAGCTAGTAGTTCAAGTCTTAGCCTGCCATCTGGTGGTTTGGGTAGGGATTGCACCATGAGTGACTGTACCAGCATTCCTCCTGGAAGATCAGTGGGTATTGCTATTGCTCTTTACTGTCCATGCAGAGCAGGTGCCACTGCTGAAAGGAGAAACCTCTGGACTACATAGTCATCCAGCAAATATTTACAAAGCATATCCTATATGTGACATCCTGAGCTGGAGAAGGTAACAAAAATCACATGAAAAATACCCAACCTCATTGGTGATAGAAGAAATGCAATTTAAACTAACTTTGAAGTACCGTTACTCAGCAAAACTAAATGTTGACAGGTTGGTTGATTCATTCATTGTTAGGCAACAAGTTGGCAACATTCAGTAAGGGCTAGAGAACTGTTCTTGCTGAAAGATCTTTTGGGGAGAAGGAGGAATCTTTGATCACCTATTGGGATTATAACCCAAAGAAATATGCTAAAAGAAATTTGTACCAAAGATAATCTTAGCAGCTCTATTTATAATAGAAAAAATTAAATGGCAATGATTCCAAAGCAAAGGATCATACCCTGATGTGGAATAACATAGAGTTATTATAAATGAAAATTATGTAGACTATGTTGAAAAAGGTAGGACTTTGGATAGATTAAATATAGTCCTGTAACAACTGAGTACAAGCGTCTATTTGTACATTAACCAAGATTAGAAGGAGCAGTACAAATAGTTTAATGTCTTGTTAGGACCTTTTCCCTGTAAAATTGCTTTAATTTATATTGATTTTGTAAAAATAGGCTATCTCTCTCCATCTATACCTTTCCATTCCTGTTGCCCAAGTTCTTGTTTTCTTTCCTGGACCTTTGTAATCCCCTTCTAAGTGGCCTCCCTGCTTCTAGTCTCTCCCCTTCCAAATCGTCTTTCCAGTCATTTTCCTAATGCACTGCTCTGCTTAGCATGTATTTCTCTGCTCAGAAACCTTCTTTATTTGCTTCCCATTATCTGAGTAGATGAATGAAGGAAACAGACACTTTAAAAACCTTAAAATAAAGACCCTATGATTTCCCCATTATCTGCTACTCCCTTACATCTGTACTACTTTCTGGCCAAATTGGACCTACTCACTCTTTCCTGAACGTAGTCTATGCTTTTGTCTTAGCTTGTCATGTTTCTTCTGCCTAAAATGTCCTTTTTTGAGTCTCCTAGCCTCTCCAGTGCGATTATTACATCTTTAGTTTCAGCCACTATAAATCTATTTACACCCCCAAATCATTTTAATTTTTTTGGTAAATGCCAAGGTTTGTTTGTTTTTCTTTTTCATATGAGCTGTTATCAAGCTAGGTCTACTGTACCTGATTCTGTTTGTTACCTTGAGTAGTTGTATGGAATCTGTAAGAGTCTTTTAACCATACTTATGATGTAAACATGAGCTATATTCAGTGATTTTCCAAAATAAAGATAAGGTGGGAGTAATAATAAGTTAAAGAAAGAGTGACTTTGGGGGCATAACCCCCATTACCAAACCCAGTCCATTTAATCCCAAATTAGGGGCTTCTGGCCAGGTTAGGAGTTGCATTGGCATCTTAAAGTCATAGAATTTTAGAATTTGAAAGGACCTTAAATATCATCTAGTCAAAGTCTGCTGTACAATTGAGAAAATTGTGTTTCAAGGAGGTTAAATGACTTGCTCAAAATTATGCAACTATTAAATTTCATCCTCATTCTGATTTTGTATTCTAATATATTAGCTATCCCTCCCTTTGTCTCCCACAAATTCTATTAACATATCATCATTAAAATTATCAATTAAAAAATATCAAATGGAATAGGATCAAGAACAGAGCTGTGTGGAACATAATTTATCAATTGGATTGATAATCTAGTCAAAGCAAAAATGAATCCATTTAATTGCACTACAATCCAGTTTAACTCCATTTTTCATAAGGGTATGGAAAAACTCTTAAACACCAAGTACATGCTATCAATAGAGCAGAATGGTATGTAGGAAAGAGCATTGACTAGTCTGAGAATCAGAAGAGCTGGGATTGAGACCTGGGTCTAGAGAAATCATTAATTCCTCTGAGTGGAGAGGAATGCTAGTGCTTGCAGCTGCAGGGAAAGAAAGGACCTTTCTGGGGAAAGAACAGAGCACAGATTGTGAGAGCAGTGACCATGCCTCTCCTTGGATCACACCACCTTGGAAACACTGAAAACTTGCAGACTCCTAAAACTAGCTTTGAAAAGAGTAGCATGAAAAAGCCTGAAGCTGGAAACAATTCCTTCTCACCCTCAGGTGAGAAAGAACTTGACCATTAAAAGCTTCTACACAGGCAAGGAAGAGCAAGATGCAAACTCAGAAGACAAGAATGTGAAAATGGCTGTAAAGAAAAGCCTCAAAGAAAAATGCTAATTGGATACAAATCCAAGAAGAATTCCTAAAAGAGTTTCTAAAAAAAAAACAACCAGATATCAGTGGTAGAGGAAAATTTGAATAAAGAAATGAGAGTGGTACAAGAAAATTATGAAAAGAAAATTAACAGCTTGGTAAAAGAGGCACAAAAAGTACTAAAGAAAATAACACCTTAAAAAATAGAATTGGTCTAATGGTAAACAAAACACTCAATTAAAAAAAAAACTCCTTAAAGAGCAGAATAGGCCAAATGGAAAAGGGGGTACAAAAGCTCACTGAAGAAAATAATTTCTTAAAAGTTATAATTGAGCAAGTAGAAGCTAATGAGTCCATGAGACATCAGGAAACAGTAAAACAAAGTCAGAAGAATTTTTTAAAAGTGAAGAAAATATTAAATATCTTACTGGAAAAACAATTGACCAGGAAAATAAATCAAAGGAGATATAATGTTAAAATATTAGACTCTCTGAAAGCCATGATTGAAAAAAATCTAGACACCATATTTCAAGAAATTATAAAGGAAAACTTCCTTCATATCTTAGGTACAGAGGGGAAAATAGAAATCGAAACAATTCACCAATCACCTCCTGAAAAAAACATAAGCTGAAAATTCCCGAGAATGTTATAGCCAAATTCCAGAGCTCTCAAATCAAGGAGAAAATATTGCAAACATGCAGAAAGAAACTATTCACATATTGTGGTGTCATGGTCACTACTGCATAAGATTTAGCAGGTTCTTCATTAAAGGAACAGAGGGCTTGGAATATGATATTCTGGAGGCAAAGACACTAGGATTGTTTTGTGTTGGTCTTTTGTTGCCAAAGAAGACCATGACCTGAGAGAAATGATGACATGACTTGCACTTGACTTTGTTTTGAGTGAGGGAGGGCTGTGCAGGTCACCAGCCTCACTTCTCCTCCAGAGCCATCTGAATCCAGGGACCTAATATTCCTCAGGATGATTGGAGATGGCCCAGGATGCACTGGGAGATCTTGGGCCCTTTAGGCCAAGGTCTTTGTAGGTACTCACTTAGGCTGAGGCAAGGCCCATGTCCTATCCTGCCCAAAGGCACTAGGATTACAATCAAGAATAGCTTCTCAGAAAAACTGAGTATAATCCTTCCAGGGGGAAAATGATATTTAATGAAATCGAGGACTTTCAAGTATTCCTGATGAAAAGACCAGAGCTGAATAGAAAATCTGACGTTCAGGCACAAGACTCAAAAGAAGCATAAAAAGGTAAATATGAAAGAGAAATCATAAGAGACTTAATAAGATAAAACTATTTACATTCCTATATGGAAAGATGATTCATGTGACTTCTAAGAACTTTATCATTATTATGGCAGTTAGAAGAAACCTATATAGACAGAGAGCATGGGTATGAATCAATTATGTTGGGATGATCTTAAAAAAAAATGAAGGGGTGAGAAAGGTATGCACTGGGAGAAGGGGGAAGGAAAAGGAAGAATGGTGGAAATGATTTCACAAATAAGAAGTGCACAAGAAAGAATTTTTACAGTAGAAGGGGAAAATGAATGAAGGGTACAATGTTTGAACCTCTGTTTCATCAGACTTGTTTCAGATAGGGAAGAAACATTCATATGTATTCAGTTTGGAATAGAAATTCATCTTACCCAACAAGGAAGTAGAAGGGAAAAGGGGTGAGAGAAAAGGAAGAGGAAGGAGGCAATAAAATGGAGGCAAAAAAAGGATTGAGGGAGGCAGTGGTCAAAAGCAAATCAGGTTTTTGAGGAGCAACTAGATAAAAAAGAGAGAGAAAGACAAACAGAAGAAAATAGAATTGAGGGAAATACACAATTAGTAATTTTAACTGTGAATGTGAATGGGATAAACACACCTGCAAAACAGAAGTAGATGGCATAATGGAATAGAAATCAGAATCCAATAATATGTTATTTATAAGAGACACACCCAGAGGCCTGGGGTAGAATCTATTATGCTTCACCTGAAGTAAAAGAGGCAGGGGTAGCAACCATGATTTCAGACAAAGCAAAAGCAAAAGTAGACCTAATTGAAAGATGTAATCAGGGACAATACATTTTACTAAAATATATGACAATATTAAACATTTTTATAGCAAGTTTCTCATTTTTCAAATATGTAGGGCACTGAGTCAAATTTATAAAAATAAAAGCCATTCCCCAATTGATAAATGATCAAGAAATATCAACAGGCAGTTTTCAGAAGAAGAAATCAAAACTATAGTTACCTGAAAAAATGCTCTAAATCAGTATTGATTAGAGAAATTCAAATTAAAACAACTCCAAGGTGCCTATCAGAAATGATCAATGCTAAAGGGGATATGCTAATGAACCTGGAGCTGTGATCGAGTCTAACCATTCTGGATAACAATTTGGAACTCTATCTAAAGGCTATAGAACTGCATTCCCTTTGACCCAGCAATATCACCACAAATCTATATCCCAAAGAGATCAAAGAAAAAGAAAGAGGGCTTATATGTACAAAAATATTTATAGCAGCTCTTTTCGTGGTGGCAAAGAATTGAAAAATGAGAGGATGTCCATTAATTGAGGAACTGCTGGAAAAGTTGTGGTATGCCATTTTGAAGGAACACTATTGTACTACAATAAATTTACAAAGAGACCTAAGAAGGCCTATATGGACTGATGCGAAGTGAAGTGAACAGAACCAGGAGATCACCGTACACAGTAATAGCAATATCGTAATGAGGATCAATTGTGAAAGACTCAGCTGTATAATCTGATCAATATAATGATCCAAGACAGCTCCAAAGGGCTCATGATGAAAAATGCAATCCACCTCTAGAGAGGTGATGAAATCTGAGTTCAAATTGAAGTATAGTTTTCTCACTTTTTAAATTTTTCTTGATTTTTTTGGTGATATAGCTAAAACAGAAATATATTTTGCATGATTTCACATGTATAGTGCATATTATATTGTTTACCTTCTCAGTGGGTAGAGAAGGAGGTATAGAATTTGAAACTCAAAAACATTTTTTAAGATGGTACAATAAATAATAAAAACAAAATTAAATCCTCTGAGCCTCAATCACCTCATCTATAAAATGGGGACAATGATATTTGCAGTACCTACTTCATAATGTTATTCTGAAGAAATTTATCAACTTTAACATACTATATAAATGTAGGCCATGTTGATGATAACCTTTCCCTTATCTTTGATAGTGATCTTTTCAACAAAGGTTTAACTTGAAAGTTTATTGCAGACCCAACTTATCAGAAAAGATATTTGAGGTTTGAGCATTAGTGGACCTCACTCTAGGTCTATTGACAAATCCTCTTTTCCCAGAATCTACCCCCAGGGTTACAAAGTACAGACTATCCAAATATAGAGAGATAAACAGTGCCTTTTTGCTCACTAGTGTTATCAGAAGTCAGATTCAAAGTGAACTATGGAGATCTGACCTGTGTTTCCATTATATCCTGAAAAAGGACTCACTGTACCTGTGGTAAAGAGAATAAGAGTCTATGGACTCTTAAAAGAGAATCAAAGGGATCCACTGGATCAAATGAGATCTATTGATAAAACACTTAGCATAGTAGGTACTTAAAAAATCCTTGTTCCCTCCCTCTACTCCCTTCTAGCTCAAAATTGATTTTACATTTCACCTAGTCCTATGGATAGCACATCATACTTGAGAGGTCACTGTAATAAATATACGTGGAGGTAAATTCACTACAAATGACAATCTGAAGTGAGGAAGATTTGTTGAAATATTTGACTTGGTGGTGGAATTAAGATAGGCATAGCATCAGTGTCAAAAAGCTGACGTCTAGTGAATTTAAAAAGAATTTTAAAAAAATTTTTTTTTTCACTTAAGCCATCACCACTTATTGAGAACTTACTACCTGTATGAGAATGAATCAGGTCTCATGGAATCTCCAGAGATGGTCTCAATAACAACCTTGTCATTAATGGCACTTTTATAGAAGGTACATGTTCTGATTTTACTGGAGGTCAATACAAATCAGAGTTTGAGCAACCTCTCCAGAAAGAAAAAAAAATGCAACTGTTAAATTCTGATTTTTTAAAGTTTGGAATATTTGCCTTTGTGTGTCTAATGTTTAATCTGTGTTTCCACATCACTGTATTGATCAGCAGCTTGGGAAGAGTACAGCATCAATGTGCGTCCCTCAAACTGAGGCTGCCTTACAATATGGAGCGTCAGATGCTGTGGTTCCTTTGCCTGTTATCCCTCCCTGGTCTCATAGCATCAAGCTCAATAGGCCAGTCCAGGAGTGTTGGGGTATGTAACCATATTGTATGAATTAGCCACTCCTCCCATTATGCTGAGTGTAGAGGATGGGTTGCACTTGCCAATAAAAAGGGTACAAATCCATGGTGCCCAAAGCAATGGGTCCTGCTGATGTGTAGCCTTATTCTGCTAGTGTTGGGGATATGAGCAGGGGGCCAATCTGAAACAGTGCAGAAGCTCATGCTGAATCCTTCAGGGAAAGTAAAAAACATTAGTTGAGGGGAGGGATGAAAGGACACCCTCATTGCAAGGTGTTAAACACTGACCACAACGGTTTCTTTTCCCTGAAATTCTCCCCACTCCCCCAACAGTCTGTCACAATTACTCAGGAAATTGTCTTTTTCACCCCTGCTTTGAACAAATATGAATTTTCTAGATAGACTGTAAGGAGGAGATATAAAGGGACAAAATGTGACCAAGAGGTTCTGTTGTCACATTTTATTATCAGATTATTTTTATTGGTATAGCTTTCTTTCCTAGTCCTTGAACTTGTTTTTATTTTGCAGAAGAGACAGACTCAGGGCACAGTAAGTAAACTTCTCATTCTGGGGAGAATGGTGGTAGGTGATTGTGGGTTTTTCCCCGTAGGCTTTACTAATAGCATGCAAATTCTGAAATGTTTAATCCAGCCACTCCTCTCATGCAGATGAGAGTTTGGGACTCCTTCCTGGATGCTAAATAATTGGTTGGCCCTTCTGATCTAGTCTCCCCTTTTATTGATGATTATCTTTAGAAGTCTGAGGCACTCAGTGATTTCAAAGATTTTAGGTCTTTTCCATCAGAACAAAGCTAGCCCCTTTGGAACTAGATAAAAACCAAGCTGAGAAAGGAGTTTTGGCAACTGCTCCAAGCCCTCAACACCAAAGCATGATCATCTTTCATCTATAGATCGTCAATGGAATAGAAATTGAGAGCATGAAAGTTAACTGCAGAGTCACGTCCCGATTTGCTAATTACGTCATCACCAGCCAAGCCATCAACCACGGCAGCACCGCCCAGGAAATTGTCTTCGATGTTGAGATCCCCAAAACAGCCTACATTAGCAATTTCCTCCTGTGGGTAATCCGTTCCCCAACTTGTTCTCTGAATCAGAATGTGCAGATCCACTGGGTACCTATCTGATGAGGTCATGAGAATCTCAGGGGCTTCATACACCTAGTACCTGGGTCTGGAGTTTCTAAAGCCAAAGATAATCATTTGATTTGCTCCATTTTTTTTTTCTTTGAAAGTTTTCTTTTCTCTAGATAATAGTAACTTTGGGGAAAGAATCAGGGAACCTTGGACAAGGGCTTGCCCAAAGTGATAATGAAACTTGTCACAGGCTCTACAAGAATAGGCAGGGAAGTCTCTGCTCTTGAGTTCCTCCAACAAATTATTCCTTATAGAACTAGTGTTTGAGGGAGAGGGAAGAAGGGGCCAGTTTTCCTGGTTTCACTCAGGCCTTGGCCTTCACATCATCACAACGCTTGCTGGTTACTAAAAGACACATGAAAACTATTTTAATCTCACTGTAGAAAGTAAACTGCAGGAAGACTTGAATTTAAATCTGACCTTAGACACTTACTAGCTGTGTGATCCTGGGAAAGGGTCTCTGTTTGCCTTAATCTGCTGGAGAAGGAAATGGCAAACCACTCTAGTATCCTTGCCAAGAAAACACATGGATCATATGGTCCACAGGGTCATGAAAATTCAGACATGAAAGTGAGGGAGGATTTGATCACATATTCTTACCCTTCAGAAATTTACCTGGTTTGTGGACTTTTGACTTAAAGTCTACTGTGAGAAACTCTAACATTCTTCAGATCAGGATATGTTCAGGTCAGGGGAGGCTGCATATACTCTGATCAGGATGGTGAGGGTTCTTCTGGGAAGTTATCTGCAGGCATCCATTCAGGGACATACATTTTACTGGTGCGTCTTTTCCTTCTCAACAGTACAGTGGATGGAGTCCCATATCCAGGAAATATCAAAGACAAGGCAATTGCATGGAAGCAATACCGTAAAGCTGTTGTTCGAGGAGAGACAGCCGGTCTTGTGAGGTAAGCTCTTCCTCTGACTTCATGTATGGTGTGTGTGTGTGTGTGTGTGTGTGTGTGTGTGTGTACTCATGTGTGGTTGGGGGGATAAACTGGGGCAGAGCTGGGCTGCAGAAATGCATGTGTATGGCAATGAGATCAGGGCTAGCTCCCCCAGAACCCTGGGCGTTGACATTTGCATCACTGATTTAGTTCCTGCTAAGAAAAGGAATCTATAAGGACTGGCAACATCAAAGTTTGACTAGAAGAAACCTTTCACCTGGTCATGCTAGATTCCCAAAGCAAGGCCTCAGAATGAAAGGCAACATGAATTTAAGGGTAATTCTTTCAGAGTCATAAAAAGTACAGAGATCATTTTTCTTCTTTTTTTCCCTAGGGCCTCTGGGAGGAAAATGGAAAAATTCAACATTGCAGTCAATATCAAGGCTGGCAGCAAAGTCAGCTTTGAGTTGACTTATGAGGAGCTATTGAAGCGACACTTGGGAAAATATGAAATTGTCATTAAAGTTAAACCAAAGCAGCTGGTTAAACAGTTTGAGGTAAATCTCTCTGGGATTGAGTCTCAGTATGTGGAAAGTGGACTAGAAATTCTCTGTGGACCCCTGGCCTGTTTCTGGCTGTACCTCTTACAGGGCAGTTTAGAAGAAGGATCCTTAATAGGGTGAAGGAAGCAGGGAGCAGGATGCAGCTTTGGGCAGGTCCCTTATCTTCTCTAAGCCCCAGTTTTCATATTTGTAAAATGAATAGATTGGAATAGATATTCCCTGAGGACCCTTCCAACTCTGATATTGTCCAAATCTTACCACTGTCAATGGAAGCCCTTCATGTAAAGATAGATATACTTGAAAAGGATACCTCTGAGGCATTGTAGTTAAAAGGAAAGATTGTTGATTGAGTTTAGAATAAAAGGACTTGGGTTTGACTCTAGGCCTTGTTACTTGCTAACTAGTTTTATGTCTTTGGGCAAGTCATTTAACCTCCCTAGGTATCAGTTTCCTTATCTGGAAAATGAAGTGAGTAGGGATGGGGTGAGGCGCTGATCCAAAACCTCTAAGGTATCTCCCTGTCTGAGATCCTATTAACTGCTCAAGAGGGACTCCTAGGAACTTTTCCTCTGGAGGATGAGCAATGGGGACTGAATCTTGGACACTGGACTTTGGGCCTGGCTTTTTGATAGTGGACTCCATGATCTTTGGTGTGGTGAAAAGGCAAGCATGGTCTTACCCTAGTCATTTTGTGGCTCAAAGGATCCTCAGAGTAGGGTGGAGTTTAGTACCAGAGAACCAGTTCCTTTTGATGTTCAGCACAATTATACCATGACAAGGAGAGAAAGATTAAAACAGTTAAATCATCTAAGGAAAGTTTCACATCTAACACTAAAAATTAACTTGCTTCTGGGCCTATGGGACTGGAGCAATTCACCTACTCTTTCTTAAGGGTCCTCTTTGCCCTAAGTCAATGTGATCTGGACTGGTTTCAATCCTGGGAGAGACTACTCTCTAATGAGAGATGTTAGACTCCCTTTCTCACTCTCCTCAGCTTAAGGTCAGCTTATATTTTAGGTGTTGGCTCTTATCTAGTTTTCCTCCAAGGGGGAATAGGAAGGTTCTCAATTTATAATATAAATCAGGCATGTATTTCCTATACACAAAAGAAAGGCTAATGGACACAAAAGACTCCCAGTGTGCATTGGCAGAACAACTTTAAAAAGGATTCAGTAATTTAACTTATAACTGACATGCTTTCTTAGGAAAATGATACTTACACCACAGTAGAACATAAAACTGCTTGCAGGATTTCTGATTAGGCATTTGAGATTTCACCTCAGCTCTGCCCTGTGCAAAAAACTCCTGATCTATATCTTCTGGTCGAATGAGCCAGACTTGGACTAGTTCTCTTGGTGGAGGCCATCTTTTCCAAGAGTCCTGAAGCAGTTGTGGGAAACTCTTCCTCCTGTCTCCAGCCATCTCTGATCTGACTGGATCCAGTACTTCCTGACCTCTGGGTTGCATAAAGTTGCATTTAAATCTGGGCACATCCATTGTCCACCCAAGATGAGACCAATAAAGAAAACACACAAAAGAGGTGGCCCTAAACCCAGGCTCGGACTTCCTTCAGTAGGGCATAACCTCAGGATCTTATGATGACCAGGATGGAGGACAGAGCAAACTCCCCCTTTCCTATTCTTCACGTAAAGCAGCTTGAGACAGTTGTGACAGCTGGAACAGTTGGAAGGAAAGAAAGACTTGAAGCTAGGGTCATCCTTTCTTATGTATCACCAATTCTTTCTATTTACCAGCCAGTAAGGGAACTCTTCATCACCTCAAAGCACAAGTCCTTCAGTACTAAGTCACACATGACTGGAAGCGGTTTGCAAAACATGCAGCTGGTCAAGCAGAACCAGGAAGGGCAATTCTGAGCACACTTCATGGGATGGCCTTGTTATTCACGTACCAACAATAGGAGTTATTCTTTGTAAGGTCGTCTCTGACCACGATAATGAGAACTAAGAGTTGGGATTCATGCCCTCTTCAGGTCTTCAGCCATTGCTTTTTAATGATTATACTGGAGTTGACTTTGAAAGATGTGATTAGTCTCAGGGTGAATCTCTGCCCTGTCTATCCCAAAATATTAGAATTATAGAACATTATAGCTCAAAGGAATCTTAGGGATCTCCTGAGTCAACATATTCATTGTGCAGAGTAGAGAGGCTTAGAGAAAATCAGTGACTTGTCCAAGGTCTTACGGAGAATTAGTGGCAAAGGTGAGCCTATAACACAGGTCCCCCACTTTCCAATCCAGCGGACTTTCTACCTCCTTTGTTTATGTTACTAAATGAATTGTTTTTTGAGTATGTTAGGGGAAAGAGAACTGATACCTCTGCCATTCACTTAACTTGTTTCAGATTGTACTTCCATCTTTTCCTGGGTACTGTTATGTTTGGGACAGAGGTAGGTGGGGTGGGAAATCATACAATAATTTTTTTTTTAATTTTGAAGATTGAAGCAGACATCTTTGAACCACAAGAGATCAGTATGTTGGATGCTCAAGCATCTTTCATCTCTGGAGACATGACCCAAGTAATTGAAAAATCCTTCTTTGGAAAAAAGGTATGTTGAGCGCTTTAAAAATACATGCTTATATTTTCATCCCTGGCCACTTCTCTATGAACACTAAATCTTTTTTTAAAAATCCTGCCAACAACTTCCTTAAGGTATAGTCTTAGAAATAGGAACACTGAACCAAAAGATAGGCTCATTTTTGAATTTTTATATTTTATTTTTCTCAATTATATGTTATAACAATTTTTGGCATTCTTTTAGAAAATTTTGAGTCTCAGATTCCCTCCCTCTTTCCCCTCCCCTTCCTTGAGAAGGCAAGCAATTTGATTTACATTATATATGAGCAGTCATGCAAAACATATTTCCGTATTAGCCATGTTGCAAAAGAAAACAAACCAAAAAGCAAAAAAAAAACCTCCAAGAAAAATAAAGTTTAAAAAGTGTGCTTTAATCTACATTCAAACTCTATCAGTTCTGTCTCTGGAGGTAGACAGCATTTTTCATCATAAGTCCTTTGGAACTGTCTTAGATTATATCGCTGAAAATAGGTAAGTCATTCATAGTTGATCATTGTACAATATTACATTTGTGTACAGTGTTCTCCTAGTTCTGCTCATTTCACTTTGCATCAGTTCATATAAGTCTTCACAAGCTTTTCTGAAATCCATTTGCCCATCATTGCTTATAGCACAGTAGTATTCTATTACATTCATATACCACAACTTGTTCAACCATTTCCCAATTGATGGCCATTCTATCGATTTCCAATTCTTTGCCATCACAAAAGAGCTGCTGTAAATATTTTTTTATACATAAAGATCCTTTTCTTTTTTTAAAAATCTCTTTAGATTATAGATCTAGTAGTGGTGTTGCTGGAGGGTTTGATAGCCCTTTAAGGCATAGTTACAAATTGCTGTCTAGAATGATTGACTCAGTTCATAACTCCTCCAATAGTGATATGCTCATTTTTGTAACTCATTGTATAATTCCATATTTTGCCCCCACAAGTTGGACCAATTCACCACTCCACCAGTACAGTAATAGCATACTTGCTTTACTATGGCCATGCCAGAACTGAATTTTTTTGGCTTTTATTATTTTTGACAATTTGTTGAGTTTTGGATCATCTCAGATTTGTTTTGCCTTGAATTTCTTTGATTATTAGAGACTTGAGATCTTATGTGGTTGTTGATAATTTGTGGGGGTTTTTTCCTTCAAGAACTATCCATTAATAGTCTTATTATATACATACATACATACATACATATATATATATAATGGAGTTTGGCTCATACTATTATATATTTTTATCGGTTCCTCGTACATTTTGGAACATTCAATCAATATACCTTTATTAAGAGCTTACTATGTGCCAGGCACTATGCTAAGCAAAAGGGGATACAAAGAAAGTTAAAAAGAAAACAATAACAATCCCATCCCTCAAGGAGTTCACACTCTAATGGAAGGGACACCATGCAACTAATTATGCACATTCAAGATATACGTAGTACAAATGAGATGCAATCTCAGAAGGAAGTCACAAATGCTAAGGCATGGGAAGGAGGATGGGAAAAAGACTCTTGCAAAGTGGGATGTGCACTGAGGCTTGAGCGTAGTCAGAGAAGCCAGTAGAACATTCCAGGTATGGGTAACAGCTAGCAAAATGCAAGGAATTGAGAGACAGAGTGTTCTGTGCAAGAAACGGCAAGAAGGCCAGTGTCAATGGATTGTGAGAGTCAAGTATAAAAAAACTAGGAAAAAGTCAGATTGTGAAGGGCTTTAAAAAGACAAATAATTTATATTTGACCTTGTAGTCTCTTAGGAAATTATTAGCATTGAATCGAGGGTGAGGGAGTAGGAGTGGTAACAAGATTAGACCTGTGCTTGGGGATTGCTTTGGCAGCTGAGTGTAAATGTACTGGAGTGGGGAAGATTTGCCATAGGGGAAATCAATCTCTAGGCTCTTACGATAACCCAGGTTTGAAGCCATGAGAGCCTGTACCAGGGAGGGAGCTGTGTGAGTGGAGAAAAGGGGACACATATGGGAGATGACATAAAGGTAGAAGCAAGATTCGACAATAGATTGGAAATGTGAAGGAGAAAGCAAGGAGAGGACATTGAAGTTGTGCACTGAGGTGTCTAGGAGGATGCCAGACTTTTATCAGTAATGCTTCATGCATAGACTATCTTTCCTCCACTTGCTACTTTCTTCCCTTCTTATTTTGGATTCAGTGCTTTGTGCTGTAGAGAAAGTGTTTGTTTTTATAAAGTCAAATTCTTCTATTTTATCTCTTACAACTTCATCTATTTTATCTTCATCTATTTTATCTCTTACAAATTCATCTATTTTATCTCTTACAACTTCTTCCACTATCATTGAAATGATACAAGTTATTACAATCACTCCTATGGGACTCAGCATGACATACATAATGGTTAGTATGTTGAATTTTGAGTTGGGAGAATCCGGATTGAAATCCTACCTCTGATACCATTTATATGAGCCTAGGCAAGTCATTGAAACTCTCGGAGTCACAGGTAACCATCTAGGTATAGGACTTATTTGCAAACTCATGGAGGAATTGAAATCTATGTTAGTGATTAGTTCCCAAGCCAGGAGTTTCCTGTGCTGAGAAAATCACAGATCTTTTATGTATTCATGTATATCCTTGCATAATTTCCTGTAAGTCGACGTGTTAAGAATAAATTCTCTCTTCATGGTTGTGAAAGACTGAACATTTCCTTAGTCTTTAGTTTGTTATAGTGTGTTTTTTATTTATTTTACAATTTAGTGATATGGTTTGACACAAACACTTTTCAACAAATATTCAAATAAATACCTTCATAAAATATATAATCTGAATAAAACCACATTATTGATTGTTAACAGAAAGAAGAGGCTATGTCCCTTACCTTTACAGTATGGTATTAACATTGACTGTGGCATTTGGCTAGTGGTGTGTTTTTTTGGTTTGTTTTACATTTCCTTTGTTAAAATTATTGCAATCACAATGTTTTCCTTATTTTCAATCATTACAGACAAACCTTTACTTGTTTCTCTGATTTTTTTATACTCATTTTTCTTTATGGGGTAGTAATATTCCATTCCATTAACATACCAAAATTTGCACATTCGTTGCACAATTGGTTTTCGCATGTGGAGTTACTAGGTTTTTATTTATTTATTACTATTATCCCAAATAAGGTTGCTATGCATATTTTTGTATATAGGGTGTTTTTTTCTTATTGTCAGTAATCTTTTTGGGTATGATTCTATAATAAGACCTCTGGGACGAGACATGAACAACTTAGTAACTTTTCTTGTATAATTTCAAATTGTTTTCCCGAATGGTTGAACCAGTGAATGATTCCACAGGAAGTGAAGTGACACGCATGTTTCCCCCCTGAGTCTTTGTTAGCTTGTGTCAGGCAGTTATTGACAGTTTGAATTTCTTCTTTTGAAAATTACTTGTAGGCTCATTGACCACTTGTGTATTGGGGAAGGGCTCTTAAAATTATGTGTCATTTTTGTTTGTGTCAATTCCCTGTAGACCTTTCTTATCAGATTTTTATCAGAGATGTTTAATGCAAAATATTCTTTTCTCTATTCTAATCAATATAAAATATTCTTAATCCCATATATTTTCTTCTGAGTCTAGATGTATTGGTTTTATTTGTTCAAAAACATTTAAATTTTATATAATTGAGCTAGTCTCCTCTGTCTTGGCCCTTTGCTTAACTGTGAAAGATAAAACCTATTATACTCTAATTTAAAAAGATGTGGCTTTTTATACTAAGATAACTTATCTACTTGCAATTTATTATATGAGGCGTAAGATGTTGATCTAATTTTTTTTCACCAACCTACTTTTCAATTTTCTCATTGGTTATCACTGAATAGCGAGTCCCTTCCCTAGTCATTTTGTATTTTCTTGGGTTTGTTGAACAGATCATTATTGTGTGCATTTATTTTACCATTACCTAGTCCATTCCACTGGCATAATTTGTAACTTGTTTTGTCCACCACCAAATAGTTTTAATAATTATTGCTTGATAGTATTTAGCACCAAGACCCCAATTTCCTACTTTTAAAATTATGTTCCTTGGCCTTTTCATAACCTATTATTTATATTATATTATAACCTATATTTCCTTAACCTATTCTTCGCCGTTTATTCCTCCCATGTAGAGAGGAACCTTTCATCACAATTAGATATATGGGCATCCCTTAAAAGAAGGGGGTAATCTCTTGTTTCTTTGGGGGCATAGCAAAAATTCTAGCCGATAACAATCAGCATTTTTGAATTGAATGATTTCAGGGTCGTGTGTATTTCAATCCTACAATTGATCAACAGCAGACCTGCCCCACTTGCACTAAATCCTTGATGGATGGAGATTTTACAATAAAATACGATGTGAAAAGAGACACAGTATGTGACCTACAGGTAGGTTCCTCTTTGGGATATGAGCTAACAAACAGATGGGAGTGTGCAATGAATTCCTTAACTTATCTCTCTCTTGATTCAGGTGGTCAATAAATATTTCGCGCAGTTCTTTGCACCAAAAAACCTGAAGAATATGGTCAAGAATGTAGTTTTTGTGATAGATATTAGTGGATCTATGGCTGGTCAGAAAATAAAGCAGGTGAGTAGCAAGCTTTGCAGAATTGAAAAGTTTCATCAATTAACTCTGACCCACACACCAGAAATTTTAAATAGCCAGACCAATTTCTTATCCATCTACGCTGGGTTTTTCTTGAAAGGCAAGGTTAGAGAGATTGAGTTGCATCCCTATTCAGGGACAGTGGTCCACCGGAAAAAACATGGATCAGGAGACAGTTTTCATCCACTAACCAGATGTAAGACTTAAGGAACTTTTTCTACACCTCTGTGCCTCTACCCCACCTACCTCACACGGAGGCCATGGTAGCAGAGATGGCACTTCTAGTATTTGACCTATGCTAAGCAGGTATAACATGACAGAAAGACAAACAAGACATGGTACCTGCCTTCATAGAGTTTGTTATTGACTAAGGACGAATCAGATAAACATACAGACAAATTATATAGAAGTTAGAATATGAGAACTCCATATGGGGATGCACAGTGCTGAGTTCATTGAGATAGATGGGTAAGATCACAGGTGGCACAGTGGAGAGAATGTTGGATGAAGAATTAGAAATTCCTGAGTTCAAATCCTGCTTCAGACACTTAATTTAGCCATGTGATCCTTCATTAGTTAACCTCTCTCAGGCAGCAGCCCCTCAGCATCATTGGGTAGAACAAATGAAATAATAACTGTACAGTACTTTGCCAGTCTTGTTGTATTAAATAAATGCCAGCTATAATTATTATTGCATCAAATAGAGAGACAACTTCCAGGTGGGAGGGTTAGGGTAAAAATGATCCTTTGGGGAGAGTCTGGACAGATTGGGAACTGACAGTATGGAATTCCCTTCTATGGATGCAACTGTGTGGTGTTGGAATTGCACTGAGAACACAGCTAGTTTTAAAGGCAGGAGCTGAACCCAGGTCTTCCTGATTCTAAGGCCGGTCTCCCCCATACTATATTGACACTCTGTGACATTTTCATCTATGTCTGGGCAAACAGAGATCAATGTATGTCCTCTACTTAACCCCTTCCCTGCCTCAGGGCTCCCACTCATACTGAGCCTTCTTCTACATATGGCTTTTTATGTTTTTTCTCACTATCCCCCTTACTCCACACAGTAGCCTTGTGCTCATTTGGGAGCTCCTTAGCTCACTCTACTCCATCCAGCCTGTCTTCCATCACATTCTTCATCATTCAGTGACCTGGTCCATCCTGGCCTCCCTGATCACCTGTCCTCTTGCTGGGACTGATGGGCATGACTTCCATTGTCTGTGACTGAAGGGAGATGTTCCTGCTCAGCGGTGCTTCCCCAAAGTCACTTTGGGCACTCACTCACAAATATATCTCCAACAGCCTTTCCTGTCTTCTCAACTGTTAAATCTTGTCTTCTAGTAAGCTGGGTTCTTTCTTCTAGACGAAGCAGGCTCTCTTTAAGATCCTGGATGACATTAAGCCAGACGATTACTTCAATTTCATCCTTTTCGGGAGCCACGTAAGAACATGGAAAAATTCCCTCGTCCAGGCCACGGATGCCAACTTGCAGGAAGCCAGAGTCTTTGTGCAAAACTTCAATCTTGCAGGCGGTAAATGCCAGTGGGTCTTTGTCTTGCTTTGCTCCCTGTACCATATGACACTCAGTTATTTTCATCCTTTTCTCGTTGAAACAAAACAACCAATTTGGCCCCTTTTCCAAACTATCCCTGTTTACGTCCAATGCAGCAACAAATCTCAATGGTGGCTTACTAGAAGGAATTAATATCCTGAATAAAGCTCATGAAGTTGACCCCAGGCTCAGAAATAATGCTCCCATCGTCATCATGTTAACAGATGGTGAACCTACTGTGGGTAAGTCCCTAAAGGCCTCATAAATCAGGCAAGGCAATTTGTGAAGTTCACTTAAATGTTGAGCAGCTACTGAGCACAAGACTAAGACCTAGCTGTGGGGTTGGGGACACAGATGAGTGAACCCTGACATGTACTCATGGAAACTTGCTTCTAATAATGATGGTCAAGATGACAATAACAGCTAGCGTTTCTATAGCATTTTAAGGTTTACAAAGCACTCTATAAATATTTTCTTTCCCTCACAACAACCCTGGGAGGTGGATGCTTTGCCCATTTTACAGATAAGAAAATGGAGGCAGACGAGCAGGGCAGCACCCAGCAGTGAAGTAGAGTAGAGTGTGCCCCTGGCGGGGGAGGGGGGTGTTGTTATGACTTTGCCAGTTTTTCTGTTTGAACAAAGGGGAGACCAATCTTACTCAAATCCGAATGAATGTCAAGAATGCCATCCAAGGGAAGTTTCCACTCTACAATCTGGGCTTTGGAGAAAACGTTGACTTTAATTTCCTGGAGGCAATGTCTCTGGAGAATAATGGGGCAGCCCGCAGAATTTACAGAGATAATGATGCGACTGAGCAGTTACAGGTATGTGATCCCTGGGGTTTCTTTTTTTTTTTCTTCTTTTAAAATTTATTTATTTATTTATTTAACTTTTTACATTCATTTTCACAAAATTTTGGGTTCCAAATTTTCTCCCCTTTTATCCCCTCCCCCCACCCCAATACACCGAGCAATCTAATTTTCCCTATCTCCAATCTACCCTTTCTTCTGTCATCCCTCCCTTCTCTTGTCCTCATCTTCTCTTTTGTCCTGTAGGGTCAGATGACTTTCTATTCCTCATTAACTGTATGTCTTCTTTCCTAGTAGCAACAACAATACTAAACAGTTGTTCCTAAAACTTTGAGTTCCAAATTCTCCCCATCCCTCCCTCCCCACCCATTCCCTTTGGGAAGGCAGGCAATTCAATATAGGCTCTATCTGTGTAGTTTTGCAAATGACTTCCCTGATAGTCGTGTTGTGTAAGACTAACTGAATTACCCTCCATCCTATCCTGCCCCTCATTGTTTCTATTCTGTCTTTTGATCCTGTCCCTCCCCGAGTGTTGACTTCAAATTGCTCCCTCCTCCCATTGCCCTCCCTTCATCCCCCCCCCTTGCTTATCTCCTTCTCCCCCACTTTCCTGTACTGTAAGATAGGTTTTCATACCAAAGTGAGTGTGCATTTTATTCCTTCCTTTAGTCAAATGTGATGAGGGTAAACTTCTTGTTTTTTTTTTCTCAGCTCTCCTTTTTTTCCCTCCACTAAAAAGTCTCCTGCTTGCCTCTTTTTTTAAAAAAAATTTTTTAAAATTTATTTATTTATTTAACTTTTTACATTCATTTTCACAAATTTTTGGGTTCCACATTTTCTCCCCTTTTATCCCCTCCCCCCACCCCAATACCCCAAGCAATCTAATTTTCCCTATCTCCAATCTGCCCTCTCTTCTGTCATCCCTCCCTTCTCTTGTCTCCATCTTCTCTTTTCTCCTGTAGAGCCAGATGACTTTCTATTCCTCCTTAACTGTATGTCTTCTTTCCTAGTAGCAACAACAATACTAAACAGTTGTTCCTAAAACTTTGAGTTACAAATTCTCCCCATCCCTCCCTCCCCACCCATTCCCTTTGGGAAGGCAGGCAATTCAATATAGGCCATATCTGTGTAGTTTTGCAAATGACCTCCCTGATAGTCGTGTTGTGTAAGACTAACTGGATTACCATCCCTCCTAACCTGCCCCTCATTGTTTCTCTTCTGTCTTTTGATCCTGTCCCTCCCCAAGTGTTGACTTCAAATTGCTCCCTCCTCCCTTTGCCCTCCCTTCCATCATCCCCCCCCTTGCAATATCTCCTTCTACTGTAAGATAGGTTTTCATACCAAAATGAGTGTGCATTTTATTCCTTCCTTTAGTCAAATGTGATGAGGGTAAACTTCTTGTTTTTTTTTCTCAGCTCTCTTCTTTTCCCCTCCACTAAGGAGTCTCCTGCTTGCCTCTTACATGACATATAATTTACCCCATTCCATTTCACCCTCTTTCCTCCCCCTACCTTTCTCTCACCATTTACCTTAATTTCTTTTAAGATATGGTCCCATCCTATTCAATTCACTCTGTGCTCTCTGTCTCTGTATGTGCATGCATGTGTGTATGTGTGTGTGCATGCATGTGTGTACATGTGTGTGTGTGGTCCCACCAACTACCCAGATACTGAAAAGTTTTAAGAGTTACAAATATTGTCTTTCCATGTAGGAATGTAAACAGTTCACTTATGGTAAGACCCTTATGACTTCTCTTTGCTGTTTCCTTTTTCATGCTTCTTCTCATTCTTGTGTTTGAAAGTCAAATTTTCTTTTCAGCTCTGGTCTTTTCATCAAGAATGCTTGAAAGTCCTCTGTTTCATTGAAAGACCATATTTTCCCCTGAAGTATTCTACTCAGTTTTGCTGGGTAGGTGATTCTTGGTTTGAGTCCTAGTTCCTTTGACTTCTGGAATATGCTATTCCACGCCCTTCAATCCCTTAATGCAGAAGCTGCTCCACAATACTGGAATTGTTTCTTTCTAGCTGCTTGCAATATTTTCTCCTTGACCTGGGAGTTCTGGAATTTGGCCACAATGTTCCTAGGAGTTTCTCTTTTTGGATCTCTTTCAGGTGGTGATCGATGGATTCTTTCAATACTTATTTTGCCCTCTGGTTGTAGAATATCAGGGCAGTTTTCCTCGATAATTTCATGGAAGATGATGTCTAGGCTCTTTTTTTGATCGTGACTTTCAGGTAGTCCCATAATTTTTAAATTGTCTCTCCTGGATCTATTTTCCAGGTCAGTTGTTTTTCCCATGAGATATTTCACATTCTCTTCCATTTTTTCATTCTTTTGGTTTTGTTTGGTGATTTTTTGGTTTCTCAGAAAGTCATTAGATTCCATCTGTTCCATTCTAATTTTGAGAGAACCATTCTCTTCAGTGAGTTTTTGAACCTCTTTTTCCATTTGGCTAATTCTGCTTTTGAAAGCATTCTTCTCCTCATTGGCTTTTTGAACCTCTTTTGCCAATTGAGTGAGCCTATTTTTCAAGGTGTTATTTTCTACAGCATTTTTTTGGGTCTCCTTTACCAAGGTATTGACCCATTTTTCATATTTTTCTTGCATCTCTCTCATTTCTCTTCCCAGTTTTTCCTCCACCTGTCTAACTTGCTTTTCAAAATCCTTTTTGAGCTCTTCTAAGGCCTGAGCCCACCTGACAACCTCCTGGGATGTCTAGGATACAGAGGCCCCGCCCTCCACGTCTTTCCCTGAAGGCAAGAATATTTCCTCGTCATCAGATCTGAAAGTCGGGATCATTTGCATCTGCTCAAAAAAGCTCTCTATAGTCTTATTTTTCTTCCCTTTTCTGGGCATTTTTCAAGCCAGTTACTTGACTTCTGAGATTCCTGTCCACCCCTGCCTAGATCTGCCCAGCTAGTGCTTGGGGTCTGAGATTCAAATGGGCTTTCCACGGCAGGCGCGGCTGCTATTCAATGTGAGCTTTAGTTCTGGTGCTGGGGTGGGGGCTGGGCCATCTCCCAGTCTCAGCTCCCTCAGGGGCTTTATGCAGAGACCTTCAGTAATGGAGCGGGTGGGACAGTGCCATCTCCCAGGCTCAGCTCATTCAGGTGGTTTATGCAGAGACTTTCAGTAATGAAGATCCTGCCTGCTTGGGGAGTCCCGGGGGCCGCTGCTGCTGCCTCTGCCTTTGTTGCTTCCCGCCCCTGCCTCTGCCTCCGCCGCTTCCTCCAGAGGGGGCCCGAGTCACGGAGACACCCCGCTTCCCTCTCTGCCAGCCCAGATGTGTCTCTCACTGACCTGTAGTGTCTGTGGGCGGAGGGACCTTCTTGGCCGCTAGAGATTCCATCCCTGAAGCCTGCTCAGATCTGCTCCTCTTGGCCGCCTGGCCAGGGCAGGGCAGGGGTGGGCTCTGCTTCCCGGGGCTCGACGGACCCTGGGGATGGCTCTCCAGGGCTCTCTGGAACGGAAATCTCTTCCACTGTGTTTCTGCACACCTGGCAGTGATCCAGAACTTGTGAGGAGCTTTTCTTACATTAAATCAATGGGCTGTGGGTTCAGAGCTCGCACAAGTGAGTCTTTCTACTCTGCCATCTTGACTCTGCCCCGCTCCCTGGGGTTTCTAAAGCTAGGTCACAGGCAATACATGTTATCCTTGTGCTGGGAAGAAACAGAGAAACAAAGCATCGTAGAATGTGAGAACAAGGCAGGGACCTTAGAGATCATCTGGTCTAATCCTCTCATATTACAGAAGGGGAAACTGAGGTTGAAGAAAAGGGACTTGAGCGAGGTCATATATTGAGATATTGACAGTACTGGAACAAGGTGTATCATTGCTTTGAGAAGTAGCCCATCTTATAGAAGTAACTAGGCCAGATTAAGCAAGAGGGAAAACAGGCAGATGGCCTGTTTCTGTGTTTCTCTACTGTTTCTGTGTCTTTTGTGAGTGAAAGTGCCTTGTTATCATCTCCTTCCAGAAAATCAATTATAGAAAAGTAATAACTTGAAACTTTAGCTGTGATATGAAGGAAATGCTATAGGAATGGATGTACTATAGCACTAATTCACTCTGGAAAGTCACCTTACCTCTGATCCTCAGTTTCCTCCTTAGTAAAACTGAAGGATTGGATGAGATGGTCACTTCCAATTCTAACATTCTGAGTCCCTGAAATCTGTTACAAGTCACCATGGTGGTCCTAGAAATGTTCCTATTGCAGAAAGTCCTCTGAATGTCTGTCCTCAGCCTTGCATGAACACAGAAATATGCCTAGATTTTCTTGAGCTTCAGAACGCTATTACTCCCTCAATTCAGGAACTTGAAAAAGGTGTGAGGAGTGGGAAGGAGGTAAGGAGGTCTCAAGTGAGGGAGGCCTTTTCTCCAGAGTGGCTCCTTTTGTTTCCTGCAGGGCTTTTATGAAGAAGTTGCCAACCCTCTGCTCACAGATGTAGAATTTCAGTATCCCAAGGCCTCCATCCAAGCGCTGACAGAGAATCGGGTGAAGCAGTTCTACGAGGGCTCTGAAATTGTGGTAGCTGGACAGCTCACTGATGGTGGAAAGAAGGACTTTAAAGCTGATGTGACTGGCCATGGTGTGAGTAGCCAAATGACATAGATTTAGAGATGGAAGGGACCTTAGAGACACCAAGTCCAACTCCTTTGTTTTACAGATGAGGAAACTGAGGAGAAATAGATGGGAAAATGAGTAAACAACCACAACCAAAAAAAAAAAAAAAGAATCTAACAATGAAAGCTACAATGGTGGCAGCTTAGATCAAGACACAAACTCAGAACAAAATAATGCTATGAAAACAGCTACAAGCAAAGCCTAAAAAATTAAGTGTGAATTAGATGCAAGCCTAACAAGAATTCCTAGAAGAGCTAGGAATTATTTTCAGAATCACATAAGAGTGAAATGACTTGCTCAGGTTCACAGAACTAGTAAGTGCCTGAGACAGGATTTGAAACTAGGTCTTACTGGCTCCAGACCCAATGTTTCCTCCATGCAAATATACTGCCTCTTCTCTTCTCAGCTTCAGAAAAGACTCAGTCTGTGGAGTATGAAGCCCACATAGGGGCTACTTCCTTCCCAGCCCTCTCTTTGAAAGGCAGCTGAGCCATGTTTCTCTTCCCAAGGAGCCCAAGCACTCAGACTCCATCCCCAGTCATGCTCTGACCAGAGCAAGCACTCCACATAGCAAAACTGGCACTTTTTGTGTCTGGGCCAAGGAGCATGAAAGATGTGCCCTCAAATTAACTTTTAAGGTCACCTTCCTTCTATGGTGAGAGAGCACCCGGGGCAAGGTGAGACTGACACTGGGGGAAGCAGAACCGGTTAGGCTGCACTAGGGAGGAAATACCTTGGGAAGGGCACCATCTGGTAGCCTCCCGATTTAACTAATTACTCTCTCTACCTCATGTCAAACTCAGTTGTTTCTCTCCCGCTGCTCTAAGTGCCCTATAAATTTCAGCCCCTAGAGAAAAAACCCGTTTCATAGGATCATATGTTAAGATCTAGAAACACCTTCAGCGACCCTGGCACCCCCTAAATGCTTGTTGACTGGTAGTGAGAAAAAACTCAACATGAGAACATCCATTGCAGAGGATAACAGCTCCCTTATGTACCCCAAACATACTACTGTACCTAGAAGGGAAAGGAGAGGACCCAAATCTTTTCCCTGGTTCACTTTGAAAGTATTGGGAAAAAAAGGGAGCTTCATTCATTCAACTTCATTCATTCATTTGTCGAACCAGAGCACTTAGAAGGTGTTAGCACCTGACACCAACTAATACCTGTTGACTTGGTGGTGGTGGATGTGAAGAGGGATAAGAAGGGTCCCAGAGGGGCAAGATGTGTGTACACAGAAAGTTAAATAACAATACAAGGGCCACCGAATAGCATTTGGATGACCAATGGGCAGACAAGTGCTGCCTATGGTAAGAGCTATGCCATGCATTCGGAGGAGGGAGAGATCATTATAAACTGGGGTGGTCAAGGAAGGCTGTATAGAAGGGGTAGACATGGAATTGGGCCTTCTTGGTGGGCTGGGTAGGACTTAGGTTTTGATAAGCCATTCCAGAAGAAGGGAATAGTGCTAACACGACATGGAAGCAACAACCTGTATCCCATTTGGCGATCAGTGAAGGATTTGGTCTGGCTAGGGTAGAGCACAGGGAAATAGGTTTGGGAAGATAGGGCAAAGGCAGCTGCCACATGATGTGACTGTGGATGAGTCACTGAACCTCTCTGGGTCTTAGTTTCTTTATCTTTAAAATGAGGACGATAATACTTGTGCTGTCTCCCTTTATACAGCTGGTGTAAGCTGGGAGATGCCAGCTATATAGATGGGAGCTCTTTTTATTATTGTAGAGGGCCTCATATGCCAAAGAAAGTGATTTGGTTTTGCAAGAAGACTTGCCTTGAGTCCAAGGGCTAGGCCAGGCTAGGACCACATTGTCCCCAGACTTCACCTACTGCATTTTTTTTGTCCTGACAACCCATAGGCAGGCCAGGATCTGGTAACAACATGCTTGGTCAATGAAGAAGAGATGGAGAAAACTCTCCGGGAGCGGGGTCACATGTTTGAAGACCACATTGAGAGGCTCTGGGCTTATCTCACCATCCAACAGTTGCTAGAGAAACGGTAACTGCTACAGTGCACTCCTGATTATCCACAGAGTAGACAATAACCCAGAGAATCCAAATAGCTTTTCTCTTTGGCTCCAGGATATCTACTATGCTTTCTTTTTTCTTTTTTTTTTTTTTGACGGACTTAACTTTTGCCATTGAGTTTTGCTCAATAAGTTACCATTAATCTATTAATCAACTATAATCATTGAGTACCTATCATTGCTTTAAAAATGTTAAAATTCGCTTTTTTTTCCTGAGCATCCATCAGCTAGTACTGAGGGAAGATAGCTCAGAATATTTTAGGTGATAGTCTGAGATTTTAAACTGTTATGAATTCTTCTGTAAGGGATAATACATGTCAGAAGTAATTGAATGATGATAAAAGAAAAAGCACTCCTTGAGATTTACTAGTATTTGGCATGGAATCAAGAACTGCTATCCCAGGTTTATAGCATTCATCTATTTGTTCAATAGTTACTTATTAAGCACCTTATTAAGAAGGCAGCTAGGTGGTTCAGTGGACAGTGCACTGGACTGACAGTCAGGAAGGCCTCAGACATTTAGTGGCTGTATGACCCTGGGCAAGTCACATAACCTCTATTTGTCTCAGTTATAGCACTTTCCTTGTAGGGATGTTGTGAGATTGAAAGAGATAATAAATATAAAGTGCTCAGCATGTAAATACTTATTCCTTTCCCTTCCCCACCTCCTTAGTACCATACACCATGCTAGGCACAGTTTTCTCAATGAGAAGTTCATATCTCTCCACCCCTGGGGTCAGGCAGTCCTGGGACCCTGACACAGACCTCAGACCTGCTGTTATCTCTCAGGACAAAAGCAAACAATGAGAAGGAGAAAAATGACCTGTCTGCCGAAGTCCGGGACTTGTCTCTAAAATACAAATTTGTGACCCCTCTGACCTCCATGGTCATCACCAAGCCGGGAGACCCTGATGACCTGCTCGCCATTGCTGATAAGCCGGGAGAAGAAGGTATGGAGACTTCTTCAGTCTATGGGATGTGGCAGCTCAAAGGGTGCCCAGTGTATTGTCACTGTCACTGGCCCAAAGCCAGCTGGGCCCATATGAAGCATCTAGAAGATACCTCTTCTCTGTTTGTTAGCTTACAGAAGAAGCAAATTTACTTAAACGTTACTCATTGTCTTAAATGCTTGATTTTCTCTCCACAGAGATGGCTGAATGTAAGTTCCCAATGGCGTGATTCTTTTGGGGGTACTTTTTTATGAGAATGAACTATATATAGCTTCTCTGGCTTGAGAAACAGTTGATGGGTGCCTGCTTTCTGGGGGAATGTTGTACCATTAAGCTATTGGCTTATAAATTGACACACAAGCCCTCTTTGCACAAGATTATCTTTTTTCCCATCGTGATCATGCATGGAATATGAATTGGGGTCTGGGGGAGCAGGTGCTTTGCCACGGTGCTGAACTTTCACAAGTCATCAGTAGGGATATTTCCATACTCTTCCATATGTTCTTGTTTTTCGTCCCTGATCTTGTGTATTTCCTAGTTCATCACCAGGATCTTCCTGTACCTCTGCAAGCTGCATTCCTTCTCATTCACCTAGGCTCTGGGCTCTCTTGTTAATAACTATGATAAAAATCACGTTAATTCTTTGCATGTGTGTACTATTTCATGCCTCTCCAAGCATGTTCACATCTATTAGATGATTTTTCCTCCATTATACCTTTGGTGAGGTAAGTGAATCAGGCATTATTGTTATTATTTGGGAGGTTGATAGGTGGCACAGTGAATAGAGTTGGGAAGACATGAGCTCAAATCTGGCCTCAAACACATGCTACCTGTGTGACCCTAAGTATGTCCCTCAATGATGTTTGCTCAGTTTCCTCATCTGTAAAATGAATCAGTGAAGGAAATGACAAACTACTGCAGTATAGTTGCCAAGAAAAACCCAAATGAGGTCACAAAGAGTCAGACACTACTGAAATGACTGAACATCCTTATTTTACAGGTAAGGAAACTGAGGTCCAGAGGGATGACATGATTCATTCTTCCAACATATATAGAGTTAGTGAGGAGATCAGGACTAGAATGCAGGTGCTTTAATTCACAACTCTGTTCACAACTCTGCAATGCCTGGGTAATTCAGAAACCCCATTCTGTTGTGATGGTGTGATGTTGTGATGGTGGACCCTGGAGGGGAGCAGTGTTGGAAGCCTTGAAGGCCTGGCTCCCTAGCCAGGGTCCATTTCTGCAGGGACTAAGGACCAGCTGGGCCTCTTTCCCTAACAAGGTTTTGTGTTACACCTGGCCCAGATTTTTGAGGGCCCTTTGCCTCATGGCTCACACATGGCAGGGGACACGGGGACATGCTCTTTCCCCCTTAAATTCTTTGGTGACCTGTGCATTCTGTTTTGTTTTATCCACAGTGCAGAAGAAGCCCAGAAGGAGTAAGTACCAAGCTCTCCCTTGAATGATCCCTACCATTTGTACAGAGTCTCCCTATCCCTTCTCCCCAGGCTCCTTCTGCAATTCATAGGGAGAACCAGGGCAGATGTCATGAATGCCACAGAAGTAATCAGGGTGCTGCCTTTCCTCTAGTTTAGGTTTTTTGTTCCCAGACATCAATGACAGACATTGCTTCTGGGGTCAACACAATCAATCGAGCAGTGGTTACTACTGACTGCCACTTCTCCTAGGGGCATCGTAGGAATAACTTCTCTCTAAATATACCCCCAGGAAAATCTCTTGTGGTGGAAAAAGAGAGGAAAGTTCCTCTAGGGTTGTTCAATGGTAAAGTTTGTTCCAAAAGAAGTCGTTGTGTCCTGCCCTGACAAATGTTTGTGTGGGAGGAAGTCCTTCCTCTCAAGTCATGGCTGGGTTAGATAGTCTACACGTTATAATAAATATGCATAGTCAGGCAAAACTAATTTGCCCTATTGGCCACATCCACCAAGTGCATGTCTTCTTCTGCGCTCTGTCCCTTCCTCCTGTCTGTCAGGAGGTGGTTCTTCTGGGATCATGGTAGGTGGCTGAATTACAGCTTTAATGTGACTTGTTTGCTCCGGTATTCCCACTGTACACGTTGTTCCCCTGGTTCTGCTCACTTCGCTGTTCCATCGTCCGTATAAGCCTCCCAGTCTGGTCTGAGACTATGCTTCCAATCATTCTTATGGCACAGTAACATTCCACTAGACTCCTGGTAATTACACATATGCCATGTTTTATTTAGCCATTCCTCAGCTGATGGACACTTCCTTCCCATTCAGTCTTTCGTTACTACAAAAAGGATATAATATACAAATATTTTGTAACATAGGTTCTTTCTTTGATTTCTTTGAGGGTGTGTAGGCCTGGTATTGCTGGGTAAAAGAGTACACACGGTTTAGTAACTTCTGGCGCATTGCTCCAAATGGTTTCCAGAATGACTGTGCCAGGATAGAACTCCACCAACAGTGTATGAGCACCAGTTTTCAAAGTATGTTGTTATCCCCCAACACTTCGCACAGGGACAGGCATGCACATAATGATACCTGATAGTACATAATAAATGTGATTGATTGATTGGTCGGTTGATTTTTCCTGCGCAGCAATTGTGCTTCCAGCTCAACAGCTTCCTCCCACATCTCGGGTTCCTCCTCATCCTCAGGCTCCTCCAGCCCATGTGACCGGTGGTAAGGCCGTTCATATTCTGTGACAGATTCCATGGAAACTCACTTGAATTGGGAACAAGTCCAGAGCAGGAGCCCCAGGGAGGCTTGGACACCCTCCACCTGACCCTGGGCACATCCCCAGCTTCCCAGGCTCTAGCTACTCCTCTTTCCCACCTAGAGAAGCAGCAGTTCAGAAACCCCTCCAGGTTGGTGGGCCCATGTTCGAGTTACCTGTCACACGGCCCAGGCCCTCCTTTCCAGGTCATTTCATGGGGGCTTCCCATGGGGGCTTCTGTTGTCCCCATGAGTGCCACAAAAAGTGTTATACTTGGGTCAAACCAATTGAAACAAATGCTAGGACAGAGACTTAGACAAGGGCACCTAGCCCCAGTAAGTGATGGAGCTGGGCCCAGAACTCAGGGCTCCCAATGCCCAGAACAAGGTGGGTTCCCCTCTCTGGGCTGCCTTCTGGGTACATCTCATCTACCTGTCCCTTAAAAGCAGCATGCTCCTAAGAGGCAGCTCTGTGGGATAGTCAATAGAATCTTGGCCTTGAAGACAGGAAGTTCTGATGCTGCCACAGATGCTTAGTAATTGGCAAATCACTTAACCTTTCCTAACCTCAATTTCCTCATCTGTAAAATGGGAATGTAATAGCATTCCCTTCACAGGGCTATTGTAAAGTTCAAAGGAGATAATTATTGTATAGTGAATTAATATAGAATATATATACGTAAAACATACATATGTACACATATGTGAATATATCATATATGTATGTGTATATATGTATATACCTTGAAGAGCTATATAAATGCTAGCTATTATTCAGAAAGAGATGCATAATTCCTTATTCAAGTCATAAAAGTAGATAGCTCTCTAAGTTTTCTAAGGCCTTCTGGGGCTGGTGACTGCAGAGAAAAATGGGAATTTCAAATGAAAGAGAAAAGGCTGAAGTTCTACAGGTATAAGAAGTCTTAATCAGTTACTGTGGGTCCCACATACAGGATTGGCCTTGGCACCCCTTCTTGTGCATGGACTCACTTTGTTTTCATGGTCCACTTTCCCTATAACCTCCAAGCTGAAGGTGGAAGAGTGGTCCAGAGATGCTGAAGGCAGTAAGAACTTGTAACAAAGGATCAAATGCTCATATCCATCACAGAGAATCCTAGATTTGTGCCTGTTTTCAGTATTCAACCTGTTTCATACGAAGCATCCTTTCACACAGTTCCCAGGCATCTTCTGTTCTGCCCCTTCTCACAGGCCTCAGGGCCACAGGTTCCCCAGCTCTTTTCGGGGCTATCAACCATGCAGAGGAGGTTGGGAATAGAGCTGCCCTCTAGGTTACTTCCCCTTCTGGCAAAATGGTGCCCAACAGGCCACACTGTCTTCTATACCTTGCCCACCCCCAAAAAATTTGCTTGAGATGCCAGAATTCCTAGTTATACCTCTGCCCACAGTGGATGGAGACCCACACTTCATCATCCAGGTGCCTGAGAAAGAGGATGCTGTCTGTTTCAATATAAATGAGGATCCAGGTGTGGTGCTGAGCCTCATCCAAGACCCAGACACAGGTTGGAGATTGATGTGGGCCTGGGGCTGAGGGTGGTGGGTGACATAAGGTTGTGGTGCTTGGGAGGGGAAATATATGGGAGGAAAGTAGGAAGGGACTATGGAACTCACTGGGACTCTATGCTCTTTTTTCTCAGGGATCACAGTAAATGGGCAGCTCATTGGTGATAAAAATCATGAGAATGGGAAAAATAAAAGCACTTATTTTGGAAGACTTGGGATTATGAACTGGAAGACAGGATTTACATTGGAGGTGACACCTCAGAACATCACCCTTCAACGTGGCATGAAGGGGCCTGTATTTTCCTGGCTGGACCAAGTCACACTGAGGCAGGAAGGGTAAGGTAGCCCTACTTCACTTGAAAAACAGGGTATAAGATTCTCTCTGGGTACTGGACACACTGTCGATATCTTCCCTCCCCAGAAGACAAAAGCTAAGTATTCACTCTACTGACCTGCACAAGAGGGGAGGCAAAACAAATAGAGGGAGATAGGAAACGTGTGTGTATGTTTATACACATAGTAGACTCAACATTTTAGAGGTTTTCTGATCCACATGTGCATCCATGACCCCAGCAGGAATCATGGGATCATAGGATGAGAGATACAACCTGGTCCGAATCTCACATTTTACAGTTGGTGGAACCGGGCACTAAAAGTCTATAGTTTGTCCAAGGTCACATACCGACTCAGTGGCAGGACTGGGCTTTCGATCCACATTCTCTTGACTTCAAATCTAGGACTCTTTCCACCATAGGGTGACAGTGACGATCGTCCCTACTTGGAAACTGATGGTTTCCATGGACAACGGAGCCACCGTGGTTGTTGTCTTGCACCGAGTGTGGAAAAAGCATCCTGTCCACCAAGACTTCCTCGGGCTATATACAGTGGACAGCCACAAGATGTCACCACGGACACATGGGCTACTGGGTAAGATTCCAGGCTGCTCTTGTTTTGGGATTCTTGGGATGTGAATGGGAATGGGCTTCTCTGAGGGCAAATGTAAAGCAGCTCTTGAAATTCTAAGAACCACAGGGCCTGGGCCTCTCACTTTTATTATCTTCAGAAAATGTCTGTGTTTGCTGGGACGTGACTGAGACTATAACAAGTTATTAATGTCAACATAGAGAGGACCTCTGAAGTCCTCAGCACTGAGCATTTACTGAAGCATGTTTACTCAACGCTAATTCTGAACACAACCTGCAGCCTAGCTAGACCCAAAGTAGGGGACAAATAACAGAGGAGGTGTCAGCAGTACAAGACTGTATGGGCCAGTGGTTTCCAAAGAGTGACCGTCAATGGTCCACGTGGTTTCTCCAGTAATGTTCACGTGTGCAGCATGACAAAGACTAAAGCTTTTTTCATAAATTATATAAAGATTCTGTGGCCTAAAATCTTTGGTTGGTGTAACCTCATGTCTCCTTAACTTTTTTCCATGGGCCAAGGGTCACTAGAGCCTGTTAAAATTAGCAATTATTTCAGGAGTCTTGTTGGCCATGATTTTATTTCAAGGTGGTGTACTGAACTACAAATTAATGATAGGACTTATTTTGATGCTCTGTTATGTCCCAAAATTCATCAAAATCAGATAGCTTGGAAAAGTTATTATGGGATAGGCACAAAATACCAAGCAGTAAAATTGATAGCAAGACCTCATTTCATTGAGTGATACATTTCCTCTGCTCACTGAGGTATCACCCAAGGCAGCCCCACTTTATCCACTCGGCACTGGGGCTCATCCTTTGCCAAGGTGATTTGAAGTGTAGGAGTGAGAGGCCCTGCAGGGTCTGGGGCTCTGCTGGAGTGGTCATTCCTGTAAACAAAACCAGAGACCCACTAGTCTAGACTAAAACTGCTGGTCCATGGAGTTACATCCAGAAGGTGTTTCATTATTCTCCCCTTCCTTCCTTCAGCAAACATTCCTTGTGCACTCACTCTAGGCCAAGGCTCTGTGCTGGGTGCCTCAGTATTTCATCTTTCAGAAATCGCAAATGTTAACCATAACCTATGATGGAACTTTGCAGGGCAGTTCTTCCATTCTTTTGACTTTGAAGTTTTTGATGTCCGGCCAGGCTCTGACCCCAAGAAAACAGATGCTACAATATTGGTGAAAAACCGTAGGCTGGTGGTCACCAGGTAAATATATTTGCAAACACTGCCTTTGGGTAACCCCTTTGTGCTTTACAGGGTCTCCTATTGTCAAGACAAGGTCATACAAGCTCCTTTGAGGTGACTGAGACTCCTCTCAGGATGAGCATCCAGAATCTGGACATCATTATTCTAAGGGCAAAAGAGCTTGAGACTCCCCCTACTCCACCTCTGTCCCTTCCCAGATTTCTGTCACATCCCTTAATAAGAATGGTCACCTATCAAGGTAGCCAGCCACCTATCGAGGCCACATCTCAAGAGTCTAATGGACTAGGACCCTAGTGAGAGCAAACTGTGTAAAATATGAGCACAGCTTCCTCAGATCCCCAATTCACTATGCACAGTCTCACCTGGGAGAACCTTGTTCCTTCACTCTATAAGCCAAATAATTTTATCAGTCTTAGGCGAAAAATTTCATGTTGCACCCTCAACCATTTTCTGTTGTCTTTGTTTCAAGTTCTAGCCAAGATCTCCTCCTTCTCTCCCATGTCTACCATTAGTGCTCCCCACCCCCAACCCTAACTGGGAATATAGTAAGAAAAGCTCGACTGGGGGGAATAGTAAAGTTCAGAATATGTCAAAAAGCACAGTACTAGAAATCATAGTGCTGGAAAGTTATGTGACAAGGTAAATTTAGTAAGTAACTATTTAAATTACTACGTGACCAGCAGAGTGACTCATCAGGTCCATGCTTCCTAATCAGCGCTAGCTCTTTCTCCCCATGGGGATTTGTCTGCTCATCACAGTCTCCTGGCGTCCTTCCTATTTTGATTAGAAGTCATTCCGAACCATCTACACTTACCTCATGAGCCCTACTTCCCAACACTGTCTTACTACCAGTTGGTCTCTGCTCACCTTCCAGTATGCCTTTACGAGCTAGATGGCAGATTTCAGATTAATTACTCCTGCATCCCTAGCTAATTAATAAAACATAATTAGGTCTCGCTGGCCTCCAGCTCCTATCCCACACCCACTGTTGCTAGATCAGGTCTGATGTCCAGATTATAACAAACCCATCCATGATCAGTTTTGCCCTTAAGTTCAGCAGAAAGCCCTATTTCTTCCCATGCCTTCTTTGATTCTTATAATGTAGTAGCTTTGATCAAGTCCAAGAAAGGGAATTTCAAAATCACCTAACCAGTGAGCATTTATTGGATGACTTCTGTGTGTAGTGCTCGGGACTAGGAACTGAGAAAGCTTCTGGGGAGGTGGAAGCAGCTAGGTAGCATGGTGGATAGGGCACTGGGCTTGGAGTTAGGAAGACCTGAGTTCAAATGTGACCTCAGACACTTACAAGCTGAGTAACCTTGGGCAAGTTACTTAAGCTCTGTTTGCCTCAGTTTCCTCATCTGTAAAATGAGCTGGAGAAGGAAATGGCAAGCTTGTATCTTTGCCTAGAAAACCCCAAATGAGGTCATGGAGAGTTGGATTAGACTGAAACAAATCAATAGCAACAAGGTCACAGGAGAGAAGAGTTTCTCACTTTCTTCCTTAAAAATAACAATGGTGGCAGCCAGGTAGTGAAGTGAGTAGAGCACTGGCCCTGAAGTCAGGGAGAACATGAGTTCAAATCTGACCACAGACACCTGACACACTTACTAGCTGTGTGACCTTGAGCAAGTCACTTAACCCCAATTGCCTTGCCTTCCCCCTCAAAAAAAATAACAATGAAACGCCAAAAAGAAAAAAGCTACCTGAAATCACTAAAAGGATGTTTTTAGGGGAAAAAATTTCAAAGAAGTGATAAAATAAAAGTTTCAAAACAATGAAAATGTATTATAAATTAAAAAAAGCTAAAAACAAAATCTCCAGAAGAAAAATACACTGGAAAAAAGAAACCCAGAAACAACCTGGAACAAGCTCGAATCTCTTAAAGATGTGATCTAGTAAAGAGTACAGACACTGAAGGAGTTAATGTATAAATGAAATTAACAAAAATATAGCAAAATTAGATAGAAAGAGCTCTCAGATCATAAATTTAGACCTATCATTTTAGCTCTAAAATTAAGACTTTAGCTTCCATCTAGTCCAAACCCCTCATTTTCCATATGAGGAAACTGAGGCCCAGAGGTGAAGCAAGGCCAAGAGAGGTTGATTCGCCCAAGTTCACACAAGTAACAAGGGGGCAGACCTGGAATTTGAACCAGGACTGGGAGCTGAATCAAAATCCTCTAGCTCTAAGAGCAATCTCTTTTCAAATACACCAAAGAACCTCAAGACACGATGGGAAAAGTTCAGGAATTTAGAAATCTTCATTGCAAATATAAGAAAAACAATGAAAAACATAATTGTTTAGTTTGATGTCAGAATGAACAAAATAGCAAATAAAAAAAGAGTCAGAAAATAATTGGAAAGAATTTGTAATCAATGGAGACAAAAATGACGTCTGTAGAATGAAGAAGGGAGAATATTTAAGAACTACTGGCTTTCCCTAAAACTGTGAAGAAGAGACTGACTCAACACTATATTTCAGGAAATCATCATTGAAAATCTCCCATAAATATTTAAAAAGTACAGATTTCAAGTCAAAAGAATTTACAGGATGCCAACAAAGGTGAACCCAAAAATTTAAGCTTCAAGCTCGTAATTACAAGGAGATAATATTATAAATGGTCAAAAAAAAAAAGACTATGCATCTGAAATCACCAACTCATATTGCAAAATATTTCCCCCAGTTATCAAGTCAAGAAAAACAAGAAGGACAAATACAGAAGAAGTTTGAATATCATGTTCCAAAATAGGAAATGTAGGACTTTGTCCCAAAATCAATTTCCCTGAAAAGTTTTAAGAAAAAAAACTTGCTTTTTTTAAGTCTACGTGAAACTGATGAATTTCTGATGGGGATGGCGCAAACTTAAATCAACTTCTGAGATTAAAGACCAACAAAAATGCAGTTAGAAATGAATCATCAGAAACGAATGGATTACACCAATTACAATTAATTGCTATGTCAACAAATTATATTATTATATTAATATTATTGCATTATTTCACAACCAAGTGCCATATAGGTTTGAGAGCAGGGAAATAGGGAAAAAGGGAGCAGAGGAGTGAGTTGGTTTTGTATGTGACTGAATATTCAAATGTTAGAGAAAAAAGAGCAGGTTAATAAGGGAAAACGCTGGAAGTAATACCAGGATGGCAGTCCTATAACCAACCAGGCATGGGGGAATGAGGAAGAAGCTCAATTTTTGTGAATCTTAGATTTGCAACTTTTAAACTGTGTAAAATATAGGAACTTTTTTGCATTGTGTATGTATGTATTAAGGTTGGGGAAGAATTAGTTGGTTTTTTTTTTTTTTTGAAATGAGGAAGATTACATTCTCTTTTCTCAAAAGTGAGTAATTCAAAAGAGTAAGATAAAAGATAAGTCAAATTGAACAATTATAAACTCCAGTTTGATTGAAGGAAGTCCTACTTCGAAGCCACATAATTGTATACGGGTAGCCCAGAGTTCTCTAAGCTTATGCCAGTGGAGAACTACATTTGGCAAATACAGGTCTATAAAAGACATGATTGAGAGTATCCAAATTAATTCTAAATGTTCTTTATATTTTAAAGTTTTGTTGATATTTTGGTTTTTATGCCACAATCACTGCCTAATACACCGTCCCCACCCTTTGACACTGAACTCTCCCTTGTAATAAAGAAACACAGTTAAGTAAAACCAATCAAGAAGCTGCTAGGGGTTTAGTGGATAGAACACTGGACTTGGAGTCAGGAAGACCTGAGTTCAAATCTCACCTCAGACGCTTATCAGCTGTGAGACCTCAGGCAAGTGAATTAACCTCCCTCAGTCTGTTTCCTCACCTGTAAAATGCAGATAAGAATGGCATCTACCTCACAGGATTATGGTGAAGACCAAGGGATAGATCATATGTAAAGCTCTTTGCCAATCCTGAAGTGCTCATGCTAGCCATCATCACTAGCTAATCAACACCACAATGCAGAATAACTTTGATTACAGGTTTCATCATAGTCCTCCTACCTCCCTTACGAGAGGATGGAGGTATGTTTTATCACTAGTTTCATGGCATTGGCATTTATAATTAATCAGAGTTTGCCTGTCTTTTGGTGCAGGTAGCTAGATGGCATAGAAAATAGGGGCGCTGGATCTGGAGTCAGGAAGACCTGAATTTAAATCCTGCTTCAGATACTTATCACCTGTGTAACTCTGGGCAAGTCACTAATAACCTATGGCCACCTCAGTTTCCTCATCTGTAAAATGAATATAATAATTGCACCTACCCTCCAACACTTTTGTGAGAATCAGATGAGATAACACTTGTTACATAATTTGCAAAACCAGAAGCTCTATAGAAATGTTGGCTATTATTTTAGTGTTTTCCTTCCTGTTACTGTAGTCTATGTAAATCAGCAGTTCTCAAACTTTCTGACTTTAGGGCTCTTTTACACTCATAAATTATTGAGAATTTTTACTGTATTAGAATTGAACAAAGTTCTAAAACATTTATTTATTAATTTAAAATAACAGGACTATTATATGTGATCATAAATAATATATTTGCTGAAAATAGCCATACTTTCCAAAACAGAAACATTTTAGTGAGAAGAGTGGTATTGTTCTACTATTTTTGCAAATCACTAATGTTTGACTTAATAGAAGACAGCTGGCCACTCATATTTGCTTCTGTATTTAATCTACTGCAACATGTTTTGTTTGAAGAAATATGAAGAAAATGTCGACTTACACAGGTGGGTGGTCAGAAAAGGAAAAATGAATGTTCAAGAGGCAAATGACATTTTAATGTTATTGCGAAAATAGTTCTGATCTCAGAGACTTTGGGAAAGAGTTGTGGAGATCCCAGGAGTCTGCTGCCCATATTTTGGAAAGCTGTTGGCTAATTGCTGTCCTGGCTCTTCCTCCTTCATTCTGCCTGGTTTCCTGCAAATTTCCTCAAATTTTTCTGAGTTCTTAATATTTATGGTTTCTTATGTGCAATTGTCTACCACAATTTGTTCAGAAGTTTTAGAATCAACAAGTACCTACCTTGTTTCCAGTTTTTTGGTACCACAAAATGTGCTGCTATGAATATTTTTATATGTAGGAAACTTTTGTTTCTATTTTTTACTTCCTTGAGATTGTTGTACAGAAGGGTATGAATATTTTGGCAACATTTCTCTTGTAATTCCAGATTTGACATGTACTTTATTGTATATATTATATTATATTATATATATATAATATTGTTTATTATGACATATACTTTAATTCTTGGTGACTTCGTTGCAAAGTTGAGGATAGGAGAAGACAGTGAAGAAATATGTTGGAAAACATGGTTTAGTAGCAGTAAATTAGAGAGCTAATGGCATATAGACTGTACAAAAGCATTGCCTACATTTCTTGAATATTTTTTCAAGAAGAGAATTGGGAGACACTAACCATGATGAACACCAAGGAAAGCATAAAAAGGAAGTGGATTACATTTTAATGGGCTAGAAATGATTGCTTACGAATGTTGTGGTCATTTCTGAATTAGCTATCTATGGGTAATCAGTTCACTAACTTTTTCAAGGAATGATAAAAATCAAACTAGAAGAAAAATGAAAATGAGACAAAGATGGAAGCAACTCCAAGTTAAACAATTTGTTGATGCTGAAAAATGATTAAAAGTGGACTATTTACATATTCATGTTTATAGAGACAGAGACTATTTACATTTCTTAAGGATATTTAGAGAATGTAAACCATTTGTCACAATGAGAGCCAAAATCCTGAAACCCCTCCTTATCAAGAAAACACTTGATTTCATTCCAAGGAGGAAGCCATGGAACCCAAGGACAGCACCAATTTAGGGTATAAACTCCTTCGTATTTGTTTTGGCTTCCCAGAGACTAGAACAATGCTTTTCATGGAGAAAGTGCTTAATAAATAGTTGCTGTATTGAATTGTAAGAACTTGCAGAGGAAGAAGATGGAAAATAGCAAGAAGCAGTGAAAAGAAAACAGTTAAAGGAAGTTTGGTGAGATATTCAACTAAGAAAATAATTCTTAGGATATTTAAGAATAAAACTGGAAAGAGGATGAAAAAAGGGGGAAAAGTCTTTCAAGATTTTAGAAACAAATATCTTTTCATCTTCAAAGACAGTAGAGACATTATATTTGAATTTTAACATCGCAGCCCCTTATAAACTTAAGTTGGGAGGGTAGGCTAAAATTTATGAAGTTTTAGCTAATGCCATAAACTCTGGGATTACAGTGATGATGTCAGAAAAATACGAATTTAAAATAGATGGCATTAAGAGAAATAGCTCAAAAGGCTGCCTGTCATAGTCTGACCAAAAGACATTCTGATCCATTGGGCTATTTCCGTCCAAATTGTTAGTCCAAGCTCTTTTAATTGGTCATAGATCTCACTGAAGAATGCATGTTGACTTCCTGGATCTGACAGCTGAAGCTCACTCTGTTCCAAAGCATGGGAACCGAGGGCTGCCCCCATCACCACATCTCACAAAAGTGGCATTCAAGCAAGTGAAGCACTTAGACACGAGAGATATATAATCTTCTAAAACTATCTATGAATTACTTTTGGTTGGATCTGATACAAGTGAAGTACTTACGAGAGATGGGAAATGCCATCTTCTGAGACTGTCTATGAGCTACCTGTGGTTGGGTCTTGGACTGCCTGCCAAGTCTTAGGAGAAGGATTACAATTGTTTTGTTTTACCAGTGCTAAAAGGTGAGCAGCTCTGCTATATCATACAGGTTAAAATTTCAGAACAGACAATGATGCAAATGGATTTTCATTACACAGTGTCCAGAATATTCTCACATTCACGAAAAATGTTGGATGTAGCAACAAAAGCAACCATGATGAAGGACTTTGGAAGTGTTCACATTAAAGATGAATTATTTGGGACAATGAGCAAAAGCATTCAGCCGAGTGCATGTAGAAAACATTTGAGCTCTCAGTCTTCCCTTGACCCTTTGACTGAAGCTGAGGAAGAATTACAGTAAAGTACGATTAAGGAGGTCCAAACTGATGTTGCTATGGCCACTAAATATTCAGCACCACAAGGAGTAACATTCCCCATTGCTGGAGAAGCTATTTCGGCTTTGGAAAAATTGAGTAAGTAGCTCAGCTACGTGCCATTGGAAATACATATAAAAATTGCAATATAATTTAGCCAACATGGTGCTAAAAGACTTGCCAAAAAAGATTCTAAAAAACTCAGCATGTTATCCTTTCCCCCCCTATTTAAACATCCCCATAAAGAGATAATTTGAGTTCGATGGGTTTTGTTCACTATTGTACGGGTGCACAGGCAGTGTAAAAGAAAGGGGGCTTTGTTCTTGCTCTGAGTCCTCTGCTACAAGGATGGGCACAATTAGGAAGATCAGATTAGATAATGGAGATGCATTAACACCAGACTTCCTTTGCAAAGTGTCTCCAAACAATATGTCCATAGACATAATTTTGCTAAACTAAAGGAACTGAGGGAAAAAAGAGGAATGAGAATGCTAATTAGGGCTCCAGTGGAAACTGACGCCTCATCTATTACAAATGCTGGTAATGCCAAGAATTACAAGATCAGCTTTAAAAGCCTAGGTTTTAGTATTAGACACCCAAATCAGTACACATTAAGGTGGAATGTTAAGAAAAAATATCACATCTTACCTGCAGCAACACGAACCTCAAAACAACTATTTCTACTTTTGTCATCTTAAAGCTAAAACATTTTAGGTAATATTTTAGGACATTATTTCATACAGTGACACAATCCATTTTTATTAGTCTCAGAATTTCCTAAAATCCTCAAAACTATGTACAATATGGCAAAATCTAGGTATTCTTAATGACATAAAGAAAGGTCATTCTTTCTCTTCATACTTTCCCTCCCAGGACAGGCTAATTCATCTAACTAGACCTTCAGTTGATACATTTTTAAACCTTAATAGAAACAGGAAACATGCATTATTTAATGAATCTGTTGAGGAGAGAGTTATTTTCCTTCCTGAAAATATCATTTTCTGCCCTATAGGTGATAAGGAATATATTCACTTCAGGTACCAATATTAGCTCCTAAAGAAATCTAGGATGCTTGAAAATCATTGAAAAGTTCTTTAAAACTTTTGAAGCAGTCTGGGCTTCTACTTGAATTTGTTCTTTTGTTAACAACATTAATTAACAAATTAAAGATTTGTTGACTTTAAAAATGTGAAATATATCCAATAATTTTCAGCAATGCATGATTTCTACTTCCATTTTGGAAATGTAAGTTTAAACCTTCTTGGAACATTTAAAAAAAATTCTCAAAACGGATTAAGTTTTTCTCTTCCTCAGGAGGGGGTCAAATGTTTATAATCCCAGACTGAGTTTAAAATTAATGTCATCAAATCAAAGCTGATCACAACCAACTGAAATGTTGAGAAAGAATAATTTTAACACTGGTAGGGTTTTTCTGTGAAAAAAATCATAAATTCACATAGGACAGTGATAATTGAATTTGCAATATTTAAGCACACTAAGTAATTTACTTGGATACTGCACTAGTTAGTACACAGCAAAGATGGATTTTAAGTGTGCTTTATGAAATAAAATCTGTGGCCATTAATAAGACTCAAAGTGAGTTGTTACTGTAGTTACAGCCATTATTTTCAGGCAAGAAGAATGACCGGTTACAAAGTAGTCTATTATGATTCTATAACATTATTTAATACTAGCTCCACATGAACAGTTAAACAATATGTTCTATTTGCACTACATGAAAAGGAATGGATATTCCTGAACATGCATAGACATAATATCAATCAATCTTATGATAATTTTTATTAGTTGTGATTGTTGAAAATAGAAAATGCATGTTTCTATAGCATAACCAAATGTTTAGGGTAGTATCACAAATAAAAATATTTCTAACAATTTATATAGAAACAAAGAATCACATTTCTCTTGTAAAATTTTTATAAATATTTTTTATTAGCTCTCAATTCCCTCTTAAAAAAAGAATGCAGTATTCAAGTCTCAATGCGGTCAGCATCACGCCATCTTGAAATCAAAGCAGTGGGAAGATATTGTCTTCTAGATGAAATTCCTCTTTCATTTAACCTTTCTTCTTCCATGACAGTATTCACAGCTAATGGAGAATGAACTGGGACCGAAGTTTAATAGGAGGAAGGGAGGGAGCTGGGCTGTATTTTGGAAATTGTGCAGCATCTTCAGTGAACCTACGATGCTCCATAACTTTAATACCAATATCCTCCTGGTGATGACATGTGCTTTCAAATAGTGGAGTGCTGCAATTATACAATAATGAAAAGTGCTGTATGTGGGAAGATTTATGATGATGGCAAGTAGACTTTGGGTTGCTACTAGTGATGACTTGTATGTAAAAAGTGGCCTAAATGATGCCATGAAGAAAAATATGACCAGAAAATATGACCAGTCAGTCATATGACAAGAGTGAGAGATGACAGATGGACAGCATGAATTATGCAGTGATAGCCATGGAATAGTAAAAGACGTCATAGAAGACCTGAAGGATATCGGGTACATTTCTATGGAGGACGTCTAGAAGGAAATGAAATGAAGAAGAATTCCACAGAACATGGAGGCAAAAACAAGTTGTGGTCTCCATTATTAGAGGTGAATTTCCACATTGAAACAAAGCAATTATAGTATGCTTAATCTGCCATTGACCTTACACATCTGTGCGACTATAATAGCATAACAATTACATTTATAAAGAAAAGATTTTGAGTTTCAGAATTAGATATATTTTAAATATTGTATTGATACCCTTTGTTTTTCCATCACAGAATGAACTCTTCCCTTAGAGTGACTAAACAAATTGTATAAAAATAGAATGAGAAATTAATCATGAGGAAAAAAACTCATGAGAAATTAAAAATATGATGAGTACTCAGAAATACAGGAAGATACGTGAAAGGATGTAAAGTGAAGAGAGCAGAGCCAAAACCACAACATATTTAGTAACTATAACTATAGTTACATGAAAATAACAGAAATGAAATATGAAAAATATACAGAAAGAAAAAAGTTCAGAAAGACACAAATAGGATATTTTTACTATCTTGTTAATATAAATATAACTCTTAAAACAAGCTTTGACAGAAGTTAATAGTTTTATGTACAATCTTTTTATTCTCATTTTTGTATTTAAATGTTTATCTTTTTAATATTTTGCTCAGATTATATTAATGCAAAAGATCTTTGAAGGGAAATAAGGGAAGAAGAAAGTTGTCCTTATTCTTGGAAAGCTTGGGAGCCAAGATCAGCATGTATCAAATAACTAGAGAGTAATTACAATTATCACTCAAAATACCAACAGATGCAAAAAGTTATACAATTTGCATTAACTACAGTAAGGAACATGAATGTGGAAACCATTGCACTTCGTTTTTGAGTAGTTTTTCAATGATGCCTAACTCATCGTCCATTTGGGTTTATTTGGTCTTTTTGGCAAAGATCCTGAAGTAGTTTGCTATTTCCTTCTCCAGTTCATTTTACAGATGAGGAAACTGAGGCAAACAGGATTTTATGACTTGCCCAAGGTCACACAGCTAGTGAGTGTCTGAGGTCAGATTTGAACTCAGGAAGATTGAGTCCTCCTGACTTCAGGCCTCATATTCTACCCACTATGTCACTGCACTATTGCAGTGGTGTAGTGTTAAACAAATAAAACTTTCTGTGGGTTTTATGTGGGTCCTGAATGAAAATAATGAGTATGTATTGGAATAAGGAAGGAGACAGGCAAACCTTCTAGGGTCTGAGCCTTTACTACCTTGGGTGGGTGAAGAGATAGCTACTGTACTCATGCATGACTGACTTTTTTGGGTCGCTTACAGTGAACATATTTCTCCTTCCAGGGGCTCACAGAAAGACTTTAGAAAGGATCCCTGGCTGGGCAGTGATGTCTCCTGCTGGTTTGTGCATAACAATGGTGATGGGCTTATTGATGGCAGCCACACTGACTACATCATCCCCAGCATATTCTAACTCCGACATTTGGGAAAATCTTTTGTGCTACTTAATGAGTTTATGGATCTGATCACATAAGAGCCACCTCTTAGAATTTGAGCTTAAAGAGGAGGAAAAGTATCCTCAGCCTATGGGATGGGGCTGGATGGAGCAATGAGCAGCAGTTCAATGTGTACACATGTCTTCTGACCTCACTCCATTCTACTTTTTAAATTAGCTTTCTCCCTGGTCTCTTTCAAATTCTGTTACATAATTATGGTTGATATTTTATATGCCTCATTAAACGGTAGCTTTATTCTATTTTGCAAATGTGAATATTTAGGGAATGGGAGAGTGATTACTGGGGAGACTGATATCTGAAGAGTCCAAGACAACCCATTAATGGAACTTTAAAGGTAGAGTCTCAGACATAGCAGAAGAAGGGGCAGGAAAGAGAATGAAATGACTCTCAGAAGTCAGAAAGACGAGGTACCTGGGACCTACCCTCCCAAAGCGTTAGCATCCTCAGCTACTTAGACCCATCAGAGCGGATTGTCTAGGGAGTGGTGAGCATTTTCAAAAATCACACTTGTCCAGCACCTCACCTCTTTTCCTGTCATCTCTGAATCCTCTCTGGTTTTTTTTAACGGTTTCTTTTATAATTGCATTCTCCCTGCCCCAAGGGAACACAAATGGGCATGGAATTCCAACAAATCCCTCTCAAAAGTGGGTCTCTAGGGAAAAAATGATTTCAAGGTGTTTTTACAAAGAAACCCCATTATACCTGTGTAGGAGATGGTTTGTCAATCTTGTTTCACCCCCAGTATCTTCTCCAAATGAATTTGAGCCAGAAAAATAAGGAAAGGAAACAAGGTCACTGTCTTCCATCTTCCCAGTCTACGTGCCTGAATTTATTGTTTATAACTGAGAGCAGTGAAAGAATCTTGGCTTTGGTGTTATTCGAAGCTATGGCTTAAAGGCTCTGTAGAGTAGTTAGGATCCAGGAGGATGGTTCAAAGACAAGAAAAGAAACATTCCCTTTTCTTTTGTCCATTATATCCCCATGTAGAGTTTGCTCCTGGAAAACCTCCAGATGTCAGTCATATCTAGTTTCCACTGATATAGGTAAAAGGGTCTCTAGGTCTTGTACAACATTTCAAGGCAGCAAAGGCATATGAATTGAAGATAAACCTTTACTTCATCCCATAGAAAGTGTAGAAAATAGAGGGCTCATAGCAAAACAGTGTGGGAAACTGGATAAAATGCTGGACTTGGAATAAGAAAAAACTGGGTTAAAATGTGACTTCTGACACCGACTGACCGCAGGCACTTTAAACCTCTCTGTGTCTCAATTTCCTTATCTACAAATAAAGTGATTGGGTTCAGTGGCCTTAGAAGTCCCTTCCAGCTCTAAATCTATGATTCTACGAAATAGATACAGAAAATATATAAGGCACTCAAAGGACTTAAAGAATAATATAGACAGATATAGAGAACACAGTAAAGCACTAAATAGTTCCAGGTAGAAGGAACTCCATTGGGACAGCCTTTTGACATTCTCACAAATCCTCCCACCAAGTCCTACACAATACATCCCAGACTCATGTCATGTCACTCTCAATTCAGGGATGCTGGTCCCCTCTCCCTCAAGTATTTCACTCCACCTATCACTTGCCCTGGGACTGCTGAATGAATAACAACCCTTTCCATTGAACTCATACTATTTAAATAATTCACTCAAAGTGTGTGTATGTTTGTGTGTGTGCACGCGTGAGTGCGTGTGCACGCGTGTCTGTGCGTCTGCGTGCACGCATGAATGTGTGTGTGTGGTGGCACATCTTTTGCCCTGCCCTCCCCCACCATATTGTGGTTCTCCAGCTGCAGAAGCCCTGATTAAGAAATCCTCTTCCGCCTTTGGAAGGCTAGACCACCTTATTTCATGCCCACTCTTGAAGTTCACTTGGGGTTAGCCACAAGGCACCTGCCAACATAGGTGCTGCTCAGGAAATCTCTGGATAGAACATTAAATTCTGGTATTTCACAGCCTTGACAATCAAAAAACAAAAGGGAAGAGGCTGGAAAACAGTTTGTTCTCTTATTTTTGTAGTGCTAGCAAGAGTCTGTCCTCTGGAGCTCTCTTCTGGGGGTAGGTCTAATCAATATATACCAATCAAAGCCATCCCCTGACCTCTCAACAAGGCACTAATGGGCATGCCTACACTCATTGCGGGAAGGTATTTTCCCAACTGTAGACAAAGATTCATCAAATCAGAGACTCCCCTGGTTAATCCCTTTACACTGTATTTAGACCAACAAAAATCTTTTCTTATACATGTGCTAGCCAACAGAAGCAAATATTTGAACTGCCAAGAAAGTTGATGATTAAAGATTGTTTGAGTTTATAACAGAACCCTTTAAAAGATGTTTCAAAAGATCATGGTTTACAATATAAAGATAATAGCCTTATAAATGAACCTCTAAGAAAGAGGTCATTTAAAGTCATTTAAGACAGACTTAGGTCTCTGAGCTGGCAAATGCATGCATTCTTTCCCACATCATGAAGTCTTTCCTGGTCTGGAAGGAAGGGCTGGAAGGAAGCTGGCCTCAAAGGATCAGTGGTGTGGTGAACAGGGAATCAGGAGAAGTGGGCTTTACTTCTAGGTTCTCAATCAACTTACTATGTCCTTGAGGAAAAATCTCTTCCTATCTTTAAGCCTCAGTCTTACCACCTGTGAAATGGAGAAGTCAGACTATATGATGTTTAAGGTCCTTTTCAGATCTCACCCTTTATGAGCCTATGAATCAAATCAGTCAACAAGCACTTACCACGTGCCAAGACAATTAGAGAAGGAGTGTTAAGAAGTGGAGATGAGATGGCAGCAAATTCCAAGTATGAGAGACAACAAAGGAAAGATGGAAACATGAGATGAGATATGTGTATGTTACAGAGAGAAGCTCTTTTTGACTGAATCATAGAGTGTGAGAGGTGTTATCCAGCAACTAAATAGGTTGCCTGGGGGACTAAGTTCCCTATTACTAGCAGTGTTCAAGCAGAGGCTGAACAACTCCATATCAGTTGATCTGTGAAGGGGATTGCTACATGGAGTGTAGTTGGACTAGATTTGGTCCCAAGATCTTATGACTAATTTCACTTGGGATGCCCAAAGAAGGAGTCTCTGCACCAGGGTCTCTCTCATCTCCAATTCATCCTTCACACAGCTGCTAAAGTGTTTTTCTTAAGGTACAGGTCTGACCATGTCACTCACTACTCAGTAAACTGTAGTGCTTCCGTAGTACTTCAAGAATAGATATAATCTGCTTAGAAAAATTCTTCATCACCTACCATTCATTCCCCTTCCTGAAGGAGGTCAGATCCCTTGTGAAGGCCAGGTAGCATGACTTCATTTCTATTTTTTGTGATGGTGGAGAGGAACGAAACATTGGAGGTCCAGTGTGAGGATGATGTTGATGACAACTCACATTTCAAACACTTGAAAGTTTCCAAAGCACTTTCATCACCATAACCCTGTGAATAGGCAGTATTTGTATTATTATCCTTACTTTACAGGTGAGAAAATTGAACCTCAAAGAAGCTGTAGCTTGTCTAGGGGCATACAGCGAGTAAGTACTGGAGCCTTAGGAACTTGGGACACCGTTAGGAGAAAGAGAGCCTGGATACACTGAACTCCAATCTCTCAGATCTGCTGAGGGCTCTCCCCCTTTCAGGGTTGCTCTGACCACAGATAGGCTTCTGTGCTACACTGAAAATAGGAAGGTGGCCTTGAATCCCATCCAGAAATTAGAGCTCGCCTTTTGTTCCCTCATATTCTGGGAAAACAACCTCTGCTCTTTCTTGAACAACAGAACACAACTCCTGACATCCCTGTTTCTACCCAGATCAAAGATGCCCAACTGTGCATCCTTTTCTGGCTTAAGAATATCATAGAATGGCATTGCTGAGAGTACCTTAAAGATTATCTAGTTGAGGCTGGAGCCAAGATGGTGGAGTAGAAAGACTCATGTATGCTAGCTCCGAACTCACAGCCCATATATTTCCTGCAAGAAGAACTCCCCACAAATTCTGGATCACTGAAAAGCATGCAGAAACACAGTGGAAAAGATTTCCATGCCAGAGAGCCCTGGAGAGCGGTCCCCAGGGGTCCATCACACCCCGGAAAGCAGAGCCCACCCCTGAGCTGCCCTGGCCACATGGCCCCAGAGGAGCAGATCCGAGCAGGCTTCAGGGACGGAATCTCTGGCGGCCGGGAAGGTCCCTCCGCCCACAAATGCTACAGGTCAGTGAGAGAGACTTCTGGGCTGGCCGAGAGGGGAGCGGGGTGTCTCCGTGACTTGGGCCCCCTTGGGAGGCAGTGGCAGAGGCAGCGGCAGAGGCAGCGGCAGCGACCCCCAGGACGCCTGGACCAGGAAGCAGAAGTTCAGGGCCATTACCAAAAGTCTCTGTATAAACCCCCTGAGGGAACTGAGCCTGGGAGATGGCCCTGCCCCTACCTGCTCCATTACTGAAGGTCTCTGCATAAAGCCCCTGAGGGAACTGAGCCTGGGAGGTGGCCCTGCCCCCACCCACCCCATTACTGAAGGTCTCTGCATAAAGCCTCTGAGGGAACTGAGCCTGGGAGGCAGCCCTGCCCCCACCTGAGCACCAGAACTTAAACTCACATTGAATAGCAGCTGTGCCTGCTGCGGAAAGCCCATTTGAATCTCAGACCCCAAGCACTAGCTGGGTGGATCTAGGCAGGGGTGGACAGGAATCTCAGAAGTCAAGTGACTGGCTGGGAAAATGCCCAGAAAAGGGAAGAAAAATAAGACTATAGAGAGCTACTTTGAGGGGGTACAGATGTTCCCACCTTTCAATTCTGATGACGAGGAACTATTCTTACCATCAGGGAAAGACGTGGAGGTCAGCACCTCTGTATCCCAGACATCCCAGGTGGATGTCCGGTGGGCTCAGGCCATGGAAGAGCTCCAAAAGGATTTTGAAAATCAAGTTAGACACGTGGAGGAAAACCTGGGAAGAGAAATGAGAGAGATGCAAGAAAAGCATGAAAAACGGGTCAAAACCTTGCTAAAGGAGACCCAAAAAATGCTGAAGAAAATAACACCTTGAAAAATAGGCTCACCCAAATGGCAAAAGAGGTTCAAGAAGCCAATGAGGAGAAGAATGCTTTCAAAAGCAGAATTAGCCAAATGGAAAAACAGGTTCAAAAGCTCACTGAAGAGAATAGTTCTCTCAAAATTAGAATGGAACAGATGGAGTCTAATGACTTTCTGAGAAACCAAGAAATCACAAAACAAACCAAAAGAATGAAAAAATGGAAGAGAATGTGAAATATCTCATGGGAAAAACAACTGACCTGGAAAATAGATCCAGGAGAGACAATTTAAAAATTATGGGACTACCTGAAAGTCATGATCAAAAAAAGAGCCTAGACATCATCTTGCATGAAATTATCGAGGAAAACTGCCCTGATATTCTACAACCAGAGGGCAAAATAAGTATTGAAAGAATTCATCAATCACCACCTGAAAGAGATCCAAAAAGAGAAACTCCTAGGAACATTGTGGCCAAATTCCAGAACTCCCAGGTCAAGGAGAAAATCTTGCAAGCAGCTAGAAAGAAACAATTCCAGTATTGTGGAAATACAATCAGGATAACTCAAGATCTAGCAGCTTCTATATTAAGGGATCGAAGGGCGTGGAATAGGATATTCCAGAAGTCAAAGGAACTAGGACTCAAACCAAGAATCACCTACCCAGCAAACTGAGTATAATACTTCAGGGGAAAATATGGTCTTTCAATGAAACAGAGAACTTTCAATCATTCTTGATGAAAAGACCAGAGCTGAAAAGAAAATTTGACTTTCAAACACAAGAATGAGAAGAAGCATGAAAAAGTAAACAGCAAAGAGAAGTCATAAGGCACTTACCAAAGGTGAACTGTTTACATTCCTACATGGAAAGACAATATTTGTAACTCTTAAAACTTTTCAGTATCTGGGTAGTTGGTGGGACCACACACACACACACACACATGTGCACACGTACACGCACACACACATACACACATGCACACACATACAGAGACAGAGAGCACAGAGTGAATTGAATAGGATGGGACCATATCTTAAAAGAAATTAAGGTAAATGGTGAGAGAGAAATGTAGTGGGAGGAGAGAAATGGAATGGGGTAAATTATATGTCATTCAAGAGGCAAGCAGGAGACTCTTTAGTGGAGGGGAAAAGAGGAGAGCTGAGAAAAAAACAAGAAGTCATCACAATTGACTAAAGGAAGGAGTAAAATGCACACTCATTTTGGTATGAAAACCTATCTTACAATACAGGAAAGTGGGGGAGAAGGAGATAAGCAAGCGGGGGGGATGATGGAAGGGAGGGCAATGGGAGGAGGGAGCAATTTGAAGTCAACACTCGGGGAGGGACAGGTCAAAAGAGAGAATAGAAACAATGGGGGGCAGGATAGGAGGGAGGGAAATACAGTTAGGCTTACACAACACGACTATTATCGAAGTCATTTGCAAAACTACACAGATAGGGCCTATATTGAATTGCCTGCCTTCCCAAAGGGAATGGGTGGGGAGGGAGGGATGGGGAGAATTTGTAACTCAAAGTTTTAGGAACAACTGTTTAGTATTGTTGTTGCTACTAGTAAATAAGAAATACAGTTAATGGGTAATAGAAACTCATCTGGCCCTACAGGACAAAAGAGAAGATGGGGACAAGAGAAGGGAGGAATTATAGAAGAGAGGGCAGATTGGTGATAGGGAAAATTAGATTGCTCGGTGTATTGGGGTGGGGGTAGGGGATAAAAGGGGAGAAAATTTGGAACCCAAAATTTTGTGAAAACGAATGTAAAAAGTTAAATAAATAAATTTTTATTACAAAAAAAATAAAAAAAATAAGATTATCTAGTTGACCTCTTTCATTTTACAGAGGGGGAAACTGAAGCCCAGGTTGGGGAAAAGACTTGTCTAGGGCTACACAATTAGTTAGTAGCAAGGACTAAATTCAGATCCAGTTCTTCTGGCTCTCAGCCCCAAGTTCTTTTCCTTGCACCATGCCTTAAGTCTCCTTTTGATTTGGGGGTCCATTCCAATCTACCATCCTTGGTTTCTGATCAAAACTAAGGCATCTTCTGGCAACCTGATTTTCTTTCTATTGGCTTCTCCCACTCTTGGTCTCTCCCCCAAGTGCTGCCACTTGGTGTCATGTCATTCTGAGTCTCACTCTATCATTTTGTCTGTCTTTTTCTAAAAAAGGCCTCAACTCAATCCTGACATCATCCTTCTATCTGAGTTCTACCCTCCTATGTCATGTAGTGGGGATCCAGCACAGAAGAAAACCCATTGGCCTTAGAGTCAAGAGACTTGGAGTTCAGCCTGAGTTCTTGTCCTAAATACGTGTGACCTTGGACAGGTCACTGAGATATCACCAAGCCATAGTCCTGCTCTGAGGGCTAGTTTTCTCAGTCATGATATTTTATTGCCTACCTCATAGACTTGTTGGAGGAAGGGGAACACTTTGCTGATACTCATTAGCTTTGCCACCTCAGGAAAGTCACTTACTCTATTTGGACTATAGTTTTTTCATCTGGAAAAGGAAAATAATAATACCTATATTATCGACCTTGTTGTGTTGTTGTGAGGTTCACATGAGCTGATAAAGCATTTTTGCAAACTTCAGTGTGCTAGATGTGAACTATAACAGTAATAGTGATAAACAGTGAAAAACCTTGTCATTGTGACCATGTCCCCAGTCTAGGAGTCCACAGTATACACTTAGATATTCAAAATCTTTCCTACAGTGGTCTTTGTTCTTCCTTATTTTCCCAGTATTTCAGATGCCATGTTCAATTTCCACTTTGACAGATATATAGGGGTCATTTTAAACAATTTCCAATTATTCCCCCTCTCCAACAATCTCTTATAAAAAAGAATAAAAAAAATGGGGAAAAGAAAACCAGTTCAGCCAGACTAAGAAAAAAATCTGTCATTATTGACAATGTTTCACACATAAGCCTGCACCCACCTCTGCACAAAAGTAGAGGAGGGAAGATGTCTTCTCATCTTCTTCTTTGAGGTCATTCTTGTTCATTATAATTATAAGCATTCTGTTTTGATTGCTGCGAGGTGGCTATTTCCTTTTATGTCATTGGAGTTATTGTGTTACGGATATGGTTTTCCTAGTTTGACTTTTTTCATTCCGCTTCAGTTCATATAAGTTTTCCTTTGATTCTCTGATTTCATTATATTCAATGTATCTTATACTACAGAAATATCCCATTACATTAATGTACTTCAAGTTACTTAGCCTTTTCCTAATTGATGGGCATCGACTTTGTTTCCAGTTCTTTTGCTGCCACAAAAAAGGCTGCTGTAAATAGGTTGGTGTAGATGGGATCTTTCTTCTTGTCATTTACCTGCTTGAGGGTATATACTCAACAGGGGAAAATTTGGGTCAAAAGGTATGTATATTTTAGTTTCTTTATTTCAATAATTTCTAATTACTTTCCAATTCATGGTTCTACTCACAGTGCCTTAATGTGGTCCTTTTCCCACAACCCCTCCAACGTTGACTATTACACTCTTGTCATCTTTGTTAACGTGCTTGGTGGTAAGTGAAACCTTGCAGTCTCCATTTGAGCCTGTCTTATTATTCATGACAAAAAGAGTTTATATTGATTATATCACCAATTTCCCCCTATATTCTTCTTTCTCCCCTCCCCATCCCATATAACAGATATTTTTTAAAGACAAAAAAAGAGGGAAAAAAGTCAACTTATGTGATTGATACATTGAAAAAGTTTGAGATTCTATAACCACAGTGATGGACTTCACACATTTGCAAAAGGGTGGGCTGGAGTGTTTTCTTATATCTCTTCTTTCAAGTCGTGTTTGTTTTCCACAGTTTTGCAACATTCACTTGGGATTTTTTGTGTGTGGCTGTTCTATTTACATTGCTTAGTCATTGTATGTATTTTTCTTGGTTCTCTTTACTTCACTCTCTATCAGTTCAGACCTTTCCATGCATTTCTTTATTCATCAAATTCATCATTTTTTTTCTTTTTTAATTTTTTTTCAAATTCATCACTTCTTACAACACAGTAGTATTTGATTACATTCATGCATCCCTATCTGTTTAGCCATTCCTCAATCAAGAGGTTATCTACTTTGTTTCCAATTCTTTGCTATCACAAACAAGGCTTTCATAAATATTTTGGTTTCTGTGGGGACATTCTTCTTGTCAATGGCCTCCTTGGAGTGTGAGCCTAGTAATGGAACCTCTGGATCAAAGGATAAAGGACATTTTAGTTCCTTTATTTGCATAATTCCAAATTGCTTTTCAGATTGATGGTACTGATTCATAGTTCCACCAACAATGTATGAGTGTGATCTTCTCACACTCTCTTCAGCAGTGACTATTCCCATCTTTCATCATCTTAGGTCATTTTCAGGATGTGAAGTGAAACTTAGGAGCTATTTTGATGTGTGTTTCTCTTATCATAAGAGATTTGGAACATTTTTACCCCTATAGTTATTAATAGTTGGCAATTCTTTTGAGAACTATTTGATCGTATCCTTTGATCTCTTATCTTTTGGAGGATTGCTTCTGGTCTTTTATATGTCTGTTAGTTGCCTATATGCCTTACACACCACTCTGCAGTAGCTATTGTTGCATGTGGGGCTGTACAAAGCGTACTTGGGACAAGCTGCACGATACTCAGACTCAAGCCAGGATGCTAGCAGAGTTTCTAGGATACATCATCAGGATAAAACCCCAAAGAGGGGGTAAGGAGAAAATGACTGGGGCCAGGGAGGGTGGGACCGTCCCTTGGGATGCTGTGATGAGTGCAGTCTGTTTTATCAACTTCTCTTTTACTGGATACTAAGCTCTGTTTTTTATACTGTGGACAGCAAACCCTCTAAATTCCATGCCCTAATTATCTATTATTTATCCATGATCCACTTTTTGGGGGGAGGAATATTTTACCACAAAGTTAAGTTGCAATTCTTCCTGCCTGGCAGTTATCTATTTCGCACCCCAAAAGTTCCATTCCCAGGATATGTGGGGTGGCCACATTTCCCATTTCCTGCCTGGGGAGGGTTTACTGGGCTGGCTGCCGAATGTGTTACTGATTGACTTCTGGGCAAATAGCAGATTCTCATATCAGGAGGTGGTTGCCCTGGGGCAGCTCAGTCCTTCATCATGGCTGTCACAATCAGGCTGTACATCTCCCTGGTCCTGCTCTCTGGCCTGGGGACCTCTCACTATTTGATAAATCCTCTCAGAAACATCAAGGTGAGTCAAGAGTCTCTACTTTATGAGATCCTGGCCATGCTTAGGGTTTTAGTAACAAATAAGGTAATGTCCCAGTGCTGGTAGGCTTTTGGCTAGGCAGGCAGGCAGGTAGGGAATCCCTAAGGTATTTACTCCATGCTCCCCAGCCTGCAATTGCTGCTTCCACATCACAAACTCCCAAGGGAAAAAAATCTTTCCAACTTCCCTTGCTCCAGGCATGAAGGGCATCTCTGGGTCAGAGCTTAATTCTAAGCTTTCAGATTCCTGAGACAGTCAGCAGGGTCTAGTGAACCAGAAAACAACAGATGTGTATTTGAGTCCTAATTCCACTCCTGACCTCCCTCCTGAGCTTGGACAAGACAACTCCTTTTCTCTGGCCCTCAGTCCCTTCTGCAAAATAGAAATAATGACATTTGGCCTACCAAAGAGGAGCCCTTTGAATGGAAGTGAAATTTTTGAAAGAGATCAGGGTATGCTGGGAAGATTAAGTTTGACAAGGACCCAAACTGGGATCAATTGTGACAGCAGAGGGGACCTTCTTTCCAGATGTTGTCTTGTAGAGGAGAAAGTCTGAAGAGCACTAGAGAATGATGGGGGTATTGGCAGGAATAGAAGCACAAAAGAGAAAATGGGGAAAAAGAACAGCCTTGGGGATCTGTCTTCAAAGACCAGAGTTACATCTAAGGTGGGGCCAAAAGGGTGGGAGCTTTAGAGGCTACTGACAGCCCTGCCCTAGTTACAGCTCTGTCTCTGAGAGCAGCACCCCAAGGATGCTTGATCGCTTCCATTTTCTCCTCCCCTTGATGTCCCAAACCCCTGTTCCTCATTCATCCCCATTCTCAATGGCAGCTTGAACATACCTTCTCTCCCCTGTATCCTGGCAGTGAGAAGGCCCAGGGAGTGTGACCTGCTGGGATTTTTCATGCTCAGCTTCTCCCCTGTCTAGCCCCCACCCCACCTTCCTCCCACCCCCCACCTAGGGATCAGCAATTTTGTTCTAGGATCCTTTTCTTCCTCTGGTAGTCACATCCCCAGCCCCCTCACCCCCACTCTCTTCAGCAGCTGCCAGTCCTTCTGTGCTAGTAGCAGAGGGACTTTCAGGTGTCCCAGAGCATACTTCCTCCTCCTGAATGAAGCTGAAGTCAAAGTAAGCCTCCCCATCCTACCTCAGGCATAAAATAGCTATTTACAGCTTTATGAGAGGCTCTGGGTCTGGGCTAAGGACAGCACTTACTTCTTCTCAAGCCACTCCCCAGGGTCTAAGCTCTGTGATGGGTCTGAGGAAAGTCACCTTTGGTCTCTCCTTGACCAAATTTTTGTCTATTTCTGTTTTCACAGAAGCGGAGCCTCCCAGATACGGTAAGTGCTTTCATCACTTTTGGGAAAGGTTACTCAATCACCAAAGGTACAGTATACAGAGTCCTACCCTAGGGTAGCATGTGTGAAACATCAGGGCCTCACGGATGACAAGAGCCACACATTGCACAGTAGGTCCCTACATATTGAATCATGTACTAGAGAAACACAGCAGGGCCCTGCCCTGTACAATGTCCAATAATTAACTACTGATTCCACACAGGACTTTTAGGAAGACTTTTCCCTTCCTAGGTCTCACCTGCATCTGTAAAATGAAGGGCTTGGATTAGCTGATCTATAAGACTTCTTTCAGCTTTAAATTCTATTAGCTTATGACTGGTTCTCATCATCCATCCATCCATCCATCCATCCATCCATCCATCCATCCATCCATCCTTTCATTCATTCTTCATCTACTGAGTGTCCTGGGGATACAAAAAATAATAAGACAAAATCCTTGAGTTCAGGGAGCTCCTACTCTAGTTGGAAGGATAAATATCACCTTAGAAGGGTTAACTGAAGGCACAAGGTAGGATATGAGATAAAGAGATAATATTTATGAAATGTTTTGTAAATGCTAATCATCGTCGTCATCATCTAGACATCAGAGGAGGAATGTAAGCTACACTTGCTCAGGGCATTCTGGGAAGACTTCCTAGAGAAAGGGAATTGGGCCCTGAAGGATGAGGTTCTTATAATGATTTAGGGAGGGAGGATTGCTTTTACTGGGCCTTCATCTTCTGGGGGCTGGGCCTGTAGCGAGGGCATCTAGGGTAAAACCATAAAAATGTCCAAGAAGAGTATGGACAGGTTGCTGGAAGTCAGACTCATACTGGGTTAGAGAGAAACAGGGGATATGTAGGGCTCAGTGCCAAACTTCAGAGCCTGACATTCTGAAAGACAGCACTGTGCCCTTTTTGGTTTTTCTCTACTATCCCTAAAAGAGCTTTAACTTGGGTCTGCCCAAAGGAGCAAAATCTTTAATAACTCCCTGTTTTGCTTCCCAAGTGAAGTTCAGATTTCTTAGGTTTGCTTTCAGGGCCCTCTCCAGCCTGGTACCACCTTCTAGCCTTGTCTCTTAGTGCCCCCCTTTCCTCTCATATACCCTACGTTTCAACCAAAGTAGACAGCTCTCTGTGCTGCAAACATACCCTGAGGTCTCCTGCTTCCCTGCCATCGTGAACTCATGATGACCTAGAATGCCTGCCCTCTCCTTCTCTACCTATTGAATTACTTCCCATCCTTTAAAGCCCAGTTCAAATGCCACCTCCTCCAGAAAGCCTTCCTTGATCCTCTGGCCAGTAAGAACCTTTCCCTTTGGTCCCAACATGGCACTGTTCATGGCACTTCTGTACTATGATTAGTTTTGTCTGTGTTGCTGTCTTATCCTACTCTATGTGGGCATGGCAACTCCCCCATTACTTAATTCAGAGATCTGCACATAGTAGGTACTTAATCAGGATTTGTTAAGTGTTATCAAATCCTAGTTCCCATCCCTCCTGAATGGATAAATGAATGAGAAAGTATATGTTCAGCATTTCCCATGTGATGTGATGACTCAGTCTTGCTATCCTTTCTTCATCTTTCTCTGGGCAGGTTGTGAATGGCATTGAAATATATAGCACCAAGATCAACTGCAAAGTGACCTCCCGCTTTGCCCACAATGTGGTCACGACAAGGGCTGTCAACCATGCAGACACTGCCAAGGAGGTGTTCTTCGATGTGGAGTTGCCCAAGACAGCTTTCATCACCAACTTCACCATGTAGGTATCTGTTGGCAGCTGCTTCCTGTTCGAAGAACTTTCTTCATGCATTCTTTGATTGATCAGACTAGCCCCTCTAACCCTGCCATACCTAGCCTGGCTCTGGACCCCCTCAGTGTCACTTGAGCTTAGGACATCTACATCATTTTATACCATTTCCTAAAGGTTTTGGTTTTCTATTCTCTTTTCTATTTGTTTGAACATCAAATTAAAGGGTCCTTATTCAGTGCATCTTATAAGCCCAGCCCTTAGACAGGAGATAAGGGACCTCTAGAAGTAAGAGAGAACTTTTAAGACAAGATCATGGCTTCTTCCTTAGACTGAGGCCATACCCCATGTCTCCACCTCAGACTGGGAGTTCTCTGGGACAGGTTGAGTTAGTTTCTGTTCCCTGGCCTTTCCTCATTCTGCTCACCCCCAGTCTATAGCAGTGAGCTCAGCAGATACCCAATTCATGTTGCATATGCACACAGAGGTGTGCAACAAGGGATAATAAAGAAAAGAATTGGGGACAGAAGCCTGGGAGACACCCACAGATAGGGGTGTGAGATGAATGGAGATCCAACCAAAGAGATAGACAGCCGTAGTCAGGTAGGTGGGAGGAGAGTGTTGTGGAATCCTAGAGGATATCAACAAATAGGGCATGGTCAGTGATGTCAAAAGCTGTCACGTGGTCAAGGAAAGTGACGACTGAGCAGGGCCATTTAATGGGGGGAAAGTGTGTGTGATGAGGTGAAGGCAGCCAGAACAGGAAACACTTTCTCAGACCAGTGAAGCGAGAGAAGTTAAGAAAGCAGGATCTAAGGAAGATTTTTAGGGGGAAGGTTGTTTTTGTTATTTAGGATGGAGACTATTTATAGATGGAGTGAAAGACACAGGAGAGAGAGGAAAGGCTAGAGAGAGAAAGTGAAAATGACAGAGAAGTGATGGATGATGGAGCAAGTCTCTAGAGAAGACAGGAGGGCACAGGATCATGGGTACCAGTGAGTGGTGGGCTGAGCTTCTGGAAAGAGGCAGAGCCTCTCATTCTTTGAACCAGGAAGGAAGCAGGAAAGAATGGATAAAGACACTGAATGCAGCGGAATGGTTCTCCTTGGGCTCCTATTGTTTTGTGGGACTGTTGGTAGATTTGGAGACTGGCACATCTGTCCATGGGCGGCCCCCATTTTATAACTATCTCTGAGCACACAGCCAAGCCCTTTGGATATCTGAATTTGGTCCTTAGATTCTTCCTAGAGAATCAAAGCCAGGACATATCACCAAGGTGGGAAGTTGGGAAATGATAGAAATTCTGTCAGTTGTCACCCTGGGCAAGTCACTTAGCCCTGATTGCCTCCAAAAAGAAAAAAGAAAAAGAAAGAAAAGAAAAAATAAATTCTATCAGCCATTTGGATAACACAAAACTATTCTGAACACTCCTTACAGTCATCTCATTGATCCCTACTACTTCTTAGGGAACACAACAGGACATGGAAAGACTATTTTGCTTCAGTACCACTAAATGATGGCCCAGGGATGAAGTCAGTCAAGTTCAAAAAAATAAAACAGAGTTGACAAATGACTGATGGGCACTTTTATGAGCTGGCAAAAAGAAATGAAAATATGTTGATTAGTCCCAGATAGGTTGTCTCCCCTATCCTTCCTTCACTGTAATAAAAGATAGTAACATCCTCTTCTAAGAAGAGGCAATAGCAGAAAACATCCAGGTCTTGAGGCCCTGGACAGTAGAAGACAAGAGTGGATCTTGACTGCTGAACATCTACTTCCCAACAGGACAATTGATGGAGTCACCTATCCTGGAAATGTGAAAGAAAAAGAAGTCGCCAAAAAACAGTATGACAAAGCTGTGTCCCAGGGCAAGACGGCTGGCCTGGTCAAGTAAATGGAGGCTGGGAGGGAGGGCAGCTGAGCAGTGTGGGATTGAGTTCCCTTCAGACCCTCTGGCTTGGGCTGATTTACCCTTCATTCTTTGTTGAAGTGCATTGTCTCATGGCATCCTCTTTCCTCATCTGGCCTTGCTGGTTTCTGACATACATACATACATACACACACACATACATATATAACATATACATCCACATATATGCACAGACTGCTTTATGTATATATCTTGTTGGTACACAGACATTTCCATGTTGTCTTTCCCATTAGACTGTGAGTTGTCTGAGGTCAAGGACTGTTAACGCTGAATAAATACATGTTGCCTTGATGTAACTTAAGAAATAGACAGGCAGTACTTAGTAGCTACATTGGTGGGCTCAGAATCAGGAAAACTTGGATATAAATCCTGCCATTTATTCTCTGTGAGACCTTGGGTAAGCCACTTAACCTTAATGAACCTAGGACTTACCTATACATGCTATTATCTGTAGTGGTGGAGGGAGTACCCATACTATTCTCCTTGAGGAATCATTTGGCTGGGTCTTTAGGGCCTGGAATATTGCCCCATTTCCTGTTCTGCACCCAGGATGGGGCTTGGCTTAATTCTGGAAGTCTGGCCTCTACCGAGAGGGGCCTCCTTTTTTCACACACTCAGCTCATTACAAACATTGAGGCAGCTAGGTGATGCAGTGGATAGAGCACAGGGACTGGAGTGAGTAAGTCCTAAGTTCAAATACAGCCTCAAATACATCCTAACTGTGTGACCTTGGGCAAGTCACTTAACCTCTATTTGTCTCCATTTCTTCATCTGTAAAATGGGGATAATAGCACCTCCTTCCCAAGGTTGTTGTAAGGATCAAAGGAGATAACAATTGTAAACTGCTTAGCACAGTTCCCGCAACACAGTAAGTGTTATTTAAATTATTGTTATTAGTTATAAAGCTCTTAACACGATGCTCGGCACATAGGAGGTACTCCATAAATGTTAGTTGTTGACATTGTTACCTCCCTTCTGGAACTGCGTCCCTTTCTCGATCTGTCTGACATTCCACAATCTTTGTTTTATTTTAAAACTACATATATAGGAGCAGCCAAAGTATTGGCAATTCTGGTTCTTCCAATTTCACTTTGTATTACTGCTTAAAGGTCTTTCCAAATTTCTATCATATTTATCTCTTTTGCTGGTGCTACCCCATTTTCTTTCTATTTATTTCATTTATATTGCATACATATATTTATATTATATTTCATCATGCTAATTCTCCATTTTGATGACTCTGGACTCTCCTTGACATTGGCGCTTCACCTCACCCCACCAGAATAGTTCATAACCCATCTACACTCGCTCCTCTTGGGTTCTTCTTTTCTCTGCCTTTGTATAAATCTCCCAACATGCAGAGGGATGCCTCTAACTCCCTTTCCATTATTTGAATACAGAGTACACATCTTGTCCATCGGTTATCTCTCACTTTCCCTACATGACTTAACCACCATCTTTGATAGTCATGTAATATATACATCTCTTGAAGACATACCACTTTTCTTCTGTAATTTGTCATTGATACAATGTTGCAATCTGCTCACTTCCACCCTCAGTTTCTTCATTGCTTTAGAGGTGAGCTCAAATTTTTATGTTTTGTTGTTTGTGGAATTCCACGAGTCATATCATCCACCAGATGATATTCTTCACAAGATAGGCTTTCGTTTCGGGAAGAAGCTTGGGATCTTTAAAAAATATTGTGCAGTTTCCCAAAAGCAGTCTAACCTGCTTCCCTCTTCTGTTCAATTCTGGGCCCAAATCATCATTCATTTACAGTGTTAGTCCAAGATAATATACACTGGTAGACCAGCTCAACTAATTATCCATTCAGTGGCATATCATAATCTGGACCAAGCATTTTTCATCTGTCTGGTTTCTCCTGTTGGATGCTTAGATTGTTCTGAATGCTTATGGATTAGCTCTGTCATGTTCTGGGGTCTGAGGCAATCAGGACAGTGCCGTCTTCAAACAGGAGCACACAGAGAATTTTAGCATCCCCCTTCATTTGGTTAGCCAGACTCTGGAGGATATGTAAGTTTATTTGCAAATTTTTGATAATTTGTTTTTTCCCTTTTTAATTACATTTTGAGGATCTAGCTAGCAAAGGAGTCGCTGGGCCAAGAAAATGACCCATTTTGTGAAGTCCTTAGTTTATTTGCTGTACTGCTGTCCAAAATGTTTCACAAATGGTCACAGCCCCATCACCGAAGTATTGTTTTCCTCTTCCTCTCCAGTATGAAGTCGATCATCTTTGTTATTTTTGGCATTCTGGTGGGTAGCATTTTCATAATTATTAGTGAATGTGGGCATCTTTTCATATGGTTATTAGAAGTTTGTGTTTCCTTCTTAAAAATCAAAAGCTCCTGTCCTTTGACCATCACTATTGGACAGTGTATATTTTTGATCTGATAGATATTTATCAGTTCTGCATAGATTCTGGATGTCAGGATCTAACATGTTTCCTGCAAATATTTTTGCTGATGTATTTCCTTTCTTTCAAAGATGTTGTTTTTTATCTTGTAAAATCTGATCTTTGAAAAATCATACAAATTTTATTTTCTATGATTTATTTTACTTGTTTGATTGACACAAATATCCCACTGTTACATAGCTAAAAATTCTTTTCTTATAGTTTTAAAAGTGATTTTTAAAATATGTTACTGATCCGATTAGTTTATTGTGATATGTGTTAGATATGTTTTGTTTTGGGTCTTTTTTTGCTGTATGGCTGTCCACTTTTCTTAGATACTTTTATTTAAAAAAATGATTCCATTGATAGATTCAGAGTGAAGACTGAAGCTTCTTTTTCTTGTTCCCTCCTCCTTCAGCACGTAGCTCTTTAAGAAATTTATTTTGTGTGATTCCTTATTTGTAATTGGCTTTGTCCTTCTTGCCTTCTCAATGCTTGAGGAAAGTGGGTGGGAGAAGGGAGAATCTGGAAGTGAAAATAAAATAAAAATGAAAGTACAACAGAAAAGACAGGAAGATTGATTTCACTCCCTGGTGTCTTTGAAGTACGGGTTTATCAAAATGCTAGTTTTTTACATGCATTGGATTGTATTTCTTGGTTGTCTCTTCTGTTCCCATGATCTATTTCTCTATCTCCCCTCCCACCCCTCCCCCACCAGAGAGATTTTTGTAATTATTGCTTCCTTGTCCATTTGAAGATGTAGCAGGGCACACTTGACTCTCCTTCTCCTATGGCTCTGACTTTCAATTCTATTCTGGGCTTGCGCTTCTCTTAGAACATATCCTGGGTCTTGGGGTGCCTCAGAGTTTGGGAGTCTCGAATTCTGGGGCTCTGAAGGCAGACACTTCCTAGGGGAACAAGAAAGGATGATACTGGGTCCTTCTAGAGTTCCAGGATTAGAGAATTGTGGAATTTCAGAGCTAGAAGAGTCTTCAAAGGTAAACGCCAGCCTTTCCATTCAAGAATTCCTTCTGTTTTTTTCCCAACAGAGGGTCATTTAACCTCTTCTCAATATCATAAGATGAGAATTTATATCTGAAATGAATTTTGGAGACAATCTATTCTCTTTCATTTTACAGATGAGGAAACTGAGACCCAGAGAAAATACGTGGGTTTGTCCCACTTATTGCAAAAGAATTAGAGCTAGAGTCAGGATTTGAGCCCAGGTGACCAAGTTCTAAACCCATTGCTCTTCTCATCTGAAAACTCTCCGTGCTAGGAACTCACCAGCTTCCAGGGCAGTCCATTCCATCCTATCCCTGGATATCTCTGATCATTAGGTCACTCTTACCTGGGGCTAAAATCTGCCTCCCTGTAACTTTTAGCCATTTTGTCTAGTTCTTGACTCTCTGGGCCCACACAGCGCCCTTGTCCACAGTCTAGTCTTTTAGGGACCAAGGCACAATGGTCATGTCTCCAGTAAGTCTGCTTTTCTTCAGGTTAAACAATGCCAGTTCCTGCCAATTGGAGCAAGGGCACATGCCCTTCAATGCTGACACTAGCATGCTTTGTTTCTGTCTCTTGTCTTTACCCAGAGCCTCAGGAAGGAAGCTGGAGAAATTCACTGTGTCTGTGAATGTGGCTGCTGGCAGCAAAGTCACCTTTGAGCTGACCTATGAGGAACTGTTAAAACGGCACAAAGGAAAATATGAGATGTACCTCAAGGTTCAACCCAAGCAATTGGTCAATCACTTTGAGGCAAGTGGCTGGTGTGGAGATGTAGCTTCAGAGGAGAACAAGGGCAGGGTGGGACAGAGTTGCCACCCAGAGACTAGAGGGACACGAATATTTTTTGCTGGTGTCCCTTGGGGATTGGTCTTGGGCAGCCTCAGAAAGGTGCATTCAGTTGGGGCTAGGTACAACCCAGGGTCAAGGACAGAGGAGTCAAGGTCCTAATCAAGAGTCAAGGTAAGCATCAGAGGTAAGTCTTCCAGACAGATTCTGAACATGAAGTTCAGGAAAGAAGGAGAGGGAAAGTGGGAATCTGAGAGAAGTACCAAAGTCTCCACAACAAGATAAACTGAACATAATGCCACCTGAGGGACTATCTGACCGTCAAATGTCTGCCCTACCCCCAAACTCACTCCTACCCCCTCCTCCCACACCTCCACTCTAACCTGATCCAGGCTCATAAGTGACTATCTGGACATTTCACTTTCTCACTAAGTCCATGGGGAATTTATTGGGAGTGAGACCTGAGGATTATTTTCATTTAATGGAAAGGACCAGAGATGTCCCTTCCTCCACTGCTGTCCTAAGTAAGACCTTGAGCTGTTCCTCAGCACTCTCATCAAAGCCTATTCTCAGGAAAGGATCAAAGTTCATTCATCCTAAGGTGTTGGTGTCTTCCAGGTGCATTCACATGCTAACAGGGATCATAGCTAGATGCATCATAGGATTAGAAGCTGGAAGGCACCTTAGAGATCATGTAGTCCCAAACTCTCAATTTTACAGGTGCTGAATTGAGACACAGAGAGGTTAGGGACTTACCTAAGGTCACACAGCTAGGAAGTGGCAGAGTTAGAATTTGAACCCCAAATTCCAAAATTCAGGAATTCCAAATCCAACAATCTTTTAACATGGGTGTGTATGTCTGTATGTGTGTATATATATGTATGTGTGTATATATATATATACACACACACATATGTATATACAGATACATATAGATAAGTGAAATCAATGTAGCACCTTCACATATATTACCTCATTTGATATATTCTGTGATACAGTGATGATAAACCTCATTTTGCAGATGACAAAACTGAGGCTAAGAGACATTAAATTCTTGTAGTTACACATAGCTTGGTATCAGAAGTGGGATTCAAACCCAGGCTTCTTGTCTCCCAGTGCTCTTTTTGTTATCTCATGCTGTCTTTGACTTCAAAGCAAAAGTGTGAAATTCTAATTGCAGAATTTGGGGTAGTAGCCAATCTGCGGGGTAGGTTTTTTGGAGGGTACCAGGTCATTCTCATTGTTCCTGGAACCACATTAATTTGACCTCCTTTTGTTTTACCTCCCCCCTCTCCTTTCCTGGTGTTGTAGATTGTGGCAGATATCTATGAGCCCCAAGGGATCAAAGAGCTGGATGCTGATGTTTCCTTTATCACAAATGACCTGATGGATGTCCTCACAACATCATTCTCAGGAAAAAAGGTACTGCAGACCATTAATTGCATGACACATCCATCTATCACTGTCTCTGTGTTACCATGTGGATGCAAAGAGTTCTGGTTTGGGGGCTGGGAACTCAGAAACTCTATTCACAGCATCAATCGTGGGCATGATCTGCCAAAAGAAAGACTAAATTAGAAGAATTTCCTGTCCAAGGTCACTCAGAATTGTTTTTTCTTTTCCCATTAGACCTTCATGCTTCCCATCAATTGACTTAGGATTTGGGGATCCTAGAATCTCAGAGCTAGAAAGCAGCTAAGAGGGAATCTGTCTCAATCCTTTCCTGATGTCAAAATCTACTCTAGGATTTTCCCAGCAAGTAGCCAGACCTTTCTCTCCTTCTCCCAAGGTAGTTATTGCTGGACAGATCTCAGTGTTAGGATATTTCTTATACTGAACCAAAGTGAACCTCCCTGGAACTTGTACCCATATATCCTCATCATGTACTCTGAACATTGACTCACTGGCACAAATGCCTAAATGCCAGAACTAGTATTCTTCCAACATTTGACATCACATGACAAATATGTCTTCCCTCCTTTCCAGGGCCAAGTGTCCTTCAAACCAACTTTTGATCAGCAACGTTCATGTCCAACTTGCTCCACTTCTCTCTTGAATGGGGACTTCATAATAAGATATGATGTGAACAGAGAACAACCTGGAAATGTGCAGGTAAACCCTATAATTCATATGGAGGCTATTAAAGAATCATTTATCAGGTGGAGAACTGAGTGTGCTTTTGAGACCTCTAGTGGAATCATGAGAAAGGGACCACTGTGGAGGAAGCCATAATGTTGGGTTGTGAGTCTAGCCAGACTTTCTACCACCCAGTCACATCTTTCCCCATTTGATGATGAGGGCACCCAGGTAGCCGCATAATAAGGACATTATCTAAGACAAAGTGTTTACACTGGGCTCATTTCCTTTGAAGGAAAGAAGCAAATAGCTAAGCCATAAATCAAGAAGCATTTACTAAGGGCCTACTATGTGCCAGGCACTATACCCCTCACTAGGGACATAAAGACAAGAGTAGGCTAATCCCTGTCTTCTAGGAGCTTACATGAAATTGGAGGAGGCAACATGCACATAGATTAATATATAAGAAGGGAATATGAAGGCTTGGGGGAAGGCAGGTGGAGGTGAAGACACATTAGCAGTTAGAGAGTCAAGAAAGTATTTATATAAAAGGTAGCTCTTGATCTGAATTTTGGAGGAAACCTAAGAGGCAAAGGTGTGGAGCAAGTACATTCCAGGGACAGAAGATGGTGCAAAGGTTTAGAGATGGAAGACAGAAGGGAGTACATGGGGAAAGCTAGGAGGCCAGTTTGACTAAACCGTGGAGTGTGTGAAGAAGTCATTTATAATAACCCCAGAAAGGGCTTGTGAAGGCCTTTAAATGACAAAGATAAGAGTTTGTTCCTAGAGGTGATAGAGGTGCTCCCGGAGCTTCTAGAGCAGGGAAGTGTCATGGTCAGGTCTGCATTTTAGGAAATAACTTGGGCCGTAGAGTGGAGGACGGATTTGGAGAGCAAATGAAATACTTGAGTGGGGGGACTGATTGGCAGCTGTTATAGTAGGCAGGTGAGAGGCGATCAGAGCCTGATCCAGAGTGTGGAGAAGGGGGTTGAGGCCAAAAATATCGTGGAAGTGGGAACCATGAGATTTGGCAACTAACTGTGTTTTTTTTTCAGATCGTCAATGGCTACTTTGTGCACTTCTTTGCTCCCCAAAACCTCCCTGTTGTTCCCAAGAATGTGGTCTTTGTCATAGATGTCAGCGGGTCCATGTCGGGTCAGAAGATGGCTCAGGTACATGATCATTCTACAGAAAACTCCAAGGGAACAGGAAAGAGACACAAATGGGAAGGACTGGTCTTTTATTGTGCTGCTGGAAGGGAGTGGACAGAGGGAGCTGTTAGGGACATCCACACCTTCATGATGAACCTGGGATGTTCTTGACCAGGCAGACGCTATCACCAGCTCTGCTAAGCTGGGGGGCAACAAGACACATCTCCCTCCCTCCTAGAATCACAGAATCTAAGAGTTGGAATTTCAGAAGTTATCTAGGGCAATACACATCCGAACATGAACCCCCTTGAGCCCATGGAGACTCTTAATGACTCACTATCTGTTGAGGCAGAATGTTTAGGAAGCTTTTTATCTTATATCAAGCTTAAGGTTGTCTCCATAACTTCCACCCATTGTTCCTGATTCTGGCCAGTAGGGGCTAAGTAGAATAAGGTGGTATATAGTGAGTAGAGTGTTGGACATAGAGTCAGAATGACCTGTGTTCAAATTTAGCTTCAGACATTCCCTTAACTCATATGTAAAATGAGAAGATTGCACCACATGTGCAACATGCCCAAGTTTTAACTCCAAATCTATGAACTTTACATTTATCCCTACTAAATTTTATCTTCTTCTATTTGACCAATCATTAAGGTCTATCCAGTTCTCTTTAAATCCTGTTTCACTCAGAGCATTAGCTATTTCTCTCCACTTTGTCCTTTGCAAGTTTGATGAGCTTTCATCCAGATAACTGATAAAAATGTTGATCAGCAGAGAACCAGGGCCAGACATCTTGGCCATTCTCTTATAAACCTCCCTTCACCTTGACACTGATGCATGAGTTTCTACTTTCAGGGTCAAATAGTTCAATGAATCCTTAATTTCAGGTATATTATGTTTACAATATTCCTCTTATCTACTAGTCTACTGACTGTACATAAAGAAAATAAGGTCACTGTGTCATGGCCGTTCTTGATGGTTCTGTGCTGACTCTCACTGATCACCTCTTCCCTTTCAAATTGCTCCCAAACCACCTCTTTTTTTCTCTATCTTTCTCTCTCATTTCATCTACTTTTTTCTCTTTCCTTCCTCTTTTTTCTTTCTCTTCTTTCTTCCATCCTTTCTTCCTTCCTTTGCTCTTTCCTTCCTCCTTTCCTTTATTCCTTTACTCTTTCCTTCCTTCTTTCCTTTCCTTTTCTTCCCTCTCTTCTTCCTTTCAAAACTTTGCCAGAATTTGAATATCACTAATCTAGCATTTAAATAATCCACTTTCTTCTCCCTTTTTTGACATTTAGGCTTTAAGTTTAGGATTTGAATTACCATCAACCCAGACATAACTGTTTTTATATCAGACTAGGAAAAATCTGTCCCCTGCTATGGGGCTATTTTTATCCCTTTCCACTATCCCTCCCTCCTCTAAGGGATACAATGAACCCATTTCCTGCCTTTAGAAATTGTATTGTGAGAATAGAAAAGCTTGAGAATGCTGTTGTGAAAGAGCCGGAGGTGTCCTCCTCAGCTTCTTGGCCAGTAAATGGTATTTTCCACCCCAACTACTTCTGCTTTCTGGGCAGAAGAATAACGTTTATACAAAGAACATGAATTCCACCATCAAAGAAGAAGCCGTTTTCTTAGCCCTTGCCTTCCTTTCTACTGACTTCCCCCCCTTCACCTAATATAGAAAATAATTTGTTCAGAAAATGTTATGAATGAAAAGATGAAGGAAGACCTAAATAACAATGGGTAGTAATAACAAAACAAAAATGAAATCCTCAATTATAAATATACTCTCCTTACATTCTTCAAAAACTCCATCCTTGTTCCATTCATTCACAGGCTGACTACTCACCTCTATATTGCTCTAACCCTCCATCTCATTGCCCTATTACCCTGGGGTGGCAGCGAGGGAGTTTCTTTTTATTTGTCACATATATATTTGTCACATATATTTGTCACACATATATGTAATCCGACTTCAGGGTGTTCAGCTTTCACTTCAGCATTCCAAGTCAAGTTTCCTGATTGACTATTTTTGTATAAGGGACTAGGAAAAAAAGTAGAGAATACAAAAGATGCTAAAGTAAGAGCATCTTCCCCAGCCCAGCTGAACCTAAAAGTATTCATGTCACCTTAAAAGTTTTTATAGTTGCAGTTTATGCTTGTATAGTTTAAATGATTGCTAAATTTGAAGAAAATTAAATTGCACATATCTAAACTAGAAAGATAGAAAAAAAATCAGGATGTTTGCCTAACTCTAATCTTGAAGAACTTCCCTCACTTTCCATGATTTTTTTTCAAGATCACTAATGAGTACTCAACAAACACCCATCCCAATTCTTTTACTAGCCCGGGATGTAATTTCTCCGAACCTAGGGATTAACATCATTAAAAGCATCTGGGAGTTCTCTTTTAAAAAAAAAAATTCTAATTTATTTATATATTTTTAGTTTTCAACATTCATTTCCACAAGATTTTGAGTTCCAAATTTTCTCCCCATCTCTCTCCTCCACCCACCTCAAGATGGCATGCATTCTGATTACCCTCCCCCTAATCTGCTTTCCCTTCTACTACACCCCTCCCTTTTCTTATCCGCATCTCCTCTATTTTCTTGTAGGGCAAGCTAGATTTCTATACCCCATTTCCTGTATATCTTATTTCCCAGTCACATATAAAAACAATTTTTAACACTTTTTAAAAAAGCCTTTGAGTTCCAACTTCTCTCCCTCCCTCCCCACCTATCCCCACTGAGAAGGCAAGCAATTTCATAAGTTATACATGTGTAGTTATGCAAAAGACTTCCATAAAAGTTATGTTGTGAAAAGCTAATTATATTTCCCTCCATCCTATCCTGCTCCCACTTATTCTATTCTCTCTTTTGACCCTATCCCTCCTCAAAAGTATTTACTTCTAATTCTGTCCTCCTCCCATTTGTCCTCCCTTCTATCATCCTCCCCCCATTACCCACTTTCACCCTGCTTTCCTGTAGTGTAAGATAGATTTTCATAGCAAATTGAATGAGCATGTTATTCCCTTCTTAAGTCAAATGTGATGAGAGTAAGGTTCACTTTTTCCCTCTTACCTCCCCTCTCTTCCCTTCCATGGAAAAAGCTTTTTCTTGCCTCTTTTATGTGAGAAAAAAAGTTGCCCCATTCTGTTTTTCCCTTTCTCCTCCAATATATTCCTTTCTGACCCCTTAATTTTATATTTTTAGATAGCATCCCTTCCTATTCAACTCATCCTGTGCCCTGTCTATATGTATATAATCCCTCCAACTATCCTAGTACTGACAATAGTCTCAAGAGTTACAAATATTATCTTTCTATGTAGAAATGTAAACAGTTCAACTTTAGTAAGTCCCTTATGATTTCTATTTCCTGTTTACCTTTTCATATTTCTCTTGAGTCTTGTGTTTGAAAATCAAATTTTCTGTTCAGCTCTGGTCTTTTCATCAAGAATGCTTGAAAATCCTCTATTTCCATTGAATAACCACTTTTCCCCTGAGCTATTATACTCAGTTTTGCTGGATAGGTGATTCTTGGTTTTAATCCTAGTTACTTTGACTTCTGAAATATCATATTCCAAGCCCTTCAACTCCTTAATGTAGAAGCTGCTATATCTTGTGTTATTCTGATTGTTTTTCCACCATACTCAAATTTTTTCTTTCTGACTGCTTGCAATAGTTTCTCCTTGACCTGGGAGCTCTGGAATCTGGCTACAATTTTCCTAGGAGTTTTCCTTTTAGGACCTTTTTCAGGAGGTGATCAGTGGATTCTTTCAATATTTATTTTACCTTCTGGTTTTAGATTCTCAGGGCAGTTTTCCTTGATAATTTCTTGAAAGATGATATCTAGGTTCTTTTTTTTGATCATGGCTTTCAGGTAGCCCCATAATTTTAAAATTGTCTCTCCTGGATCTATTTTCTAGGTCAGTTATTTTTCCCATGAGATATTTCACATTGTCTGCTACTTTTTACTCCTTTGGTTTTGTTTTGAAATTTCTTGATTTTTCATAAAGTCATTAGCTTCCATCTGCTTCATTCTAATCTTTAAGGAATTATTTTCTTCAGTGAGCTTTTGGATCTCCTTTTCCATCTGGCCAATTCTGCTTTTTAGATCATTCTTCTCTTCATTGACTTTTTGGATCTCTTTTGTCATTTGAGTTAGTCTATTTTTTCAGTGTTATTTTCTTCAGCATGTTGAGGTCTCCTTTAGCAAGCAGTTGACTCGTTTTTCATAATTTTCTTGCATCACTCTCATTTCTCTTCCCAATTTTTGCTCTGCTTCTCTTACTTGATTTTCAAAATCCTTTTTGAGCTCTTCTATGGCTTGAGACCAATTCATATTTTTCTTGAAGGCTTTGGATGGAGGAGCTTCAACTTTATTGTCTTCTATTTGCATGTTTTGGTCTTCCTTGTCACCAAAGTAAGATTCTATAGTCTGATTCTTTTTTCAGTTTTTGCTCATTTCCCCAGCCATTTACTTGACTTTTGAGTTCATTGTCTAGGTAGATCTCTGCTTCTAGTGGTGGTGGGGGTATACTGTTAGCCACTCACTTCCCCCACAATCTGTGGGCCTGGAGCTCCAGAAACAATCTGCTGCCTCTGCCCCTCCTGTTGCTGAGGCTGCTGTGGGTTCCTCTGCCCCCTTACCCCTCTTCCACCCTTGTCCTGGGGCCAGACCACTCCACTCTCCCACACTGGTCCTACAGGCTTTTTCCACTGACCTTCCTCAGCGTTTTGGTGTCCTAAAGTCTGAAAACTGCCACAGGTGTGAGAGATTCAGTCTTTCCAAGACTTGCTCAGGTCCCATCTCTGCCAACACAGCTCACACAGGACTGCACCTTGCCCACAGCATGGCATGATAGATACTTCTGGCAACTGTCCAGGTTGTCTTAGGCTGGAGATTTGCTTCACTCCACCATTCTATGGGTTCTGGAGATTCAGAATTTGTTTACAGTCATTTTTTAGAAGTATTTGGCTGAGCTTGAGGGCAGCACTCTAGAAAATGCATGCTGCTACTCCATCATCTTGCCTCTGCCTGGGAGTTCTCTTATGATTTCCTCATCTATCTTAGGTTTTAACTACTTTTACTTGTTTGTTTTTGCTTTTTACTGTGTTTATTTATTTATTTTTAGTTTTCAACATTCATTTCCACAAAATTTTGAGTTCCAAATTTTCTCCCCATATCTCCCCTCCTCCCACCCCATAACACCTTGCATTCTGATTATGCCTTCCCCTAATCTGCCCTTCCTTCTATCACACCCCTCCCTTCCCTTATCCCCATCTTCACTCTTTTCTTGTAGGGCAAGATAGATTTCTATATCCCATTACCTGTATTTCTTATTTCCCCGTTGTATGCAAAAATAATTCTCAACACTCATTCCTAAGACTTTGAAATCCAACTTCTCTCCTTTCCTCACTCCCCGTTCATCCCCACTGAGAAGGCAAGCAATTCAATATAGGGTACATATATGTAGTTTTGCAAAAGACTGACATAATAGTCATGTTGTAAGACTAACTATATTTCCCTCCATCCTATCCTGTCCCCCATTTATTCTATTCTCTCTTTTGAGAATCAAAATTGTTTACTTCTAATTACTCCCTCCTCCCTTTTGCCCTCCCTTCTATCATCCCTCCATCCCACTTATCCCCTTCTCCCCTACTTTCCTGTAGTGTAAGATAGATTTTCATACCAAATTGAGTGTGCATGTTATTCCTACCTTAAGCTAAAAGTGATGAGAGTAGGATTCACTTTTACCCTTTCACCTCCTCCCTTTTTCCCTCCATTGAAAACACTTTTTCTTGCCTCTTTTATGAGAGATAATTTGCAACTTTCCATTCTTCCTTTCTCCTTCCAATATATTCCTCTCCCACCCTTAATTTTATCATCTCTTCCTATCCAACTCACCCTGTACATATATATATATGTATATGTATACATACATATACATATATATGCGTACATGTGTGTGTATGTGTGTACTCCCTCCAACTACCTAAATACTGAACAAAGTTTCAAGAGTTACAAATATTATCTTTCCATGTAGGAATGTAAATAGTTCAACTTTAGTAAGTCCCTTATGATTTCTCTTTCCTATTTACCTTTTCATGGTTCTCTTGATTCTTCTGTTTGAAAGTCAAATTTTCTATTCAGCTCTGGTCTTTTCATCAAGAAATCTTGAAAGTCCCTTATTTCATTGAATAACCATTTTTCCCCTGAAGCACTATACTCAGTTTTACTGGGTAGGTAATTCTTGGTTTTAATCCTAGTTACTTTGATTTCTGGAATATCATATTGCAAGTCCTTTGATCCCTTAATGTAGAAGCTGCTAGATCTTATGTTATCCTGATTGCATTTCCACAATACTCAAATTGTTTCCTTCTAATTGCTTGCAATATTTTCTCCTTGATCTAGGAACTCTGGAATTTGGCTACAATATTCCTAGGAATATCCTCTTTCTCTTTCCCAATATCTTTCAGGAGGTGATCAGTGGATCCTTTCAATATTTATTTTGCCCTCTGGCTCTAGAATATCCAGGGCAATTTTCCTTAATAATTTCATGAAAGAAGATGTCTAGGCTCTTTTTTAATCATGGCTTTCATGTAGTCCTGTACTTTCAAAGTTATCTGTCCTGAATCTATTTTTCAGGTCAGTTGTTTTTCCAGTGAGATATTTCACATTATCTTCCATTTTTTTTATTCTTTTCATTTTGTTTTGTGATTTCTTGGTTTCTCAGAAAGTCATTAGCTTCCATCTGCTCCATTCTAATTTTTAAAGGACTATTTTCTTCAGTGAGCTTTTGAACCTCCTTTTCCATTTGGCTAATCCTGCTTTTTAAAGCATTCTTCTCTTTATTGGCTTTTTGGACCTTTTTTACCAATTGAGTTAGCCTATTTTTAAGGTGTTATTTTCTTTAGCATTTTTTTGGCTCTCCTTTAGCAAGTTGTTGACTCACTTTTCATGATTTTCTTGTATCGCTTTCATTTCTCTTCCCAATTTTTCCTCCATCTCTCTTACAAAAAGATTTTTCAAAATCCTTTTTGGCTTCTTTTATGACCTGAGACTACTGCATATTTGTTTTGGAGGTTTTGGATGCAGAAGCCTTGACTAGGTCTTTCTCTGATGATATGCATTGTTTTTCCTCATCCCAAATGATGGAAGAAAATACCTGTTCACCAAGAAAGTAGCCTTCTATAGTTTTATTTTTTCCCCCCTTTTGGGCATTTTCCCAGTCTGTTACTTGACTTTTGAGGCTTTTATCAAGAGGGGAGTATACTCTGGGTACCTGTAAGATCTCAGTTCCTCCAAGGTGTCACAATCAAGGGAGAGGAGTCTCTTCCTCTCCTGCCTCTCCTTCCTCTCCTTCCTCTCTTGCCTATGAGCAATGACAAGCGCTCTGTTCTGCCTAGGATCTGTGAGTACAATTCCCTCTTCACAACCACCTCTAGTTCTACCATGTCAGCACTCTTCCTCAACCCAGGAGAGCCACTGAGGGCTGAGATTCAGATCAGCCACTCAATTCCCCCAGGGGCTTTAGGCAAAGGGCTCCAAAAATGGATGCTGTGGCTGCAGTTGCTGCTGCTGACTGGGCCAGACCCCATTACCTTCTCCCTCAGGTAAAAGAGCTTTCTCACTGACCTTTGAATCTATATTTGGCATTTGTGGGTTGAGGAGTCAAGGAACTGCAGCTGCTTCTGGGGATTCTGCCCCCTGAAACCTGTTCTGGTCCTGTCCCTGCCATGTTACATGGTTGGGCTGCACTCTGCTCCCTGCCTGGTGCAATAGACTTTTCCTGTTGGCCTACCAGGCTGTCTTGACTGGAAATCTCTTCCACTCCGTCATTTTGTGGCTTCTGCTGCTTTAGAGTTTGTTTAGAGTCATTTTTTACAGGTATTTTATGGGCTATGGGATTAGAACTTCTACAGGTCCATCTTTCTACTCTGCCATCTTGGCTCCGCCCCTCTAGTTATTTTTTTTTTACTGACCTTTCTTTTTGTACTAACCTTCCTTTCCCAAAAATTCTTCTTCTTAAGAGAAAGAAGCCAAATAAGAGTTGACCATTTCTACCTCCCCTGTGTGTTCATTGTCATCACTCTACCTGTCCTAAGTACTATATGTATCTTTTCTTTGATCTTCCTCTTAATGACTAATTTGTGATAATAATTGACACATGTAGGACCTTAAACTTTGCAAAATGCTACACATACATGAACTCATACCACAAGTCTCTGAGGTAGGTACAATTGTCCTTATTTTACAGATGGGGAAACAGGCTCCAGGAAGTTAAATACCTTTCCCAGAGTCACATAGTTTAGGAAATGTCAGAATTCAGATTCAAACCTAGGTTGTCCTGACTCCAGGTCAAAATTCTATCCACTAAGCTATACTGCTCCTAATATTTTAAAGAACAGTGCCACTCTTTGTATCTATCTAGCAGTTTCTTACCCTTGTGTCTTCTAAATTAAAAAAAAAATACCTATCCTCTCTCTTGCAGACAAAAGATGCACTTCTCCATATCTTGAATGATATAAGAGAAGAGGACTTCCTGAATTTTATCCTGTTTAGCTCAGATGTGACCACTTGGAAAGAAAATATGGTCCCAGCCACTCCTGAGAATCTCAAGATGGCAAAAGAATATGTACATAACATCCATGAAGGAGGAGGTAAGGAACTCTCAGAACAGTTGGCCAGCTTATGTACCCCCATTGCAACCCCAAAGACCCTTTTGTCATCTTATCATCCATTCTCCAGATCTGGGTAGGGCTTGACTTAATAGTTCCAATCATCTCTGTGTGCTAAGTCGTGCTGCTTCTAGATAAAGTAGACTTGGCTAAGCCTAAGGTTCTGGGAAAGACTGACTCTGATTGAGTCTTTGGGAGGAGACTTCTAGGCTCTCTCAGCCCAGTAGGGACTGTGGCCCAATTTCTGCCTTCCTGATCTAAATGTTTTCTGGCTCCCTTCTGGAGCCCCATATCTTCTTGGGTCATGCACAGAGAGAGTTACTTTTGGAGAAAAGAATGAGATCATATGATACAATGGGACAATATGGTAGAATACAAGATGGTACAATGTACAATGATACAATGTGGTAGAATACAATATTGTACAATGTACAGTGGTACAATATGGTAAAATGTGCAATGGTACAATATAGTAGAATACAATATGGTACAATGTACAATGGTACAATATGGTAGAAGTGGATGTACCTTGAAGATCTTCTCATTCAAGGGTTCTTAACTGAAGTCTGTGGATTTGTTTTTTAAATAATATTTTGAAAATTATATTTCCATATAATTGGTTTCTTTTGCAATCCTGTGCATTTTACTTAATGCACTTAAAAACATTACTCTGAGAAGGGGACTCCATTGTCAAAGGGTCCATGGCATCCACAAAAATGGTTAGGAATCCCTGGAATGCTTCAGTCCTCTCATTTTAAAGTTGAAGTTCAAGAGAGACACTTTCCCAAAGCCAGGCAATGACTCGGTGGCAAAGCCTGGTCTTCTGCCTCCACAGTCCAGGACTATTTGACCCAAACTTCCCTGCTTGAGTCTAGGTATAGGAGGTGTCATGAGGCTAGAACATTAATGTTATGTGGGTCTTCCGTTAGTGGTCAGATATGCCTGCCTTGGGATGAATCTCAACTGGGTTCCTGGTTAGAGACTCTGATTTTTATAGAAGCTACTAGCTGTCACCAGGCCAGGAACCCAAGAGGGTCCCCAAGGCTGGAGAGTACATGGCCTACTCATTTCATTGCTAGTATTCTGAGATGATGAGGTGGTGCTCAGATGTGTTTTTAAGACCTTCCTGTTTGGGTCAGGTGGCTTAGTAAGTTAGACCTCAAGTCTCAATCTTATCCCATTCTCAAACACCCAGTTTCCAGAACCCTATAAGTTAGTTTTCCAGGGATATGCTCCAATGAAACACATCTGAGACCCTCTGTCCCCTGGCTCTCTGAACGGGGGACTGATTTTAATCTCTCACTGGATGCCAGACCCCTTTACCCCCTCACATCTATCCTTTCCCTAGGGTCAGGCAGATTCCAGCCATTTGCTGATAGAACCAGTTACTTTGTCATTAAGGTGCCTGGGAACAGGTGGTCCTCTCTTTGCTGGCCAGCCAGATGTGGCGCCTTTGTCCTGGAGGGGTCCTGCTTACTTAACTCACTCTGGTTCTTTTCTTATAGCCTCCTAAGTGATTCCATTTTTCTGATGAGTAATAATAATAACAGTAAATTTCTAAGTAAGCAAAGTAACAGCTAGTACATGTAGCATTTTAAAATTTGCAAAGCTCTTTATGATACATTATCTCCTATCTTTGAAGAGAGCTGCTCCTTGCATTCTGCCTCTGAAGGTTGCATGGTCCCCTCATTGGTGCCCACACTAGGATTCCCCCACCAACCAGCTTCCGCAGGAAGATCTTGGTAGGAAGAATATCTCTAGAAATGTCCTTGGAACCAAGGCAAGGTAGATGAATAGGTGAATGGATCGTTGTGTTTTAGAGCTTTGAAGAAAGTCCCCCCCAAACCCAAATCTCTCTCTTGGCCATAATTATGCTTTTTAATTAATTTTTGCAATGAATAAGCATTTATTTTCTTTCTCCCTTCTCTACTCCTCTGGGAGAAAAAAAGAAAACTTTGTTGCAAATGTGAACAACCAAGCCAAGCAAAAAACATCTGGGATTTTGTAGGAATGGGCATGAAATCTACCAAGGCAGACCCCAATTCTTTCACTACGTTATGGATGGCTACAAGAGTTGTTACAAACAAAATATCCATCAGTCTGTGGCCAGTCTGATGATGAGATTATCTGAATTTAATTAGGCTGGAGGCTCAGGTCAGGACTTGCATTTTATTACCAGGTCTACTCTCCAAACCCTTCCAACAGGTAGCACTTGCCTAGCCATTGGAGGTCTGACCTGATGAGGTGTCAGTGGAAGACTTCCATTGTATTCTCCTCTAGGGCAGACTAATTACGATCACAGTGTCTCATGCTCATAGAGGGTTTTTTACATTTCCCCAAGGCACTTGCATATCCATTGTTCCTTGAGATCCTCACAACAGCTCAGTGACATAGTTAGGCGCAAAGATTTTTATTTCTGCTTTACAGATGGGGAAAAAGAGACTCAGAGAATGTGAGCTGGTAGCTTATTATCGTTCATGGCTATGTAACTGATTAGCAGGGGATTTGGGACCAGATCCTAAATCTTCTTGGGCGCTCTCTCCACTGCAAAGGAGAAGACCAAAGAGCTCTTCAATGGAGTTCTGTCTGTCTGTTTGCCTCACAGTGACCAACATCAATGATGCCCTTCTCAGGGGCATTGAGATGATAAACAAAGCTCGAGAGATGGAAATTGTCCCGGAGAGAAGTACATCCATAATCATCATGCTGACGGATGGAGAAGCCAACGCTGGTAGGTGGCTGAGAAGCAGAATGGGTAGGAGAGATAGGGGACCATCTAGTGAATTATGGGGATGGCAGGTCTACCAACAAAGAGGTCCCTGCTCCAGGTGGGAGCAAGTGAACAGTTGTTATGGTATTGCAACTTACAACTTGGGGTCTGGCAGTAATACCTTAAGTGAGTCAAAAAATAAAATCATTTGGGACAGCTCCTCCCTCTTCCCAACCCTTTGCTTCCTCAACCCTACAAGGTCAGTAGCTTACATTTCACTTATCTTCTGCCCTTGGGGTACCCTGGGTAGAGGAATTTTAATTGTCCAAGGGATGGATCAGATTCCCTGCTGAATACTGTTTAACTAATCAGACTAAAAAGGGTATCCTCAGTTGCTCTCCATGATTCTTTCTCCTATTTTTAATTCATCACCATGTACCTAGCTCTGAATCCAGGCCTGACTCATCTATACTCGCTCTTGCAGGAGAAAGTAGAGTTGATAAAATCCAGGAGAACGTGAGGAATGCCATTGGAGGCAAGTTTCCTTTGTATAACCTTGGCTTCGGCCGTGATGTCAATTATAACTTCCTGGAAAAGATGGCCCTGGAGAATCATGGGTTTGCCCGACGAATCTATGAAGACTCTGATGCCAACTTACAAATGCAGGTACAAGTCACACCCCATGTCAGGAATAAATGTTCCCCCTGCTCCCAGCATCTTGGGCACAAGAAACAGTCATTTTGTACTTCTCATTTTTACTTGTAGAATTTCGTGATTCTAACTTCAAAGTCTAAAATTCTACGCATCTGACTTGTACAATCTTATGGTTCTAATGTACAAATCTAGTATTTTGTAAGAGACAGAATAGTATAGTGGTCAGAGAGGTACCCTGGAGTCAAAATGCCTGAGATCTAAGACCTTTCTCTGACACCATAGCTGTGTGACCGAAGATAAGTCATTAAAAACCCTCAAGAGTCTGGGCAATCATAAATTTCAGACGAGTTGCCGTTCTCTATCAGTGTGGGAGTTTTTACACTGAGAGTTCCTTACAACAAATAATAAACCTGTATCCGATCTCTGTCACATTCCCTCGCTCCAAGAAGACCCCAAGACTCTGGGACCTCTATATCCTTTCATCCCATTTAAGAATTCTAAAATTCCAAGATTCATTCTTCTGCTTCTAAAATCTATTTCATTCTCCTAACTTCTAAATCCAAGTTTCTATAATTTTTAACTTTTATCTCAAATACCTTATGATTCAGATTCAAATTTGAATTTTGAATTTCAAATGTCGAGTAATCCTACCTTCCAGCCTAAGGTCCCATGAGTATGATTTCCTAGGCCAAGTATCCAAATGGTTGGGAGCCCCTTGCTGAGGAACAGCAGGGAGATCAGACCTGCTGGGCTACTCAAGAGAGCTATTTCCATCACGACAATGTCCATAAATGCTTCGCAGGGCTGCCTTCCTTATTTCTCAATCACAAGGCCACAGTTTCTCTCCCTTGTGTGGTTAAAAACTGAGTAAGTGTTGAGGTGCTTCTATCCCCGATATTCTGAGAGATTCAGCGAACCTGCCCCAGGGCTCTGGGTGTCAGGGGTAACTATATTCTAATTCTTGTGTTTCTCAGGGTTTCTATGATGAGGTGGCCAACCCACTGCTCATCAATGTAGACGTACAGTACCCACAGAATACCATCAGTGACATCACCCAGAATGACTACCAGCATTTCTATGATGGCTCTGAGATTGTGGTAGCTGGGAGACTGGTGGACTTCGAGACAAACAGCTTCATTGCCGATGTGAAGGGACAAGGTGTAAGTCACTTTCTAGATTGGGGGGGCCTGATACTGAGCTCCTAATCAGAAGGGAGATTGATCCACTGTGGTATCTGACATTGGAAGCTTGCCAGCTTGGGATTTGGTACTTAAGATGCTTTCCTACAAACAGCACAGACCTAGTGTTAGAAAAGTCACTAGCTTCATGCCGGCCTCTCCATTACCTTCTTCCTATGGAAATTTGGGAACCCAATGGCAATCACCTCTCTATATGAGTCTGAGAAAGTGAAGAAACACTGTACCCATAGCCAGCCTTTTAAAATAAACATATCAATATGTCTCGTCTAATCAGAGGGTTGGCATGAAACAAAAGTTAGGCCAACTATCTTGGGCTTTGATCTTCTACTGAAAGCAACACCCCACTCTCCCATTTCTGCCAAGGCCAGGATCCTGCCCTTCATCCTTTTTCCACTCTCCCAGGCCTTAAATGACCTGACTTTCACAGAAGAAGTAGATATGAAGGAGATGGAAGAAGCCCATAAGGAACAAGAATACATCTTTGGGGACTACATTGAGAGACTCTGGGCCTACCTCACAATTGAACAACTCCTAGAAAAGCGGTAACCCTATTCATGTCTTCCTCCTAACCAGTACTCTGAGGTAATCCTGAAGTCAGTGTATTCCCTGGTCTCTCAAGACTCTTGAGTTCACTTGGACAAGGTCTGATTTTTGGAGTCTCCCTTAGAAGGTCAATATGGTCTTTGGCTCATCAAAACATTTACTCTGAAATAATCTCCAAATGCACCTTGTGTCTAGATTTACGTAAAGGTAATTGATTGGGTCCCCAGCTCCTATATAAACACACTAGGTAACATATGCATATAAGTAAAGGACAGTTTTTGTTTTGTGTTACAGAAAATTCAGAAGATTTAACGGACTCCCTGGGACCCATAAAGAAATACAGAAAAAAACCAGAAAGCACTCACTATATAGCCCATGAGCTTCCATTGGGAGGGAACTGACCATGAGGCTGTTAGCAAGGCAACACTGATTTTTGGCTGCAATCTCTCTCTTCTACAAAGTCCTAAACAGTCCACCCCAGACTCATGATGTTACCTTGCTATTTGGGTTAGCCCCAGAAGACCAGATAGGAAAACAAACTCCTTTCCACTGGATCTGCATCATTCAAATAACTCACTATAATAGTGGGGAGTGGCAAGATTTTGATTTTGTGCTTAACTATCTATTGTCCTAGTTTTATGCTCCTTGCTTCTGCTCTACCTGTGAGGGCCATGTGGGCAAGCCTCTCTCCAAGAGGCATACACAGCTAAGGAACTCCATTTTTACTCTTAGAAACCTGTACCCAAACTCTTGAACTTGGAGCTACTTCTAAGACAACCCCAAGGCTAATGCTGTCCAAGAAATCTTCCTTCTCTGGCTAGAAGGCCAGATTCTGGAAGCAAACTGCCTAGGAAAGCTTCCATCCCATTGAGGGATATTGTCCATCATTGTTCATGAATTCTCCTTGGTTACTTGGGCTAGTGTATGTCACTTCCCTATATTTCCTTCCCAATGCGATTACTAATGTCTCCAGTGAGAGATTGTGTACATCCAGAGAATCCATCTACCATGACCCCTTTTCTATGCCCTTTTCCCTTTTTCTCCTACAAGACCTACGTACTCTCTTAGAGCTGCTCTCATAGGAGTACAAAGGTGAAAAGATGCCAAAACACAGCATGTCAGTACACAGAGATGACTCCCCTTTGGCATGAAAATCATCTAGAGGTGCAACCTAAGTCACTGAAAACCAATCAGAAGTTATCTTTCATCCTTTTGATAAGGTGTCAAAAGGCAATTCAAATTCATACTGTCTATGAGGATTTGCTTTCCTAACCCTAGACAAAGACTTACCACTCTGTAAACTTAAGGACAGACAGATGACTCAGAGGACAGAGGGTCTGGGTCTGGAGTCAGGAAGACGAATTCAAATCCAGCTTCATACACTTACTAGCTGTGTGATCCTGGGCAAGTCACTTAACCTACATTTGCCTTAATCCACTGGAAAAAGAAATGGCAAACCACTCTAGTATCTTTTTCAAAATTTTATTTTAAACTCAAGGGCCAGATCACAAATACAAAGTAGATAAAATTAACAAGAACATATAATACACTTAAATATTGAAACTTAAATACAAACTAAGAAAAAAAAGCATGTCGTGTGCATAGCAGAACATAAGAGAGGATTCAAAATAAGTAATGATAAATTTTCATTTCAAAAAAGCCTGTATGATAAATAATACATATTGTGTTGAGGATTGTCAATCTTTTCTTTGCTTCCATGTGAATTTTCTTTGGCTCTCTTCTGTGCACTTTTTTACTTTGTTTTTTGTTCAAAGATACTCGTATCTTTGCCAAGAAAACCCTATAGACATTGTGGGCCACAGGGTCATGAAAAGTCAGACATGACTGACCACAAAAATAAACTCATCAAGTTGATTGCAGGAACTTCCCCTCCATCTGTCTTTTATGCTAACAATTACCATTTAGCGGTACAATCCAGGATTGATTTTTGTTTGAACATTCTCTCAGCTTCCTCAGTTCTCAAGTACTTTTTCGAATCAAATCCTTCTCTTCTTGCCCTCACCCCATGCCCCAAGTACTGAACCCATCTGGTAGGGACTGAATTAGTGCCCATATCTGCATTGACCTTACTCATTGACTCTGGTTTGGAAATTTACTTTTAGGAGTTAGTGCTGAACTGACCTGAGGTCTGCAATTAGATCTCTACATTCAGCCTCTTGAAGACCATTCTCTCTATGCCTACTTCCAGTTATTTCAGAGCCCAGGCACTGTTGCCAGGGAATCAATCCATCCTGGAGTGATCGGGAAGCACCTGTGACATGTGTGACCTCAGAGAGTTTACAGTCTTATGCATAAACAGGACACATGCAAATGAGGCAGCTAGGGAAGGAGACAGGAGGGCTGTTAAATTAGCATTGCAGTGGAAAGGGAGGTTTGGGTTGCATCTGTCCAGAGGGTTCACCTCTTTACCCACTCCCTTACAGGAAGAATGCTCAGGGGGAAGAGAAGGACAACCTAACAGCCCAAGCTCTGGATTTGTCTCTAAAATACCACTTTGTGACACCACTGACTTCCATGGTGGTCACTAAACCCGAAGATGATGATTCAGAATTCATAGCAGACAAGCCTGGGGAAGGTATGAGGCCCAAAGACAATGCTTGGCAAGTACTTCAGACTAAGGGGACCAGGAAGCTGGCTTGGGTGGATCCAGGGTTCAGATAGGCTGAGAGTACTCTATAGACTGGAGACAATGAATTACGGTGCAGCAGACGTGGGTTCGAATTCCTGCAGTATTATTAATTCATTGTGGGATTTGTGCCGCTCATTTGGCCACTGTGGGACTCAGTAAAATAAGGGTGCTGGACCAGGTGGCCTCTAAAGATAATTCCACTGTATAATACTTTGGTCCTAAGCTACGTCTAGTCTGAGTTTATCTATTTTCAACAAAATGAATTGTCTTTGGTCATTCAAAATTTGGAGCCAGTCACTGCCTTAGGTCTCTGTGTAACTGAACCCCTTTAACTTCTTTCTTTTCTTTTTCCCCATCACTTGGTTGGCTGGGAAAACAGAAGGTAAGTCTTCAGACCTGCTGTTGGCTGGGGTTTGCTAGGAGATCATGGGAGAGGGAGGGAATGGGAAAGAAATTAGAAAGTTTCTCCCAAGTAATATCCAGGTTTGCCTGAACCCCTGTGCTGCTTTGTGTCTGGGCCCACACTCTATAGCTTCAGATCCTTTGGCATTGCCAAAGGTGAAATTAAATCTCAGAGAACTCTGCTATGGTATCACTCACTTACTCACCTCTGCATATGATGGAGCACAGTAGGTCAGAGGACCTAGTTCTAGATTTGTCATTAACTTACTATGTGACTATGAGTGAGTAACTTCCTTTCCTTTGGCCTCAGTTTCCCCATTTGTAAAATGCCCTACCCTGTTGACCCAGTAGGGCAGTAGCCCTGATCCAGTGAGTTAATGGATGTGAAAGAATTTTGGCAAATGTAAGGGATTATTTACTTCCCCCTGCCAACATAACAATTTCATGCATTAAGAGCCTAACGTTCACGACCCCTGTTGGGGTAATTACTAGTCCTGCTCCTAAAACTCCACTCAACAGTAGTGTTAGGAGAGCCCAACTCTCTTCCCACCATTTGCTAAAGTTTATCTCCTAAGTGCCTCAGACGATATGGCTTCAGGTCCTCAAGCTCAGGAACTCAGAGAAGCTTTAGAATAAGCGCCTCACAGCGACAGTGTTGTGGTAGGAAACCCAAGTTAGATGGTTGAGTTAGGAATGGAAGGAAGAGTGTGGAACGCTTTCCCAAATAGGAGAGAGGGAGTGTGCCGAAGGGAGGCTGTTCCTCTTGAGGTCATACTTGCAGCCAGAACGCTGCCGGTCACGTGGCCTGACTATGGTCCAAAGCCGGACGCTGCCGGTCACGTGGCCTGACTTTGGGCAAATCACTTAATCTCTCTGATTCTCAGTTCACTCATCTTTTTTATTTTTTAAAAAATTTTTCTTTATTTTTTAAATTTTTAACACAGTTTGTAACAGATAAAACAATTCAAACTTTCAGTAGGTGATACTTCTTTTAAAGCATTTGCAACATGAACCACAAAAGAATTTCTTTAAAACATTAACCAACCGAGACACAAATAATCCTTATGTTGCTAACTTCACAAGCCCTTGAGCTAATTGTCTCCACAGGATTACTGAGAATTAAAGGACCCTAACTCATTGTCGTTGGTCTAAAGTCCTAACCCTAAATGCGCTTAATCTTAGACTTAACCTCGGATGTTCCTCTACCAACAATCTATAATTTAATGGATCTGGTATTAAGCTTACAAACCTTACGACTATAAGACATTGCCACCAAGAGAAGGGACGTTGCAGGGATACAATGTCTCCCCAACTTCATGTCAATTCCAGGCAGGATTAGATTGTCCGCTTACATTCAGTCAGGCTTAAAGTCTGCCAGGTGTCGGTGGGGAAACTGAGTCAGGAGGATCCTACCTCAGCTCAGGCTGAACAGCCTCTCTCCCACCCTTCCCATGAGATCACCTTTTTCAGTTCATACCAGCATCTCACAGGCTTACTGGCATCATGGATTGGAGGCTCAGACGCCTTTCTTGTTATCCATACCTGGAGATAGTCCCATAGCTCCTAACAATGGCAAGTTCCAATAACCAGGTCTCAATTACAGTTATAATTTCACTTTGGCTAAAGAACATCTTTTGAGGCAAGTCTTAAGTGGCTTACATGCCTTTCTATACATGTTTTAGTTCCTGATTAAATAGCAATCATAAAATCAAATTTACCATTAAAACCTTAACTTTTCCATCAATGCCAAATTTTACCTGAGGTTACCTTCCTCTAGGAAATTTACACTAAAATTCTTTTCCCCAAACTAAAGATGTCATTGATTTATTCTCAGTAACTAATTCAGTCAATTGTTTTAATACTAACTGCTTTTACCTCACTTTGTAACAGGTCCAATTTTTCTCCCCATCACTCCCCTCCCCCTGCTTCCTAATACCTTGCATTCTGATTACTCCTTCCCTCAATGTACCCTCCCTTCTATCATACCCCATCCTTCCCTTATCCCCATCTTCTCTCTTTTCTTGTAGGGCAAGATAAATTTCTATACCCCATTCCCTGTATTTATTTCCCGATTATATGCAATAAAGATTCTCAACATTTGTTGCTAATACTTTGAATTCCAACTCCTCTCCCTCCTTGCTCCCTCCCCAGCCCCACTGAGAAGGCAAGCAATTCAACACAGACTAAATATGTGTTGTTTTGCAAAAGATTTCCATAATAATCATTTTGTGTAATACTAATTATATTGCCCTCTGTCCTACTCTATTTCCCTTTATTTTTTCCCCCACAATTGACCTTGTCACTTCTCAAAAGTGTTTATTTCTAGTGACTCCCTTCTCCCATTTGCCCTCCATTCTAACATTCCCCTCACCCCACTTGTCGCCTCCTCTCCTACTTTCCTGTGGTGTGATATAAATTTTCATATCTAATTTAGTGAGCATGTTATTCCCTCCTTCAGCCACATGTGGAGAAAGTAACTTCATTTTTCCCTCTCTCCCCTTCTCCTTTTTCTCCTCCATTGAACAAGATTTTTATTATCTCTTTTATGAGTTATAGCCTGCTCTGTTCCATTTCACCCTTTCTCTTCCCAATATTTTCCTCCTTCATCACTTAATTTTTATTTTATTTGTGTGGATATCATCTCTTCTGATTTAGCACACCATGTACTCTCTATCTATGTATGTGTATGTACAATCTCTCCATCTATCCAAATACTGAAAAAAAATTCAAGAGCTATAAATATTTTCTTTCACTGTAGTAATGTAAACAGTTCAGCTTTAGAGAGTCTTTTATGATTTTTCTTTCCTGTTTACTTTTTCATGCTTCTCTTGATTCTTGTCCTGGGAAGTCAAATTTTCTATACAGATCTGATCTTTTCCTCAATATGAATAATTGAAAGTCCTCTATATCATTGAGTGACCATTTATTCCCTTGAAGTATTATACTTAGATTTGCTGGGTAGGTGATTCTTGGTTTCAGTCCCAGTACTTTTGACCTCTGAAATATCTCATTCTAAGCCCTTCAATCCCTTAATGTTGAAGCTGCCAGATCCTGTGTTATTCTGATTGTATTTCTACAATACTCAAATTTATTTCTTTCTAGCTACTTGCAGTATTTTCTCCTTGATCTGGGAACTTTAAAATTTGGCCACAATATTCGTAGGAGTTTCTCTGTTTGGGTCTTTTTCAGGAGATCATCAGTGAATTCTTTCAATATTTATTTTGTCCTCTGATCTAGAACATCAAGGCAGTTTTCCTTGATAATTCCATGGAAGAAAATGTCTAGGCTCTTTTTTTTGATCATGGTTTTCAGATAGTCCTATAACTTTTAAGTTATTTCTCCTGGATCTATTTTCCAGGTCAGTTGTTTTTCCAATGAGGTGTTTCACCTTATCTTCTATTTTTTCAAATTTTTTGTTTACTAACTTCTTGGTTTAACTCATAGTCATTCATTTCCCTGGACTCAGTTCTCTCTTTCAATGAATTATTTTGTTCAGTGAGCTTTTGAACCTTCTCCTCCCTTTGGTTAATTCTGCTTTTTAAAACCTCCTCCTCCTCAGCTTTTTGGACGTCTTTTTCCAATTGAGTTAGCCTCTTTTGGAAGTTGCTATTTTCATCAGCGCTTTTTTGTTTCTCCTTTAGTAAGCTGCTAACTTGTTTTTTAAGGTCTTCTATTTCCTGAGCCCAATTTGAGTTCCCTTTGGAGGCCCTGGAGGCAGAGGCCTTGACTTCCTCTGACAGTATGCCTTGTTCTTCCTCATCTGAAAGGATGGGGGGAGATACCTGTTCCCCAAGAAAGTAACCTCCTATGGTCTTATTTTTTTCCCTTTTTTGGGCGTTTTCCCAGCCAGTTACTTGACTTCTGAGTTTCCTCTCCACAACCACAAGGTAGCACTGGGGGCTGAGAATCAGAGGAGCTACTCCAAAGCCTGAGGGGCTTTAGGCAGGGGCAGGGTTACTATTCAGTATGAGATTAAGATCAGCTACACAGGAGGGGCTGTGTCGCCGCATTTCCCTCAGAGGGTATACAATGAGACCTTCAACAATGGATGCAGGCTACTGTCTGCTTTGGGAGCTCAGTCTGCTGCCACCTGAGGAGGCCAGAGTTATGGGGACACCCTGCTTCCTTCTTGGCCAGCCAAAAATACCCTCTCACTGACCTTTGGCACCTGTGGGTTGAGGGATCTTTGCTGCCACTGGAGATTCTGTCCCTGAAGCCTGCGCGGACTTGCTCCTTTCAGCGCCAGATGGCCAAGGCAGGTCTGGGCTCTGCTTCATGTCCAGTGCATGACAGACCTTTCCAGTTGGTCTTTCAGGTCACTCTGGGATAAAAATCTCCTCCACTCCATTTTTCTGTGGATTCTGCTACTCTAGAATTTGTTGAGAGTTCTTTTTTACAAGCATTTTATGGGCTGTGGGGTAAGAGCTAGCATATGTTCTTCTTTCTACTCTGCCATCTTGGCTCTGCCCCTCTCAGTTCCTTCATCTTTAAAATGAGGATGATGACACTGGTACTCATAGGGTAGTTTTGGAAATTTAGAGCTATCGAAATATGAACCATCTTTATCAAGAGCCAAGAACACAAGCGGTGTCCAAGGGCAGGAAGAAAAGCGTGTGGGCAAATATTTCCCATAGACTTTAGTAATGGAAAGATCTTGGAGATCATCCACTTCAACACTTTTATTTTACAGATGGGAAAGCTGAGGCCTAAAGACATTAAGGGACTCCCTCATGATTACTCATATGTAAATGTTAGAGCTAGGACGTGAACACAGAGTTCATTTTCTCATTCTATATCTTTTTAAGGTCCCACTTTTACCAGAGATACCTTAGCTCCAATGATTTGGCTCAAGTCCAAACTTTGAAGGGATCAAAAGAGTCTTGGTAGATAAACCCAAGGGTGGACCATGAGGCCTGGGGCAAGGCTCTAAAAACTGCTTAGAGCTGTCTTATCTTTCCTTTACAGTGAAGGCTGATCAAATCTCCCATGTCTGTGAGTATCCTATTGTACCAGGGTTAGGGCTAGGATTAAAGAAATTATTTTTCTAAACATGTTAGTGAGGGTGGGATGGGTGGGAAGGCACAGGAATTATCAAAGGATATTCCTCTTTCAAATATTCATAAAAATGATATTTTCTTTTCTTAAGCATCCAAGTCTGGGCATTCATGTCAACATTCTGATGGGGAACCAGGTCTTCTCATGTAATAGTGCTATTTTCTTCCTTTGTGTCTTTTCAGATGCAACCCAACTCAATTACCAGCCTCCATCCAATCCCTACTACTTCGGTGAGCCTCAAGTCTTTTCTGAGGGCTTGGACTCCAGCAGCACCACCAGCAAAAGTCCCCTGAGAAAACCCCTTCCTCCCTCTGAGCCAGCGTGAGAGATCTAGGGATCAAAGAACATGCACATAGGGAGCTAGTGGAATAAGCTAGGGGATAAGGTTGGAGAAACCTAGAGGAAAGGGAAGATGATTTGAGGGCAGAGGTAGATTGAGATCTGGAGGGAAGCTAAGGGGAGAAATTCTTGTTTGGAGAGGAGGAAGAGACACCAAGAGGGGGAGGGATTTGGAAGCCTGAGGAGAAGAACCTTAAAGAAAGAGGTTGGGAGAAAAATATGACCCATGGGAGAAACCATAGGAAAGGGACCTTGTGGGGTTAAAAGGAGGAAGGCTTTGGGAGAGAGGTATTAGAGAGGGGAAAAGCTGATAGAGAAAGAAGCAGAGCTAGGGAGAAGTTCTGGGGAGATAAAGAGGAGGAAGTCTGCAGAGAGGGCAAGGGAGATGAGGGGAAGAAACAGTGGGGGAAGAAACGGGGAGGATGTGGTTCCCTCCAGAGAGAGGGAGAGAGAGGTGGAGGAGGCCCTGAAAAAGACACTTGGTGAGGAAAGATTAGCTGGGCCCCTCCATAAGAGGTACCTCTCTCATGGCAGAGATCTCCTACCAGAGTTGGGCAAGCATTACACTGTGAGTCACCCTCCATTAGTCTGGTAGCTTCCACACAATGATAACTGATTCGGTTTCATCTGCCCTTTGGTTCATTATGAGGCAGAGTGCCATCTATATATATAAAATAAGCACCCATCTTTTTACTATATAGAAACCTGGGCATCAAATGGAAACAAAAAGAGAGTTACATGGAAATCCTACGTGAAGGAGGGGAGAGATGGGAAAAGGAGAGGGAGGGGGAGGCTCCGAGAAGGGGCCAAGAAGGGGGGGGGGGGAGAGAGAAGCAAGGAGGGAAGATTTTAGGTTAAAAATAAGTCAAGACATAAAGCATTCTCCCACCCCCAATATCTGAGTGAGTAATGATAATAGCATTTGGCTAATGTTGACTGTGTGCCCAGCACTGTGCTAAACATGCTACAGTTATTCTTATTTGATCCTCACAACTATGCTGGGAGGAAGATACTATTATCCTCATTATACAGAGGAGGAAACTGAGGCAAACACCAACCTCCTAAGTGACTTGCCCAAGGTCACTAGTGGCTAGTGACTTAGGCTGGTTTTGAACCAAGGATTCCAACTCAGGATTTTGGCTTCAGGTCCAGGACTCTGTGTACTATGGTACGACTTAATTGAAGACAGAAATGTGCTGGGTTGCCCTATGTTACCAGTGACTCCAGGCTGGTAAAGCCCTCACCCCCTCCAGAACAATGACCCTCAGTACCTTTCTGGGGCAAAGTCAGAACCATAGACTCATGTCAGGGTCTTTGAGAGGCTGAGTGGTACAGCAGCGAGATTGTTAGACTTGCAGTCAGGGAAGACCTAGCTTTGGATCTTGCCTTTACTACTTCCTGACTGGTCCAGTCAATTAACCTACCAGAATCTCATCTTCCCTATCTGGAAAATTGGTCCAATAGTACCTACAGTGCCTACCTCTCATAGTGGTCAGGAGATCCAGTGAGATAATGCTGCTCAAGTGCCTTGTGCCCTGCCCCTCCCAAGTGTCTAACTCACATTCTTTCTACCATGTCCTGGCAGTGGATGGAGACCCACACTTTATCATTGAAGTGCCCCAGAAAGATGATGCCCTCTGCTTCAACATTGATGCGCAACCAGGGGTAGTGCTGAACCTCATCCGGGACCCAGACACAGGTGGGAGCTGAGGCAGAGGAAGACTGGGGATAGGCTGGCCACATGCATGCTTCTGGTATGATCCCTAGGATAACTGTGGAGGACGCTGCCCAAAATCAGCTGATAATAACAGAGCCCCTCTGCAGGCTTTGAGGTCATCTAGTCCAGCCTCCTTACTAAGGGGAGGAAGCTGACCCTAATGGTGGTTAAATGACATGCCACCAATAGTAGTAATCATAGCTAGCGCTTAGTAGGGCTTTAAAGTTTACAAAGTGCTTTATACATGTTACCTCATTTGACATAGTCAGGATCACACTGGTAGAGTGTAAGTCATCTGACCTGGGACCCAATGCTCTTTCCTATGGGTCAGTCTGGGGTCTAGGTTAGAAGTAAGTTGAGGGTTAGAGTCAGGTTTTAGTTTGTGGCCAGTCAGTCAATAAACATTTATTAAGTACCTACTATGTGCCAGGCACTGTGCTGAGCATTGAGATATAAAAAGGGGTAAAAACTCTGGGGAAAACAACATGTCAACAACTTGGACAAACAAGGCAGAGATCGGGTGTCAGTGTGAGGGTAGAGTCAGGGATAAGTCTTCTGTTGGAGAAGACTTCTTATCTCTGGAAGACAGCCTGGGGTCAAACACTTAAATCACTCATTCATACTCCTCATTCCACCGCTGTTCAGGCATCACAGTTAATGGGGAGATCATTGGAGAAAAAGAACCCAGCTCAGAAACAAAGAAAAGGAAGTCCTACTTTGGGAGACTTGGGCTTTTTGACCCTCGAATGGACTTGCAGATAGAAGTGACGCCACAAAAGATAACCCTGTGGAGTGGAGGCAGGAGAACTAGCTTTACCTGGATGGATACAGTCACCATCACACAAAATGGGTAATTGGATTTTCTAAATGGCTCAGAGTCTGGCCTTCTAGAAACCCTGAATGATTCCTAAAGAAAAAAATAGTATTTGAGATATGGAAGGAGACCAAGATAACATCCAACTAAGCTTCCCCATCTTACAGATGAGGTAACTGAAACCCAACACTTTACCAAGGTCAACAGAGCTATCTGTAGGAAATAACTCCAAGTTCCATTCTGGGAAACAGTGCAGATAGAAAATAGAACCATTTCAGAAAGGTTTGGGCAAATCCTGGGAGGGTAGATCCCCAAGGAGTCAGTGAATAGGAGGAGCTGGGATTGTCAGGGAATGACTCCCAAAGTGTCTCAATGGAGACCGATTTTAAAGGGTGACCCAAAGCAGCTTTTCCAATTCTGACAAAAGCATTGAATGAAGCTGAAAGCTGGAAAACAACAACCATGAAACAAGTGCAATAACAGTAACTAATAATAACTTCCTGGATTTGCAGCACCTAGCATCCTGGCTGAGACTCACTGCAACCTCATGGGATGGGCAGGGCAGGGACCATTATGCCCCTTGGTAGATATCATGGGGCCTAAGTGAGGCAGAGACAGAGATCATGTCGTCATCTGACTCCCAGGCCAGCTCTCAAACAAATCCTTTGACTCAACTAGTTGTTTGCTCATGTCATATGCAGGATGTACACTTTCACTTTAAAGTGATCTCAGAAGGTTTCCAGGGATTCTATCTGTACTCCAGTTCTAGCTTTAAATCAGGGCTATTGCTTCCTCTGGATTAGACTTAAGAGAATGTCTGGTGACAAGCCCCCTCAATACATGCCACATGCTTTTTGGTTTTCAGTTTGTCAGTGACCATCAACAGAAAGAAAAACATGGTGGTCTCAATTGGAGATGGAGTCACCTTTGTGATCGTCTTACATGAGGTGTGGAAGAAACATCCTATCCACCAGGACTTCCTTGGGCTATATACCGTTGACAGTCATCGAATGTCAGCAAAGACACATGGACTTCTGGGTATGAGTCTGAGCATTCTTTAGAGCCAAGATCCTTGACATTTCTTTGCATCATGGTTCCCTTGGGCAATCTGGTGAAGCCTACGTCCCCCTTTTCAGAATGATGTTTTTAAATGCACAAAATACATAGGATTACAAAAGAAACCAATTATGTTAAAACAGAGGTATCCAAGATATATGTTCAAATCTCACAAATGAGGCTAAGAACTCCTTGCTTTAGAAGGATCCAAGTGCTGAGCCTGGAATAGTCTCCTGTCATTGCTCCCAGTGTTTGCAAGGAGTGATACTTACGATCACACAAAAGTCTTCCTCCCGTGAGTCCTCATGATGGGCTCTCCAAGGCTGCGTTAGTGGATCACAAGTTCTGAAAAGTTCTTCTGAGTGAGAGAGGCTTGGAATAGTGGCCTACTGTTGTGCTTGTAGTTCAGCCTGGGTTTAGAAAAACTGGTTGACCACCAAAGGTTGACTTTTATTTTCAGCCACAGTAGCTCATGAAAACTATCTGCTAAGGTGATGAAAGGGATTGCAATTGTCATCCATGGGAGAAGCAGCCACGTTGCTAAAATCACAGATCCCTAAAGTATTGTCATTGCTAAGATAACACTATTTTCAAAAAAATATTATTTGGAATACTCCCCCAAATAATGGTAATGACAATGATGATACTACTTAATATTTGCATAATGCACTTTCACAACTATGTTTCATTTGATCCTCACAGTATCCTGGAAAAAATATTATTCCTCATTTTATAGATGAGGAAATAAGAGCTCAGAAAAGTGAAGTCACATACCCAGAGTCACATAGCAGATCACATCCTCATGGCATGTGAGCCATGAGTATAGAGGTGTCTTGCCTAGGTTAGCTTTTTATATATCGTACCAAAATGGACATTTTAGGGAAATAACATAGATGTTGATACTATGAACTTTCCTCTTTCTAGGACAATTCTTTCACCCTTTGGACTTTGAAGTTTCTGATGTCCGGCCAGGCTCTGATCCCAAGAAGCCAGATGCCACAATGATAGTAAAAAACAATAAGTTGATAGTCACCAGGTAATTAGGATCTCCTGAAAATCTAACTTTCCTATAAGTCCTGTGCATTTTGGAGGACTGTCCCTTGGGCCACACAGAATTTGCTATGAGGCCCCTGGTCACTATTTTCATGGTTTAGGGTTATCTTTGGGGGCCCTTTCAGTAAGAGAGTCTATGGACAAGTCTGGGTCCCAGGATGAATGTCAAGGGGCTCATGCTTCTGCTGTTCTACACTGGGCTCAGACCCACAACACAGGATCCCCTAAATCCCTACCCTGGACAGATCCGAGTTTTCATATACAACCCTAATATCTCACAAACTTGATCCATTTTACAATTGATTTTTTTCCCCAGGGGCTCACAGAAAGACTATCGGAAGGATGCTGGGCATGGCACCATGGTCTCCTGCTGGTTTGTCCACGACAATGGATCGGGGCTGATTGATGGGATCTACACCGACTATATTGTGCCTAACCTATTCTACCACAGCCAAACTAACTTCTAAGCAGACAAAAAGAAAATAAAAAGTAGTTCGCCCTTTTGTGTTCTGTTGTAGTCTGTAAGAAGGGGCCTAGCATTGATGGAAATTCTAGAAATTTAGATTCTTAGACATAATGAGAGATTGAAATAGAGAATCAAATAAAAGAATAAAAGCCATGCTATAAATCTAGAAATGGAGAATTTCAGAATTGGAATCTTTAGTTTGACCTATACCTGAATAAGAATCTCTGCTCAGCAAGTAGTCACCTAGTTTATGAATGAAAACCTCCAAGGAGAGGGAATGCTGCTTGCAATCTGGGAGGGGATGAGAGGAATCCTTCTTTATGTTATTCTCCCTGTCTTCCTCCATCCACTGACCTGCTGCATGGGTGAGGCCATTGGGATTAAGTAACTTGCCCAAGGTCACACAGCTAGTGAGTGTCAAGTGACTGAGGCTGGATTTGAACTCCTCCTGACTCCAGGGCAGGTGTTCTATCCACTTTGCCACCTAACTGCCATGGTTTATATTTTTATTTTTCGAAAAGTGATTGTGAATACTTTTTGTCCATTCTTTGCCCAGTATATACCTCACCATAGTTTCCCCCCTTGTAATAATAATAATTTTTGAAAAGCTAAATAAAAAAAGGCACCAAGCCTACACTGATAGAATATGCAGTAATTGACACCAACAGTTTTCACCTGTCTCCTGAGGAGGAGGAGATCTGTTTCCTCGCCCATCCTCCACAAACAACCTGGCCACTCATCGCACTGAATCCGAGCTCGGCTGCTTATTATCGTGGTGTGTGTTGCTCCCCTGCTTCTATCTTCTTCTCTGCGTCAGTTCCTATTTTCCAAATTTCTCATATTCATTGTTCCATAGAGTTTTTGTTTATTTGGTTTTGTTCTGTTTTATGGGGGTGGGGGAAGGCTTGGAGGTTTGTCTGGACCTAAAAATTCCTTAGCTTGGGGGAATTTCTTGGTGTAGAGACCACCAACACTGATTCAGACAGTAGACTGTGTGGGCTCCTTCAGGGGAGGACGCCATCTTTTGCCTTTGTTTGTGTAAGGTACATAGTCAGTGCTTCATAAATGTTCATCCACTGACTATTAGAGAGTTACCTGAGGTATGGAGAGGCTCAGTGACTTGGCCTTGATAGCACAATTAGAGTCAGAGATGAGATTTCTCCCCAAGGTGTCCTAGTTTGGAGACCAGCTGTCTACCCGCTGTGCCAAATTGCCTACATCCTCATTCCTTAAGGTGGGAAATACTCCATTATGCTCATCCCCTGGTTGTTCGGCCATTCCCAAATGATATGTCCCCTTTGTTTCAATTTCAGGTTACCACAATATGACTACAAATACTTTGGAATATATGAGACCTTTTCTGTCTTTGACCTTCTGAGATAAGTGATCACTTGGTAAAACAGATAAATGATAGTAGATTCAGTGCTTTGGCCAGTCAACCAATAAACATTGATTAAATGCTTACTATAGCCCAGATTCATGGGGCAGATAGTTAGGGGATAAAGCCCTAGGCCTGGAGTCAGGAAGACCCGAGTTCAAATCTGGCCTCAGAAACTGGCTAGCTATGGGACCCTGGACAAATCACTTAACTCCTTTTGCCTCAGTTTCCTCATCTGTAAAATGAGCCAGAAAAAGAAATGACAAACCACTCCAATATCTTTGTCAAGAAAACAACAAATGACATCATGGACAGTTGGACCCAACTGAAATGCCTGAGAAAAAACAGTATGTCGGATTCAGTGCTCGGTGCTGAGGGTACAAATAGAAAAAGTGAGAGTATCTGACCACAAGGAACTTGCATTCTGTTATGGGGATACAATGTGTACACAGATAAATACAGTATACAATATAAATGATGGGGGTAGGACTAACACCTGGAGGTATCACTAAGGCCTTCTTGAAGGCATCACCTGAATTGATCCTTGAAGGCAGTTAGGACTTCCAAGAGGCAGAGGTGAAGAGGAAGAATGTTCTAGTCATGGGGGATATAGCCTGTGCAAAGACAGCCTGGACAGAAGGAGATAAGTATGCCAGGAACTGCAAGTTGGGCGGTTTAGTGAACCCAAACCATGAGAAGAAGATGAAAGTATAATAAGTCTGGAAAGACAGGTTAGAACCAGATTGTTAAGGGCTCTCACAGACAAATCTGTATTTAATTATACACTAGGCAATAGGGAGCCATCAATGGTTCCTTGTTTTTGTTTTTTAAGGAGGGATGTGATGTGGTCAGTTCTATGCTTTTGGGAAATCACTTTAGTAGCTATGTGGAGGATTGACTGGAGAGAAAAGGGTCAGGGGAAAAGAAAGACAATGATGCCACCACTGCTGAGAGGAATGAGGGTCTGGATTAGGACAGTTTTACTGTGAGGAAAGGGAAGATGATAAGGATGTGGAGAAGGTAGTCTCCAAGATTTGGTAACTTTGAATGTGGGAGATTAAAGAAGAGTGAGGACTCAAACCTATGCATCTGAAGGATGTGGTCTCCTGGACAAAAATGGGGAGGTAGGAGGGCTAGCGAGTTTAGGAATACAGGTGGCAGTGTTTCTGTTTTCGTTTTGAGACACTTAAAGGACATCGGGGTGGAGATGGAAAGCAGATGGTTGGAGATGTGGAACTGGAGCTCATGAGAGACATTAGGATTTCATTCCATAGATGTGAGAGGCATTTGTGTGGAGATGATAGCTGAAGCCATGGGAACTGAAGAGATCAAGGGGGAGGGAGTAGAGAGGACGAAGAGAGGTGGGAGTTCAGAGCTTTGGGGTACACCAGCCAACGAGAGTGGAGCACAGAGGATGAATCTGAAGGAGACTGAGAATTAGGAGGAGAACATGTGTCCAAGGTAACTCAACTATGTCACTATCGGAGTTGAATGTTTCTCTCTTCATGGAGTCCTCACCTAGCTCCTTCCTGGGTACACAGTCTCTGCTGAGTGGATTGTTCATATTGGCTCCCAGGCTCATGCTCCTTTCCATAGTATGACTCTTAAAATAGCATGACTCCTAAGTACCAAGGCTAGCTCTCCTTTGAGTCCACAGTCCAGTCTTCTCTGCTATCAGGGATCCTATTCCTCAAAGCTCCTTTCTTCCTCAAACACATGCTTTTCTGCATCTATGTTTGCTTGGAATGTGTCTCTTCCACAATTGTGTCTGGAATTCTTTCAACCAAATTGCTGGATAGTGTCTCCCTCTGTGCAAGTCACTGCTTGATACCATAGCCAGTGGGGTTGGGGGAGGAGAGAGACCTCCCCTCCCCTCTGTACCACTGCAGGAATCTCCTCTACGAAGTCCCTCCAAGTCTACACTTGGAAGAGCAACTCAGCTTTTCATTGGTCCTCAGAGGCATTGTTGTTTTTCTGCTCAGCCAATTACATTGTCCTTTTTGATTTACTCAAGGGACTCATTTGTATCTTCTGAAAGTGGAGCTGATAGTTAGCTAGGTGATGTCATAAAGTGCTGGCCTTGGCATCAGGAGGATCTGAGTTCAAGTGTGACCTCAGATACTTACTAGTTGTGTGAATTGCTTAACACTGCCTCAGTTTCCTTGTCTGGAAATGAACTGGAGAAGAAAATGGCCAACCACTCCAATATCCTTGCCAAGAAACCCCAAATGTGGTTACAAAGTGTTGGATATGACAGCAACAATGACAGCAAAAAGGTGGGGTCATTACTCATTTTAACTTCATAAAGTGCCTTCATCAGCTGAGTTGTATATGTGGAAGAGAATCCCATTTGTGGTCCTTTACATGTAATAAAATATCTACTAAGTGGTTGGGGGTCTACTTCTCTTCTTGAACCCAGAACTCTTCCAGAGAGTACAGAAGCTGCTCCCAACCCAGAGGTTCTGGAATGGTATTTTTTTTTTTACTTTGACGAATTCCCCAGAACTGTACCCCCTGGGACTGTCAAGAGAACATTAGCAGCAGTTTCCAACTCACCTCTAGAGGTGTAGCCTAGCTTATTGGGAGGCATGGAACTTGGGATTGGGTGGGCAATGGAACTCATGAGGGTTGATACTCCCCCAGTTCCAGATGGCTTGTGGTTGGTCAGCTAATCCATCTTCAAGGGAAATGAGTTCAGATGCCAGCCCAGGCAAGGAGTCATGCAGCCGTCACACTGCTTTGGAACCCTACTTTCCGACCTTCTCTCTCCGCCACCGTTTCTGTTCCTGCTGCGTTATTTCACTTTTCTTGCTTTACAAACTAAAACCTCTGTCATGTTGTGCTGAAGGGGCAATTATTCCAGACAAAACAAAAATAATACCTGACGTCAAGGAGTTTATATTCTAGTGGAGAAAGGATAGATACTCATTTACAAAACATGTACAAAGCATATTCAAGGTAACTTTGAAGGGGGAGACACTAGCAGCTGAGGGGAGTTATAAAATATTAATAAAGAATTTATAAAAGAAAGAGCTTTATCAGTAAAACTTGCTGCAAAGACTCCCCCCCCAATTAAATTGTTTCCCTTCTAATCTTAGTGACATTGGATTTGTTTGTCAAAAACCTTTCAATTTTATGTAATCAAAATTCTCAATTTTTTCTCCTGTGAATCTCATCATATCTTGTTTGGTATTGGGCTCTTTCCCCATCTATAGATCTGACAGATAATTTCTTCCAAGCTCCTCTTAACTTATTTATTATGTGATCTTTATATCTAGGTCACGTATACCCATTTGAAGATTGTCTTGGCATAAGGTGTGAGGAGTTGGCCTAGAAATAATTTCAGCTCAACTGCTGTCTACTTTTCTCAGAGTTACTTGTCAGTGAGTCCTTACCCGAGTATCTAGATTCTCTGAATTTATCCAATAGTAGGTTACTAGGTCCTCTTGTCTGTTTCTCTGAAGGCCCTCTCTGTTTTTTAATCATATCAAATTATTTTAATAACTATTTGCTTTGTTGTATAGTATGAGATCTGATCCTGCTACGCTCTCTTCCTAATCATTTTCTCCCTCCATATGAATTTCGTTCTGAATTTCTTCACACGGTGTTCAGAAGAAGTGATGCAAGGATACTCTCAAGTTCTCTCTTAAGAACTTTGAAACTGATCGTGTGACATGAGAGACCCTGGCACAGGATGCTCAGCATGGCGTGCCCACATCGGAGAAAGTGCTGTGCCCTAGGAGCAAAGAGGAATTGAAACAGTTCAAAGGAAATGCAGGATACTGAAATTTAGAGAATCCACCCCAACTGTCCAGGGGGACTCCCTGCGCCCGACCTATGGTGGAACATTCCAAGCTCATGTTTGATTAGCCACAGTCGGACACACTGAAACTTGACTCGATCATAGTGATGTCGCTTTGGTCCTCTCTGCGAATGGACAGGAGCCAACCGTGAATTTTGTTCTCGTTTTATAAAGTCACTAAATAAGTAAATTAATTTAGGTAATACTGACATTTTTATTATATGAACTCAGACTACCTGTGAGCAATTTTATTTCTCCAATTATTTAAGTCTTAGTCCTGTAAATGGCAGTGACGAGTTGTATTGATCTAATTCTTGTTTGTGTCTTGACAGACAGGCTCAGATACTATATACATCCTATAGTTATTTAAAATAAAATTTCTCTTTCTGTTTCTTCTTGCTGGGTTTTATTGGCAATATGCAGCAATGCAGATGGTTTGTTTCAGTGTATATCTGCAGCTTCACTGAAGTTTATTTATTGCCTCAGTTACTTTCTAAGTGATTCTTTAGGGTTTCGTAAGTATAGAAGATCATCTGCAAAAAGTGATCATTTTATTTCTTCTCTGACTATGCTTATTCCCTCACTTTCTTTTTTTATCTGATTGCCAAAGGATTTCTAGTACAATATTTTAAAAGCGGACAATAAGCATCGCTTCTTCATTCTTGATCTTATTGTAAAGGATTTTAATTTATCCCTACTGCATAGGATGCTGGCTTTTGGTTTTAGACATACACTATCATGCAAAGGAAAAATCAGTTTAGTCCTATGTTTTCTACTGTTTTTTATTTAAATTTTTAAAGATGAGATCTCTTTATCTTGCCCTGAGCACAAATGCATGGCCACTCATGAGCCTGCTCCCATTCAGACTGGCACAGGATTTTTGGCTTGCTCTGTTTCTGCTTTACATCAGTTTGTTGCTCTTTAGGCAACTTGTTAGCTCACTGCTTACTTTGCTTTTGCATATGTTCATTAGGGATTTTGGTTTATGGTTTTCATTCTCTGTTTTAACTTTCCATGGTTTTGGTTTCAAGATCGTATCTGTAGCAAAGAAAGAATGTGTAAAGATCTTTGCCCCCTGCCCCTTTTTTGCTATTTTTGCAAACTGTTTGAAATTGGAATTAATCAATCTTTGAAGATTTGTTAGAGTTTGCATGTAAGTTCATCTGTTTCATGAGGTGTTTTTCTTTGAGAATTCCATTATGGCTTGTTTAAATTATTATTTATTGAGTTGCTTAAGTTATCTATTTCTTGTTCTGTTAATTTGTGCATTTTGTATTTTAAAAATATTCATATATTTCATATTGTCACTTTTATTGGCACATGGTTGGGTAAAATAGTTTCTAAAAATATCCTTGATTTCTTCATTTGTCATGAATTCTCCATTTTCATTTTTATACTGCTAATTTGGTTTCTTCTTTGTAATCAAATTAGCTGATGGCTTGTGTATGTATGTTGATTTCTAAATAGCTCTTAATTTTGTTTATTAATTTCATGGTTGTTTTCCATTTTGTTAATGTTCTCTTTAATTTGCAAGGTTTCTATTTCGGTGTGTATATATATATATATATATATATACATACGTTAAATGTATTGACTTTGAGTGGGGATTTTTTAGGTGTATGCCTAACTCATTGGTCTATTCTTTCTTCTGTTGACAAAAGTATTGTAGATATAAATTTTCTTTTCTGATCGCTCATTTGTTGTTCTTTTTAATGTTTTTTTCTTGACTCATGTTTTTCATGTATTTCAAAATTTCTATTCAGCTTTTTTTTTTTTTTTTTTTTTTTTTTTAGTTTAAATCAGAAATGGTTGGAAGTCCTCTCTTTCTCCTGTAGGATTATTCTCAGGTTTTTTTTTTTTAGATCAGTTATTCTTGGTTGTAGGTCTATAACTTTTGCATTTTGGAATATCTCAGTCAATGCTCTCTGCTCCTTTATTGTGGTAATTACTGAAGCTTATGTGATGTTAACTCTGGTTCCTTTGTAGTTAAATTCTTTCTTACCAGGTGCTTGCAGTACTTCTTGGGAAGCTCTGAATTATGGCTATTAAATTCCTGAGAGTTTTCATTTCTTTTTTAGTAAGTGTTCAGTGATTTTTTTTCATTTTTCACTTTTTCTTCTTGTTTTAATATGTGAGGGCACTTTTCTTTCATGGTTTCTTGAAATATGATTTCCAGGCTCTTTTTTGGCCAGGAGAGGCAGAATTAGTTCATCGCCTTTATGTAGTCCTCTCAATCTATTTTCCAGGTCAGTTGCTTTTGACATGAGATTTACATTATATTTTTTACTATTTTTAATGTTTTGATTTTGTTTTAATATTTCTTGTTGTCTTCTGGAGTTAGCTTCTGTTTTGTCCATTTTAATTTTCAAGTACTTTGCTACCCTGCTTAGGGTTTGTATTTCTTTACTAAGCTGTTCATTCTCTCTCCAAATCTCCCTTCCATAACTCTCATTTCTTTTCCAATTCTTTCTTCTATTGCTTTCATTTAATTTTATAACATAATTTTGTCCTTTTCTTTTTAACTCTTGCGTCATTTCTTCTAGGAATTCTAGTTGACCTTGTGGGCAAATTGTTTTAGTCTTTGAAGTTTTGCTTGTAAGCATTTTGGAGCTATTCTCTTGAGTTTATGTCTTGGGAATTCCTGGCATCATTATGGCTCTTTTTCCTTTTGTTGTTCACTTATTCTTCCAACCTTCCCCGATTAGAACTTTATGTTAGGGCTAGGTTCTAAATATCCCTGTTGTGACCTTGAATAAATCTGGCCATTTTTATCTATTGTCCTGCCTCCAGGGTCAGAATGACAGCATTGCCAGCCCGTTCTTCACCAGGGTCTGGTTCCAAGCCTTCCTCTCTCAAGTTAAAACAAAGCTAAGGTCACTGAACCTGGTGGCTGAATCTAGATCCTTATATACTCCTTAAATACAATACTAACAATAATTCCAACAATAATACCTAGCATTTATATGGTGTCCACTATGTGCCAGGCACTATGTGCCAGGCACTGTGCTGAGTGCTTTACAAATATCTAGGAACTAGGATCAAAGTAACCACGATGAGGCCCTGATCTTCACCCAGAGTCCAAATCTCAGATTCTCTCATCCAGATGAGAGACAGTGTTGAGCATTGCTTCTTGCTGAGGAGTTGAGTCTCAGAACACCCTTTAGGGAAGTGGGATTAAGGAGCCCTGAGATCCTTCTTTTCTCTTGTGGATTGGGTCTCAGATGGCTCCTTCTGGGATTGGAGTGATAGACCTGTGGCACCAAGGAGGCTGAATTGTGTAGAGATTAATCAAGGACTGAGTTGTATAGAGAAAGAATCTAGGCTGCATGGATAACCCTTACTTTATCATCTTGGCTCCTCTTGTACTCAGTCTTTATAAATTTTAAAACAATATGTAACTATCGACTGCAAACCTAATATGAGCTGACAATGTGGCATAACAGGCAACCAGCCCTTCTCTCTCCACCTCAAAAAACCCTCATACAATTTTAGGGTTGTAGGAAGATGTAGTCTCACCATGTCCTGGTCTGGGCAGACACCATTTGGAGCACTACGCTCAGTTCTGGGCATGACATTTTTGGAATGAATCAACAAGGTGGAGTTTGTCCAGAGGAGAGCAACCACAATTGTGTGAAGGAGGTCATGTGATAATAGGATGAATGGAAGAGGCTGTGACTGTTTAGCCTGAAGAAGAAAGGACTTACCAGGGAGGCAATATATCTATCCTCAAATACAGACTGTCCCAAAAGCCTTAGTGTTGTTTTAAGCAACTAAAACTTAAGATTTAGGTTTTAAGCCATTAAAGCTTAAAACAGAACTAAGAGTTTTGGGACATCCTGTATTTGAAGGGCCATAATGTGGAAGAAGGATTAAGTTCATTTCACTTATTGCCAGAAAGAGGAAGGAGCAATTTGTTGCAGAGACATAAATTTTAGCTCAATATAAGGAGAAAGTTCTTAACAAGTAGGTCTGCCTATAAATGAAATGAAATGTCTTTATAGTGAACTCCCTGTCATTAGAAGTTTTCAAACCAATGGTTGATGACCACTTGTCAAAGATATTGCAGGGGGATTTCCTGCTTAATGGCACATTACTTTGAATGCCCTCTGAAGTTTCCTTCAGCTCTGAGATTCTGTGATTTTGAAGATTCTAAAATGTGAATATTCTGTGAACCTGAGACTATTAATCCAATTTGGCCTGGAATAAGTCCTTAAGGCAGGAGTCTCTCTTCCTTCCAAATATGACTCCACACTTCATTATGGGATTCAGTCACCAAGGAGCCACTCGTCACTTTTCCAAAAAAACAAGAGGCATCACACAAGACAATGTTGACCCATATCGTCTGCTTTATAGCATCTCCCAGATTGACCCCAAGTAGCAGCTCCTGGCTGATCTGGATCAGGTATGTGAGAAAAATGGGGGAAATACATATTATTTATTGTCCATGAAGCTTTTCCATCTTATAAGGATTGTTCCAGGGACCAGCACTGCAATGTTGGCATTGGGGTGCTTCCTTCTCCGTTTTGGTAATCCAACATGGACTTTCTGTGACACACACAAGTATACACATGAACAGTTTGTCAGAAAACTGTCAAACAACTTTCTGATAGTTTTATTTTCTAATAATCTTTGTTTTTTGGTTTTTCTTCAATTATCTGTAATTTTTTAAATATTCATATCTTTTAAATGATCTGTGACCCCTTTCTCTTTTTCCTTTCTTTTTTCTTTCCAATGATCTCTGTAGCTTGCTTTTTCTATTACAAATGATTCAAATTAATTGTGATGTTCAATGATTAGTTTGTTCCCCATTTATCTGTGGATTTTAGGGCATTTATGTGTCTTAGATAATTTGTAGATTTAAATTATCTGTAGATTTAGATTCTTTGCTCATAGCTGTAGGTTATCTATGGGGTTGGGTTATCTGTAGACTTGGATTATCTGTGAGTCTGTCTTAATGGGCCCTTTGTTGGCTCTAATTATATTATTATAATTATGTATGTATACTATATATAATCATCTTATATATTATAAAAGTAATTACATTACTTCAAAGGCTGCTATCATGATTCTGGTTACTGGTCTATGCTTAGGCCTAAAATGCCCAAATATAATATTCTATGTGGCAAAGAAAGGAGCAATCACCATATAGAATAAAGTCAGGGAATCTTCCCTGGGCCAGTCAATGTTTACCTGGTGATTATATATGTCTTTCCCTTTACTGTCAGCTTCATCTTGTCATCTTCCAAGGAGCTGCAGTACAACTGCTGATAAAACTGACCTGGAGAAGATGCTGGAGAAGGTCAGAAAATTCCAAGCTCTCCAGATTTCCCCCACAAATAATAATAGCACTTCAAAGTGAATATACAGTAGTAAAAAATAAATAAGAGTAAGGGGCAGAACAGGGGTCCTGTTGGGACCATCAGAGAAGACCTGAAGAAAAATCCCAGGCCCAGGTTTAATCCCTGTGAAGAGTAAACAACTCCAGGCTAGGTCTGCTTAAACCACAAGCAGCAAGCCCTGGGGTTAGCTGGGGTGGGAGATTGCCTCAGCCCCAACCACCAGAACTTTTATCCATGGGACAGTGGGGGAAATTCGGCACTTGAGCTGTGGAAAGATTGAGGGAACCTCTGCTGACAAGGAATGCCAGATGCAGCTTTGCTGCAGAGACATAGGTGGGGTGAGAAGAAACCAGCACACACTTGTGAGTGTGGAAGCAGTGGGGTGGGGATGCCACTGGCTGTGGGCATTTACAGGAAGCTAGAGGTCTTGGTTTCAGTTCCAGGTCAGAAGGAAGAACGGAAGGAGAATCTGAGGCCAGAGGCACCATCCTCCTAGTCTAGAGGTGATTATAAAAACTAAGTTGCTACAAGTTTTAAAAAATGAACTGGCAAAGGAGAAAGAATCCAACCATAGAAGATTACCATGGGAATAGAAAAGACCAGGGTTCATCTTCAGAGGAGGACACTGTAGCAAAGAAACCCTCTTTTACCCCAAAGAGTATGATCAAATGGTCACCTGCCCAAAAATAATTTATAAGAGAATTTTAAAAAGACTTTAAAAATCAGATGAGAGAGATTGAGGAAAAACTAAAAAAAATAATGAAAACCAGAAAAACAAGAAGATTATGAAAAGGAAGCCAACTAATTAGAAAAGGAGATCCAAAAATCTTAAGGAAGAAAACAATTCCTTGAAAATCAGAACTGGACAAGGGGAAGCTAGCTGTATAAGAGATTAAGAAATATTAAAATAAATTATAAAGAATGAAAAAATAGAAGAGAAAATGAAATATCTCATAAGAAAAACAACTGATTTGGAAAACAGATCAAGATGAGAAAACATGAGAATAATCAGATTACCTGCAAGCTATGATCAAAAAAAGAATCTTGATACAATAATGCAAGAAATAATTAAAGAAAATTGTCCTGAAGCATTAGAAGAAGAGCAGAAAGAAGAAATAGAAAAAAAAGTCCACTGATCACCACCTAAAAGAGATCCTACAAGGAAAACCCAAAGGAATATCATAGTCAAATTCCAAAACCCCCAGCTCAAGAATAAAATATTATGAGTAACAAGAAAAAACAGTTTAAATATGGTGGTGCCACAATTACAATCACAGAAGACCTAGAGGTGGTAACACTAAAATATCACAGGTCTTGGGACACTATAAGAGCAAAAGAATTGAGTTCTGGCTGAAAATGGCATACCCAGTCAAGCTAAAAATAATCCTGAATGGAAAAAAAGGACATTTGATGAATTGTCAGATTTTTAGGATTTTGCTAAAAAAAAATCAAACACCTGAACTTAATAGAAGATTTGAAATACAAGAGCCAAGAGAAATATAAAGTACCTTATGTAAGGTATAAATAATAGGAGGGCAAAATAGTGCAAGTAGAAGCAAAATAGAGGCATCAGGAAAAATACGAAATAAGAGATATACACAAACATAAAATAAAGATCAGGAGTAGGGAAAAAGGAGCAGGGGTGGTAATTATGATCTCCAACAAAGTTAAGGCTAAAATAAATTTCACCAAAAAAGAAAAATAGGGAAACTACACTATGTATCAGCCATATTTATCAACATTGTTTAGGACTATTTAAAACAACTAGACTGTACAAGGTGAGAGTAGGAAATGATACATTGGTAGTCTTGGAAAAATATGGAAAGATTCATATTTATGAAGGAAGAGATTATCCACCCTCAGAAAAACAGAGGATAAATAAGTATAGGACGGTCTTACATAGATCCATATGAATGGATATATCTACAGATATTACTATAATTATTGATATCTAAGTATATGAATGTGTAAGTGGATGTATGGGTCTATGTATTTATATGTATATGTCTATCTATGTATGTACATAAGTATGTGTGTGTATGTATATGTGCTTAACTTCTGGGGCTAGGGGAACGGAAAGGGGGAAAAGAACAAAGTAAAAAGAGAACAAAAGCACAGCAGAGAAAAAAAAAACACATAAGGAAGCAAAGAAAAGATGGACAGCTGTCAGCACAATATGTAGTATTTATTATATAGGCTATCTTGAAATGGAAATTTATTGCTGTATATCTTGAATCCTCCCTCATGTTCTGCTGTGCAAATGGCAAGACTTTTTTTCTTTTCTTATTTTGTATTTTAGTTTAAAATTTTTAAAATTACAAATTAAAAAAAAAAACCGGCCTGGGGAAAGCAGTCAGGGAGTGTGTCAGATGAAGAGGTAGTGAAACCTGGATGTAGACAGAAAAAGAGACAGAGAGCAAAATGGAAACTGAGATCTAGGAACACGGAGAAAAAGCAGAAAAAGAGAGGGAGAGAGTAATGGAAAACCTAGATGATCATGCTGGGCTAAAATTGATGCTTATTCACAAGAACACAGGGGAAACAGAAAGAGATTAAATAATAGAAACTTAAATAACTAAATACAGGAACACAGAGAACAATGGAAGGGTGGAGACACAGAAACAGAGGCAGGTAGAGGAAGAAACAGGTATGAAAATGGAAACGGAGAAAGACAGAGAGAAAGGAGACAGGAAGGAGAGAGAAAGAAAGAGGTGGAAGAAGAGGCAGAAAAAAATACAGAGGAAGGAATCCACAAAGAAAGAGAAAAAGAATTCAGTCATTCATGCCAAGAATGAAGCAGTTCAAGTAGCAAGCTCAAGAACCAGCTCATGAAGGCAAATGGAAAGTAGAAGGTGGTCCGAAGGCAGGAGGATGAGGAGGATCACAGAAGGAATGGGCAAGAAAAGGCAATGTTTATAGAAGGGGATGATCAGGAAAAGGTATGTATGTACGTACATATATATGTATGTGTGAGAGGTGGGAAAGTTCATCGAAGAAGTAGTCAGGGAGGTAGGGGGGACTACGAACAGGGTCCAAACTATACTAAGAAACCTGCCAACTTAGTTAGGGCATCTGAGGAGACAGGGGGATTGGGGGCATTCAAAATGGTGGAGGTCTGTCAGCATGGGCACAGTTAGGAAGTGAGGGGTAGACAGAGGGATAGAGGAGATGATCAGGGTGGGGGAATGATGATAATGAAGGATCACAGAGGGAAAAATGGAAGGAATAGTGGTAGGCTTGATTAGGGAGTGATGGCTGATCATAAAGATGGTAATGCCCTGAGAGGTGGAGAGTGTTCAGAGGAGGAAATGTTCACAGAGGGGGACATTGAGAAGGGAAATGGCCACAAAAGAGTGTAGTCAGGATGTGATGAGAAAAGGTGATGAGAAAAGAAGAGATGTAGTTGGTCAAGAACCCATAGGAATCTATGGAGAGGGCCCAGTTCGTACCAAGGATCCCACTGACTTTCTCAGAAAAGTGAACTGGATTCTGCAGAAAGAGATGGAGTCCTGGCGTGAGATGACTCAAGGACACCAGGCCGATGGTGACTTTTTCTGACGCATTGAGCCACAAGGCACGATTGTCCAAGATTATCTTCAGCCTGTGGAAAAACCATAAGTAGAGTTGATGGAAGACCCAAGAGTACAATTGAAAATCTGGAGACAAGTAGTCAGAATGGGGTTTCCTGCCTCTTTAGTATAAGACAAGTAGATTTTGTGGGAAAACAAACCTCATAAAAGATTCCAATACCCAATATCCAAGGATTCCCACAAGGGCCTCCAGATCTTGTGCATGGAAACCTAGATGATCCTGCTAGGCTAAAATTGATGCCTATTCACTTTAACCTTCTAATCTTTGCCTCAAACCCAGTCACAACTAACCCCAGGCTTCACTACTATTACTACTACTGCTACTACTATTCTGCTACTACTACTATAACTAGGTACATCTTGCTCTAACCCCCTTCATTCCCCTAATACTGATTTATCTTGAGTTTTGGAAGTATATATGTAAGAAACAGATAACTGGACTTGGAGTCAAGAGATCTGAGTTTGAATTTTGGTTGACATACAAGAATTATGTTTCTTCGAGCAAGTTACAACCTGAGAATCAATTTCCCCATCTACAGAGTGGAGATGATCATGCCTCAACTACCTAGTTTCATGTTTCATCATGTTGTGATGAAAACCCTTGGTGACCTTTAAAAGCTCTGTAATAGGAAATATAAGAAGTCATAATACTGAAGAGTTACTTAAGTAACTGGCCAGACAAACTGCTTAATTCTAAACTAGATCCAGCAAATCCATCACTTGCCCCCCTAGTGCTATTTGACATGAACCATGATTTATTCAGGACTTAGAGTTCCATTCTCCATACATTCCTTCATCCACCACTGAATTCTAATCCCCAGATCTGCTGCTAACCTTGGGTAAGTCCCTTCACTTTTCTGAGTCTCAGATGCTTTCTATTTCAAAAGAGTGTTAAAACCACCCTGGAGAGCAATATCGAACTGTCCTCAAAGGGCTGTGAAACTGTGCATACCTTTGATTCAGCAATATTACTGCTAGGTCTACATCCCAAAGAAATCATAAAAAGGGAAAAGGACTACAGGTACAAAAATATTTAAAGCAGCCCTTTTTGTGTTGCCCAAAATTTCAAATTGAGGGGATGCCCATCCATTGAGGAATGGTTGAACAAGTTGTGGTATATGAAGGAAATGCAATACTATCATTCTATAAGAAATGATGAGCAGGCAGATTTCAGAAAGACCTGGAAAGACTTCGGTGAATCCATGCTGACACTGTACACTGTAACAGCAACGTTGTTTGATGACTAACTTTGATAGACCTAGATCTTCTGAATAATACAATGATCTAAGACAATTCCAAAAGATTCACGATGGAAACTGCTATTTGCATCCAGAGAAAGAATTGTAGAGTGTGAATGCAGATCGAAGCAGACTATTTTTTTCCTTCTTGTGTCCTTTCCCTTTTGTTCTGATTCTTCTTTCACAATATGACTAATGTGGAAATACGTTTGATGCAATTGTACATATATAACCTATATCAGATTGCCTTCAGAACTGGAGAGGAAGAAGGGGAAAAATATTTGAAAATCAAAATCTTATAACAGTGAATATTGAAAACTATCCTTACATGTAACTGGAAAAATAAAATACTATTCAGTGGGAAAACCAAAACAAAATAAAAACCAAAAAGAGGGGTTAAACCGGATGATCTCTAAAATCCCATCCAGCTCTAAATCCATAATCTTGTGGTCCATTCTTCACAGACGCTCAAGCAATGGAGACTACTAGAGCAAGAGACATCAGTTAAGACGGGAGCAGAAAGAGATGAGAGGCCCAGTCAAGGACTCCAATACAGAGCACTAGGCTGGCAGCCAGCCGGGCTTACCCAGGAAACCCCAAGAAGAACGTCTTCTGCCACTGATAAGAGGTGCTCTTTTCATGTTGACCACGACCATGAATCACTATAATGTTGTCCTTGGTCACATACACCTGTATTTCAGGAGTCTTGTAGCTCACCTGGAGCCAGGAAAATGTATCCAGAAAGTCCTTATAATGGCCAGTCACCTCAATGCCTAGAAACCCATGGGATCAAAGAGGTTAACAGCCAGACTAAGGACAGAAACAAGTCATCTCCTTTGGGAAGTCTAGTCTTCCTAACCAACCTCCCTCCAGCAAGATTTTCTTAACGAATTCGTCCTCCCTGGTTCAGACTCTGATCACTCCTGCCTGGACCTCACAACAGTCTGACTGTTCCTTTTCATGCAAGTCTGTCCCCTTTACAGTCTAACCTTCATACATCAACATGGAGCAATGGATAGAGCATAGGACATGGAGCCCAGAAGACCAGAGTTCAAATTCTACTTCAGACACTGACTAGTACATGACCCTGGACAAGTCACTTAACCACCCTGTGCTTCACCCTCCTCATCTAATAAACCCATAAAATGGGCTTATTAATAGCACCCACCTGACATTGTCAGGGTGAATGGAATTAACTGATGGAATTGAATACATTTGAATGCACAACTGAATATATTTAAGCTCTTTGCACAACAAAAAGCACTATAAAAATGCTATGATCATTATTACTATACTGCATATAATATTATATATTATGCATTGTATAGCTACCAAACTAATTTTCCTTAAGTACCAATCTGACCTTTTCACTGCCCTATGCAATAAACTCCAATGGCTTCCTATTGCCTCTGCAATCAAATACAGACTCCTCCATTTGGCATTTAAAGCCCTTCGTAATGTGGCCCTAATCTTCTTTTCAACCTTGTTGTATATTTTTCTCCTTCATCCCTAGTATGGTCTGGCTAAACTGGCCCTTTCGCCGTTACATACTCAACATGATACATCCCATCTTCTTGTCTTAGCATTGGCCACCTCCCATGCAGGAATGCCTTCCTTCACCTGTCTCTCAGAACCTTTAGCTTCATTCAGATTACCAGGATTTCCCCAGAATTATGTGCTATGAGAGCTTTCCTGATCCCCAGAGCTAATAGCGCCTTATCTCCTTAGTCTCTCTGTATCTATTTTGTTAAATAAAATACAGGCCCATGACATTTCTCCCAGTTACACTGCATGATTTCTGATGACAAAGTGTCTGATATTTCACTTCTGTCTTTGTATCCCCAGACCTAGCACGGTCCCAAGTTAGTCTTTGCTAAATTCTTGTTTATGGATTCATTAGAGCCTGGTGGGATTAATTCCATCCAAATTTGACTAGCTCTTCTATACTCTTAAACCAGAATCTGCAAACTTTCCTGCATGTGTGTCTTCTTTCTCTAGTAGACAAGGGGCTTCTCCATTGACGTATGAGGATTTTTTTAGGGCACAATGTCCTTCCCCAATGACCTTGTGTTCTCAGTCCGTTGTTAAGCCATGTTTGTGGGAGAGACAGAAGAGAAAAAGACCCTAGCTCTCACTTATAGGAGCTCCCACTTTAAGAGACATAAAAGAATAATTCTAGGCCTTGCCCTCAGGAAGCTCCCAGTTTGAGAGAGATAGAGGAGGAGCAGACTTCAAGTCCTGTATTTGAGCTAACTGTCTAGGGGAAACAGGACTCAAACACAGCAAACAAAGAGAGAATACCACAAGATTTTTCAATGAAATATGCATATCACCCAATTCAGTAGGGAAGATTTGGTAAAAAAAATAAAAGTATAGAGGAGTATGTGTGTGTGTGTGTGTGTGTGTGTGTGTGTGTGTGTATGTATGTATATGCAGGGGCAGTTACCTTGTATTGGATCAGAGATCAGACTTAGTGGCCTAAGGGGTGACCCTTTCACATCCACACACAAAACCTCTTTGTGGGTTTTTGGTGAAAACAGTGACAAAATGAAGTGAGGGGCCCTTTTTGTTGACTTCAAAGATTCTTCCAGTGGAACAGGAGTAGGAGTAATTGGAATCTCCACTGACAGTGGCTTGGAGGTCCCTGGAATGGAAATAATGATGAAATGATGAAAACAACTCAGATTAATATGACTGAAAAAATTTCAACAGTCTGAGAGAGACAGAGCAGACTTCAAGTCCTGTACTTGAGCTAAATGACTAGGGGTATCAGGACTCAACCACAGGGAGCAAAGAAAGAATACCAAAAGATTTTTCAATGAGATGAGAGACCCCTAACTCTATATATATCTCACCGATTCAGTGGGGAAGATTTGTTAAAAAACAAACAGTGAAACAAATAATAGAGGCCTCCAGGACAAAGGACATCTCATGGAGGCAGACACCTACACCTCCTTCCTAGATTACCCAGGAATCAGTCTATTTCCTATCACCAGTCCCAGTGATGAGGCACAAGGTTAGTCCCTGTCAGATACTCTACTGGGTAAGACATCTTCTAAAGGAGCCAAATGGGACTCAAGGAAAAGAAGGAGGGATAATAACCACTTACATATATATTACATTACACACAAAACATATATACATTATATATATATATATGTATATATATGTATGTATGTATATAGCCCAGAAGTGAATTAGACTCCAGGACTAAGAGCGTCCTGTGGAAGCAGATACTTAACACCTGCGCCAGAGATCAGCAAAGGACTGAGGGAAGTGAACCCAAAGGGAATGTTACACACTACCCTCTCCCCCATTAATTACGGTATCAGACTGGACCAGAAACAGGTAATACAGCCAAAGAACATCCCAAGGACAAATACGAACACAGACACAAAAAGATAGATACCTAAGAGAGTGTGACACCTCTTGACGGTACACTGACTGTGGATTAGACAAAGGCCCTGTCCCCCAGGTGCCCCCAGGTGCTAGCAGAGAGCTGCACCTAAAGGGAAACTCACAAGGACTCTACAAAGGAAGACTAAGATGCCCAATAATCAAGAGCTGGGAGTCAACCCTTTGTCATGTGTTCTCTACATGTGTGCCTCACTTTATACTTCAGTTTAAGGCCATTCTCCCCAGGGACCTTTTATGTGCATGAAGAGAGCATGGTCCTGGTTAGGTAGGGATGTTTTGCACCAATTCTTCTTTCTATAATTTCTCAGTAAATTCCTTTTCTAAGCATTAATGGAGTCCAGCTGACTGATTGATTGATACTGGGGAGAGACATACCAGTGGGGGCTTAGAAGCTACAATGCAATATAAATTTCATAGAACTAAAAAAATAGTCATCAACTTGGGACCCTGACCTGCAAGTACAAGTGTCCAGGGTGGAAAGAGACTCCAGAGGGAGTTCCTGTATGAGTAAATATCAAAGCCAAGATTTGTACTTTGTCTGTAAACCTAAGGCTTTTTCTACTACGCTATACTGGAAGGATGTGAGGGAGAGGAGAGAGGATTTTCACATGGGCTAGAGGCAAGATGGGGAAGGGATCCCAATAGGATTTCTTTCCCAGGAGCCTGCCCTATTTCTTCTTCCCCAGAGCATAGGAGAAAGGGAACAGAAGGAACTTCTAAACATTAGGGGTTTGGCCTTCTATGGATGGTTCAGTAGGATTAGGATTAGGAGAGTAGGATTTCTAATTAGGAGGGTAGGATTTCTCTCAATCTCCCTTCAAACCATTTCCCCAAAGATCTCATCCCAACCCTCACCCCACCAGTTGCCCTCACACAGGTCGGTTGATGTCTTACTTAGTTCAGTCGGTTCCTGGGGAATGATCTTCCTTCTTCGAAATTTAGTTCTGCCTGCAGGGAGATGATTAGGAATTAGAAAATCTGGATTCTTTTTAATCTGGACTGTTGGTACTTTACTCACCTTGGTCAAGGCCTCCTCTTTGTCACTAACTTACTGTCTGGTCTTGGCTGAATCACACCCTTTCCTGACCCTCAGTTCTCTCATGTGTAAAATGAGGGAAATGGTCTGCATGCTTCTGCCAGACCAGGTCCACCTGAGGAGATGGTGATTAAAACCTTTAGAAAGAGATGAGAGAGGAGCCCAATCCAATTCTCTTCAAGAAAGCAGAGAAAAGTTCAAGGTTCTTCCAAATATGATTCCTCTGCCAAGGTGGGTCCTTAGCAATAGGTGTATGCTTCACTCAAGGAAACACTGAGATCCCCGTCTGACCTGCGGTAACCTCACATTGGCAGGAGTATTCATGAGGGAGGCTTGCTGACCACCAGTAAGATATGCTAGAGGGTTGATCTCAGCATGGGAAAGGAGCCACACTACATGACCTTCAAGAGCTCTGTATCTAGCGATGGACTCATTTGAGGAATGAAATCAGGGCTCAGTCTGGGGCCAGAGTTAAACTTAGGCCTTCTTGACTCCAGGCCCAGTGCTCCCATCCAGCTGGTCATTTAGCTGTCAGGGCTTCCTGTTTCATCAGCTCTCCAGAGTTATAACAGAAACAAGGTGTTAAATTCCTCTTTGGGACTTAATTGACAGGAATATGTGAGCAGGATAGGGGATTAGTCTGTTACCAAAGTGAGAGAGCAAGATCAGAGTTCAGGCTGGAAGTTGGAACCAGGGAAAGTCTGAGGATAGGATCCAGTCAGAGGCTGGGGTTAAGACTTCTTAGCATGTGGTCATGGTAGGGAGACCCAGTTGGTAACTATGGTAAGGGAACAGGATCAGGGCTCCTATTGGAGGAGGGTTAAGGGTCAGTGGATAGCTGAAATTGTGTGCAGACTGGGGGTCAGTCTGTGACTGACATTAGGGTTCAGCCTGTGGCCAGGGTCAGGGCTCTCTGTGTGTGGTCATGGTCATGGGAAGACTGTGGCTGCTGTGAAGGGGCAGGGGCAGGGCTCACTCTGGGCTGGAGTTAGTGTCCAATGGGGGAATGAAATCATAGCAGTGTGTATGTGTTTTGTTTAGGGCTTAGTGTGTGGTCACAGTAGGGTTGAGGTTGGGAATATGTTTGTGTCCTGGCTTGAGGTTCTTTCTGTGGCCATAGTTCAGTGTGTGTTAAGTATTGGGGATCAATCTGGGTTCAGGGTCAGGAGTCAGTGCAGGGCCAGGTTAGGTTCAGTCTATGGTTAGGTGTTGGTTTGATTCAGGGCTGGGTTTAGGGTTTGATTTGTGGGTAGGGATGTGGTAATGTCTGTTCTTGGGTGGAGGGCTTTATTCTGTGAACAGGAATAAAATTCAGCCTAGACCTGGGGGTTAGGGTCAGTCCTCAGTCTGTGGCCAGAGTTACAGATTGTCTTGGGCTGGAGTTAGGAGCAAGTACAGGAACTCCATTAGCAGAAATCCAAATTTTACCTGGTCTTACTGGTGGTTCCATTTTTATCTCTCCGTGATCTGAAACTAAGGAGAGAGATGTCAACTGTCAGCTAAGAGCTTCTGCCTATCTGACCCATGAGTCCCCATTACGTTTCCCATAAACACCAAGAAATAGAATGGTGAGCCATCAGAGTAACAGAAGATCTCAGTTATCGATCAGACAGTTTGGCTTACCTTTGTCCAGAGATGGAAGGAAATTCTAAGTCCTCAGTGAGACATAGTAGATATAGGGCAAGAGTAATGATTGACATGGGAATGAAAATCCTTAGCACATTGCACATAGGGGCTTTTCCAAGGGGTGTGGAGTGAAAAGGAAAGGACTGGAAAAGTCTGGCCATAGTGCATCACCGCCTCTGGGCTCCCCCTCAAAACTCATATTGAATTAGCAAGTTAGATTCCCTCAAGAGAATAACCTCTTGTCTCCTTGGGCAGGAAGAACTGGGGTTAACACTGATGGGCTGGTGTTTCTCTAGTCAACGCTTCTTAAACTGTGGGTCATGACCACATATGGGGGTCAAAAAAATTTGGCAAGAGCAAAAGTGTCTGGATGACCAAAAATTAATTAAAAATCAAACATGTAAGGAACCAAAAGTATTTCTGGCGGTGCTTACTGCACCATACAACTTCATTGCAGTTCACTGCAGCCTCAGTTCTGAACATAAAACCTGCACATTTTCCTCTGCATATAGCCTCAGGCTATGCATGGTCAACAAATGCTGCTGGAACAAAAAGGGGTCCCCAGGGGAAAAAGTTTAAGTCCTGCTCTAGTTTCTGAGCTTCCACAGGGTGGGCTCGGCATTGATTATTAGCTAGAGTTCATTCGGTTTTAGAAAGGGTATTTACTAAAGAAGTGTAAGAGGAGCAGTTGATGCAAACCTTCCCTCCCCCTGATCCAAAAGCCTGGGGAACAACCGCCCACAAACGTACACAGAGCCAATGGGGAGAGTGGGAAGAAATGTAAAATACCACAATGTGGAGACCTCCATGGAGAAAAGAACATGGAGCTCATAACTCCTGGCTCTTCGCAACCCTTTCTTGGAATTATATCTGGCATCCTTTTAGGATCCCAAGGGTCCATGATTTTTAAAGCCGCTTTCTCCTCACAAGTGGCTTTCTTTCCCTACATGCATTTCTTCTTAGCATGTCTTTGGTCTATCTCTTTCTTCTAGCTGGGACCATTGTTTGTTACTGTTCAAGTCTCTAAGGAGTCTCTGGGAGGGGAGGGGGGGTGAGGAGGTAACAAAAAATTCTTTCTTTTCACCAAGAACATTCCTTCTCATAGACATGTCTCCAACCCTCAAACTAAAACCCTCAGCTCCAGAACCTGAAGCTCTCCATTGTTAGGCTACTTTGCCTCTGGACTGACTTCAGGTGAAATTCTTTCAGCTATTTAAAGACCTCGGAAGCTTGGCTGGCCCGTTTGGTCAAATGATTGGCTATTATGCCCATCTTGACTGAGCAAAGAAGCTGCACAAAGAAATCACAGGTTATGAGCTATTGGATCTATACATTGAAAACTCTCTAGTGTCTTTATGTTGATTATATTCCATTGGTTGAAGTGGAGCATGAAACAACCTTCTTATACTCCATCCCCAGTTAAACATTCATTTTCTTTAGCAAATCAAGTGGGGTACTTTTGGCAAAGCCCACAATTCCAAGGTCTGGATATCTGTAGTGACTGGGAGAATGTCAAGCATTGTCCTTTTCCACTGCTTTATACTAAAGAGTCTGAGGGAAAGTCTAGGTGGCATAGTTCATGAAGCAGTCTGGAGATTAAATTTCTTCCACACTTGCAAATATATAGTGGTGTAATTTAATAAACAAGAATGATTTTACAAAATTCTCATAGGTTACTGACCATCCTGCCATTTGTCACAGGCCTTCCCAACCCAAAACAGTTAATGGAAGAAAAAACTCCTTGAGGGCAGGATTCTTTGGCCTCTTTCTATACCCCCAGTGTTTAACATAGTGCCAAGCACATAGTAGGCACTTCATAAATATCTATTGAGCTGAGTTGAAAAAGGAAAAGAAAATCAAACTTCCCTTCTGAGAGAAAAATCCTGGTCCCTACAGAGCTCCCAGGAGGGGTGAGTCTCTCTCTCTAGGGATCATGGACCTGGAGTCATTTTGGAGTCACTCTTTTATCTTTAGGTGAGAAACTATTATTATTCTGGGTGAAAGTCCTTTCATGGCTTCTTTTATCTCATAGGATGATCTCAAAAACATCTACAGGTATTCCTTTCACATACAGAGTGACAAATGTTTACAGCCATCCCTTTCACATATAAATCAACCCACCTGGAGGACTAGATAGCCATTATTTCTGGTTTCCTGTTCTGTAGAGTACTACAAAGTTCTTCAAAAGCAAGCTGCCAACGTATTAGGGCAATCCAAATGGAGCTCCTAATTCACCCCTCACTAAGGAAAAGAACCCCAACAATTTAACTTAAAAAGGGAATCAAACTAGGAAAAAGTCCCAATGAGAAATGGAGATCCTAAAAGAGATTAAACATTAGAAGCTGATGTCTTGGTTTTGTGCCATAGCAGACAAACATTATCCTATGGATCTTGAGTTCATAAATATCTGAGACAAATTGTCTAGATTCGTGTCACAATAAGCAAGTTATCTAGGTCTGTTTAGAAGTAAAAAAGAAAAAAAGATATTTGTGAATTATCATAGTATGCTCTAGGTAAATTTTTAGGCTCCAGTATTTTATGCAAGTAAAAATCCATTTGTGCCCTCTAAGGGCACAATTACAGATATTTGTACTGAAGTATTCAATCAAGCACTCTCAGTTTAAGCAAAAGCTGTCATAAAGAAACTTGTCTGCTCCTTTGCCAACTCTTACTAGCAATGACAGACTGGATACCTAGGGGTCGAGTTAACTACTTTTCCCTTCAAAGTAACCCTACTGCTCATAAGGCTCCCACTGATATACTTCTCATTGATTATCAGTCAGTAGTCTCAATCAGCTTTTAGAAAAGGGGTACTGACTAATCCAGTGAGTGGAACAATAAGAACAGTTGGTATGTTTCCGCCCAAAGCCTTGGACATTCTCCCACAAGAACACGCCAAAATGGAAGGGAAGAGTGAACTTGACCTTGGAGTATGATGATAATGCGGCCTTTTGAAAACCCAGATAGGCTTGTAAAATTATATTTGTGGAGTTGTATCACTATTTATTGTGAGAATGGAAGAAGATTAATTTCCATATCTGTTCATGAACTGTGCCACCTAGACTCTTTAAAAGAACTGCTAGTATAACACACTAGAAAAACAAGCAAACAAACCAATGCTTGAACACTCCTAAATCACTAGAAAGTTTGCAGGATTTGGGACCATGGAATTTACTCAAAAACACCCACTGATTTCCTGAGAACAACAAACATTTAACTAGGTGGGGAGTTTCCACTCTGACCTCAACTACTGTAAATAAATAAAAGGTCTAAACTTCTTGACTGAATCAGTAAAAGATGCAAACTTGTTGGACTGTTTGTGCCCCACAGATGAGTCTGTGGAGTTTTCTTGGCCTGGAGTGGTTTGCCATTTCCTTGCCCCATGTGTCCTACAAATAGGGTTAAGTGACTTACTTGCCCAGGGGTCCATAGCTAGTAATTGTCTGAGGACAGGTTTGAATTTAGATCTTCTTGACTCCAAGTCCAGTTCTCTGTCCATTGTGCCACCTAGCTACCCCAAAGTGTAAAGTAGGTGAGAACAAATCCTTAATCCTTGAGAAAAAGTAAAGTGCTTTGTTAATTGGATGAAAAACGGTGATTTCACACAGGAATTATTCTGGATTGTTTGAAGAGAACTAGTTATTTCTCACTCAACTTTGCATCTGCAGTTCTGCCTGGTTTCAACTCCACGGAACAAGATGCCCCTCTCAGGATAGCTTTGGATACCACCTCCCTCACCCTCCTCTCCCCTTTGAAGGACTAGAGGGGAGAGCACTAAACTCCTCACAAAGCCTTCCTTTATAGAGGACAGAACTTCCAGCTCAGAGTCCAATAGAGACATACACCTGAGGGGAATTTCATGAGTGCTCCACAAAGGAAGAAAAGGACTTCCAGTAATCAAGAACTGTGAATTTGTCCTTTTGCCGTGTGTGTTCTTTCAATTTGAGCCTACTATCCCCAGGATCCTTGTGCGTACATGGAAAGAATATTCAAGAGAGGACTATTTTGTATCTGCTATTATTGCTATAAATATTCCTTTTGAAAGACCTAATTGATGTCAGTTGGTAGAATGATCTGGAGGAGCACATCAGGTGGGGGCTCATGAGCAACAGTATTAGCAATCTCAACCCCTCTAGAATCCTGAAGAGAGGAATAGTCAGCCACATTTTGGAGACCCAACCTACAAGCACTAATGGGAATTGGGGAAGTAACTCTGGAAGCAGTGTTAGGATCATTACTCATACCCTTAGAGTTAGAAGGTACCTTAGAGGTTATTGAGTCCAACCCTCTGATTTTACAGATGAAAGCACTGAGAAGCACAGATAATTTAAGAATTAAGAATTGAAGAGAATTTATATGCTTATGATCATCTAGTAAGTGTAAGAGACAGGATATGAATCTAAGTTTTCCTGACTCCACCTCAAGTCCTCTTCCCACAATACCATGATGCCTTAGCCCCCCAAGTCAGGAATTACTCCATGTACTGCCTACCTATTTCCACAGACTTCATAGCCAACCAGGGCTGGCCCTGGCCATTAGGGTGGTTGACTACCATACATGTGAGTGGAGTGACAAAGTTGAAACTGAGGGAAAGGTTCAGAGCCCTGGCTCTCAGGCTCCACTGTTCAGTACTTGAGGCTGAAACACTGATAATCAGATCTATTAGCATTCAACCACCTCCCTCCCTCCATGTACTCATTTTGCTCTCTACAGTTCAGAGTTTAAGGAACAAGGCTCTCACCCACTTCCCAAGGTGTTCAGGATGTGACAAACCTAATTTCATAGTTGAGTGATGGGGAAGTTCAGGCATGCATGATTACGGGGGGCCATTTTTTCCCCTTACCTTCCTAGATGGGCATACTTACCCAGATGAGCAAAATGAGACTCAGAGAGGCCACAAAGTCACACAGACAAAGGTCACTCACGCTTTTTCCAGCAGCTGCTGGATGGTTAGATGTGCCCACAGGCGCTCCAGGAAGCTGTGGGAAATGGACTTTGGTCTCTGGAAGACTTTCTCCTTGTTCACAAGATTCACTTCTGTTTGAAAGCTGACATTCTGGGTGTTCTGAATAGAGGGGGAGACATGGACTTGAGCCAAGTGTTTGCATGGGGCTATTCCAGGATGGAGGATCCCTCCCAAAGGACAGGCAGCATCAAACTAAGCCTAAACCATACAGCTCTGTGTTAGATGTCTCATGCCTGTGCTGACGGTTGGTTGATCTCATTTCATCATTTGGATGAAAGGTTGTATAAAAGCTTGTAAAATATAAAATATTGTGTATCTTCCATGGAATCACAGGATTGAGAGCTAGAAGAGAATCAAGAGTCTCTCCAACTCCTTTCTCTTTACACTTGAGGAAACTGAGGTAAATGACTCATCAAGGTTTCACATGATAAGTAACAGTCAGCCATTTAGCATTCATTAAGGGCCTATGAGGCCCTGTGCTAAGTGCAAAGAATACAAGGAAAAGAAAACAAGGTTAGGTTTCTTTCCCATTGCAAAACAAACCAGTTTCCTCAGACATTAAATTGATGACAAACACCACTGGTTTCCTTTCTTCCTTTGTTCCTCTCCTCTTTCCGGTAACACCATTGCCTCTCTTTATACTTCTCCTGACTCTTCCAAACCCTAATGGATGTTGAGCATTTCTGCTGCCCCAGAAGACCTTTACCATCCCCAAGTTCATAATTCTTTGCTCTTGCTCTTTCCTCCTTCCTTTTCTTTGTGACTCTGGCTTGTTCTTCCCTCCCTCCCTCCCCCAAAGTCTTAGGCAATTGGCTACAAAAGGCACTGACTGGTGCAAAGAAGGGCAGGGGTCAGTACATCTCCCTCTCAAGCCCAATTCTCCTCAGCAAGTGCTCTCTTTTCAGTCCTAATCCTAATGGTGATATCCACACCTCTGCTCTTTTCACCTAGTGGTCTGTCTCCAGCCCTAATGGATCACACCAAGCCGACCAAAATGTGACTTATCAGGTTGACTTGACCCTTGGTCCATCCCCCTCAAATTCTAACCTGACCCCCAGCATCCTCTCCTGGTCAGTGACATATTCTGTCATGGGGATTTTGGAGTTGAAAGAGACCTCAGACATCTTATAGTCCAGCCTGTACCTGAACAACATGTCTTATAAGTGGTCATCTACCCTCTACTTGAAGACCTGTGGGGATAGGAAACTTACTGCTCTCCTAGGCAGCACATTACATATTTGGACTCTTCTAACTGTGAGGATATTTTGTCTTATATCGAATCAAAATGTACCACTCTTCAATTTCCACCCAATCCTCCTAATCTGCCCCTTTGCATTAAAACAAAATAAGTCTTATTCCTCTGTCATGTGACTACTTTTCAAATATTAGAATATATGTGTCATCTTTGTTTCTCCAGGCTAAATGCCTCTATTTCTTTCCTTGACCCTCTAATGTCATAGTATTTTCATCATTCTTTTTGCCCTTTTCAAGACCTACACACTAGTTTACTGAAGTTCTTGCTCAAATATGGCACCCAGAAGTAAACAAAATGCCTTGCTTGCGATGGGCTTTCAGTACATTGTTGTTGAATTCAATTGGATTGAACCAATATTGCTGCTGGGTGTGGTGGCACATGCCTGGTGGCTCCTGATGCTAAGGAGATGGAGGCTGGTGGATCACTTGAGTTCTGGAGTTCTAAGTAGAGCTAAAACGAATTGGGCATCCAGCTAAGTCCAACACTAGTATGGTAAGCCCTCGGGGAACAGGGGGCCACAGGCTCCCTAAGGAGGGGTCCACTGGCCCAGCTCAGAAAAAACCTTTTATCTAGATGAGTACCAGGATGCGGCCCACAGGTGGCCACAGTCCTTTGACTCCCAGTAAGATAGAGAGACCCAGTCCCCTCAAAAATGAACCCAATGCCCCAAATCTGATCTGGGAAAACAGAGGACAGCATCTCATTCTGGATGTGGTGTCTCTATGAATGCAGTTTTAGACTACACTAACTTTTTTTCTGATTGTTTCAAATTAACAAAACATCTGGTTCTTTTCACAATATGTCTTTTTTCAGATCGATTCCACATTGCTCACTATGTAGCATTCTGCTTGCTGTTCCCCGTATATAATATTCCATCTCCCACCTCCACATCTTTGCATAGGCTGTCCCCTATGTCTACAAAGTTCTCCATCTACCCTCTTTCTTTTGGAATCTCTAGTCCACTTTCAGGGTTAGATTAGGGTCCACTTATTCTAGGAGTGTTTTCGCTATCCCAGACACTACACAGTTACTTTGTATATGTCTCCACCAAGAAATAACTTTGTATTTACTTTATAGAGATTGTATGTTTACTTATCTGTGTATCATTTTCTCCCAGTAGAAGGTAAGCCTGTTGAAGGCAGAGACTGTTTCTTTTTTGTATCCTCAGTGCCTAGTATGGTGCTTGGCCCCTAGCAGACAATATATAAATGTGTTCTGAACTGAACTGAACTGAATTCACAGGAATGTTTGTCTAGCCCTGCTTCCTTCCTCTTGTCCTTGTACTATACAGGAGATGGCTATCAGGCCAATCCCATCAAAGGATCTCTGGGTATTACTCACCAACTGGCCCCTGACTTGGGCTGTGAGCAGGTCTGGGGCCTGAGGCATGAGCTTCCCAGCCACCACTAGCTCTGAGCCTTTGAAGAAGACCCTGAAGTTGTCCCGTGTAAGCAACTCCACAGCATTGTCTGGGTACTGGAACTTCACCATGGTCAGCAGTGGATTGGCCACTTCCTGGTAAAACTCCTTTGGAGGAAGAGAGCAGTTAGGGCAGCATGAAGTTAGGGCAGCTGTCTGGGGTCTGTAGTACTTTAGAGCTGAAATCAAACTACCTCATTGAAAATAAAGGCAGGGGGGTGGAGCCAAGATGGTGGAGTAGAAAGACTCACGTATGCTAGCTCTGAACCCACAGCCCATATATTTCCTGCAAGAAGAACTCCCCACAAATTCTGGAGCACTGCAAGGCGCGCAGAAGCACAGTGGAAAAGATTTCCATTCCAGAGAGCCCTGGAGAGCTGTCCCCAGGGGTCCATCGCGCTCCGGACAGCAGAGTCCACCCCTGTGCTGCCCTGGCCATGCGGCCCCAGAGGAGCAGATCTGAGCAGGCTTCAGGGACAGAACCTCCGGGGGCCACGAAGGTCCCTCCGCCCACAGACGCTACAGGTCAGTGAGAGAGACGTCTGGGCTGGCCAAGAGTGGAGTGGGGTGTCTCTGGCCCCCTTGGGAGGCAGTCACGGAGGGAGCAGCAGAGGCAGTGGCAGAGGCAGCGGCAGCCCGGGGCTCCTGCAGCAGGCAGGGGTTCAGGGCCATTACTGAAGGTCTCTGCATAAACCCCCTGAGGGAACTGAGCCTGGGAGGTGGCCCTGCCCCCACCCCAGCACCAGAACTTAAGCTCACATTGAATAGCAGCTGTGCCTGCCGCAGAAAGCCCATTTGAATCTCAGACCCCAAGCACTAGCTGGGCAGATCTAGGCGGGGGTGGACAGGAATCTCAGAAGTCAAGTAACTGGCTGGGAAAATGCCCAGAAAAGGGAAGAAAAATAAGACTATAGAGAGCTTCTTTGAGCAGGTGCAAATGTTCCCACCTTTCAGTTCTGATGACAAGGAAATATTCTTGCCATCAGGGAAAGACGTGGAAGGCGGGGCCTCTGTATCCCAGACATCCCAGGGGGATGTCGGGTGGGCTCAGGCCTTGGAAGAGTTCAAAAAGGATTTTGAAAATCAAGTTAGATAGGTGGAGGAAAAACTGGGAAGAGAAATGAGAGAGATGCAAGAAAAGTATGAAAAATGGGTCAATACCTTGGTAAAGGAGACCCAAAAAAATGCTGAAGAAAAATAACACCTTGAAAAATAGGCTAACTCAATTGGCAAAAGAGGCTCAAAAAGCCAATGGGGAGAAGAATGCTTTAAAAAGCAGAATAAGCCAAATGGAAAAAGAGGTTCAAAAGCTCACTGAAGAGAACAGCTCTCTCAAAATTAGAATGGAACAGATGGAGTCTAATGACTTTCTGAGAAACCAAGAAATCACCAAACAAAACCAAAAGAATGAAAAAATGGAAGAGAATGTGAAATATCTCATGGGAAAAACAACTGACCTGGAAAATAAATCCAGGAGTGACAATTTAAAAATTATGGGACTACCTGAAAGTCATGTTCAAACAAAGAGCCTAGACATCATCTTCCATGAATTTTTTTTAAATTTTATTTATTTATTTAATTTTTTACATTCATTTTCACAAATTTTTGGGTTCCAAATTTTCTCCCCTTTTATCCCCTTCCCCCACCCCAATACCCCAAGCAATCTAATTTTCCCTTTCTCCAATCTGCCCTCTCTTCTTTCATCCCTCCCTTCTCTTGTCTCCATCTTCTCTTTTCTCCTGTAGGGCCAGATGACTTTCTATTCCTCATTAACTGTATGTCTTCTTTCCTAGTTGCAACAACAATACTAAACAGTTGTTCCTAAAACTTTGAGTTCCAAATTCTCCCCATCCCTCCCTCCCCACCTATTCCCTTTGGGAAGGCAGGCAATTCAATATAGGCCATATCTGTGTAGTTTTGCAAATGACCTCCCTGATAGTCGTGTTGTGTAAGACTAACTGGATTGCCATCCCTCCTAACCTGCCCCTCATTGTTTCTGTTCTGTCTTTTGATCCTGTCCCTCCCCAAGTGTTGACTTCAAATTGCTCCCTCCTCCCTTTGCCCTCCCTTCCATCATCCCCCCCTTGCAATATCTCCTTCTCCTCCACTTTCTTATACTGTAAGATAGGTTTTCATACCAAAATGAGTGTGCATTTCACTCCTTCATTTAGTCAAATGTGATGAGGGTAAACTTCTTGGTTTTTTTTTTCTCAGCTCTCCTCTTTTTCCCTCCACTAAGAAACACTCCTACCTGCCTCTTAAATGACATATAGTTACCCCCTTCCATTTCCCCCTCTTTCCTCCCACTACATTTCTCTTTCACCATTTACCTTAATTTCTTTTAAGGTATGGTCCCATCCTATTCAGTTCAGCCTGTGCTCTCTATCTCTGTATGTGTGTGCATGTGTGTATGTGTGTGCATGCGTGTACATGTGTATGTGTGGTCCCACCAACTACCCAGATACTGAAAAGTTTTAAGAGTTACAAATATTGTCTTTCCCTGTATGAATGTAAACAGTTCACTTCTGGTAAGTCCCTTAAGACTTCTCTTTGCTGTTTCCTTTTTCATGCTTCTTCTCATTCTTGTGTTTGAAAGTCAAATTTTCTTTTCAGCTCTGGTCTTTTCATTAAGAATGATTGAAAGTCCTCTGTTTCATTGAAAGACCATATTTTCCCTTGAAGTATTATATTCAGTTTCGCTGGGTAGGTGATTCTTGGTTTGAGTCCTAGTTCCTTTGCCTTCTGGAATATCCTATTCCACGCCCTTCAATCCCTTAATGTAGAAGCTGCTAGATCTTGGGTTATCCTGATTGTATTTCCACAGTACTGGAATTGTTTCTTTCTAGCTGCTTGCAAGATTTTCTCCTTGAGCTGGGAGTTCTGGAATTTGGCCACAATGTTCCTAGGAGTTTCTCTTTTTGGATCTCTTTCAGGTGGTGATAGATGGATTCTTTCAATACTTATTTTGCCCTCTGGTTCTAGAATGTCAGGGCAGTTTTCCTTGATAATTTCATGGAAGATGATGTCTAGGCTCTTTTTTTGATCATGACTTTCAGGTAGTCCCATAATTTTTAAATTGTCTCTCCTGGATCTATTTTCCAGGTCAGTTGTTTTTCCCATGAGATATTTCACATTCTCTTCCATTTTTTCGTTCTTTTGGTTTTGTTTGGTGATTTCTTGGTTTCTCATAAAGTCATTAGACTCTATCTGTTCCATTTTAATTTTGAGAGAACTACTAAATTCAGTGAGCTTTTGAGCCTCTTTTTCCATTTGGCTCATTCTGCTTTTGAAAGCATTCTTCTCCTCATTGGCTTTTTGAACCTCCTTTGCCAATTGAGTGAGCCTATTTTTCAAGGTGTTAATTTCCTCAGCATTTTTTTGGGTCTCCTTTACCTAGGTATTGACCCGTTTTTCATACTTTTCTTGCATCTCTGTCATTTCTCTTCCCAGTCTTTCCTCCACCTGTCTAACTTGCTTTTCAAAATCCTTTTTGAGCTCTTCCAAGGCCTGAGCCCACCCGCCACCCCCCTGTGGTGTCTGGGGTACTGAGGCCCCACCCTCCACATCTTTCCCTGATGGCAAGGATACGTCCTCGTCATCAGATCCGAAGGTTGGGATCATTAGCATTTGTTGGAAAAAACTCTCTAAAGTCTTATTTTTCTTCCCTTTTCTAAGCATTTTCCCAGCCAGTTACTTGACTTCTGAGATTCCTTTCCACCCCCACCTGGATCCGCCCAGCTAGTGTTTGGGGTCTGAGATTCAAATGGGCTTTCCTCCTGCCAGCTGTCAATCAGTGAGCTTTAGTTTAGGTGCTGGGGTGGGGGCAGGGCCGCCTCCCAGGCTCAGTTCCCTCAGGGGCTTTATGTAGAGACTTTCAGGAATGGAGCGGGTGGGGGCGGGTTGGGGGGCCCGCCTCCCAGGCTCAGTTCCCTCAGGGGCTTTATGCCGAAGCCTGTAATAGAACGGGGTGGGGGCAGGGCCGTCTCCCAGGCTCAGCTCCCTCAGGTTTTATGCAGGAACCTTCCGTAATGAAGATCCTGCATGCTGCTGGGGGATTCCTGAGTCCCGGGCCGCTGCCGCCGCCCACACCTCTGCCTCCGCCGCTTCCTCCCAAGGGGGCCCGAGTCACAGAGATGCTCCGCTCCCCTCCTCCAGCCCGGCCTTCTCTCTCACTGACCTGTAGCTTCTGTGGGCAGAGGGACTTTCCCGGCTGCCGGAGCTTCCGTCTCTGAAGCCTGCTTGGATCAGCTTCTCTGGGGCCGCGGCCAGGGCAGCGCTGGGGGTGGGGTCCACTTTCTGGGGTGCCACGGACCCTGGGGACGGGTCTCCAGGGCTCCCTGGAATGGAAATCTCTTCCACTCCGTTTCTGCACACCTTGTATTGACCCAGAAGTTATGGGGGTCTCTTTTTACATTAATTCTATGGGCTTTGGTTTCGGAGCTCGTAAACGTGCGTCATTCTACTCCGCCATCTTGGCTCCGCCCCATCTTCCATGAAATTATCAAGGATAACTGCCCTGACATTCTAGAACCAGAGGGCAAAATAAGTATTGAAAGAATCCATCAATCACCACCTGAAAGAGATCCAAAAAGAGAAACTCCTAGGAACATTGTGGCCAAATTCCAGAACTCCCAGCTCAAGGAAAAAATCTTGCAAGCAGCTAGAAAGAAACAATTCCAGTATTGTGGAAATACAATCAGGATAACACAAAATCTAGCAGCTTCTACATTAAGGGATTGAAGAGCATGGAATAGGCTATTCCAGAAGTCAAAGGAACTAGGACTCAAACCAAGAATCACCTACCCAGCAAAACTGAGTATAATACTTCAGGGGAAAAAATGGTCTTTCAATGAAACAGAGGACTTTCAAGCATTCTTTATGAAAAGACCAGAGCTGAAAAGAAAATTTGACTTTCAAACACAAGAATGAGAAGAAGCATGAAAAAGTAAACAGCAAAGAGAAGTCATAAGGGACTTACCAAAAGTGACCTGTTTACATTCCTACATGGAAAGACAATATTTGTAACTCTTAAAACTTTTCAGTATCTGGGTAGTTGGTGGGACCACACACACACATGTACATGCATGCATGCACACACACGTACACACATGTATGCACATACAGAGACAGAGAGCACAGAGTGAATTGAATAGGATGGGATCATATCTTAAAAGAAATTAAGGTAAATGGTGGGAGAGAAATGTAGTGGGAGGAAAGAGGGTGAAATGGAATGGGGTAAATTATATCTCATTCAAGAGGCAAGCAGAGGACTCTTTAGTGGAGGGAAAAAGAGGAGAGATGAGAAAAAAACAAGAAGTTTACCCTCATCACATTCGACTAAAGGAAGGAATAAAATGCACACTCACTTTGGTATGAAAACCTATCTTACAATACAGGAAAGTGGGGGAGAAGGAGATAAGCAAGGTGCGGGGGATGATGGAAGGGAGGGCAATGGGAGGAGGGAGCAATTTGAAGTCAACACTCTTGGGGAGGGACAGGATCAAAAGACAGAATAGAAACAATGGGGGGCAGGATAGGATGGAGGGAAATACAGTTAGTCTTACACAACACGACTATTATCGAAGTCATTTGCAAAACTACACAGACAGGGCCTATATTGATTTGCCTGCCTTCCCAAAGGGAATGGTTGGGGAGGGAGGGATGGGGAGAATTTGGAACTCAAAGTTTTAGGAACAACTGTTTAGTATTGTTGTTGCTACTAGGAAATAAGAAATACAGTTAGTGAGGAATAGAAAGTCATCTGGCCCTACAGGACAAAAGAGAAGATGGGGACAAGAGAAGGGAGGGATGATAGAAGAGAGGGCAGATTGGTGATAGGGAAAATTAGATTGCTCGGTGTATTGGGGTGGGGGAAGGGGATAAAAAGGGAGAAAATTTGGAACCCAAAATTTTGTGAAAATGAATGTAAAATGTTAAATATATAAATTTTTATTAAAAAAAAGAAAAGAAAAAAAAAGAAAAGAAAGGCAAAATGAAGCCCAGGGGGGAAAAGCTATGTCTAATGTCACACAGGAATTGAGGGGCAGGTTCTAATCAAGGTGTGGGAGTTCTTTTTGTCTCTAACTCCTCCATCCTACTTTTGAGGGCATTTATACTCAAGAGGTCTCCCCATTGGGCCCCAAAGCTGGGTGCTGGTACCTGGAGCTGCAGGTCAGCATCTGCATCCTCAAAGATGTGCCGGGCCACCCCGTCATTGTCCACTGCCAGCTTCTCCAGAAATGCATAGTTGACATCAAAGCCAAGGCCCAAGCAATATAGGTGGTATCGGCCCCCTATAGCTACCTTCACATTCTCCTGAATTTTCTGCAGTTTTGTCTCCCCTGCAGCCACGCAGGCCAGGAAAGAGACAGAGAAAAAAAAGAAAGACAGAGAGAAACAGAGAAAGAGACAGTGAGAGATGGGTGGGTATAGAGAGGGAGAGAGAAAGAGATAGAGAGAGGGGGAAGGAGATAGGACATTTCTTGGGTGCTTATTACAATAGGTCAAGAAATATCAGTTATCTGCTCAACAGTTAAATATTGAAGAATAGTAGGATTTGGGAGCTGGAAGGGACCTCAGGGATCCCTCACTCCAACCTCCATCTGCATGGGAATGTCTTCACAATATTCACCCCCAACCCCAGCCAATTATGGAATCCAGGGATCATCCAGTGAAGCTGGGGCCCCAAAAGAGCAAACTACTGATCCAAGGTCACAGAGACAATTAATGGCAGAGATTGGAGTAGAACCTAGGACCCTTGGCTCCCAGTAGGCACCTCTGAAGAGCACCTCCTCCAAGCTCTACCCACTCTTTTCTGAGGCCATATCTGACCACTCAAGCTCACATGGATAGCTCCCTTCTGGGATTTCCTGGAGAGTTTAACCAAAGAACCACATATCCCAGGACTTCCATTTGCTCCCATGTTCATCTCGTCTTCCAACTGGGGTTGGGAAAAATCCCAATGTCAGAGTCTAGGTCTTTTTCCCTCTGTCTTTTCCAGACTGTAATTTCCCCAAGGGCAGGTCCAGACTCTGCCACACTGCTGTTTTCCCCAAACTATTGTCCTCTCTCCTGGGAAAGGGTCCCCAGAACAAGAACCCCCTTTAAGCATCTAGAGGAAGTTGGTGCCCAAGCAGAAAGTCTTCCTCACCCCCACCTCACCTTCAGTAGGATCACCATCTGTGAGCAGGATGATCATGGAGACGCTCCCTGCTGGCAGCTGCTCCTTCCTGTTGCTCTCATCCAGCATTCTCACAGCCACAAGGACGGCCTCCTTGATGTTGGTTGCTGGGGAGAGAAATCTTCTCACACCTGCCTCAGCTTTGGCACCAACTGAGATAGGTGGAGGGTGAGAAGCCTGGGAGGAAAAGAGGGATGGAGGCTTGTCCAAGGGCAGAGGGAGAGATTGAGTAAGGTTGGGGGCAGAGTAGAAAAGGAAAGAGACTAGAGACTGGGGTCAAAAGGGAGGAAAGCCAAAGGACCAGGTCAGGTTATAGAAACATAGCATATGATCATTTTTCAGGACCCCCAAACATAGGTTGCATCAATGAACAGAGAAGTTGAAATTCACATCTAGATTCTAGGCAAATTGATCAGTCCAGCCTAGCTTAAGGTAGTAAGTTCTGAGTGTGTTGGTATTAGGGGTGGAGAGCAAATTATTGCTTGATTGTCTTTTTATAAGATTAGGACATGGGTTCAGGAGTCCACTGGGAACTGGGACAAAGATATACCAATGCTATTCTCAATAGCTGGCTGATGAGTCCTGTTTTTGACTAACTTTCTGCCTTCTGGACTCTTGGGAATCTCTAGTCAACTTTCAGGGTGGACTCTTCAGAATTCCTCATCTAAACAGTGATGCTAGGATCCTTGAGGCCAGCCACACTGCCCACCCCCTGAAGTCCTGGCCCCTCACTCACCACCCAGGGCTTGGGTATTAGAGAGAAATGTCTTGGCTGATTCCAGATGTTCTTTTGAGGCCTGACGCAACCCTGGCTTCCACTGGGTCACTCGTCCATTGAAGACAACCAGGTTGAAATGGTCTTCTGGCTTGAGGTCATCCATGATCTTTAGCAGGGCCTCCCTGGTCTGAGATGGCGGGGAGGAACTTGGTGGAGGAGAGGGTCAGGGAGTGAGGGAAGAAGCTAGGAGGAGTTTCATAGTCAGGGAGCCAAAATATGGCGTGGAAGTTTGAGGGGCAGAGGGGAATGTGGAGAGAGAATTAAAGGCAGAGAAGATGGATGCTGCAAAGCCTTAGAAGAAGAGAGGGAGAGGGTCCAGAGAATGAAAGGGAAGGGATTAAGCATTTATATGGCAGCTAATATGTGCTAGGTATGATGCTAAGCTGTGTGCTGTTTTACAAATATCACATTTGATCTTTACAACAACTCTACAAGGTAGCAACTACTATTACTCCCATTTTACAGCTGAGAAAAGTGAGGTAAACAGTAGGTAAGTAACTCACCCTACTAATAAGTGTCTGAGGCTAGATTTGAACTTAGGTCTCCATGCCTAAGGCTCTATCCATTATGCCAGCAGCTGCCTCCATACTCTCTCCATGGTAGAGAGGACAGAGACTCATGGGTAGGAAGATGGGGGAGATGGTAGAGAATTATGGGTAGAAAGGTAAGAATGAAGATACCCAAGGGGAAGGGGAAGGAGACAGAGGAAGGAGAATGAAAAGATGCTTGGGGAAGAGGGGGCAGAATTCTCAGGAAATAGGGGCACAGGGCTGGATGATGTTCACCCTTTCCACCTGGCCCATTCCCTGATACATCATGGCAGCATCAGAGTATGAGCTGATAGGGGAGAACATGAGAAGGATAGAAAGGTAGAGGCATAGCTTGTAATGCCTGGAGCAGTCCCCAGCTTTTCCCCCATCCCATTCCCACAAGCCTCCAGGACACCTCCTGACCTTCCTCATCTTCCTGCCAGCCATGGATCCACTCTTGTCGATCACAAAGACCACATTCTTGGGCAACAGGGACAGCTCTCTTGGGGCAAAGTTGTGCACGAAGTATCCATTCTCAATCTGTAGCTTGGGGACAGTGGTGGGTCAGAGATGCCCCTCTTCAAGTGCCACACTTGAGGACCTAGAGGGCTACATGTTTCCCACCTCTGGCTAGGACCTCAGTCTAGAAAGGCACATTCAGTGGCCTTCTCTGAATTGAATTGAATCCAATCAACCAATTGAGAAGCACTTATTAAGTGCGGGGCATGTACTGTTGTTGTTCAGTTTCAGTCGTTTCTAACTCCTCCTGACCCAATTTTGGGGTTTTTCTTGGCAAAGGTATTAGAGAGGTTTGTCATTTCCCTCCCCAGCTCATTGTTACAGATGAAGGAAACAGGGTGAAGGGACTTGCCCAGGGTCACGCAGCTAGTTAAGTGTCTGAGGACAGATTTGAACTCAGTAAGATGAGACTTCCTGACTCCAGGCGCAGTACTCTATCCATTGTACCATCTTGCTGCTTCTGATAAATACTAGGCACTCAATAAATGCTTTTCAATTGATTGGATTGAATGGAAGCTAACTCAGAGGGGGCCAATATTTGTTTTAGACATCACCTTGATTATAGGACTGCCCACTATGCTCTGTGATCAGAATATAAAGAAAAAGAAAGAAGGAAAAAAAGGAAGGAAGGAAGAAGAGGGAAAGAAAGAGAAAGAAAGCAAGCAAGCAAGCAAGCAAGCAAGAAAGAAAGAAAGAAAGAAAGAAAGAAAGAAAGAAAGAAAGAAAGAAAGAAAGAATTGATCCTCTCAAGGATTTTAAATTCTATCAAGGGAGACAACATAGACATTTACAAGCACACAAAAAAATCCAACGAACACATTGCTCCTACTGTCTGCACTTACTCTGCAGATTGAACACAAGGTACTATGGATCTCAAATGTGGGGTTTGTTAGAATGGAGGGCTGAGGTCAGAAAACATTATCTCCCCAAATGGGAATGGACAGAAATTCATAAAGAACATGGGAGATCAGCAGCAGATGGGGTTGGTCTCCCCTTTATGGAGAGGTGGGGAAAAAGAAAAACAAGAAGGAAATGGAGATCTGGGGCCTCTTACTGAGACACACTCTGGATTAAGCATTGCCCACCAATTAGCCTGAGCAAAAGTGTCCAGTTCACACTTCCTTTCAACTGTAACTCACAGATTTGGCAATTGATCACAGAATGCAAGAATTTCAGACCTGAAGGGAGCCTTCGGCATTGCATACCATGCTTCCATTACATGGGAGACAAGATAGGAGACAGTAAAGTCCCCGTATACAATGATATCCTGTGTCTCTCAGACTACTTCCTTGAGGGCAGGGCCCTGGCAGTATAGCCTGTGTCTCCCTCACAATGCTGGCAAGCACAGAGCTAGGCACACAAGGAAGGGTCAATAGCATTTGCTAATGGATTTCCCAAAAGTCTGCAGTGTTGCTAAAATCAAAGGATGGCAAACAGCTTGGTAGTTGCCTCCTTCCCACACCTTCTCGTCAGGCCCCTATGGCTTTCACCTGGATGTCCCCTGCAGCAGCAGTTCGGTCCACGTCATAATGGACAATGAAGTTACCATCCAGAACCGTGTCCAGCTTCCCGGGTTCTTTCTGCTGCTGGGCCAGAGATGGCTCGAACACTATGTGAGCCTGGAGGAGAAGAAGCCAGTGCTAAGAGTTAGCTGAGTGAACAGAAGTTGTTCTGGACCCTGCCACTGACCCAAGTCCTGGGGAAGTCACAGGAAACTGAGAGACTTCTGGAAGGGTGGCTCCCCTGCTAGATGGTGGCTAAGCAGATGCCCAAGTCTCTCCTGACCCCGACTTTGAGGCTGAGGAATCATATTAATAGAAATGGAAACCAAAGCAATATGAAGACCAAAGAAAGCAGCTATGGGAGGATATCGGGAACACCTGCTCCGAGGAGCCATCGAGCTGCAGGGTATGGGGCGGGGGGCAATCGGAGGGATGAGATGGCTCCCAACCAAGGAGTGAGGGCATAACTGGAGAATGAACTGCTTGTTAGAGAAAACCTTCATTGCTGCTTGAACACAAGCTAGGAAAAGAGATGAGAACAATTTCTCTTCCACTCTTCCTTACAGGGAACCTGAATGGGTTAGATGATCCCACAGTGACCCCGCAAAGCTACCTGTGACTGACCTCACTCACCAGCTTCTCTTGGTGATGAGACTGGGACAAAGGATGCGACAGAACCGTGGGTAATCCCCTTGTGCCCCCCTCCCCGGGTATAAATTACCCTCAGTCAAGAATTCCATAGCTTGTTCCATAGACTGTCCAGATTCCCTGTACCCTCTGCGTACACAGGAGCCTGAAAACTTTGTATTCACACTGCCCTGCCCAATGCCCTCTCCTGCCTTGTGCCTCATTTCCTCCTGTCCTTATAATGACTTAGGCTAGGGTCCAGACTCTGTTCTCTCAGGTCTCAGCATCTCACCTTAGTCTTATTCTGTGCAGTGGTGAGGGCATCTGCCAGATCCTTGGTTATAAAGGTGATCTCAGTGTCCAGGGAGCTAATGCCCTGAGGCTCAAAGATGTGGACATTTACCTGTGGGGTGGAGGAGGATAAGGGATGAAAAGAGTCTGGAGGTCCAAAGAAAAGTGATAGCTCTATGCTCAGGGAGGGCCCAGCCTGAGGAAGAGTGAATGCAACAAAGCAAGCTTCCTGGAGGAGGTGACTTAGGGCTCAGCCTTCTTACCTGCAGGTGTTTGACCAGCTGTTGGGGCTGAACCTTCAGCATTAGCTCATATTTCCCCCTCTGCCTCTTCAACAGCTCCTCATAGACCAGCTCAAAGGTGGCATTGGCAGTTGGGGCCAGATTGACAGATACCTGGAACTGCTCCAGATTCCTCCCTGGGGCCCTGGGTGAGAGGTTGGCTCCTTAGTGCCATTGGGCATAGACATGGTGGGCAGTGGGGAGCTTGGCCATATAGAGATTGTTGTCCCATGGCCACAGCCTAAATGGACAAGACAGCACATACTTTCAGGCAAGGGGCTGGCTGTATGGGGCTTCCTGGTTCCTTGGTTATACTGACCCAACCCCTGTCCTAGATACTTACTTGATGATGTTAGCACTCTGTCTGTTGGCCAGAGCTAAGAGGTACCTTTCTTGAGCAGCTTCCTTCTGCTTTATCTCTCCTGGGTATGTCACACCATCAATTATCCTAAGGAGAGAGAAAGAACACAGGAAACTCTCAGGGAAGGAACTCAGGGATGCTGAAGAAAGAGGGCTAGAGGGACTGAGCAGGGGGCAGGTTGGATTTTGATTTCTCATATTGCTTTACATCTACACTAGTTGTTTTCCAATTGTGTCCAAATTCTTCCTGACCCCATTTGAGGTCACTGGAGTAGTTTGCCATTTCCTTCTCTTGCCCAAACTTAGGGAAACAGGGTTAGGTGATCTGCCTAGGGTGACTTAGCTAGTATGTGTCTGAGGCTAGATTTGAACTCAGGTCTTCCTGACTTGAGGCTTAATGCTCTATCCACTGTGCTACTTAGAGGCCTATAACATCTCTACAGCACAACCTATTTTAGATTGTCCTTCCTTGTTCTGAATGGTTCCTATGCAAACTTCCATTTATTATTTAAAACCCTTCCCCACCTGACTGCAGCATACATTTCCCAGCTTATTGCATAAATCAAATCCCTTGGAATAGTATTAGGAAACAAACTAGCTTTCACAAATGACATTCAATAATGAACCAATCCTGTGTTGTAAGCTCAGTTGGAGAGAGAAGAGCACAGGAGTAGGGAAACCAAGGAGAAGCCCATTGCAAGAGAAACAGTAAGAAATGATAAGGATCTAACCTAGGGTGCTGGTCATGTGAGCGGAAAGGAGGCAGATGCCAGAGATGCTGAGGCAACATCAAAAGACTTGGCAAGTGAGTGAACATGGGGGATGGGAAAGAGCAAAGACTCAGATGACTGATTTTGTGGACCAGGGTGATGAGTCAAAAGGATGACGGTACCCTCAAAAGAAAAGGAAAGTTGGGAGGCCACCTCACTGCAGTATGAAAGTCACTCTTGGGTCCTGAAGGTTATACCAGTGGAATGCAAGCTGTGGAGGTTTCTATGGTACTAGTAAAGCTTCATGTACAGTCCAGGAGACTGTTTCTTGAGGATCTTCTTAATGGGAAGAGTCTTGTCACCAACTGGCAATGATAATGAATTCTTTGACCAAAGGAAACCATGAAACAATAAACAGATACACAACGCCTCTTAGCCCAGTGTGTCTTTTCCAAGATGGCAGCACAGGAGGAGCTTGGTTATTGTCCTTCATTCCTGAAGAGGGCCAAAATGGCATCGCTATATTAGAGTCAAGTTACAAGGCATCCCACGATGGCTGACCAGACCGACATGAGCTTGGAACGCGCAAATAGTCTACGTGAACATTTCGGTGGATTCTCTAAATCTGTGGCATTTGCATTTCTTAGCTCCTTCAATTCTGCTTTGCTTATAAAACATAGCACCATGCTGGATGCTAAAAACCGTGCAGTTTTTAGACTTTATAAACTAATATGTGTCTTGGTACTCTAAACATGAATTCCCTACCCAATAATTAATGAATTAACATACTACTAAAGGAGCAGTAGCATGACAGTATTGACATTCTTGCTATAAATTAAGCCAGAGGGAAGTTGCAGCCAGAGGGAAGGTTTCTCGTAGATACTTCTTATAGACAAAGAAAGGAGTCGGTAGAATTAGTTTTACTGTATGCTTCTTGGCATACCATACAAAGCATCACTTCATGGGATAATCAGTCAATCATTAAATATTAAGCAGTCAGGAACTGTGCTAAGTGCTAGAGATACAAAACAAGGCAAAAGACAGTCCCTTCCCACAAGGAGCTCACAATCTAATGGGGGAGAAAACATGCAAACAAATAATATATGAAGCAAATTACATACATGATAAGTAGGAAATAAAGTTAACAGAGGGAAAGTACTAAAATTGAGAAAGGTTGGGGAAGACTTCCAGGAAAAAGTGGGATTTTATTTGGGACTTAAAGGAATACAGGGAGATTAGAAAGCAGAGCAGAGGAAGGAAAACATTCCAGACATGAGGGGACAGCCAGAGAAAATTCCTGGAGCCAAGAGAAGGAGTGGCTTATTCATGAAACAGTCAGGAGGTCAGTCATTGCATCAAGGAGTATATTTAGGAGAATAAGTGGTAAGAAGGTGGATCAAACTCTCCAAATTAAGTCAGTATATACTTTGATAGTCAATTTCATTGCAAGACAGAAATAGGTAAAGATGGGGAAAATAATATTCAAAATCATGGGTCAAAAATAGGAAAATAGGAAACCCAGAGAGACTTGTAGACTACACAGAAGCTTCCTGACTATATCATGAATATTTTTTTTGAGAAAAGGATCAGTAGTTACTAGATATGGTAGTACTGAAGAACAGTCCCCAAAATTTGACGATATTTTAATGGACAAGAAAAGATCTGTTATTGATGTAGAAGTCATCCCTGAGAGGCTGGCATTATCCCAGCACTCTCTAGGGCTGGCAAAGTGTTTTCCGCATGTTACCTTACCTGATCTTCACCACAACTCTATTAGGTAGGCATTTTTATGACTATTATGCCCTTTTGTAGATGAGAAGTCTGAGGCTGAGAGGGACTGAGTCCAGGCTCACACAGCTAGTAAGCATCTGAGGAAGTATTCAGACTCAGGTTTTCCTAGTTCGGAGTTCATCACTCTATCCATTATGTCACCTGACTTCCTGTGAGCTGTCCAATTGCTGATTCGAGAACAAAAGTTCTTAACACAGAGTCTGTGGATAGATTTTAAGGGGATGTAGAACTTGGATGGCAAAAATGGCATCTTTATTTTCAGACCTCTAACTGAAATTCAGCATTTCCTTAAAAAAAATACAATCTTTTTCTGAGATTCTCCAGAATGCCAAAGGAGTTCATTCCATATAAAAGGTTAATTCCTGCAGTAGAGCAAAGATGAGAATTAATATAACGGCAGAAGAAAAAGGATAAGTAAAAGATATGCTCTGAAATTGAAAGAGCTCCATCTTGACTTATTTAAATAAGTTGTTGAAAATGAAAAATAGGAGATGGAGAGTAGGACCACTGGCAACAATTATAATAGTTTTATACAGAAGTTTAACCCATATAAATTAATTGCCATAAAGAGAAGACCAACTGGAGGCCCAGAAGCACCTTAGTCAGTGCTTAGCTGCTAAGTGCTCAAAGATGCTGGAGCACCAGTTTAGAATATGTGTTTGTTAATAAAATCTTACAAAGAAAGACAATGAAAAATGATTAACCGTATGACCTCATAAGGCTGAGACAGGCAGTTATGTTATGCTTAAAAAGTTCAAGTGATATAGTTTCTGAGTAATTAGTCATTTTATTAATAATGCTAGCATTTTATTAATAAAAGAAGTCAGTGGCACTCTCAAATGCCAAAGACCTTCTATTTGTAGCTGACATTGTGCTCATTGTACCAAATTCTAGAACACTGTAGTACTTCCTAGAAGAGATCCATAGTGTCTCACAATCCACCCAGGAAAAAGCTAGTGGATAAATAATGTCTATTATCCTGTTTATGACATGCAGTTGTATGAACAACCTATAGAACTTGTTCATCAACTCATACATCCACAACCAATAATACAACTTGATAATGAGTTGGGCCTCAAATTAAAGCAGAGAATTGATTGAGTGGATTGACTTCAGGAAACTGCAATACTCAAAGACCCCAAATCTCTCCCACAAACAAAGGCCCAGCTTTTTAATATCAACATTCAACCACAGTTGTTGTACTTGAACCTAAGAGGCTGCAAAAAATGAAAAATCCATATCACAAAGAGAGAAACATAGAGATGCACAAATTGTGGGCATGAATAGGATGTAATATATTTTAAAAACTGGGGAACTTTGAGGAAGAAGAGTGGAGAAAGATGTCATCAGAGAAATATTGATGGGAAAAGATAGAATGATCCCATGATGAGAGAGAAAGATTTAATGGCCCAAGTTCTCTACTGGTATCCTTGAGAAGTCAGGTGAAACTGAGAAAAGCCACCATTATATTGAGTGAATCCCCTGTGGCACACTTATGGAGAAGAGTCACATAGATGGGTAGCTGCCTGAATCATACAAGCAAATATTCTAATCAATAAGGTTGCAGACCCCTTGGAATCTTTGAGGATTTGAGAGGAAGGGTGAATCCAAAAGGAAAACTAACAACTTTCGTTTCGGACATGTTGAGTCCAAGACGGTGGCAGAGAGTTGGTCATAGGGACCTTGGAACTCAAAGAAGAGGTAAGAGTTGGAGTCATCTACATCAAGATAAGAACTGAACCAATGGGAGCTTATGAGATCACCAAGAGAATAGGAGAGTGGAGGAAGAGAAGAAAGCCAGGGCAGAATCCTGAGTAATGCTCATGCAGAAGAGAATGGAAATGAATGAAAATCTAGCAAAGGACACTGAGAAAGAGCAGAAATGAGCGCGTTAGGAAAACTAGGGAAGTTCCATGTCATGACACCTCAGGGGAGGGGAGGACAGAGGATTCAGTAGGAACAGATAGTTAACAATTTCAAAAGCTATATAGAGGTCAAGAAGGATGAAGGCTGAGGAAAAGCCGATGGTCTTGGTGATTAAGGTCTTGTTAGAAGCCTCAGGACAGAAGAAGAGCAGACCCAGGATTTGCCTTCAGGGCATTCACAGGTGAGGGAACCGGAAGGAATAGGACCAGACTGACCCCTGAGAGCCACAGCCAGAGGAGATGAAATCAAAGAAAATTCTAGTCCTGCCCTCAGGGAACTTGCTGACTAGGAGAGATCAGTCCATCCTCCATGGTCTTTCTCTGGGGAGGCTGGGAAGAAATCTAGTGATTTGATGGATTGTTTGGATTTCTAGGTTGTTCAACTCAACTCAGAAGTATCCGGGGTCTTCTATGCCTATGTCAAAGGACATCGACAAGGCCATTGAGCTGGTGTCTGGAGTATGGCACCACCTGTTGGAAAAATTGTGTATTACATCCCTGAGCTAGTTAATTGTAAAGTGTGATCCCTCTCTTCTCTTCTATACAATTTTTCTTAGCATGCTCATGAACTCCCAGGGACTCAATTTTCACCTCAATGATTATCAGATCTACTTATCCAGCCTTAACTTCTCTCCTGACTTCCAGTCTCTAACCTCCAATTGCCTACAGGACATCTCAAACTCAGTGATTTATAGACATCTTAAAACAAACATATCCAAAATTGAACTCATGATCTTTCCCCCCAAACTGCCTGCTATTGCTGCTGAGGGCACCACTATTCCTCCAGTTGTCCAGGCTTGCAACCTTCCTGTCATTCTCAAGTCCTCATTCTCTCTTACCTCTCCCCCATATTCACCCAGTTGCCAAATGCTATCAACTCTCCATTTGCCAAATGCTATCAACTTTCCATTTGCCACATCTCTCATGTGCACAGTCCCTTCTCTACACTCATCTCTGATATGAGTCCTCATCACTTCATGCCTGAACTCTCAAAATACTTTCAGGTTGGTCTCCTAGCACCAAGTCTCTGTCCCACTGTGGTCAATCCTTCACTCAGCTGTAAAATTGATCTTCCTAAAGTCCAGGTCTGACTATGTCACATACACACCTCCCTATTAACTTTACAATTGTATATAAAATCCCCTATTTGACTTTTAAAACCCTTCATAACCTGGTCCCCTCCTCCATTTCCAGACTTCTTACATCTTACTTTCCCCCACATACTCTACAATTCAGTGCCATTGTCCTCCTTGCACAAGACACTCCATCTCCTGTCTCCATGCATTTTCACTGGCTGTTTTTCATGCCTAGAGTTCTCCCCTCCTCATCTCTGTCTCATGTCTTCTCTAACTTTCTCCAAGACTCATCTAAAATCCCACCTTCTGCAAGAAACCTTTGCTGGTTCCCCCTTCCACCTGAGATTGCCTCCTATTCATTCCATCTACATCTTACACAAACAGAGTTTGCATGTATGTTGTTTCTCCCATTAGATTGCAAAGTCCTCAAGAGTATGGATAGTTTTTGCCTTTCTTTGTATTCTCGGCACTTAGTTCCTTGAGTGTAGTAGGAGCTTAATAAACACTTGTTGACCAATTAGGTATCTTCAGAAAGGGGAGAAATGGTAAGGGACTTGAAGGGAAAGGAGAAGGGAGGTCCCTTGGAGGAAGGAGTAACCCAACCGGGCAGGCAATCATCAACTCCTAGAGAAGAATGGGACCTCAGAGGTTATAGTGAATCCGAATCATGGAACCGGCTGACTCCCTTGGTGGCTTTCTCCCCTTTTGCCTTCAGAGACATCATACTCTTCGTTTTCTTCCCACTTCTTCAAGCACTCTTTCTGCCCATTTCACCAACTTCCCAGGCTCTTCTTGAACAAATGAGATGCCTGCTCAGAGGGAGCAGAACAGGTGGACTCAGTGATCTCTAATATGGTTGTTGCCTGAGAGTATCCTCCGTCCTTGTCAATGTCATTCACTCCATGGGCTTTAATCACCACTTCATGCAGATGATGCCCAAGCCAGATCTCCAGCTCTAACCACTCTACTGAGCTCTAGATGCTCATCTTCATCTCCCTGAAAGCCATCTCTACTTGCATGTCCCATCTACATCTGAAATATGCAGGTAGAGAAAATGTCCCTAAACTGGGCTCACTAGTTCTCCTCTCATACCTCCATCTCCTTCTGATCTCATCATCTTTCTCTGCATACCATTCATCTGGCTAGCTGCTTATGTTTGTAACTTTGGGGTTATTTTGAACTCTTCTCTCTCCCTCACTTCTCATAGCCAATTAGTTACCAAGTCTCATTTAGTTTACCTTGGATTATTGCCTCCCATCCCTCCCTCCTCACTCACCATTAATATCCTAAGATAAGCCCAATGTGTCACATTTCCCTCCACGAGCTCCACAAAATCAGAAGATATGACTTGACCAGGGCAGATGATAACAATATTATTTCCTTCATTGGACCCAATGCATCTCTTAATACAGCCTCATATTGTGCTGACATTTTGAATGTTACATTAATTCTATTGAGCTTGTAGTTCACTAAGATTCCCAGATCCTTTTCAATGTTTAGTTTTTACCTTGTGCTTACACAGATGACTTTTAACTCATGTTCCAAGGAGTAGTTATTCCTTTGATATTTCAACTAGAATCTACTTGTTATATTTCAACTGCTAGTTTCAATTTATTCTCATTTTCTATCACTTTGAAGCTTGATTTTTCTGTTGCCCAATATACCTACCTCTCCCATCTTTCTATCATCTGCAAAGGCACTAAACAATCCCCTATGTTTTCATCTATGTCGTTGATAGGATTTTGTACAGAACATGAAAATTAAATTTCTAATCAAGCAAATGAAGAATTTCTTAGGTCATGTTTCTGACAGAAACATACCTCCATCAGGTATCTAGAGACTTGGCATTCTCTATTATTATTCTATTTCGAAACTATACCAGTTTCATGATCTGAAGACAGCCTGATGAAAAGAAAAGAGTACCATATTTGTGTTTAGAAAATGTGTGTTCAAGATATTTTATTGCTGTGTAACCTTAAAAATATCCCTTAATTTCTCTGAGCCTCTGTTTCTTTAGCTGCCAAGTGAGATATCAATATTTGCAATGAATATCTCTAACAGTTGTTCTGAGGACAATAGTCTAAAAACTTTAAATTACTATAGGAATCTATTACTATTAGAAAGTATCATCTGTGTCCTCCATCTGGCCAGGCAGTTTGTAGTATACTCCTATAGGAATAGCTCTTCTCTTTTCTCTTTCCTTTTATTCTTATCTAAATTTTCTCCACCTAACTTTCTTTCTTGGGTCCATAAATTTCCATGCAGATGCAGACTCTCAAGTCAGTTTCTTAAAAACTAAGTGTGATATTGCAATATAACATTCTTATTATGAGTCTCATCCCACAAAGTCTACATGAGTCATATGAATTATTTATATCACTACACGAAAATGTCAAGTTAACTCCATTCATTAGCAGTATTCTGCATATTAGTGTATATACATCAGGTCATGAGTCCAGTTCCTGACACTCTTTGTAAGGGAATTGGAGAGCAGAGGATGTTGAAGTATGAAGGGGATTGGAAGTAGCCCAGTATCGGTACCTACATGGAGAAATTGGTGATGAAGGCTGTCTGGGGCATCTCCACCTGGAAGGTGGCCTCTTGGGTTTGTTCAGCCTTATTGACCACATGGCTGGTGATCGTGGTGTGGGCAAATCGTGATGTGATCCTGGAGTCCATGGTGAGACTGTAGATATCAATGCCATCCTAGGGTATGAATAATACCAGAAAGAGGAGATGCAATGGGAGGATTTCTGGCCATCTCATATCTGCTAGCCCTCAGTTCTTCCCCTACTGCAGATGGACATTGGGTGATAGTGCAGTATAGTTCATCTCCATTGCTAGGGATGTGTTTGGGAAATGGGGAGAAGGAGTGGGAAGATTGAGCTGCATTGGGAAATTTAGGCTCTAGTACTTCCTATGCTGACTTGTTTGGCAACTTGAACCAAGTCATTTAATCTTTCTGGGTCCCTCACTTTTGAAGATGGGGAGAGTAGGACCTATCCTAGCCTCTTATCGAGGGCTGATGGCAGCAGAGTTCGGTGAAGGCTAGAAGCGCTTGGGGAGTGAACACAGAGTCTTCAAAACACCCAGATTTCTGTCTCCACCACCCTAGATGAGTGTCATTCCCTTAACAGGGGAGTCAAATCTTAATTGTGCCTAGAGTTTATGCTAGAGCTGCTCCACTTCCTTAAGACAGATCTCCCTCACTGATCCAAGGACTATAGTGGTTTTGTTCTGGCCTTCTGTACAGATAACTCACCCAACTTCTGGGTTATTTAGGACCTGATCACCACCACTACCACACACACACACACACACACACACGCACACACATGCACACACACACACACACACCCCTACCACCATAAATTCACCTATAAAACTCCTAGGTTCCTGATATAACCTATCTAGGCCCTCTAGAATATTCAACCCCAAGACCCCTCAGACAGACTCACCAGATAATACACTCATACCCTCCTATTTCTATATATGCACATAGATATAGGAACACACTTGCAAATATTTGTGCCAGTATAAGCTCACAAATATGCAGTCATACATGTTCATGAACACACACGCACACACAGGTACCTCCTGAGCAGCAACAGGGCTAAAGGAGGCCAGCAGAAGAAAGAGGAGGTCAAGTAGCAGAGTACGGGCTTGAGCCTCCATTCTGGTTGTGCAGGGGCCAGAATAGGAGGGGCCAGAATTTAGAAGCTTCTATGAATTAGTAACTCTCCTTTTCCTCACCTGGTTCTATCATTGACCCTAGGGGGTGGATTCCTGGAAGCTGGTCCCAAGGTGGTAGATATTTACTAACTAAATGCAATAGTTCAGGATAAGTTGCCAGACTCCATCTCCCAGAGGAACTTTGATCTATTGAGAAACACCTTCCCCTCCTCCCCCCCAACAGAAAGGCTTGTAACACACTCTCTCCACACTGACAATGGTCAGATCATGCCATCCATTGACCTCTCCTTTCTCAGTCTCATTTCTTACAGGCCTTTTTTTCATCTCTAGCACTTTGGCTAGGTCAACCTGGGGTGGGAGAGAGAGTGGCACAAGGAAGGAAAAGTAATGGACTTGCAACACATTCAGAAAGGAATAGTTCAGGGTCAATTCAATTTAATACAAAAGTATTTGTAGCACTTGGTGGGGGGGCAGCTCCCCAACTTCCAAGGTGGGCCCTCCAAGGGAGGCTAGCCCAGATTTGAAGTACTCCAGATTGTTGGAGGTCTACATCTCCAACAATCATAGTATAAGAGCCCCCATCAATGTATTTAATTTAACTGTCAGTCAGAGGACATAATTAGTTCAAAGCAAAGACATTTAATGAATAATATAGTAAGAAAATGTATAGTAATATTTAGAGTAAGAAATCATAAAATCTTTTCCCCATAAACGCAAGGCAAGCTCTCCCACAAATATATACACCATCAATGGGAAGATATAAAGAATATGTTCAGAGGGACACACTTAGAGAATAGGGAACAGTGTGGCCAGTGTGCACTTATCAGGCATTTATTTTCATTTCTGATGTAAAGCCACTGATGTCTTTTGGTGGTATTTTCATTCTCTTCTCTCTGGGGACCCTGTTGCCACCAGATGCTGCCTCAGTGTACTTGAAGAGTGAGCCCGAGTTTCCAGTGATTACATGGTCTCTATCAGACACTACCAAATACAGCCTCACTGCATACCTGCCTAAAGAATTTCTCTGCTTCTATTTTCTGACTTTAGTTAAAGGCCTTGGCTTTAATGCTATATCTTCTTCATAGAAAGAATGTACTCTGTTGTACTTTTTAAGTTCAAAGCCCTGAGACTTGTTTAAAGTATATTAAAAAAATTAGCAGCCCCTCCTTCACCAGGGGATCAACCAGCAGACCCTTTAGAAACAGAGCAGAGGTGGTGAAGCCAAGATGGTGGAGTAACACCATACATTTATAGAGCACTTCCCCCAAACCCAGCCAAATACCTGTAAAAAATGGCTCTCAACAAATTCTGGAGCTGCAGAACCCACAGAATGACAGAGTGAAGCAAATCCCAGTCCAAGACAGCCTGGAAGGTCGCAGGGAAGTGTCTATCACATCACACAGGGGCAGGGCACAGTCCCGCATGGGCCATGCTGGCACAGACAGGACCCAAAAAGGCCTTGGAGAGACTGAATCTCTCACATCTGTAGCAGTTTCCAGGCTTCAGGACCCCAAAATGCTGAGGACAAATTGGAAGGTCAGTGAAAAAAGCCTGTGGGACCAGTGAGGGAGAGTGGAATGGTCTGACCCCAGCCCCAGGGTGGCAGAGGGGGAAAGGGGTAGAGGAACCCATAGCAGCCACAGCAGCAACAGGGGCAGCTGCAGCCACTGTTTCTGGATTTCTGGGCCCACAGGTTGTAGGGGGAATCGAGCAGCTGACAGTACATCCTCCACCCCCACTGGAAGCAGTGATCTACCTTGACAAAGAGCTCAAAAGTCAAGTAAATGGCTAGGGAAATGAACAAAAACCAAAAAAAAGAATCAGACTATAGAATCTTATTTTGGTGACAAGGAAAACCAAAACATGCAAACAGAAGACAACAAAGTCAAAACTCCTCCATCCAAAGCCTCCAGGAAAAATATGAATTGATCTAAGGCCATGAAAGAGCTCAAAAAGGATTTTGAAAATCAAGTAAGAAAAGTAGAGCAAAAATTGGGAAGAGAAATGAGAGTCATGCAAGAAAATTATGAAAAATGGGTCAGCTGCTAAAGGAGATCTAAAAAATATGCTGAAGAATGTAACACTGTAAAAAATAGACTAATCCAAATGACAAAAGAGATCCAAAAAGTCAATGAGAAGAATTCCTTAAAAAGCAGAATTGGCCAGATGGAAAAGAAGGTCCAAAAACTCACTGAAGAAAATAATTCCTTAAAGATTAGAAAGGAGCAGATGGAAGCTAATGACTTTATGGAAAGTCAAGAAATTATAAAACAAAACCAAAGCAATGAAAAAAATGGTAGACAATATGAAATATTTCATTGGAAAAACAACTGACCTGGAAAATAGATCTAAGAGAGACAATTTAAAACTTATGGGACTACTTGAAAGCCACGATCAAAAAAAAAAGAGCCTAGACATCATCTTTCAAGAAATTATCAGGAAACACTGACCTAATATTCTAGAACCAGAGAGTAAAATAAATATTGAAAGATTCCACTGATCCTCTCCTGAAAGAGATCCCAAAAGGAAAACTCCTAGGAATATTGTAGTCAAATTCCAGAGCTCCCAGGTCAAGGAGAAAATATTGCAAGTAGCTCAAAAGAAGCAATTCAAAAGAAACAATTGTGGAAATACAATCAAGATAACACAAGATCTAGCACCTTCTACATTAATGGATTGAAGGGCTTGGAATATGATATTCCAGAAGTCAAAGGAACTAGGATTAAAACCAAGAATCACCTACCCAGAAAAACTGAATATACTACTTCAGGGGGAAAAATGATTATTCAATGAAATAGAGGACTTTCAAGCATTCTTGATGAAAAGACCAGAGCCGAATATAAAATTTGATTTTCAAACACAAGAATCAAGAGAAGCATGAAAAGATAAACAGGAAAGAAAAATCATAAGGGACTTACTAAAGTTGAACTGTTTACATTCCTACATGGCAAGATAATATTTGCAACTCTTGAGATTTTTCTCAGTACTAGGGTAGTTGGAGGGATTATATACATATAAACAGAGGAACCGGATGAGTTGAATACAAAGGGATGATATTTAAAAAAAAAATTAAGGAGTAAAAGAGGAATATATTGGGAGGAGAAAGGGAAAAATAGAATGGGGCAAATTATCTCTCACATAAAAGAAGCAAGGAAAAGCTTTTTTAATGGAAGAGAAGGGAGAGGAGGTGAGAGGGAAAAAGTGAACCTTACTCTCATCACATTTGCCTTAAGAAGGGAATAACAGGCTCACTCAATTTGCTATGAAACTGTATCTTAGACTACAGGAAAGTAGGGGAGAAGGGGATAAGCAAGAGGGGGAGATGATAGAAGGGAGGGCAAATGAGAAGAGGGTATAATTAGAAGTAAATACGTTTAAGGAAGGATAGGGTTAAAAGAGAGAATAGAATAAATGGAAGGGCAGGATAGGATGGAGATAGTTTTTCACAACATGACTTTTGTGGAAGTCTTTTGCATAACTACACATGTATAACATATATCAAATTGCTTGTCTTCTCAGTGTAGATGAGTGGGGAGGGAGGGAGGGAGAGACGTTGGAACTCAAAGTTTTAAAAATGAATTTTAAAAATTGTTTTTACATGCAACTGGGAGATGAGATGTGCAGGCTATGAGGCATAGAAATCTATCTTGTCCTCCAAGAAAATAGAGGGAACGGGGAAAAGAGAAGGGAGGAGCATGATGGAAGGGAGGGCAGATTGGGGGAAGGGGTAGTCAAAATGCATGCTGTCTTGGGGTGGGTGGAGGGGAGAGATGGGGAGAAAATTTGGAACTCAAAATCTTGTGGAAATGAATGTTGAAAACTAAAAATAAATAAATAAATTAGAATTTAAAAAGTCAAAGAAACAGCAGGACAGAACAAAGCAATTTCTTTGATTCTTCCCTAAGAGGTAACCTCCCATCAAAGCTTTGACCACAGCCCCTCATTTTCAGGAAAAGATTCTTTGCCACAGACATGAAGCCTTTTAGATTAAAGGGAAGAGATGTCCGTATATAAACAGCTAGTTCTCTCAAGCAGAACTTCCTGGCCCAGGAACTTGGGTCTCTGTCAAAAATCTTACTCTAGCTTCCAGTAAGCATTCTGTATGCCTCCTGATTTTAATCTTTGAAAGTTAAGCTATACCTAGTCATCCCCCAGGTAGTAGCTAATTTTCCCCCAAATTTCCAAGGGCTCTGAGTCTTCACAGTCCCAAGTATTTCTATGGAGTTGGACTTGACCACTTACCTCCCTTTCTCTGACTTTGGCCTGGAACTTTCTCCAGGGACCATCCTAGGTACCAGCCTGGGCCACCCACGTGATTCTCAGTTTCAGTCTTCACCCCATGACCTTTTTAGCACTTCTTCAGCCATTCCTGAAACCACACTGTGCCTGCCAGCTTTCATTCAGCCTTCTGTCACAACCCTCTGCCCACTTACCTTGTACTGTCATCTCCTGTCTCCCAATGAGAGTCCAACAGGCCATAACTCTCCCTGGTCATACCTGCTCTGAGGTTGGCCTACCAAGACACAACATTGCCACCTGCCCATGAGGTTGGAATGAGGAAGTAGTTTAACAATCTAATCACTCTCCTCCTTGAGTAGACTTCCCTCCAGTCACAGATACTCCACTTGAACTCACTTCTCAAGGGCTAACATACTCCCATTCTCTTATAGACCCCCAAATCCTAGTGACTCTATATTTACTATCTATGTACAAACTCAATTTCCCAGATGCCTACTCCCTTACTCCAATACCCCTCAACCTTTCTCTCCCACTCCAGACCTGCCTGTTCCTTCCACTATGTTCTCTGGAATATCTGTTCTACAATTAACAACCTTCTTTTCCTCCTAAACCATTTCTTTTCTCACCCCTTCAGTTTTGTGGCACTCACCAGAGCTGACTTCCTTCTGAAGATGTTAAACTCCTGCCTACCCTTTTCATTCCTCTTTGCCCCAGCCCGGACCCACTAGGGATGGTCAGGGACTTGGAAACTCTTTGCTTCTCATTGCCATTTCCAGACTCTCCCTCTACCACCACGACTAAGCAGTCTCTCCTCTCTTGATGTTTATCCAATTCAAATTCATTACCCAATCCAGTGCCTGGTAGCTGCTACCTACTGATCTACGGACATTTTCTCTTCTATCTCAATGAGAGGAGTGACTAGCTCATGATCTTTCTGTCGCAAGTCTTTCCCTCAGACCAAAGGATTTCAATATGGCTATCAATGCTCTCTCAAATACTCTTATCAATCTACTCAGTTCCCTGTTCAGTGACCTATTTGCCCATTTCAAGTCTGTTGCATACACAAGTGGTTATACCCTGGATCTTGCCATCGCCCACAACTGTTCCATGTCCATGTTCATGAACTCTAAAATGCCTTTGTCTTGTCATAACCTTCTATCATTCCTGCTTTCCCTATGCCTTATGACCCCAATTCCCTTTTTCATCTTCATTGTAACCTCCATGCCTTCCATCCCTTTGTCCTTTCTAAAGCCATTATCTCTGAACTAACTCTATTCTCCACTCTTTCCTATCTTGACCTCTTAGCGACTCAGTTAAACTGTATGTTATATTTTTGAATCCTTTGCCCCCCATGGGAGGAATAACATCTTAACCCTTCCCTCTATGCAGGTTAGGCTAATTTTCCCTTAAAAGATATTGAGATATTCCCTGAAGACTTGGTTGGCTAAAGGGTCTAAGGGCTTAGAATGTTGATATCATTTTATGCAAGTGCTGATCTGCAGACAAAATAACCAAAGGACCTGGGGTGGGAGGATTGTTCTTAGAGATCTGGCTGATGGATTATGATAGTTAATACAGGCAATGAAGCTAGGAGCTTTCATTGTTTGAATCAACTGTATTTGTTCAATGCCTATTCTTGCAGAATATCATTCTTTTCTGCTATGGCTAAGTAAAGTTCCTTCTGTTAACTGTCAAGTGACTTAGTGAGTGTCTATTTTGTTCCAATATCTAACCTAAAATACTGGGGGATTAGCCTGAGTCAGACCCAGACCAGAACACTTTTTCATATGATCAATCATATTTTCCCTAATCCCTACCACCATCCACCTCTTTTGCTTCTACTCACATATCACTGATTGGAGGTGGAAAAAATAAGAAAATTGTGCTCATTGAATCCACCATAAATTTATGCTACATAATCTCACGTGGTCCTTCATTGCAACAAAGCAATCCTTCCACATGAGAGGTTTCAAAAATGTAAGCAACACTCTCAAACACAGCCTGAACCAGATTAAAATGTAATTGGGAAATATTTTAAAACAAATAAAAAATAATAGCACATAAATAACATTATATTTTTTTTATTTTCAACTTCAAGTTCTATCCTTCCCCTATCCATTGAAAAGGAAAGAAATATGGCACTTATTACATATAAAAGTCATTCAAAACCTTTTTCTGCACTCTTTATACAGATTAGTGACTTCATTTCTATATGCGTGTGATACCACTGTTCTACACCTCTTTAATTTCTTAGAATCTCAAACATCCAAATATATATAGCTGATCTGGGCCAAATGACTTGAATTTATTAAAGATAACAGATACTTTCTTACTACAGCCTAACTTAGCTTGGGTTTTAGCTCGATTAGTCATTTGATGTATCATACTCAATGTAAGAGGTTATGCTTTGCAGAGAAAACAAACCCAGTAATAACTAAACCACTCTACCTTCTCTCGGTTGTCAGTTGTCTTCATCCTATCTGTAGGTCTCACCCCTTTTTCTCCCAATATATCTTGAAAAAAGACTTGTTTGTTGACCTTAGCTTACTTCATCAGTCTTAGCTCATCCCAGCATTAACATTCCTGCTTTTACAGAGTGCCTTCTCCCCCTACATTCATCTTCTGTTATCCAGCTTTGTTTCCTGCCTCTGTACATTTCTCTTGAAAATTGAAATTTATTGATAAGTTCCTTGTGCATCCACATTATTTTCATCAGACAAAACCTATTTTCCTTCTTTATTGGAATTATTCCCTCTTGGTCTTCAGAAATTTTATTCTTGAACACCTCTCATTCATCTTGGCCTGACATTCGCTGAAATATATGGAATTCTACTTATTTTTCCTCCAAACCCTTTGAAGTCTACTTTTCTAGTATCTGGGGTCATATAAGAGTGCAGATTTCCTCAACTTCTTTATCATGACCTCTAGGAAAGAGTAGTCACTTCCCCTTAAAGTTCTCAACATTCCGATTGTAACCATAAATCCATCTTGTGCATAAGAATAAGATCAAGAACATAGTTTCCCCTTGTTGGTTACACTGCCTTTTGAAGGATGAAATGATTATTCAGGCCAGTCAAGAAGTTATCAGCTGCTCTGCCTTTGGCACAGAGAGAACACCAGCAGATGTCTGGGTAATGGCAGTGCTCCATTACTCCTATATCATGATTCTGCACCAGACTTTTCATCTGTTTCCCAAACTTCGCATCTATTTCCTCTTTCTGTCCAAGTCTTATGGTATACTTCGATAACCAAACTATTTCTGTTTCTTTCTCCTTTGATCTTTACCCAGACACTTTCCATAATGCTTTCCTCATCTGATTTCCTCACATTAGTATTATATCTTATAGCCCCACCCAACCCCCTTTACATATCATGTTTCTCTTGAATAAGATACACCCATTCAGAGACATAGTCTTGTTTGTGTAGAGACAATCGAGGCCGTGGTTTTTACTACTAGTTCCTTTCTTGGATTTTGTCCTCTGCTGAGACTCTGTTGGCAAAGTAGTAAAGTTTATCCCTTTGGTAAACTCCTCATTCTACGCCCCCGCCCCCAAACATCTTTGGTGTAAAAACAGTAAGCTGAGAGCAGAATTTAATGGTTTAAGGTGAGTAAGTGACCAAGTCTCTTCCTTTCCTGAGGAGTCTTTTCCAGAAGAAGAAACTGAGGCTGGACTGGATAAAATTCTAGACAAGATAAAAGGGGAGAGAAACAGAATGGACATATCTCTCCTTCACTATTAGTCATTTTCCTGAATTTATATTGAAGCCACACACTCCTCTGAGAATGAGCCAGTCTCAGGGGCAAGAAGGCAATGTGTAGTATATGGAGTTGAATGAGAAATCAGAGGTGCCTGCAGATAGCTATGATAATATAAAATCTCTATGATAACATAACGGGTGATATCTTAAGCAAATTAGAGAAGCATGGAGAATTTTATTTGTAAGATCTATGGAGAAGGGAAGAATTTATGACTAAACAAGAGATTGAGAGTATTAAAATGGATAGTTTTGATGACATCAAATTGAAAAGTTTTTGCACAAACAAAACCAATGCAACCAAGGTTAGAAGGTAGGCAGAAAACTAGGGAAACTTCTTTTTTACAGTAAATTTTTTTGATAAAGGCCTCATTTCTCAAACATAGATAGAATTGAGTCAAATTTATAAGAATATAAGGCATTCTCACATTGATAAATGGTCAAAGATATGAACAGGCAGTTTTCAGAAGAAGAAAATAAAAGATACCTATAGTCATATAAAAAAAAGTTCTAAATCAGTATTGATTAGAGAAATGCAAATTAAAACAACTCTGAGATACCACCTCACACTATATGAACTGATGCAAAGTAAAGTCAGCAGAACCAAGAGAATGCCATACATAGCTACAATGATCAACTTGGATAGCTTGTGTCTGCTCAGCTCTTCTGATCAGTACAATGATCCAAGACAATTACAAAAAGCTTATGATGAAAAACGCCATCCATCTTCAGAGAAAGGACTAAGAGTGTCTGAACCCAAACAGAAGCACACATTTTTTCACTTTGTTTTTGTTGCTTCTTTCTCACAACATGGTTAATATGGAAATACTATTCATGATTAAACATGTAAAATTGATATCACATTCTTTGCCTTCACAATGGATGGGGAAGGAGTGGGAGGGAATTTGGAACTCAGAAACTTTAAAAAATAGATGTTGAAATTTTTAAGTAATAAATTTTTTAAAAGAAAAAATAATGAGCGGACCCCACCCCCAGCGCTGCCCTGGCTGCGGCCCCAGAGAAGCTGACCCGAGCAGGCTTCAGAGAGGGAAGCTCTGGGGGAAGCTTCAGCAGCCGAGAAAGTCCCTCCGCCCACAGAAGCTACAGGTCAGTGAGAAAGAAGGCTGGGCTAGGGGAGGGGAGCGGAGCGTCTCCGTGACTCGGGCCCCCTTGGGAGGAATCGGTGGTGGCAGAGACAGGGGCAGGAAGCGGCAGAGGCAGAGGCGTGGGCGGCGGCTGAGGCCCAGCGGCCCAGGACTCAGGAATCCCCCAGCAGCAGGTAGGATCTTCAATACTGAAGGTCTTTCCAACCTGAGGGAGCTGAGCCTGGGAGACGGCCCTGTCCCCACCCTGCTCTATTACTGAAGGCCCCTGAATAAAACCCCTGAGGGAGCTGAGCATAGGAGGCGGGCCCTCCACCCCGCCCCCACCCGCTCCGTTCCTGAAAGTCTCTGCAGAAAGCCCCTGAGGGACCGAGTTTGGGAGGCGGCCCTGCCCCCATCCCTGTGCCAGAACTAAAGCTTGCCACGGAAAGCGCATTTGAATCTCAGAGGCCAAGCACTAGCTGGGCGGATCCAGGTGGAGGTGGAAAGGAATCTCAGAAGTCAAGTAAGTGGCTGGGAAAATGCCTAGAAAAGGGAAGAAAAATAAGACTATAGAGAGTTTTTTCCAACAAGTGCAAATGATCCCGACCTTCGGATCTGATGGCAAGGACGAGAACGTATTCTTGCCATCAGGGAAAGACGTGGAGGGCGGGGCCTCAGTACCCCAGACATCCCAGGGGGGTGTCGGGTGGGCTCAGGCCTTGGAAGAGCTTAAAAAGGATTTTGAAAAGCAAGTTAGACAGGTGGAGGAAAGACTGGGAAGAGAAATGACAGAGATGCAAGAAAAGTATGAAAAACAGGTCAATACCTTGGTAAAGGAGACCCAAAAAAATGCTGAGGAAATTAACACGTTGAAAAATAGGCTCACTCAATTGGCAAAAGAGGTTCAAAAAGCCAATGAGGAGAAGAATGCTTTCAAAAGCAGAATGAACCAAATGGAAAAAGAGGCTCAAAAGCTCACTGAATTTAATAGTTCTCTCAAAATTAGAATGGAACAGATGGAGTCTAATGACTTTACGAGAAACCAAGAAATCACAAAACAAAACAAAAAGAACGAAAAAATGGAAGAGAATGTGAAATATCTCATGGGAAAAACAACTGACCTGGAAAATAGATCCAGGAGAGACAATTTAAAAATTATGGGACTACCTGAAAGCCATGATCAAAAAAAGAGCCTAGACATCATCTTGCATGAAATTATCGAGGAAAACTGCCCTGACATTCTAGAACCAGAGGGCAAAATAAGTATTGAAAGAATCCATCGATCACCACCTGAAAGAGATCCAAAAAGAGAAACTCCTAGGAACATTGTGGCCAAATTCCAGAACTCCCAGCTCAAGGAAAAAATCTTGCAAGCAGCTAGAAAGAAACAATTCCAGTACTGTGGAAATACAATCAGGATAACTCAAGATCTAGCAGCTTCTACATTAAGGGATCGAAGGGCGTGGAATAGGATATTCCAGAAGGCAAAGGAACTAGGACTCAAACCAAGAATCACCTACCCAGCTAAACTGAGTATAATACTTCAAGGGAAAATATGGTCTTTCAATGAAACAGAGGACTTTCAATCATTCTTAATGAAAAGATCAGAGCCGAAAAGAAAATTTGACTTTCAAACACAAGAATGAGAAGAAGCATGAAAAAGTAAACAGCAAAGAGAAGTATTAAGGGACTTACCAGAAATGAACTGTTCACATTCCTACAGGGAAAGACAATATTTCTAACTCTTAAAACTTTCCAGTATCTGGGTAGTTGGTGGGACCACACATACACATGTACACGCATGCATGCACACACACATACACACATGCATACACATACAGAGACAGAGAGCACAGATTGAACTGAATAGGATGGGACCATACCTTAAAAGAAATTAAGGTAAATGGTGAGAGAGAAATGTAGTGAGAGGAAAGAGGGGGAAATGGAAGGGGGTAACTATATGTCATTTAAGAGGCAAGCAGGAGACTTTTTTAGTGGAGTGAAAAAGAGGAGAGCTGAGGGAAAAAAAAAAAAAACCAAGAAGTTTACCCTCATCACATTTGACTAAACGAAGGAGTGAAATGCACACTCATTTTGGTATGTAAACCTATCTTACAGTATAAGAAAGCGGGGGAGAAGGAGATATTGCGGGGGGGGATGATGGAAGGGAGGGCAAAGGGAGGAGGGAGTAATTGAAAGTCAACACTTGGGGAGGGACAGGATCAAAAGACAGAAGAGAAACAATGAGGGGCAGGTTAGGAGGGATGGCAATTCAGTTAGTCTTACACAACACGACTATCAGGAAGGTCATTTGCAAAGCTACACAGATATGGCCTATAATGAATTGCCTGCCATACCAAAGGGAATGGGTGGGGAGGGAGGGATGGGGAGAATTTGGAACTCAAAGTTTTAGGAACAACTGTTTAGTATTGTTGTTGCAACTAGGAAAGAAGACATACAGTTAATGAGGAATAGAAAGTCATCTGGCCCTACAGGAGAAAAGAGAAGATGGAGACAAGAGAAGGGAGGGATGACAGAAGAGAGGACAGATTGGAGATAGGGAAAATTAGATTGCTTGGGGTATTGGGGTGGGGGGAGGGGATAAAAGGGGGGAAAATTTGGAACCCAAAAATTTGTGAAAATGAATGTAAAAAGTTAAATAAAAAAAAAGTAAAAAAAAAAAAGAAAAAGAAAAAATAATAATGAACAGGGCAGGACCAAACTGGAAACTAACGAGAGAATAGAAGCATGTTGGGATCAAGCCAAGATCACTAGCCCTTTGTCCAATCTTGGGGCTCGAGAGGCCTTTCCAGGAGGGGAGGGAGGCTGAGTACCCAAACTACATTGAGTTCCTGGGTTTTGACTTGCCTGGTCTGAGAACTATTTGTGGATTTTAACTCCACTGATTTAATGTATTTGGTTTCATTCCTTTATAACAGCATAATTAAGGCAATGTATATAGCTATATACCATTTTCTTTTACTTTTCTTTTATTACTAACCTCAGTTGAAATGCAACAGAGACAAAATGAGCAGAGGAGTGTTGCTGGAGTACTAACAGGAGTTGAGCCAAGAGCCTGATTGGACAGACTTCCATTAACCCTCAGACCAATGAGTCAAGTGTTGCTACCTACAAAGGGCAGGAGATTGGGGAACCAAAAAGACTTTGGCATTCTGCCCTCTCCCAGAATTCCCTCTGGTGTTGGGCTGCATAACAGCCAAAATAAATGATTGACAACCCTTAGTTCCTAGTAAACAAGATTAGGTAACTGGTCAGCAGCAACTTCTGCTGGCTAAAGCTTAAACATAGATGAACTGTTTGTTAAGGACCTACTACATGTGAGGCATTTGGTAGGTGCTAGGACTACTAAAGAAAAATGAAATAGTTCATGTCCTCAAGAAACATAGCTTCTCCTGTGGGAGTGACAGGTAAATTGACAAATAAATACAATATGATTTGAAGGCCTCTTCAAATGGATATTAAGGAATGGGGCATCAGGAAGGCTTCCTGTATTAGATGGCACTTGAAATGAGCTTCAATTAATCCATGGGGTTTGAAAAGCACTTTGCAAATGATGTCTCATTTGATCCTCATGGAGACAGGTGCTATTACTGTCCCCATTTTGCCAGTGAGGAGTCTGTGGTTGGTTGACTTGCCCAAGTTCATGCAGCTGCTTGTGGAGGTTGAGGCTAGCTTTGAACCTTCTGGACTGCAGGTCCAGTTCTCTGTTCATTATACCACCTAGCTGCCTCAGCAAAGAAGCAGCCTTGAAGAAAGCCAAAATTTCTGAGAGGCACAGCTGAAGGAGGAATACATCCCAGGCAACATAGAATTTGCAAACAGGTGAGATTGGACCTGTGATTTCATCTGATTGTAGGAAAATCTTAGATGAGGAAACCAGCAAAGCAAGTTGGCACATTCTTTACAATTTGTAGCCTCAGAGAGTTGTTTAGAACAGTCATGTCAAATTCAGAATAAACCCTAATCCTAAACTGTACAGAAGGATCCTGTTGGCTGCATATTGATTTTGAAAACCACAGGTTAGCATTATCTACATTCTGTTGTATTTTCTATTTTGTTAAATATTTTCCTATTACATTGAATCTGGTTAAAAGATAACCAGTTTAAGGGAATTTGACTTTAAAAATATTTGTCAAATATTACATTACATGTTAAGTATTTCCCAATTACTTTTTGATCTCACAAAGGCTGCACTCTGGGAGTTTTGCCCCCAGTGGATGTGTTTAACATATTGGGCTTAGAGTTGTTCAGTTATTTCAGTTATGTCTGACTCTTCATGACTCCATGTACCTCTGTCCATGGGGTTTTCTTGACAAAGATACTTGCCATTCCCAACTCTAGTAGATTTAGGCAAACAAAGGTTAAGTGACTTACCCAAGATAACACAGCTAAGAAGTTTTTAAGGCTGGATTTGAACTCAGGTCTTCCTGACTCCAAGTCCAGCTCTCCATCCACTGTACCATGTAGTTGCCTTTAGGCTTGTTCTGAGAGTTTTAACCCTAGTCACATACCCTGTATGTGTCAGATGTGAAATAATCTTGGGCTCCTAACTCTGAGATCAGCTTTCCACAGCTTCCTATCAGGGAAAACTAGTGGGCCAGTTTGGAATGGAAAGCACATGAATGAGAGTAATAAGAAATAAACTTAGAAAGACCAATTGGAGTCCAACTGTGGCAGGTTTATACTTTCCATTGGTTACTGAAAATGATTAGGTAATTACTAACAATGTGGCCATTAAATCAGGGAAAGTTATCTTATAATCACAAGTAAGTTTCTCACTGCGATTATGAAAAAAATGAATAAAAATAAATAAATCAACTGAGCAAGTGCTGCTGATGGACAAGCTAGAACTAAAGAGCATATGGTAAAAAAAAAAAAAGATGTAGGGATGGTACCTCTTAAAAGGTTGCTGTGGGGAAAGGACTTGGTCCATATAAGACTGCTATGTAAGTGTATTTTGATTTTTTTTTTTAGCAGATTGGAAAGTCTAGAGTAGGATATTCAAATTTGGATGCCATATTTTAGTATAACTATTGACAAGATGAAGGGCATCTAGAGGAATCAAAACTAGAATATATGAATATATTCATTTAGAGAGATTGCAGAGAAATAGATTTGGGCTCACTAGAAAGAAAAACTTTATAATCAGATCTGTCCCCAAATGGAATGATATGCTTGGGAAGTAGTGAGCACCCTGTCCTGGAGGTCTTTAACAAATTTTAGAAGACCACTTTTCAGAGTTATTGTAAAGGAGATTCTTGCTCAAACCCAGGTTGAATCTAGTGCCCTCAGAAGTCCATCTACCACAGAGATGATAAGATCCCAAGGTTCTAGCCTTTTATCATTCTACAGATCTAAGAGTGCCATCCAAAACTGAACCAGGGCAAGTCCCTGAGATAGGTCTGCCATGACTCCATACTTCATTATGGAATTCAGTGACTAGGGATGCCTTCTGCCTCTAGTCCCCAGGAAATGAGAGACATCACACAGAATGGTACTGACATGACCTGTTTTATAACATCTTGCTACCACTTCTTGCCTCCCCATTTGTCCCAGATAGACAAATAACAAAGGGCAGGGGCCACTTCTGAGTGGTCTGGGCTGCACCAGGCATGGGGACCAAAAGAGGAAAGCAACGCTGGCCGTTCATCTTCACCTTATAAGGGCTGCTCCAAAGACCAGCATGGGAATGTTGGCAGTGGGCTAGGTCCTCTGCTTCCTCGAAAATCCATCCCAGGCTTTCTGTAAAATAAACAGAGAGAGACACACACAGAGAGACAGAGACAGAGTGTGTTCATCAAAAGCCTTAGTCAAATATTTGAGGGTTTTGTTTATTTTATAATCTTTTTTTCATTTTCAACTATCTTTCGAATCATCTTTTCATTCAATTATCTGTCGTGTTAAAATCATCCATTTTCTAAAATGATTTCTGCCTTTTTCCCTAATTCTCTCTTTTTCACATCCAACTATTTCTTTACTTTGCTTTTTCTATTCCATGTGATTAGAATTAGCTGTTGTTTTCAGCATCTTGTTATTTGGAATATCTGTGGGTTTGGGATTATCTAGGGTGGCAATATACCCTCCCATTGGCTCAGATCTTCAGAAGTTATCTGGCCAAAGGTGCCACCACTGCCTTGAGTGGCCAGATTTGTGTTTGGGCACTGGGAGGGAGGTTCCCCAGGAGGAAGTAGAAGGGAGAGATTGACTCAGGCACCCTCGATTCCTGTCCATTCTGGCTTCAGTAGGCTGCTCCACGTTACCTGGTGACTGTATATGTCTTTCCCCTCACATTTAACTCCCTTTTGCCTTCAGCCATGCTTGGTCCAGCAGGATCCCACTGCAAATCCTGGTAAAACTCACCTGAGAAGCAAAAGACCAGAGGGATATGTTAGAGAAAGAGCCACAATGGAACAGAGATAGAGAAGCAGACAATAGGAGACACACAAAGGAACACACACACACAGACCAAGAAAGAAACATCTGAACAGAGACAGAACGATCTACAGGGAGAGGGAGAGGAAGACAGACCAAGAGGAGGGAAGAGAGACACATGACAGGAAGCAGCAAAGAGATAAAGAGAAGCAGAAGAAATGGAATTCAGACTCCCATAAAGAGGTAAGGTTTAAGTGTATATTAGGATAAGAGTTTATTGGGTTTTTTTCTGAAATACTGGGGTAACTATTCAGATTTGGGGGATTATCAAAGGGGCAGATAATCAGAGAGGGGAAGGTCAGATAGACAGTAAATGATCAGAGTGGGCTAAATCTAGAAAGGGATCAGAAAAGGGGAACAGAAGAAGGGAAGTCTTAAGGGTTTCAAGTGAGATGAGCAGAAGGCAGATGACGGGCAGGGGTAAAGAATGCTCTGAGGGCTAGAACATGTTAGAAGGAGACTGTGGTCATAGGATTCATAAGGCTGATGGGCAGAAAGGGGGATGGATGCTCACAAGTGGAGATTGCAGGTAGGGGCACAGAGAAGTAGGTGGCAGGGAGCCATAGAGAGCTGTGGACAGTGTTCAGGCCATACCAAGGACTCCACTGGCCTGGCTGGAGAAGTGACCTGGATCATTTAGAAAGAGACGCAGTCCAGCAGTGGGAGGGCCCAAGGACACTAGGCCAATGGTGACTTTGTCTGAGTCACTGAGCAGCAAGAGACCATTTTCCAAGGTCAGCTTCAGCCTACGGAGAAACCAGGCCCTAAGTAGGATAGGATAGATGGGAGACCCAGGGGGACAGCTCCAAGTCTGGGGCACATTAATCAGAAAAGGGAACTTCTGCCTCTCCAAGTGCGAGGGAAACAGATGCCCAAGTGAAGACACCCTGCCCTCCACCCCAAATGCAGGGATTGGCTCTAGTTCACAGGCTCCCAGGGGCCTCAAGGGAGGCCCATTTCTGCTGGTTCAAGGACCTAACCAGGGCTGGGTTAAAGGCCCTCCCTGATCCTGAGTCCCCTAATGACCCCAGGCTTACCCAGGCATCACCAAGTACAGTGTCCTCTGCCACTGATAAGAAGAGCTTTTCCCACCATTGCCACGAGTCACCACGATGCTGTCCTGGGTCACATGCACCTTCACCTCAGGAGTCCTGTAGCTCACCTGGAGCCAGACAAACTTATCTGTGCTCCCCTCATACTGGCCAGTCAGCTCAATGCCTGGAAACCCAAGAGATCAGAAGGGTTGAGAGCAGCCCTCAGGGAAGCAGCTAGTCACCTCCTCTAGGAAGCCCATGCTGATTAACCATCTCCCTGTGGAAAGCCTTCCCCATGGAAGTGAGAGTCCTCTTGGGAAGCCCCTCTCCTCCCTGACTGATCTCCCCTGCATTTCTTCTCTTCCTTCAGGCTTGGTCTACACGCATTTGTGTCCATCTGTATATAACTTTGGAAAGGCCCTACAGTCCTTTTGCAGCAGGGAGTCCTGCCTCCTCCAGCGGACCTGGGACTCCTTACAGAGAGCGACAGTTTCTCAAGTCAGCCAGTCTTTCTTATCTCTCTGCTAGACCCACCCCTGTGTTTAGCCATGCTATGGAAGGAAGAAGAGAACTGACTCTAGGCCTTTCCTCAAAGAGCCCCAGTTGAGGGGAGACAGAGGAGCAGCTGATTCCCCAAGCCTTAGCCTAGTCTTAGGGAGAAGAGATTCCCCAACATGGATCAAGTTGGTCCGATGGGGAGAAGACTAAGGGAATATAAACTGCGTGGTGGCTGGAGGTGGTGGGTGGTTGTTCACCTTGGACGGGATCAGAGAGGATATTCACAGGAATCTGGGATGATGCCCTGATGTCCACACACAAGGCCTCCTGCAGAGGGGGCAGGGACAAGATGAAATGAGGGCCCCTTTCCATTGGACCAGGAGAGGAGAGAACTGAGGGACGTGATTCTTCCGGATCCGTTTTATGACGACTGTGAACAGCTAAGGAGTAAAAGCCAGTAGTAGTTGAACATTACAAAATTCCTTCCTCACAACAACCCTGCGGTCTGCACACTACAAAGCATTGTCACGTCCATTCTACATGATGGAAGTTAGGCTCAGAAAGACTGCAGGACTGGACCATGTAACACTGGTCTATATAACAACGTAACAATGTAACATCATCCTCCCCAGACGCGGGATCTGAAGATACGTAATAACGGTGCTTGATGTGCCAGCATTTGGCATTGAAGGGGGTTGTACGTAAGTAAGAAATGAGAAACAAAGGCTCCAGAAAGCTAGGTAGCATTCTGAATGTCTTACTTTCAAAGCGAAGTGCTGTCCTTGACTTGGAGGCTAACCTGCTCCTGATGGTCTTTGAGTCTGAAATGAGACAGACATGAAGGGGATGAGGGATGAAGGGAGAACAAGGGAACGCAGCCAGGTCTGTTCTGATGCCCCAGAGAGAGGGTCCAAGAGAGAATGGGTTTCCTCTACTGAGGCCCTTCTCCAAAGGAAGGACACCAGGGTCCTACGATAGCTCAACCATTGAACAAGAACTCTTCCTTGGGATCCAGCCTCCAGGGGATGACCTGCTCCAGAGAGAGCGTCATCCCACCCCATGCACAGACGCTAGCTATAAAATCTCTAAGGCATCTCCCCAGAACAGTCAGCTCCGGTTCATACACCGCAGTACCCTCACTGAGCCTTTGTAATCCAGATGAAACCAACACAGTCTTTAGGTATTTTCTTCTACTGAGGTGAGATGACAAGGAGTCCAACGATTTGTGGTTCTTCCCAACCTTACCATCACATTGGTCAAATCCCTCTTTCTGCCAATAACCTACCCTATGACCTTGGCTACATCAGTTACCTCTCCCCTCAGCTGAGTTTCCTCATACATAAAGCTTGGAGAAATGACCTGGGCTGTTCTATCAAGGCCCCCAAGAGGCAGTATCTTAAATGATTTGGAAAAGGGTGAATGGAGAGAAATCAGGACATATACGCTGAGGCAAGTGGTAAGGGAAAGGAATAAACAATGCCTAGTATGTGCCAGGCACCACATCCTACAAATATTATCTCATTTCATCTTTAAAACATCCCTGAGAGGTAGTTGCTTTTTTTATTCCCATTTTACAGATGAGAAAACTGAGGCAAACAAGTTAAGTGAATAGCCCAAGAATAAACAGTAAATATCTGAGGCTGGATTTGAAGTTCTGGTCTTCCTGACTCCAGGCCCTAGCCATCTCTAAGTACTGTGTATGGATTCCACAGAGCCATTCACAATACCTTGACTGGATCCCTTTCTTACCAATTACATAAAGTAAGATCTCAATCATTGGAAATATTTGAGCCAGTCAGAGCTGCTGCTAGGGGGGATTCTGGGTATAGTGTGGGCCTGAATTAAGAGTTCAGGCTATTCAAAGCTAGGGTTTAATCTGAGGCCTGAGTCAGGAGAAAATGTAACGCACATGACAACAAACCCTTATTCCTTGAATTCATTCACATTAAGATCTAACCCTAGACAAACCCAGTCACACAGTCACTGGAATCCCCTAGGCTCTGCTCCAGGAAATCCAGCCTTTACCTTGAGATATCCGTGCATTTCGTGATGATTGTGAAAATGAAAATGACTGATCATTATCTGAAAAAAATAAGAAAGAGAAGTTGACTCCCAGGTTCTCCCTGACTCTTCCCCAAAGCCCCTAGTGTGGCCAAGCTGTCAGAGAAACAGCACTGGAGCCCTTGAGGCAGGGCAGAAATGGGGGTGCAACCGATACCTGGCAATGAAGGTTAAAGGACTTAGAAATGTCTGGTTCAAGGAATGGCCCTGACCTCCAGGAAACCCCCACCCACAGCTTACCTGCTTCCACTGGCTTTGAAACCACCTGGGCCTGATCCTGACCCTCTGGTTTGGTGACCACCATAGATGTGAATGGAGTGACAAAGCTGAATTTGAGGGACAGGTCCAGTGCCTGAGACTCCAGATTCTTCTGCCTATCACCTGAGGTTGAAACACTGAAGGTCGAGGCCATCAACGCTGGCCTCTTTCCCTCTCATCAATCATTCTTTCTGTATCAGTACTCTAATATCCAGTGATTTGGAAATGAGGCAGTGGGCTTCTTCTCTCTCCCTTATAGGATATAACAGATGCACCCAGATCCCTCATCCCTCCTTTACCCTATAGCCAGACTGAAAGATTGCCCAGAAGGAGAGCACCCTCACTCATGGGTATCAGTGACCCAGATGAGCTCATGATCCTCAATGTTTTCCCCAAGGTCACAGGGGCAAGGGTCACTCACGCTTTCTCCAGCAGCTGCTGGATGGTCAGGTATGCCCACAGGCGCTCCATGAAGTTGTGGAAAATGTACTTTGGACTCTGGAAGACTTTCTCCTTGTCTGCAACATTTACTTCTGTTTCGAAGGTGAAGTTCTGGGTGTGCTGAGTAGAGGGGAGATGGAAGTGAGGTGAGGCATTTGCCTGGGGCTCTGCTCAAGCCTCAACCACTTTTCCCCTTTCCTCCAACTGTACAGAGCATCATCAAAGCATGCCTGAATGGCAATTCCAGGCCATCTCCCAGGCCCTTGCTGGCTGGCTTGTTAGCTCCATTAACTTAATTTCACCATTTTAATTCATCATAAAACAAAAAGCTATTTTATACTTCTACCATTCATAGGCCAATAGAGTTTAGAATTTCAAAGGACTTTAGAGGTAACTTGTTATGCCATCTGCATTTTACAGATGAGGAAAATGAGACCCAGGAAAGTTAAATGATTTGTCCAAAGTCATGTAGGGTAAGTAGCAAAGCTTGGATTCTTTCCTCACAAGAACAAACCAGCATTTCTTCTAAGCAGAAGCAGTTTAATCACTCTTTTCTGTCATAGTCCTTCTTATGCCCTTATTCTTCTTTTCTCCAGATCAAACATCCCCAGTTCCTGTGCCCAAAGGGGTATAAAACTGTGCATACCCTTTGGTCCAGCAATATTCCAAAGATATCCAAAAAAAAGGGGAAAGATATTTATAACAACTCTTTTTGTGGTGGCAAAGAATTCAAAAATGAAGGGATGCCTATCAACTGGGGAATGACTAAACAAGACATGGTATATGATTGCAATGTAATATTATTGTACTATAAGAAATGACAAGCAGGATGATGTCAGAAAAACCTGGAAAGAAAGACTTACATGAACTGATACATAGTTAAGAGAACGGAACCAGGAGAACGTTGTACAGAGTAACAGCAATATTGCTCACTGAAGAACTGTGGATGACAGCTCTTCTCGGCAATGCGATGGTCTAAGTCTAAGAAAATCCCAAATGACTAATGACAAAGCACACTATCTGCCTCCAGGGAAAGAACTGATATTGTTTGAATACACACTGAAGCATGCTATGTTCACTTTCATTTTTTTCTCTTTTATTTGAGTTCTCTTATATAAGATTACAATTATGGAAATATTTTGCATAAGTGCACATGTATAACCTATATCTTATTGCTTACCGTCTCAGGGAGGGATAGAATTTGGAACTCAAAACATTAAATAAAAATGTTAAAAACAAAACAAAAGTATAGACCAATTTCCTTAATAAATATCAATGTAAAATTTTAAAATAAATACTAGCAAGGAGATTACAGCAATATATGCCAATGATCATACACTATGGCGAGGTGGGATTTGTTCCAGGGATGCAGGAGTGGTTCAATATTAGGAAATCTGCCAGCATAATTGACCATATCAATAACAAAAACAACAAAAATCATATGATTATATCAATAGATGCAGAAAAAAATCTTTGACAAAATACATCTATTCCTATTGAAATTATAAGAAAGCATAGAAATCAAGGGAACCTTTCTTAAAATGCTAAGTAATAGCTATCCAAAACCAAAAGCAAGTATTAGCTGTACTAAGGATCAACATGAATACTTCCCAATAAGATAAGGAGTAAAGCAAGGATGGCCATTATCAGCACTACCCTTCAATATTGTGCTAGAAATTCTACCTATAGCAATAAGACAAGAAAAAGAAAGAGAAGGAATGAAAATAGGCAATGAAGAAATACAACTATCCCTCTTTGAAAATAATATAAGGGCACACTTAGAAAATTCTTGAGAATCAGTTTAAAAAACCAATTGAAATAATTAACTTCAACAGAGTTACAGGATATAAAATAAAGCCACATAAATCATCAGCATTTCTCCATACTGCCAACAAAACTGGGCAGCAAGAAATAGAAAGAGAAATTCCATTTAAAAATAATCGCAGACAATATAAAAGACTTGGGAGTCTGCTTGCCAAGACAAACCCAGGGATTATATAACATAATTGCAAAATACTCTTCACATAAATAAACAACGAGAGAGATGTTAATTGCTCATGGGTAGTCCAAGGTAATGTAAAAAAAATTTCTACCTAAGTTAATTTATTTATTCAGTGCCATTCCCATCAAAATACCAAAGAATTATTTTATAGACCTAGAAAAAATAGCAATAAAATTCCTCTGGAAGAACAAAAGGTCAAGAATATGAATAGGATCAAGGTTACAATGTTAAGGAAGGTGGCACAGTGTTGGTGGCATCGAATTACGTTACAGTCACCATAATCATCAAAGCAATTTGCTACTAGCTAAGAAACAGAGTAGTGGAACAGTGGAATAGATTCCATAGATTATGAACGGCAGTAAATGACCATAGTAATCTAGTGTTTGTTGACACCAAAGATCCAAGCTTTTGGGGTAAGAACTCCACATTTGACAAACATTGTTCAGAAAACTGGAAAGCACTTCGGCAGAAAACAGGTATAGATTAACATCTCACACTGTATACTAAGGTTAGGTCACAATGGACAAATGATTTAGACATAAAGAGTGATATCATAAGTAAGTTAGGGGAGCATGGAAAAATATACCTGTCAGATTTATGGATAAGTAAGAGTTTCTGACCAAACAAGAGATAGAGGGAATTACAATTAGGGAAGTAAAATGGACAATTTTGATTATACGAAATTAAAAAGCTTTTGCATAAACAAAACTAATGCAATTGAATTAGAAGGAAAATAAGAAAGGGGGTTGGAATTTATAGCCAGATTCTCTGATAAAGACTTCTTTCTCAAATATATAGGAAACTGAGTCAGATTTATAAAAATAAGAGCCGTTTCCCAACTGGAAAGAATGGTCAAAGAATATGAAAAGGGAGATTTCAGAAGAAGAAATGAAAGTGATCCATAGTCATGAAAAAGTACTCTAAATCACATTGATTAGAAAAACCCAAATTAAAACAACTCTTAGATACTACCTCACAATGATCAGATTGACTAATGTGTCAGAAAAAATGACAAATGTTGGAGGGGGCATGGAAAAATTGGGCATTGTTGGTGGAGTTGTGAATTAGTCCAAACATTCTGGAGAACAATTTGGAACTATACCCAAAGGGTTATAAAACTTTGTATGCCCTTTGACCCATTACTAGGTCTGTATCCCAAAGAGATCAAAGAAAAGGGAAAAAATATCTATAGCAGTTCTTTTTGTGGAGGAAAAGAATTGGAGATTGATGGGATGCCCATCAACTGGGGAATAGCTGCACAGGCTGTAGTAAAGGAGTGTGGTGGAATACTATTGTTCTACAAGAAAGAATGAACAAGACATCAGAAAAATCTTGGAAGATCTATATGAACTGATGCATAATAAAGTGGGCAGAACTAGGAGAACACTGTACATAGTAATAGCAATAGTGTAAGGATAATCAACCATGAAGAACTTAGCTACTCCAATTAAGACAATGATCCGAGACAATCCCAAAAGACTCATGATGAAAATGCTATCTCCCTTCAGAGAGGGAACTGATGAATTCTGAATGCGAACTGAAGCGCACTCTTAAAAAATCAACTTTATTTTTATTTTTGCTTGTGTTTTTTTGCACCATGGCTAACGCAGAAATATGTTTTGCATGATTTTACATGTATAATTCCTTAAGCCTCCTCTTACAGAGAATGTCATTCATTCATGGAATCTCAGATTTGGAAAAGACTTCAGGGCACGTAAAATTCAACCCATACCCAGTAGGAGCCCCATCCGCAATATCCACCAATGAAGACGAAGTCAGCCTGATAGCACCTATTCTTAACCCCCACTACAATTAGTGATTTTACTTAGTGGTCTTAGTACTTACTACCTTACTGCTCTTAGCTCTTCCTCTTCTAAATGCTCACAAACATTTTTTCATAATGTGTTCTGGGAAAGGCAATGATGATTACTGGGCAAAGATCTGGCCTCCAAGATTGAGGTCCACTTCCTCTATCTTTCCAAATCTTGCTAGTTTTCAAAAAATCCTCTCTCTCCAAGGAGGCCTTTGTTATCTACTCCATTACGCAGTGACTTCTCTCTCTTTAGGCTTCATCCTACACTTTGTAGCTATTGACTGCTTCTACTCTGTCATTCTCCAGTGGATTCGTTGGGGACTACTGTCTCCCTCAGACTGTAAGCTCTCTGAAAACAGAAATGCTCTGCTTCTTCTCTGTCTCCTTCAGCTTGCTAAAGACAGGGCTCAATTTCCACTCCCTTCTCACAGAAAGTCAGCTGCCCAAGGTCAGGAGCTCCATTGGGTCTGCCAAACTGTCCACTCCTTGAAGTCTGGGCCTGGGTCCTTCTGTCATCTCCTCTCATCCCTCTCCCTCAAGACTTTGAGCTCCTTAAGAATAGGACCTATACCTGTTTCTCTCTACACTAAGCCATCAATGAGGAACACATATTTGGGTACAAAGAGGGGAAGGAAATTCTTGTGGCTTAGGAAAGGCCGGATAGTGAATAGATTGATGAATCTCAGGCAGAGGCACAGCCCTGACTAGGACTCAGGTCTCCTGGCTCTCAGGTCAAGGCTCTCCCATCTAAGGATTTCTGGGCTTCACTCACCGACTGGGCATTGACTTGGGCTGAGAGCAAATCCTGGACCTGGGGCTGGAGCTTCCCAGCCACCACAAGCTCAGAACCCTTGAAGAAGACCCTGAAGTTGTCCTGAGTGAGCTGCTCCACAGTATTTTCTGGATACTGGAACTTCACCATGGTCAGCAGTGGATTAGCCACTTCCTGGTAAAAGTCCTTTGGGAGGGAGGGGAGAGGTGAGGACAGACTGAGGTACAGTGGGCAGGACAGCTGCCTGGAATCTCTAGCACTTTAGAGATAGACAGGGTTTTAGGGATGGTCTAGTCCATTTAACTCTCTCTTTGGACAAAAAAGGGAAAGTAAATTCTACAGAAGGGAAAGGACTTGTCTGTAGTCACACAAGAATCAAGTGGCAAATTCTAATCAAGGTGCTGGGGGCTCCTCTTTCCCCCCTAACTCCTCCATTCCCCAGTACCTGACATAACATCCCACACATAAAGGGTACTCATGACCCCGGTGGGAGGTCTCCCCAGCTGCTGGCACCTGGAGCTGCAGGTCAGCATCTGAGTCCTCATAGATGCGCCGGGCCACCCCACCATTTTCCAGGGCCAGTTTCTCCAGGAAAGCGTAGCTGACATCAAAGCCAAAGCCCAGACAATAGAGGAAGTAGCGGCCCTCAATAGCAGCCTTCACATTCTCCTGAATCTCCTGGGGATTTCTCTCCCCTGTAGCAACAGAGGCCAATGAATGGGCAGGAAGGGAAGAGAGAAGTACTGGTTAGTTATTCAGCAGGTGAATATTAAGCTGGAATCATAAGAAGTCAGAGCCGGGAGGACCTCTGAGACTAACTCCTTACTCTAAACCCCTCATTTGATAGATGAGGAAACTGAAGCCCACAGAGGCCAAGTGACTCGTCATGCTCACAAATAGTATCAGAGGTAGGATACGAATGCAAGTCCTCTGCATGGCCAGCATTCTTTCCTGTGTACCTTGACATGAACAGGAATTCCCTCCACCACAGCCCCACTTCGGAGTGAAGTCGGTCCCCTAGCTCTCCCACAAAATACTCCAGCAAAAAACCTGCAATTGACTCCAGATTGAACAAAAATCAACAAATCCAGTGAGAAACTTCAGTAAGTGCCTGGACTCCTCCTAGAACTATAGAAGAAGTTGGTCAACAGCCCATGGGTAATAAGAAAGAGGGCCACTAGCACAGGCAGACAAACCAGTAGTCTCCTGGGGGGACCAGTGTTGTCTGCAATGTTTTCTGTCTGGAAGCATCAAGAGCATTGGGATCCCCCTAAAAAAACCCAAGAGGAGCAGCAGTGACTTATGTATGTGTAGCAGGATCCACTAGGAATGTGGCTTGGAACCTGGACAACCCAGGGCTCTGGAGATCCCTAATTACTTCTTCTGAGATGCCAGAGATGGCCTGAGGTTCAGAAACCTGAACTTCAAAGACCAGAGAGTAGGGAGTATCTAACTCTGGGAGGAGATCAGCAGAGGAACTGAGGTAATCCAGAGTGGGTTCAAGTAGGACCAAGTCCTAGACCACTCCCCCCCTCCAAGAAAACAACTACCACCTCAGCAGGACAGTTGGCATGAGACTAGTACAAAGCCCAATTCAGGAACTAAAGCTGGAGAAATGAGTAAACCCCAGAAGACATGGGCTACTATAAAAAAAATGCATCAAATCTGGAAATCCCACCAAAGAAAAAGAAAGTAACTTGATAATAACAGATATCCAGAGGGAGAAAAATGGACATGCCACATGGACTGCATGAATACCTGAAAGAAATGAAGCAGGAGGGGGAAAATGAAGTAAAAACTCTGGAGGAAAGAATTGGAAAGAAAAAAAACTTACAGGACAAAATGGGGAAGCTCACCCAAATAAGAGCTTCCCTAAAAACTAAATAGACCAAACAGAATTCAGCAACTTTACAAGACAGCAAAAAATATCGGAACAAATAGAAGACAACGTAAGCTATCTGATATTGAAAACAACAGACCTAGAAAGCAGTTAAAGGAGAGTTCATTGCAGAATCATTATACTCCTTGAAAACCACATTTTAAAAATATTGGACACTATATTTTAAGGAATCCTTTAAAAAATTACCAAAAATTTATTAGAATCATAGGGCAATATAAAGATAGAAAGCATCCACCAATCATCTCTTAAAAGAAACTCCAAAAGAAAAAGTTCCAGGAATAGCATCACCCAAAGCTAGAACTCTTATATCAATGCATATACTGCAAATATCCAGGAAAAAAAAAAACCCATTTGAAGTACCAAAGACCCACAGAAAGGATCATACAAGACTTAGCAGCTTTTCCTGTAAATGAGAGGATATCTTGTATTCTAAATTTTTCAAAAGGTGAAAGATTTAGGCTTACACCTAAGAGTAAGGTATTCTGCAAAAATGGGTATAATCCCATAAGGAAAACAATGGGTACTTTTTGGAACAGAGGATTTCTAAGCATTTCTGATGAAGAGACTAGAGCTGAATAGGAAATTCGACATGCAAACACAAATTCAGGAGAAATGCAAATGCTTAGTGAAAGCAAGTGATGCCACAGTGAGGAAAAACCTTCCATGCTAAATCAAACACTGCATTTCAAGCATAATCTTCCTTGTGCCTCAAATATGCAGCTTCATGGAATACTTTAACACAGAGACCTAACTCTAACCTTTGATTTCTTATAGAGTCAATAGTTGCATTTCCGAAATCTAAATTACACTGAAGGTGGGGTGGAAAGAGAGAAAGATAGTGGTAGAACAAGAGAAGAAAGAGCCATTAGAGGCCATCTAACTCAAGTTTCTCATTTTTCTGGGAAAGCTTAGGCTTTTGGAGGCAAAGGGACTTGCCATAAATCACCCAGGTGGGACTGGAAACCAACTGCTTTCATTTTACAGCCAGTTCAGTTTCTACTCTACTTGTATGATTCTACCTTCATCTGAACAGGAATTTCCTCCATAATGCCCTCCCTCTCAAACCTTGAATGAGCTTGATTCCTTCAGATAGAAGAGAGCAAAGCTGAAGCCCAGAGCTCTTGTCTTGACCAACGTCATCTGGAGAATTAGTGGCATGATGACTTAGAACTAGGGACTCCTGACTCCCAGACATGCCTTCTCTGAAGCATGCTGCATGAGATCTTCTCTAACTTTGCCACCCCTCTTCCAGTCTCCTAAAGAGCTTGAGAAGAGGAGGGCCACACACATGAGCCCTCTGCCTGCCTTCTTTCATCCTCTTCTATTGTCAGGTGTATCTCATCTCCTCATTCAGGCTCAGAATTCCTTGCAAACAAGGGTCAGGTCTCATTCTCCTCTTTCTTTCCTAGATCATGTACATTCTGAGGGTAGGGTCAAGGTCTTCTCCTCCTCTGTCTCCCCTAAACTGCTACTCTCATCTTGGGACAAGCTCTTGTTCTGAATGAGCTCCCAGGACACATAGACCATTAAGGAATCCCCCAGGAAGTTGGTGACCAAGCAGAATGAATCCTCCCCACCCCCACCTCACCCTCAGTGGGATCTCCATCTGTGAGCAGGATGATCATGGAGACACTCCCTGCTGGCAGCTGCTCCTTCCTGTTGCTCTCATCCAGCATTTTCACAGCCACAAGGACGGCCTCATTGATGTTGGTTGCTGGGGAGAGAAATCTGCTCATCCCTATCTCAGCTTTGGTACCAACTGAGACAGGGAAGCCCGGGAGGTAGAGAGGCATGGAGGTTTGTCCAGGAGCAGAAGCACAGCAGAGAGGGATGGAGGCCGGAAGCTGAGAGGTAAGTCAGAAAGGGAGGATGGCCAAGAGACCATGGCAGGTTAGAGGAGTATAATTGGATCATTTTCCAGGACCTGGTCAGGAGCTTGCTTCCATGAACAGAGAGTAACTGGGAATTTGGTTTTGCTCTTTCTCATGATTTCTCCCATTTGTTTTAATTCTTCTGTGCAACATGACTAATGTGAAAATGTGTTTAATGGTGATGTATGTGTAGAGTCCACATAAGATTGATACCATCTTGAGGAGGGAGAGAAGAGGGAAGGGGAAAAAATTTAAAGTTTATGGAAGTGATTGTTGAAAACTGAAAGCAAATAGATTAATTATATTTTAAAAAAGAAGATAAATAAGCAGCCAGGGTAGGAGACACGAGGTCAGCCATATTGCCCACCCCCTGGGGCCTGATTCTTTACTCACATCCATGTGCCTGGATACGGTAGGCAAATTTCTTGGCTTCTTCCACATGCTCAGTTAAGGCCTGAAGGAGTGTTGGTTTCCACTGGCTCACATACCCAGTGAAGGTGACCAAGTTAAACTGGTCGCCCGGCTTGAGGTCACTCAGGATCTTTACTAGGGCTTCCTGAGTCTAAGAGGAAAGGAAACTCAGAAAGCAGGAAGGAGAGATGGAGCAGAGATGGGGCTTAGGGAATAGGAACTTGAGCCTAGGGGATGTGGCTCTCTTCCCACCTAGGCCCTTCTCTGACACATGGTGGCAGGGGTGGGGTCATCTCTGAGACTGAGGCTAAGAGAGAAGGGGCATCTGAGGGACAAAGTGACTTGTGGTTAATGTGAGTACTCCCTTGCCTGAAGTGACCCGTTTACCTGTTTAATCTTCCTACCAGACATGGACCCACTCTTGTCGATGACAAAGACCACATTCTTAGACAGGGTAGACATCTCTGCTGGGGCAAAGTGATGCACAAAGTATCCGTTCTCAATCTGCAGTGGGGGGACAGCCATGGGTCAGAGCTACACATCCCATCTCCCACCTCCCCACCTTTGCCAAGAGTAGTTTTGGACTCAAGTTTATTGCCACCACCCTTCCTTACTCTGATGAAACATGGGGGAGGTCATTAAGCTTAGTGAGTTGCCCTCTTTATCTTTTCCTTCCCTTCTTCTCAGACCAGGAGCATGTATAAATCTTACCCAAGGCCTGCCAACTGAGCAACACCTACCCCAATCTCTCAGTATTATCCTGACAATCTTAATAGCTCACGTGTCCATGATATATGAATGTTTAACAAGAGAGTTCCCCTGAGGTAGGTTATATAAGGGCTATTATCACCGTTTAACAGATCATATGGATTCACATCATTGGGGTGAAAAGACTATGGGACCATTGAGTACAACTGCTCATTACTCAGAGGAAAAAACTAAGAGGCAGGCACAGGAGACAATTTCTTTAGGGACACACAGCAAGCAATGTCCATAAATGAAATGGAAATATGCCCTAAGGTAGAGATGTCTCTCAGACTGGGGACTCCCTCAAGGCAAGGCCTGGACTGCATATCCGGTGTCTCTCCCACAATGCTGCTTGGTAGAGACCTCAGCACTTTGGATCGATGGTTTCCCCAAAGGTCTTTGGTGCTGCTAGAGTCAAAAGATAGAAAGCTGCCTCCTTCCCGCAGGGTTCCTAGAGTGCACTGTTCTTATTGCCAATCCCCTGCAGCCCTCACCTGGATGTCCCCTACTGCAGTGGCTCGGTTCACATCATAAGAGATAATGAAGTTACCATCCAGAAGCGTGTCCAGCTTCCCAGGCTCCTTCTGCTGCTGGGCCAGAGATGGCTTGAATGCTATGTGAGCCTGGAAGAGAAGAATTCAGTGCTGAGAACTTGCCTGAGGAACCTGAAGGAGTTACAAGTCCTTCCAGGGGCCCAAGAACTGGGGTAGCTGAGAGACAGCATGAGCTACACAGTGAATAATCTGGGACCCCCTTCTTCCCTCTCTGGGGCTGGCCTTAGCCAAGAGCCAATGGGAAAATTGAATGGTCCCTGCTCTCTGGGTGGTCCTTCCCAGGCTTTGAGAACCTGGTGATCCCAGTGACCTGCCCAAACCCAGTGACCTGTTCCTGTTATGACTTGTAGCCTTTACATTTGGGGATCAGAGATTCCTCCCCATGCCCAGCCTAGGGCTGAACCCAGAGAAAGGGCACTGGAATTAGGGAATGAGGGGCCTAGGCTCTAGGGTAAGTCACCTTCCCTCTGGACCTCAGTTTCCCTATCTGTATCTGTATAGCACACCCCGGGCCCCTGGAAATCAGATAGGGTGAGGACTGGGCAATGGAGGATGGGGCCCAGACTCTGTTCCCCCAGGTCTCAGCATCTGACCTTGGTCTGGTTCTGTGTCGTGGTCAGGGCATTTGCCAGGTTCTTGGTCATAAAGGTACTCTCAGTCTCCAGGGAGCTGATGCCCTGAGGCTCAAAGATGTGGACATCTACCTGTGGGGTGGAAGGGGATAAGGCCTGAGAAGAGTCTGGAGCAGGGAGTGAGCTCTGCTCAGGGAACCCTTGATCTGAGGAGGAAGAGCCTCTGGCCCCAGGGAACCCTTGTTGGGAGGTGGGGGTGAGGGGAGAGAAACAGACTTCTGTCTGGTGGGGTGGGGAGTAGAATGAGTGCATCAGGGCAGACTTCCCAGAGGAGGAGTCTTAGGGTTGAGTCCTCCTACCTGCAGGTGTTTGACCAGCTGTTGGGGCCGGACCTTCAGAATCAGCTCATATTTCCCCAGCTGCCTCTTCAACAGCTCCTCATAGACCAGCTCAAAGGTGACCTTGGCTGTTGGGGCCACATTGACAGACACCTGGAACTGCTCCAGAGTCCTCCCTGTGGACCTGGGTGGGAGGTTGGCCCCTTAGTGCTGCTGGGCATGGACAGGGTGGGCAGGGGGAGCTTGTGGCCATGGCCACAGTCAGGCAGGGCAGGAGGTGCTCTCAGGCAGGACTTTCTGACCCCTGGGCTGCCCCAGCTCAAGTACTGCCACAGACCTTACCTAATGATTCCAGCACTCTGACCCCTGGCTACAGCCGACCTGTACTTCTCCTGGGCAGCTGCCTTCTCCTTGATCTCCCCTGGGTAGGTCACATCATCAATGATCCTGAGGAGGGAGAGAGAAGGGGGGCATAGGGAGGCCTCGGGGAGGAGCCAGAGCTGGAGACATTGGGGAAGGAGCTCCTTCCCTCAGGGATGCTGAGGGGAAAAGACTGGAGGGACAGAGGACATGAATTCTTAATGTACATGATGCAACCTAACTATCCCAGATTGTCCTTCCTTGTTCTGAAAGGTTCCAGTACAAATTCCTCTATTTATCATTTTAAATCCTTCACCATCTGACTGCAGGCTACACCTCCAGACGCTTCCTCACAAAACTCTTATTTCAGTCAAACTGGCCCATTTGCTCTTCTGCTTTTGTGTGAATACAATATTCTGTTTCCCAGCATGCCCCACCCCTAGAATGTAACTCCTACCCAACCTTTGCTTCTTACATGCAAATCTTAGCTCTCTTCAGTGCTTGACTCAAATGTCTCTTCCTACATGAAACCCTTCCTGATCTCCCCAGTAACTGATCTCTCCCTGAAATGTTTGTGTTTACCTTGTAATACTTTTGCATTTCTATGTGTTTCTTATCCTGAAAGAATGTCAATCCCTCCAGGACAAAGAGTGTTTCAGTTTTATCTTTGGAACCCCAGTACTGAGCACTGTACTTGATACATAGGGGGTGCTTAATCAGTGCTTGTTGAGACTCCTAAGTGGTTTTCCTGCCTCCCATCTTGTCCTTCCCTGCCCATCCCTCACATGCTCACTGACTAATCTGCCTAATGTGTCCTTGTCTCCAGAAACTTTTAATGGCTCCCTCTTGCTGACTTAATAAAGTAAAAACTTCCATTCCTATCATTCAAGGTCCTCCATACTCTGGCTCCCACATATCTGTCCAGCTGCAGCCAAAATAAATTCACTGTTCCCTGATCTCACCTTGTCCTTGCCCATCCTAGTGCCTTTGCTCAATGCCTGGTGATAATCACCCCACAGACCTGTGCTTTAGTCATAACCATTGTGCAGATGTGTGGAAGACAGATCGAAGAGGTGAGAGGTTGGAAGCAGGGAGATCAGTTGGAAGTTTTTATACCAGAGGGAGTGAGATCATGAATTAGGTTGGTAGCTGTGCAAGAGGAGAGAAGATTGACTGTGATTCCAATTGGAGAGGTGTTGTGGAGGTAGAATGGATGACTTGACAACTGATAGGACATGACATGGGATGTGGGAAAGATGGGAGAGGACAAAGTTAAGAATTACTCTGAATTTGCAGACCTGGGGGACTGCGTGGAAGGTTGGTGATGATTCAGTGGAAATCAGGTAGCTGAGAAAAGGGGAGGGTTTTAGGGAAGTGATAATCAGCTGAGTTTTGAACATTGGAGTTTGAGATGCCTAGGGGACATCCAGTTCAGTAGGGAGTGGCTAACGGGAAAACAATATAACACTCAAAGAGTTTTGCTGCATATGCCCAGATCACCTAAGATAGCAGCACCATGTGGTAGATAGTTGGCATCTGTCTCTCAGAGAAGACACCCTGCATTCTTCTACCACTGGACAGGAGGAGACAGAGGGAGGAGCCTCTTTTCATTGGTTTGCATTGCTTAAAGCTGCCAAACTGGAAGAGTCTTTGCAGAGTTTCTGATGTATGGTTCACTTTTCTCTTTCTTTAGGCCCTGTAGCCTGAAGAATTGGTCTTGGGGTTTTGGTCTGTTTTCGTTAGTTCTTTTTCAGTTCTAGGCAAAGGCGATGAAGTACCCACACTGGAGCCAGGATGATCTTGGAGGGAGAACCCCAGGCTGAATGCTGCTGCCATACTAGGAAGGGAAGAACCTCTCAAGGAGACGAGGAGCCAGGGTGTCAGAACTAGAGTCCAGGAAAGACTCTGGACTTGGAACTCGTTGGGATGATGCTGTATATGAACTGAGACAAACCTAGAGACTGAGGTGATGTGGGATTATAGCTCTCAGGTTAGGGGAATCGTTTGTAAATTTCTTCTGACTATGCCTTTCAAGTCAAAAGCTAATTTGGCTCTCAAGCGGATGAATGGAACTGGGGTATGGTTGACTTCTTTTTTCCCCTGAAGTTACCAACAATTTCTTCATTCTAGAGAGACTGTCTGATATGGGGTAGAGACTTAGCAATCAGACTTCTTGGATTGACAGTATCACAGGTTCTGCAGTATCTGAGGTAGATAGAGCTGAGTTCCAAACTGGAGCAGAAATATGAGCTACTGATTAAGATTGCAGGATCATGGCTACTGAGGCAAAATCCAGGTTGCAGGGGACTGAAACATAGAGGAGCAGTAATGTAGGGGAGGGAAGGCACACAAAGGCTCATCACCCCTGCCTTGCTGTTTAAATTCTAAGGTCCATCCTGGCTTAGGGTCTAGGACACACACACATACACACAGAGAGGCAGCACCCCTATTCCTTTATTCCTTTGTCATGATCTGAAGTTGTGATAGGAGGAATTGGGAGACAATTGGATGTAGTAATCTAGGCATGGAACATTTGTCTACAACCTTTCCAACTTTTGCCATGTCTAATAAACTATGTGGCCAAGAAAAGTTATTTGCTTGTATGTTATAAAAGGTGAGGGTTAAAATTGAGTTGGGAAAAGTCTCAGATATGGTGTGGTGATGATCCATTGATTCCCATTGGTAATGTAGGATTGATCAATGAAGGTAAGCATTGTGAGTCCACTCTCCCCAGGGAACTGAGGTGGAATGGGAGACTGTGCCCCGGTTTGGAGGAATATTTTGTAATTTTGTTCTTCTATATCTTCTCAATAAATATATTTTTGTAAAAGTTAATTGATGTTATTTGGTTAAATGACAGTGCTCGATCAAAACATGCTATGGGAGATACATTAACTGTAATTGGCACTTATATTGGGGAGAACATAATGGAACGGCAGCTCAAGCTCCCATTTAAAAGAATAACCCAAGTTCCTGGGCTATTCCTAGAACTCTGAAGATGTGAGGAAGCCTTCCTCTAGGAGCTGACTTAACAATGAGGGTGGCAGATGGGATAAGGGTAACAGGAGTCTCCATGTGGGGTTCATTTCTGTCTTTGTCTTTCTGTCTCTGTCTCTGTCACTATCTCTCTTACCATCTTCCTCTCTCTTTTCCTCACCCATTCAAAGTCTCTGTAACCAACTGAATTAAGTCTCCTGTGAAGGTACACAGCCTCTCAGACAATCAGGAGTTATGTTCCTGGTAGGCAGCATGTGGCACAGGGCTGTCCCTTAGGAAAGAGAAAAAAAGCTATCCACCCCTTGCCTGGGTGGGAGTGGGTATTAGACCTGTGATGTTCCAATAGTTTGAACCACATTTCAACATACTGTAGTCTAAATTCAGAAAACAGGGTTTCTTTCTGATCCAACCATTTAAAGTACCCATTTGCAGAGTTGAGTGACTGGTCTATATGCATAGAGAGAATCTACTGCCCATATTTCAGAGACTTTCACTGGACCCCATAAGATTATTCTTTGATGATGAGAATATATTTGTACCTGGTGGGTAAAATATATATTCTACTTCCTCACTGGTTAATTGCAAATTGGTATTTTGTCTTCCGTTGCCTTACAGAACGCAAAAACATGAGCTGGTGTGAAGTGCTATCATCCCTGAGGCACATGGGACCTGCGATACTCAGCAAGATGGTACCCATGGCCTACACCAAGGGTTGTACAACTGTTCACTAAGTTACAACTATATACAATAATTCTGGACACAATAGATCTAATTGAGACTGAGGGAGAGAGGACAGACACTAGACATTCTAAGAGGTAGAAATAAGGTTGGAGAGATTCTAGGCATGGTATACAGCTAGTGCAAAGTCAGTGAGAGGGAAGATAATATGCCAGTTTGGAGAGGCTGGTTATACTCAATAAATATTAAGAGCCTGCAATGTGACAGATACAATGCTAAATGCTGGGATGTAAAGAAACGGGAGCACAGGGTCCCTGTTCCCGAGGATCTTACATTCAAAGAAGAAAGACTAATATGTAAAAAAAAAGTACATGCCAAATACGTACAGCATGAATTATTATTAGCTCTGATACAAAGGAGCTGACAGACTACTCTCTAGAATAACTAAGTCTTTGGGTTGCTTTCCTGGGTGGGGGGGAAATCTACTTGCGTAGAGAAAAATGCCTGGTAAATTATTGGCATGCAAACAATATGTAAACAGATACAAAAGGGCCATTGGTTTGATGAGTCTGCGATCTACAGCAAAATCAGAAGTAAAAACCAGGCAAGGATTAGGGATGAGGTATGGAGGAGTCTGGACTTGGCCTCTCCCCTAAATTGAGATTATAATTTAACTAGGGGCCAAAGTTGAGCCAAGGAGTGAGGAGATTAGAAAATCTTCCCAGTCTTGTCATCAAGACTTTCTACAAGTTCTTGTCTTATCTGACTCTGTCTCCCATCTGTAGAATGAAGACAATAGGGCAGAGAATCTCTAAGGTTTCTTATAGTTGAAATTCCTTTCTGGGGCTGGATCTATGTCTCTCTGGAGGTTGAACTAAGGGTTCAGGGAAAATTCTGGTCCCCTCCAACTGCACCTCTGCTGTGGGTAAGCTTAAGGCAAACATTTCCCTAATTTCCTGTTTCAAAGAACAAAAAACCCTCAGCCTAAGAGAGGTTATGTGACCCTAGATAACACAGCAAGTTAAGAAGAGACAAGACCAGACCTTGTGATCATAGACTCGCAGATTTAGAGCTGGAAAGGACCTTAGTAGTTACTAAGTTCAACCCTCTCATTTTTCCAGATGAAGCTAAATGATTTACTGAGGATCACACAGTTTGTTCCTATCAGAGACAGGATTTGAACTCAGGTCTTCCTGACTCCAAGTCCAGCAAACTTTCCATTAAATCTCTTAACTGCCAAATGAAATAACATTGGTAAAACACTTTGCCAAGTACATCCATATAGATGAAGGAGAGCGACTCAATGTCCTTCTATAGCCTATTTCTAGCTCCACACAGAGAGGCAGGTGAACCATGACAGAATGGTGTTTCTGAAGTCAAAGGAAAGAGAGATTATACAGTAAAAGGGTTTGGCCAACAGAAAATCTGGTTGGAAGTCCCCGACCTGGAGGGTCCACATCCAAGCCAGCATCTATGCTACATGTGACTGGCAGGCCTATTATGGCCCAGCCTGAGGCTAAGTATCTCTGCTGGGTCAAGTCCTGGCAAGATTTTGGTCTCATTTGCAAGCAGATTAAATTATTGCCCATCCTGGAAAGAGGCTGAATTGCTCTACAGGCAACAGAACCATGGATCTGACATAACTCCCCTTCTTCCCCCTAATTCCCCAACTCCATGCCAGTTTAGATATAAAATCAGAGGCCTCAAGTGGGGTCAAACTGTGAAGTTTGGGTTCAGTCAAAGGGCTGTACTTGAGGACCTAGAGGGCCACATGTAGCCTTGAGACCACAGGTCTCCCACCCCTGTGGGACCTAGGGAACGAGGAGTAACATTAAAAGGACATCCCAAAATCATTGAGTCTACCCTTCTGCCCCCAAGTAGGGACATCATTTATTCCATCCTGGTCAGAGGAGATTCTGTCTTGAAACTGAGCTCTGCTCTTTGTCCTTCCCCAAAGGATGCTTAGCAATGCCCCACCACATTTTCTTTTGTTACTTATCTCAGTTACTTATCTTTCCCCCCAACCCCCTCTTTCCTCTAAATAGCTCTGGGTTAGGTGGAAAGAATGGACCAGGAGTTCTCTATCTACTGCAAACATTGCAAAAAAATGTTTGGAAACCAACTCCAGGACAGGAGGAGAAAGAGCAGGAAGTGGGGGTGGGGAAAGGGAGGAGAAGATCCTGTGTTCTGGATAGGTTCACACATACACTCTCACCTCCTTCCTGCCTCCTGTTGTCCTACTCCACTTAACTTTTGGGCATCGATTTTCTCTTCTATAACATGAGGGGATAAGATCAGATTGTCTCTAAGGTCCCCTTCAGCTAAGATCTATAATCTTATGTCCTCCTACATGCTTTCTCCTTCCTTCCTTTCAAAAACATTTCACTTCCATGCTTTGCCTCTCTAACTCTCTAACCACTCCTTTCCTGCATCCTTCAATGGCTGCTCATTTTCTTTGACACATTAATGTGCCTGAGTTTCCCCTTCCCTTCCCTTCCCTTCCCTTCCCTTCCCTTCCCTTCCCTTCCCTTCCCTTCCCTTTCCTTCCCTTCCCTTCCCTTCCTTTCCCTTCCTTTCCCCTTCCCTTCCCTTCCCTTCCCTTCCCTTCCCTTCCCTTCCCTTCCCTTCCCTTCCCTTCCCTTTCCTTCCCTTCCCTTCCTTTCCCTTCCCTTCTTTCCCTTTCTCTTTGCCTTCCCTTCCCTTCCCTTCCCTTCCCTTCCCTTCCCTTCCTCTTTGCCTTCCCTTTCTAACCCTAACTCTAAGTGCACTTCTCCTCTTCCTCAATCCTGTGTCCCCTGGCTATGTATCAGCTTATCAATGTCCTTTTCAAAATGTGGTTCCCAGAAGTAGAAACAATTCTCCAGAGGAAAAGACCAAATTCCCTTCCTCTTCATTATGGAACTAACACTTCCCCTAATGTAGTTGAATACGATGTCATTATTTTGGGCTAATATGTTATTTCTGTCGATCTTGGAATTTCAGGTGATTTTTATCATTTAATCCTCACCTTGCCTTTGTTTACTGATTATTTTTGTTCAAGTTTCAAAGTATTCATTTCAAAGTATTCACTAAGTTTCATACTGTTAGTCTCAGCCTATTTTTCTAGGCTATAGCAACCATTTTGAATCTTGAGTCTTCTGCTGTCCAGTATACTCAGCTATCCCTCCCAGGTGACTGCTATCTGCAAAGGAGTCAAACGGCATCTGTGTCTTCATCCAAATCATTGTGGGGAATATTGAACAGAACAAGTTGATTAAAAATATGAGATAAATGAAGAATTTCGTAGATAGTCTGCTTCTAGCAGAAAAAAAAACATGTAGAGACAATCGGCATCCTTTACCATGACTCTAACTTGCCTCTATACCCGTTTTGTGTTCTGGAGGCTGCCTCATGGATAGGAAAAAGAACACTTTACTTAGAATTAGATCTATGCTCAAGACCAATCAAAGTACTTTCTTACAGGATGTTCTTGGGCAAGTTACTTTACCTCTGAGCCTCAGTTTCCTTACCTGTAAAATGTGAATACCAATATCTGCAACACATACCTCAAACAGTTGTGGGATGAAACTAACAAGGTGAAATTGGGCATAAATGAGTGTGTGGATAATATTCTTTAAACCATAAGTTACTATAACAATTGAAGCAATTATAATTCATGAAGTATCATCCATACTCTCTATCTGATGGAGCAGTCTCTAGCAATTTCCACAGCAGCATCCACTTTTCTTTACCCCTTCCTACTCCTTATTGTTATATATATATATCTTCATACTCCTTATAAGTATATCCTTATAATCCTTATCCAAATACTCTGCACCAAGATTTTTACCCTGGTTTCACAAACTTTCATGCAGATACAGACCCTCAGATCCATCTCTTTTGAACAAGGTAGGCTTTGCAATGCAACTCTCCACTCATGAGTCCTATCCCACAAAACCACTTTGAGTTAAATGAAGTCATATATATCTATCTCTTTGTACTGAGATGTCAAGTACACTCTACTCATTATCCATACTCTGAACACTGGTGTATATACATTAGGTCATAAGTATTATTCCTTAAGCTTTTCATAGGCAAAAATATGAAGCAAAGGAGGTTGGAGTGTGGGCTGATGGGATGTTAGGGAGAAGAGGGAAATTTGAGGAAGTAGGCAATCCAAGAACAGTACTTACATAGAGAAGTTAGTGATGAAGGCTCTTCTGGGCAGCTCCACCTGGAAGATAGCCTCTTGGGCCTCTTTTGCCTTATTGACCATACAGCTGATAATGGTGGTATGGGCAAAGCGCATTGTGACCTTGGAGTCTACAATGAGACTGTAGAGATCAATGCCATCCTAGAACAGGATTGCCAGAATAGGGAAACAAAATGGAAGAATATTTGATATTTTCCCCCTCACTAACCCTGACTAGTCTGTTTACAAGTCCCGTTGTATACTCTGGGCATCAGGTAACAAAGTACAGATGTGATATAGTTTAAAGTCTAGGAATAAGAAATCAGGAGCATATTTTGGCATAGAAAGCTGGGATGTTTTCGAAATCTAGATCTGGGTGACTTGGGGAAAATTGCAGTGATATTTTATTATAATTTCTCATCAAGGGCTAATAGTAGCATAATAGGTGAAAGATAGGAAGTATTTGGGGGCAGCAGGGTGAAGCCTTCAGAACATTTCCTTCCTCTGCCTTAAGGGATTGCAATTCTCTCAATAAGAAAGCTAAACCCAAGCCATGTGTTCAGGGTTTATGCCAAAGCCTTTTCCTGTTCATAGACAGACCTCCCCCACCTACCCAAACTCTGTGGAAGTTCTGCTCTGATTCTTTCCACAGAGGTAGAGATACAAAGACAACTCACTAAACTCCTGGTGTATTTAACGTTACCCCTGATATCTGAAACACAGTCATTATCAGATATCTATTCCTAGGTCCATGACATTCTCCCCCAAGTCCCCTAAAACACACTCATACTGTCTTATATTCATTTATGTCCACAAAGGTCCACATTCACACATTTGTACATGCACACTCTCATAAACATATAGTCATACATGTTCATGAGTACATATAGATACCTCTTGGGCATTGATGGGGCTGAGGGAGGCCAGAAGAAGGAGAATGGGGAGCAGCAGGGCATGAGCTGCAGGCTCCATTTTGACTAGACAAGGAAAGGGAGGTGCCAGGATCTAGAATCAGTAACTCACTTCTCTCCCTCCCCCTACTCCTATAGATTCTAGGAAGCTGGTCCCAAGGTAATGTGTATTTACTAGCTAAATGCAGCCAACAGCGCAGGATAAGCTGCCAATACCCACCTCCCAGAGGGCCTTTGATCTGTTGGGAAATACCTCCCCTCTTCCCTACACACTCAGAGTGGAAGACCTAGCATAGCGCCTCTGCCCTGTATGTTCATTCTTCGTTGTCAAAGACCATGCCACTAGAGAAATGATGACATGACTTGCACTTGACTTTGTTTGGAGGGAGGGAGGGCTGCCCTATAGGCTCAGACTATCTCACCCAGAGACCTCCCCTTCCTGGGCCCACCCAATACAACTTTCTTAACTCCAGTACTTGGATTGGGTTACACCAAGGGAGAGGAGAAGGTGAAAAAGGACATAAGAAGCCGTGTACACAAGAAAAATTAAGGAGAGATTAGTATCAAAATCAATTCAATTCACATCTGTTCAGAAATATCTATAACACCAGGAGCCACTTCCCAGCTCACAGGAGCAGTTCATAGGGGGAGCTCTCTAGGTTCTAGGTTCTCAGTGGCTCTGCATCCCCTAAGACTTCAATCTTTCTCGCTCCTGGCTCCTCTGCTGACAAACGACTACATGTTAGCGTCTTTCCCTGTCCTTAGAAAACTCTTCATTTTATCTGGACATTCCCAGTGGCTGTCACCCTGTACCTCTGCTTCCCTTTGTGCCTAAATCACTTGAGAAAGCTTTCCATAATTGGTGCCTCCATTTCCTCCTCTTATTCTCTCCTAACCCCTCTGCAATATGGTTCCTGACCTCATCATTCAATTGAGACTGCTCTCTCCAAAGTTGTCAATGAGCCCTTGATTGACAAAACTGATGGCCTTTCCTCAATCGTCATTGCCCTTGCCTTCCCTGTGGACACGCTCTTCTCTTGAATACTCACTTCCCTCCAGGGTTTTGTGATCCTGCACTGTCCTGGTTCCTCTTCTCCTGTGCTCCTTCTCAGCCTCCTGTACTGGATCTTCCTCCAGCTCATGCCGTCCTGATGAATATCACGCCACTGGACCCAGATGGCTCAGGAGAAGAGAGTCAACTGCAAGTCATATCGTCATCTTGATGTCATGATCCTCTTTGAGAATGAAGGACAAACAACAGCTAAACTGTTGACTGTCCCCCAAGTATCCTTGGTCCTCTTCTCCCCACACATGGTCTAGCTTTGATGATCCCTTCAGCGCCTGTGAATTCAATTATTATTTCTTTTCAGAGGATTCTCAGATGTGCTTATTCACCTCTAACAGCTGTCTTTATTTCCAGTCTTGTATCACCAATGGCTTGTTGGATATATCACCTGGATGACCCATAGACATCTTCCATTCAACATGTCCCAACCAGAACCCATTATCTTTACTCCCATGTGCTTTCCTTTTCCTAACTCCCTGATCACTATGGAGGGCACTGCCCTTCCAGGCCCAGGCTATGGATTTTTTATTGGTTATAGTCTTTTGTGTAACTGGTGCTGGCTGAATGCAGCTGGCAAAGGTAAACTGAGGACAAGCGACTAGTGAAGCAGCTTTAGTTCTGAACCTTAGCTGTACCCCTAGACCAGCAGTACTTACAGAGGCAGCAGATACAATTCTACTCTGACACCACCTTGGAGATAGATGAAGGAAGGACCAAATACCTAGCCACGGTCCTTCTCCTGCTCCCCCTTTGAGAGGAGGTGGGCCTTATCTATTCATAAGTCCCACAAGCTTTATATCTGCACATTTAGACAGCCCATGTGGACATGTATATCTTACATACACACACACGCATCTTGTCTAAGAAAATAAGCACCAGAAAGATACAAAGAAAAGCACTACATGAAAGTGAGAGAAAAGAGCTTGCGGGTAGGAGGGATCAGAGAAGACTTCCTGGTGGAGATAGCATTTGACTTGAACTTTAAAATACAGAGGAGACTCCAATAACTAAATTGGGAAAGAAAGAACAGCCCACACCCCTGGAATGGCCTAAACAAAGGGGAGAGATGAAGGCAGAGTGTGTCCAGACATTTCTCTAATTTGTTTGTGATGTGACCTCTTATACCCAGCCCATGTATCTCTTTAGAATTTATACTGGCATACAGGGTGAGAAGGTAGTCTAAAACCAATTTCTGTTAGATTACTTTCCAGTTTTCCCTGGAATTTCAGTCAAATACTGAATATTACCCCAGTAGCTATGGGCTTTGGATTTATTGAATGCTATACCACTGTTTGTGTGTGCAATGGACAGGGTACTGGGCTTAGAGTCAGGAAGACTGAGTTCCAATTCAGACACTTCCTAGCTTTATTTCTGTTTGCCTCAGTTTCTTCCTCTAGAAAATGGTGATAAGAATAATTCCAAATTCTCTTCCTCCCTCCCCTGTCCTTGAGAAGGTAAATACTTTGATATAGGCTATTTATACACAGTTATGCAAAACACATTTCCATATTAGCCATGTTGCAAAAGAAAACAGACAAAAAACCAAGAAAAATAAAGAAAGTTTTTTAAAAAGTCGCTTTGATCTGCATTTAGACTCCATCAGTTCTTTTTCTGGAGGTGGATAGCCTTTTTAATCCTAAATCCTTTGGAATAGCCTTGGATCATTGTATTGGTGAGACGAGCTAAGTCATTCACAGGTGACCGTTGTACACTATTGCTATTACTGTATATAATGTTTTCCTGGTTCTGCTCACTTCATTTTGTATCAATCAGTTCATGTAAATCTTTCCAGATTTTTCTGAAACCATCCTGCTCATTATTTCTTATAGCATAGAAGTATTCTATTATAATCATATACTGCAACTGGACTAATTTCTAAAGAAGAGAAAAGCCAAATTGGCAAGTTGGCAATGGGACAAAATGCATGCACACACACACGCACACACACATATACATATATAAATACATACACTACACAAACAAACACTTATATGGCAGCTAAGAGGTACAGTAGATCAGAAAGGTCTGCACTCAAATCCTTCCTCAAACATTTGCTAGTTATGTGACCCTGGGCAGATCACTTAACCACACTGGCCTCAGATTTCTCTTCTGTAAAATGAGCTGGAGAAGGAAATGGCAAACCACTCCAGAACCCCAAACAATGTCACAAAGAGTCAGATGTGCCTGAAAAATGACTAAACATATACACACACACACATATATACATATATATGTATATAATTATATATAGGGAAAATGTGTATATATATTACATATATATGCACATATATGCATGTTTATATGCACACATGTACATATCTGCAGATAGATATTATATATACATATATACACATACATGTGTATGTATATATGTGTGTGTGACCACAGAAGGCATGTGTGTGAACAGAAGGCATTAAAAAAATTTTTTAAATGAAAAACAGCACAAACAAGGCTTCATATGCTGTCCTCCCCCAAACACGCACATGTGTGCACACACATGCACGCACGCACATGCATGTACACATGTTATCATTGCTAGGTCACTGTAAGTGATCTTTGACAAATCATGGGAGACGCAGACAAAGCTAGCATGAGAAAACCAGGGTTTGCTTCAGATGCTCATCTTTAGATGGGATGGAGGGAAGGGCAAAGGGGGCTCTTGGTCCACCCAAGCTCTCACAGAAAGCATGTGCTCAGACCTTGCCACTTCCTTTCCCAGGTTTGACCTGCCACCCACTAGGATCCTGTGACCATCCTGCCCTCTCAGGCCTGCCTTCCTACCAGGATGTATTACCACCATTACACATACACACACACACACATGCACACCACACATACACACACATACACACACATACACACACGTGCACACACATACACACACACACCACATACACATACCCACACACACACGCACACACACACCACACACCCTCTGTGGGCCCCTAGACCCTCATTACAGGGGATGTTAAGGATTGGTTCCAGAAAAGTAGAAAGATTAATTCAGCCTCACCACCATCTCTCCCCATCTCTCAGTGAACTCTTAGAATGCAAGGAGGATATCTCACACCTCTCCCTTACAGAAAAAAGACATGCAATAAATATTCATCAATGACTATGATAAGTAACCGTTTCCTGTCAAAACAATAGTCCTACTCACCTCTCCCCATTTCCTCTCTCCCACCTCTGAGTCAGGGTCTGGAGAGACATTTAGTCATCTATCTGATTAGAACTATGGAGTAGATTTTGCCTCTCTACCTCTCTATGGCCACTGATCTATGCCGAGGTTAGCAAATGTTGCCCCTTGAGTCTACAATAGAAAGATTATATTTCTAAAGCTCTTAGGACAGTGCCTGACACATGGTAAGCACCATATAAATGCTTCCATCCTTCGCCTCATCTCGCTTCCCTAGGCCCAGTGATTCAGAACCACTTTCTGCCTAGATGAAACCCCTTTTTTCTGGCCACCATTTCCTACATTCTCATCTGCCTTTCTCTGCCCTCTCTTTCCACCACAGTATGTGACTAAGAAAATCCCCTTCATTCTAGGACTCTTTTCACATCAATCCCACGTTCTGGTGCTCAAGCAAACCTAGCCATCTCCTCCATCATCCACAGCCCCCAGGGCTGGGGGCAGGGGTTCACTTCTCCTTATCCTTTTTAAACAGTTGGTCAATATGTTAGTTTTGCTGAACTGATATATATAAAAGGTATAATCACCAACATTTCTCTCAGCACGGAAATCAATTCCTTGGGCTACAACACCAGACTTCCTTGGGCTAGATTCTCTAGGTCACAGCATATGGACCTTTTACTCATTTTTGTTTGCATAATCCCAAATTGCTTTCCAAAATGGTTATATGGATCTATAGCTCTACCAACAACGCATTAATACAGCTGTCATCTCACAATCCCTCTAACACTGTGGCACATAGTAGCCATACACCCATCTCTCCCTACTCTACCCTGTACCTTCTTGCCATACCCCAAAGGGATGAGGCCCTGAAAGGAGGGGAATGGGGTTGGGGGTGCAGAAGTCACCAGGAAAGTTAGTAAGGGAATGAGATTATACGCGTTGGGCATGAACCAGGCCCAGCAGCAAGTGAGGGATTTCTATCCTCACAGATAAGGAGTGGGAAGGAGAGTCAGATCCGACTGATCAAGGGTCACAGCAGCAAACAGAGCAGGACCAGGAAGATTAGCAGTGTGGTGGGGTCAGGCCGTTATCTTATCTCAGGGTGGTCTTGGGATTCCAGAGGGGCTAATACATTCCCCACTCTACTTGGGAGCGGGAGAGGTGAATGCAAGCAAGAGGAATGCAGAACCTTGTTCTTTTGAATTCCGCCTCTCATGGCTGTGCTTTTGTACTGGCGGTCTCCCATACATGAAATGCTTTCCCTCTTTTACCTATATCTCAAAAAGAATCTCTTATCCATTAAGATCCTGCTCAGGCTCCATTTTCTGCACAAAACCTTTCTCCATCTCCAACCTGCTTAGTGCCTTCCCACCTATAGTGCTGGGGTTTAATTGTTTCAGTAGAGTCCAACTCTTCATGACCCCATTTGGAGTTTTCTTGGCAAAGGTACCAGAGCAGTTTGTCATTTCCTTCTCCAGCTCATTTTACAGATGAGGAAACTGAGGCAAACAGGGTTAAGTGACTTGCCCAGGGTCACACAGATAGTAAGCATATGAGGCTGGATTTGAATTCAGGAAGATGAATTCTCCTGATTCTAAGGCCCAGTGCTCTATCTACTGTGATAGCTAGCGGCCACCCCACCCTTAGTACACTATATATAATTGCTGCATGTAGACGTATTTGCTAACTATATTTATGTAGTCATATTTTTTTATATAACTATATATTTGAATGGGGCAGCTAGGTGGTGCAGTGGATAGAGCACCAGTGCAGGAGTCAGGAGGACCTGAGTTCAAATCTCACCTCAGACACTTGATACTCACTAACTGTGTCACCCTGGGCAAGTCACTTAACCCCATTGCCTCATCCTGCATCATCTCCAGTCATCCTGATGAATACCTGGTCATTAGATTCAGATGGCTCTGGAGGAGAAGTGAGGCTGGTGACCTGCACAGCCCTCCCTCACTCACAAAACAAAGTCAAGTGCAAGTCATGTCATTATTTCTCTGATGGCATGGTCTTCTTTGGCAATGAAGGACGAACACACACATATATTTTAACAAGCAATTTTTATCTCTCCCATTAGAATATAAACTCATTGAAAGCTGGGGTTGTTTCATTCTTAGTATCACTATCCCTAACCCCTAATATACTGTGGCACATGGTAGGTGTTTAATATATACTTGCTGTTTGCTTCTTAGGTTTTGACTTTTGTATAGAGAAAGGAAGCTTTCGGCTGCCTGGTCTAGGAAGGATCCGTGGGCTCCTAAACTATTCTGGTTGCTTTACTGTTTTGTTTGTTTGTTTTGTGGAGTTGGAGTTTTGGGGGGATTTTTTTTTTCTGGAGCAGTGGATAGAACACTGAGCTTGGAAGTAGGAAGACTTATTTTCCTGAATTCAAATCTTGCCTCAGACACTTACTAGCTGTGTGGTCCTGGATAAATTACTTAACTCTGCCTCAGTTCTGGAGAAAGAAATGGCAAATCACTCCAGTATCTTTGTCAAGAAAACCCCAAATGGGATCACAAAGAATCAGATATGAGTGAAATAACTGAACAACAAAATGTGGTTTTTATTCATTTCTAATAGTATAATTAAATAAGTGTGAACACACATTTTTGAATAATCTCTATTTAATGCAGCAGGGATAGGATAAGGGGAGGTATTTTCCTGGAATAAAAATGGTGATTGAACTAAAAGTCCAATTTGATAAACCTGCCTTCAGTTAACCTTGAACCAACCTTTGCTTTTAGAAGTTAAAATTTCCCAAATAACTAGTTTGGCTGCATCCTCAAAATTTTGATATGTTGTCTCCTTTTCTTTGATTTTATTGGTTTTATCATCTTTTATCATATTATTTGCAATTATGTTATTTAGTTTCTATTTGCTTTTGACTCTTTACATAAAAAGGTAATTATAATTTTGTTGCATTGTAGTCAATAAAGGATGTATTTAATAATTCTCTTTTTCTGTGCTTGTTTGAGTTTTTATGTCCTAGAAACAGTTCTTATAAAGGTACCACATAAAACTGATCAATACTTATGCTCCTTTTTGATTCTCATTCATTAATGACAAAGGATCCATAATGTCACATCTATCTTTTCTAAAATTATATTTAAATCCTTAACCTCTGTTATGCTTTTCTTAGATTTATCTAGCTTGCAAAAGAATGAATTGTTATAGTTTTCCTATGTATTTCTCCTTGTAATTCTATTTTATCTTCAAATATTTAAATGAGTGCCTTTCTGCCCATAGATAGTAAGTGTGGATGGTGGATTTTTATTATTATCTATTATTTAAGCATGACATAGTTTCTTTTTAAACCACATCTGTGGTTACTGTTGCCTTGTATGAGATCTTGAGACCTTGCCACCCCTGCTTTTTTATTTCACCTGAGGTATAATAATTCTATGCCAGTCAGCTGCCTTGCTGCCAAAACCAGAAACCATGCTGTGAAGACTTAATTGAATGGAAGGGAAAAACTTCTTAATAATAAGATAATCAAAAACTTTGTAGTCAAAAAAATCTTAACAATATCTTAATGTTAAAAACAACTTCATAATGAAGTCTCTTAATACAGTTGAAAAATGGAATGTTATTTGGGGAGTAGAATATTCTCTAACATTTCAGGTCTTCATATAAATGCTGGATAACTACTTCTCAGGGTTATTATAAAAGGGATTTTTACTCAAGAGGAGATTGGATTAGAATTCTTCCCAAGACCTTGTAGTTGCAGGGTTCTAAGGCTGAAGTATTTTATGTTCCTAAACACACACACACACACACACACACACACACACACACACACACACACACATACAAAGCTCATCTTTAATGAAGTATGTGAGAGTTTTATTTATTGAGGATGGGGTGGAAAATTTGTCCCTGATCAATTACCCCATCTCCTCCGGTCCAGTTAATGAAATCACAGAAGGAATTGCTGATAAAAGTGGAGAAGTCTTATTGCATCTTTATGAAGTATCAAATTGTCTCTGATAGAGTCGGAGAATAGCTAGCTTTTGGCAGGTAAAAGGCCACATTCCTGGTGACTTTTACAAAATGGGACATGCTCTTTAGGGCAGAATTATTAACTTTCGTGTGTGTGTATCCTAGACTCCCTTAATATTCTGGTAAAGCCAATAGATCCCTTCTCAAATAGTATTTTTAAATGAATAAAATACATAGGATCACAAAGGAAACCAATTATATTAGAAAATAGCTATCAAACCATTTTTTAAAAAGAAGTTCACAGATCATAAGTGAATGATGCTTTTTTCTAGGGATATACAGACAGATAGGTGTGTCAGGAGGGAACACCCAATAGAAATGCTGTAACCAGGTGGGATGCTCAGTGTATAGGCATATCTGGGGGTCAGGGAGAGGAGGATGACTGGGAGAAGGGAGCAAGGTGAAAAAACCTGGGAAGTGATAGAATATCAGAGCCTTTTGGTACCACAGTTGAGAGCCGCCTTGGTCACATATTCCAGACACTGTTGTCTTATTTTAAAATTGTACCCAATATTTCTACGGATAATGTGTGTATTTGTGAGTCTGCCTCAGGTTTATGAAGGAACTTTACTGTTCTTATTATGCCCTTATAGTAAATGCCTTTTTGGGATGTTTGGGTGCCTGTCCTTAGATCCCGTCACTAAAAAATCACATTTCTCCCCAGCCCAATGACAGCCTGCCCTAGACCACTCTTCCTAATACAGTAGCCAGCTACACCTACAGAATTTATTAGTTTGAACCAGCTGTGCATTGACTGAACTGACTGTGCCCTGGATCATGAAAATATTTACTATTCACTGATCAATCCCATGTATCCTAGACTTAGACATAAGTATACTCCCTTATGCTTATCCTGTCTAACAAGACATCGATAGGGGCAGCCTGGGTATTTCTCGGTCAGCCCTGACTGTTAGTTGACATGGTGATGTTTCAGATCTAAAACCACACCTCAATGTAGTCCCCTGCTTGGGCTATTTCCCTGCTGAACCCTGGATAAAATACTTGTGCAGTAGCTCCTAAAAGGCTATGTTCCTTTAAGAACTAACCGCTCCTTAACCACTCCCTAATCCCATCCTGAACCACTTAGTATATTTGGCATAAGTTATACTATAGAAGGTACCATATAACTTTAACCATATCCCTCTAAGGTTGCAGTTTCTCTAAGAATTCTTGCCCACTGAAAACCGTAATAAATCTGTACCACCTTGATTTCAAGAATGTTTGAGTCCGCGAATTCATTCTGGACAGCCCCACCCTGCACTCTGATCTTTTAGGAGGGTGTCTCACCACCTCCACTCCTCTCCAACCCTCATCACCTTGACTTTGAGGTCATTTTCCCCCCATACTGACTAATATTTCAAGGTAACAGCATCAGGGAGCATTTTAGAAGTAAAACTCCACCCACCCACGACCCTCCAAGGACCTTTGAGCCCCAGGAGGTAGTAACTCCTCTAAGGGGACCAAACCAAAAGTTTGAGAGAAGTCTTCCCTTCCCAACTGATTTTTTTTAACTAGGTAAAGAGGCCATTCTGGGCCTTCGCAGAGAGCTCAGTCTAAGTCACTGAATGGGTGTTGCTTCAGTCAAACTGGGACCTGTGAAAGACCTTAATTTAAAAAGGCCAAGGTCTCCATGCTTGCATCCTGGGGCATCTCTAGTCGTCCTGATCTATATCTTACCCCTGCTCAGCACCTCCCTGGTGTCATCCGTCCTCTTTGAGAACAAAAGACCAGCAGCCACAAAGACAAGAGAGCGGGAGTGGAAGGGGAAGCTTCGGAGGAAGGGCTACCTTGATTCCCTAATAAACTCAGGGAGTTCATTAACCGTTTTTTTTTTTTTTTCAAAGGTCTGCAGAGAGAAATTATTTAATTTTTTGTATCTGAATCCTCAGAATCTAGCAGAGTGAAGGGCACACAGTAGCCATTAATAAATGTTGATCAATTGATTGAAAAATCCCTTTGGTTTCAACTTATTCAAGTCTTTGGGATATCTGTGAATTTTGGATTTGCATCCTAAATTGGCCCAGAATACGTCCCTGAGATCCATAACCTTCTTCCTCCATGACTGACTTTTCACTTCATTATAGGATTCAGTCCCCAAAGACATCTCCCACCACTGTCCCACAGGAAATGAGAGGCATCATACACAGAAGTGCTGACAAAGAATTTGCTTTATAGCTTCCCCCGACCTGGTCCCAGGGGCAGCTCCTGGCCTGGTTGGGCCGGGTATGGGGGCCTTCAGAAGGCTGTAGCTGGTCCTGATTCTCCTCCATCTCATAAGGACTGCTCTAGGTACAAGCATGATAACTTTGGCATTGGGACAGTATCTCTGCTTCCTTGGAAATCAACCATGGATTTTCTGCAAAATACATAAACATGAATTGTCAGAAAATCCTCCACTAATTATTGAGGGTTTGGTTCATTATCTAATATCTCTGGTGTTACTATTTCTTTTTTTTCTTCAGTCATCTGTGATTTTCAGATAATGCATCTTTTTAGATGATCTGTACCTTGTTTCTCCTAGCTCCCACTCCCTTATTTTTTGTTCCCATTATCTGTACTGTTTGCTCTTTACAGTACATGTTGTTTAATTAACCATGGAGTTCAAAGATCTTTTTTGTTTTTCATTTTTGTTGATATTTGGAAGATCTCTGGATTTTGAATTATCTGGGGATGGTAGTGTTCCTCAGATTGTGTCCCACCTGACCAAAGATGTTACCACTGCCTTGAGTGGCCAGATCTGTACTTGGGCATAAGATGCCCAAACTTGGGATTCTCTATGAGAACACGGAAAGAAAGGATTACTGGAACAGAACCCAGACACCCTCACTCCCAGTCTAGCTTGGGCTCACAGTAGGCTGGCTGGTAGTTACCTGGTGACTGTATATGTCTTTCCCCTTACACTCAGCTCCCGTGTGTCTTCAACTGTGCTTGGCCCAGCAGGATCCCACTGCAAGTCCTGGTAAAACTGACCTGAGAAGCAAGGGATCAGGGGATATGTTAGAGGAAGAGGGACAGAGAATTGGAGACACACAAAGAGAGAGACACACACACAGAAATGAGAAGAAGCCAAGAGGGGGAAACATCAAAACAAGTCAGAGAAAGAAAAAGAAACAGAGACATAGAAAGAGGGAGGTAGGAGAGGCAGAGAGAATAGAAGAACAAGGCAGAGAGATGGAGAGAAGCAGAAGCTCAGGTTTCAACTCCCAGAAAGAGGTAGCTTGAGTGTGTCCTGGGGAAAAGGTTTCTGAAAGAGGAGGATTAACAGATGTCAGGAGGTGTAAGCGGATTGTCCAATAGGAACAAATGGGAAGAAGAGGATGGCAGGAAGCCGGACAGGAGCTTAGCTGGAGAATGACAGGAAGGCAGGGATGACGAGGAGGGATAGTGCGCTGAACGGAGCCTTAGGCTGTCGGGGGGGGGGGGGGGGGGGGAGGGAAGAGAGGCGCCAGTGAGGGGACAGATGATCCCAGAGGGGAACATTCAGAAAGGAGAGGATCAGAAAAAGGAAACAGAGGGTGTTTAAAAAGGGGGGGAGGGGTGAAAGAAGATAATACTTGATCAGGAAGTCACAGATTGCTGTGGACAGTGCTCAGGCCATACCAAGGACTCCACTGGCCTGGCTGGAGAAGTGACCTGGATCATTTAGAAAGAGACGCAGTCCAGCAGTGGGAGGGCCCAAGGACACTAGGCCAATGGTGACTTTGTCTGAGTCACTGAGCAGCAAGAGACCATTTTCCAAGGTCAGCTTCAGCCTACGGAGAAACCAGGCCCTAAGTAGGATAGGATAGATGGGAGACCCAGGGGGACAGCTCCAAGTCTGGGGCACATTAATCAGAAAAGGGAACTTCTGCCTCCCCAAGTGCAAGGGAAACAGATGTCCAAGTGAAGACACCCTGCCCTCCACCCCAAATGCAGGGATTGGCTCTAGTTCACAGGCTCCCAGGGGCCTCAAGGTCTGGCACCTGTGGATCCTGCCCATTTCTGCTGGTTCAAGGACCTAACCAGGGCTGGGTTAAAGGCCCTCCCTGATCCTGAGTCCCCTAATGACTCCAGGCTTACCCAGGCATCACCAAGTACAGTGTCCTCTGCCACTGATAAGAAGAGCTTTTCCCACCATTGCCACGAGTCACCACGATGCTGTCCTGGGTCACATGCACCTTCACCTCAGGAGTCCTGTAGCTCACCTGGAGCCAGACAAACTTATCTGTGCTCCCCTCATACTGGCCAGTCAGCTCAATGCCTGGAAACCCAAGAGATCAGAAGGGTTGAGAGCAGCCCTCAGGGAAGCAGCTAGTCACCTCCTCTAGGAAGCCCATGCTGATTAACCATCTCCCTGTGGAAAGCCTTCCCCATGGAAGTGAGAGTCCTCTTGGGAAGCCTGCTGGGGATGCCCCTCTCAGCCCTGACTGATCTCCCCTGAATTTCTTCTCTTCCTTCAGGCTTGGTCTATTCTTATTGGTGTCTATCTGTAAATAGCTTTGTAAAGGTCCCATCTTTTTCTATATGGGCCTTGTCTACTCCAGGAGAGCACAAGCCCATAAAGCATTGCTATTTCTTTAGCCAAGATGTGGAAGGCACAAGGGAGGAGAAGACCTCAGCTTTGCCCTCAAGGAGTTCCCAGTCAGAAGACAGAACTCTCCAATGTAGAACAAAATATCACAAGAAAATGGGAGAATCTGCACAATTGAGGGTAGAAGATTTGAGGGGAAATACAAACTTCTGAGTGTGTGTGTGTGTGTGTGTGTGTGTGTGTGTGTGTGTGTGTGTTTATGCACACAGCTCTATCTGTTCAATCACCTTGGACAGGATCTGAGAAGAGACGCTGGGGGGTCAGAGGTGATCCCTTGACATTCACACACATCGTGTCTTCAGTGCGGTTGTTTCTCAGCAAGATAAAATGAGGGGCCTTTTCCACTGACACAGCTGGGGAAAAAACTGGAACCTTATATGATTCTATCTGAGGGCTAAAATCAGAAGACTCTGGATGATGTGAAGATGGAAAGGAATCTAAGGAAGAAACAGAAAAGAACAGTAATGTTTTAGTTTACAAATCTCTTTTCCCGCCACAACTCTTTGAGTAGTATCATCATGCCCATTTTAAAGAAAATCAGCTGAGGCTCCGACAGATTAAATGAGCTGCCCAAGGACAGGGAATATACGTTGGAGCTGGGGTTTGAACCAGGTCTCCAGGATCTAAAACCAGTGTTCTTTCTATGAGACCCTGGAACTGGTTCCAGGCAGAGATGGGCCTAGGACAGCAGTACAAGACACCAAGATATCTGCTTCCTCTCTGGTCCTCAGGTCTGTTCTGAGTCTCCCCTCCACTTTTCCCTCTCTCTTTTACCCCTTCCCCCATCAAATCCCTTGAGAAAACAGAATATAGAAGGATTCCTTTCTTTGAAAAGGGGTGGGAAGGGGCTAGGGTTACAGAACATCCCATGAACTGTAAGACTTGAATGATGGGTTAATTAAACTGAATGGCTTCCCCCCTCCCCCTTTTATATTGCTTATTATAAGGGAGAATGGGAGAAGGAAGAAAGATACAAAGGGAGTTGATATGAAAAGTTAAAATGTCAAATAATTAATTTTAAAGAAAAGAAAAAGGAAAGACCATGCAGAGGGTTTGGATTTGGGCCTTTCTGTGTTCTAGACTTTCATCTTGATGAACGCGGTATGAGGGAATGTAATGGAGGAGTCTAGGATTTGTGAGAAAGGAACCCATCAGGCATAGATCTAATCATCTCAGAGGCATGGGGAAGGGGAGAGGGTGGGAAGCTGTGGGGGTTGGGGGGGGCTCATCTTAACCTCTATACTCCCCCCAGCTTTGTTCTCTGGGTTAGAAACCTTCCAAACAAGCACTTTTTGACTTGGCTATGGACAGTGTGGTCATGTGTTTGACCCTCGTGTTGACAGAGCTGGTGGCCCAGTCAGTCTCCTCCATCCAACCCTTCACATTTCCTCTGCTCTTTCATTAATCAGCTTTACCTAACCCTTCGGATGAGATGAATACAGTGTCATGGTCAGAGCGCCCTAGGAACGAGACAGAGAGAGAGAGAGAGAGAGAGAGAGAGAGAGAGAGAGAGAGAGAGCTCAGGCAACCAGGTAGCGTCCCGAGGGCACCAAAGCAGAGGACAGAGGATGCTGGCATTAAGGAAGCCAGCAATTCTTCCCCTTAGCCACAAAAGAAACAAACACTTTCCACGCAAGTTCCCAAATCTAGGCAGCCCACTGCAACCTTTAAATGATTGAATGAGAAACTTGAATTTTTTTCCTTTCCAAAGCATATTTGTCAGGCTTCATAGAGGGTGGTAGCTGGCTAAATACCCAGCCAAGATTAGAGAGTTCATATTCAGGAGAGCAGAGTTCTCAGCCCCAGAAGCCACTGTGCCACTGTGGGCAGGTAACTCCCCCTGAAGACGTTCAGTGGCAAAATGGACAGAATGCTAGGCCTAGAGCCAAGAAGATCTAAGTTCAGAAACTGAGTTGTGTGATCCTAAGCAAGTCACTTCACCTCTGTTTGCCTCAATTCCCTCAGTTGTAAAATGGGGATGATAACAGCATCTTCCTCTCAGGGTTATTGTGTGGATTAAATGAGACAGTATTTGTAGGGCTCCTAGCACTATGTAAATGCTCCTTCCCTTCTCTGGAGGCCAGTTTCCTTCCCTGTACACTACAGTGCCAGAGTTATGCTGGCAAATGTTTAACAACTGGTTCTCTGGAAGAAAAAAAGTGAACTCATGACATAATTTTACATTTAATTTGCATTAACAGTTTCTCCATCACTTTCTTATATCTAGAAAATCAACAAAACAAATAAATCAAAAATTGTAGCACTTGCAAATTTCCAAGGTATAAATGCTCCTACTGAAAATTGTTCCAGCATACACCTGTTTAACACTTTAAGGTGTGCAAAACATTTTACATGACATCTCATTTCATCTTCCCAGTGACCCTGTAAGATAGGTGTTATTGGCATCTCTATTTTACAGATGGAGAAACTGAAACCAAAACTGGTTATATGACTGGCCCAGGGTCACACAGCTGGTAAGTGTCCAAAGTTGGACTTGAACCGAGGTCTTCCTGACTCCAGGCTGTATGCGCTAGGGCGCTGGTGTTGTACAATGATGAGGCTGGATGAGATGACTCCAAAGAGTCCTGGCACATGTTTTCTGAGCATCTGGTCCTGCTCTCAGCTAATCTGATGACTGAAAATCTTAGACTTCAAAACCAGGTAAGTCAGAGGACAGATCAAAGCAAAGCTGGGAACCAATGGGACGTCATAGAACCACCAGGAAGGAAAAAAGACCGGTCATACACAGTTGAGAGAGAAAAGAAAGTGGAAGCTGTGTCTCTTTCTGTCTTGGCCCACATCTGAGGGAGAAGAAGGGTCAGACAGAAAAGAGATGTCCGGGTCTGGCAACGCTCAAGGTCAAGGGCAGGCAGTAAGGAATGTTGAGTGTACCTTGCTCATATACACTTGGGTACACTCAACACTCTATGGAATAGAGTGTACACGGCATTTCACCTCCTCCTCAGAGTCTTCTGGGATTGCTTGGGACCCAGGGTTTCCCACTCCTATCCCCTTAATGATGAAAGTGATTGTCCCAGGGTGATGCTAGTAATGGTGTAGTAAAGGTCTCAAGGCTGAGTTAGTTGACTTCCTACCAAATGTGGATGGAGTCCTAAGAAAGAACCTTTCTGGAACACCACCTTGAACACTCCCTGGAAGACCACCTGGAGGACCTGGAGGACCTGGAAGACCTGGAAAACCTGAAGGCCTTCGTGATAACAAGACGTCTTGGCTCTGCAAGGTCTTTGAAGTGAGGCGAAAACCTGGAAAGGAAGGGAGAGTTAGAGATGAAATCTACCACAGACAGGCAGCAAAATCTGCTCTTACTTCCCAGGAAGACAATCCAGCAGAGGCTTTCTCCACAGAGCACCCTCTCTCATGGGTACCAGGTAAGCTGCAGGGATCCCCAACGCTTTCCCCAAGGTCACAGGGACAAGGGTCACTATGCTTTCTCCAGCAGCTGCTGGATGGTCAGGTATGCCCACAGAGGCTTCATCCCTCAGTGTAGCAGAGACTTGCAGTGCCTGAACCATTGGACAAGACCTCTTTCCCAGGGCCTGGCCTCCAGAGGAGGGATAATCTGACAAGCTCCAGAGAGGGTGCCCCCCCCCCGACAGTTGTGAACTGTAAAAGCTTTAAGACATCTCCCCCCAAGACACTGCTCCTGCCCTCGTCTCCCAAGGTACCCAGCCCAGGGGAAAGCTTCTTGCTTTTTTCAAGGACATGATGGGAAGTTTAGGCATCTCTCTAATCCTGACTGTTACTGCCTCATTTCACCTTGGCCACTAACTTCTGGTGTGATATTGGCCAAGTCACTCACCCTCCTTTCCTCAATTTTCTTATACATAAAATGTGGGAAATGATCTGTGTCTCCCCACCTCCTTCTCTCTAAGGAAGATAAAACAAGTCCCAAAATTACATCTCTGGTAATGGAGAGGGATTCCATAGCACCTTTCACACTTTCTCAGGAGGATTCCTTATTTCCTCCCCTTTGAGATTATCTCCAATTTATGCTATAGATACTTTATTTCTACACAGTCACTTTCATGTTGCCTCCCCAATTACATTGGGAGCTCCTTGAAAGCAGGGACTAAGGCTTTTTTGGTTTGAGTTTTTTGCATTTCTTGTATCCCCAGTACATAGCAGCTGGCACATAGCAGGGACTTGACTTAACGATGGCATGCACTGAGTTCCCATCGCTGGAAATGTTCCACCGAAGGCTGAAAAGCAATCAGTCCTTGATATTCTGTGCATATGTGTTGGGGGTCAGGTGGGCAGAAGCTGGACTGTGCGACCCCTAAGGTCCCTCCCACATTATGGTTCTATCTGCTTTGTAAACTGGAATTGGAGCCCATTTGTGGCTGAGGTCAGGGTAGGGACTGAATTTGGGGGCAGGGTCAGAGCTCACTCTGATTTGCTGTGAAAGCTGTCTATGGACAGATGTGACACTAAACCATGAGATAATGTCAGTCACACAGCCACATGTGACCGTTGAGCTCTGCTCCAGGAAATCCCGTCCTTACCTGTCATAGGAAATTTTGACAATACTGAAAATGACGATGACTTATCATTATCTGAAAAAAATAAAAGGAAAGAGAGGTTTGTCCCCAGGTTCTCCCTGGCTCTGCCCCCAAATCATGAGTGTGGCCAAGCCCTCAGACAAACAGAGCACCAGAGCCCTTGGGGCAGGGCAGAAATGGGGGCAATGAAGGTTAAAGGACTTAGAGAAGTCTGGTTCTGGGAACACCCCTGACCTCCAGGAAACCCCCACCCATAGCTCACCTGCTTCCACTGGCTTTGAAACCACCTGGGCCTGATCCTGGCCCTCTGGTTTGGTGACCACCATAGATGTGAGTGGAGTGACAAAGCTGAATTTGAGGGACAGGTCCAAAGCCCGAGACTTCAGATTCTTCTGCTCATTACCTGAGGCTGAAACACTGAAGGCCGAGGTCATCAACGCTGGCCTCTTTCCCTCTCATCAATCATTCTTTCTGTTTCATTACTCTAGCATCTAGTGCTTTGGAAATGAGGCAGTGGGCTTCTTCTCTCTCCCTTACAGGATATAACAGACCCACCCAGATCCCTCATCCCCCTTCTAACCTACAGCCACACTGAAAGATTGCCCAGGAGGAGAGCACCCTCTCTCATGGGTATCAGAGACCCAGATGAGCTGCAGAGATCCTCGATGTTTTCCCCAAGGTCACAGGGGCAAGGATCACTCACGCTTTCTCCAGCAGCTGCTGGATGGTCAGGTATGCCCACAGGCGCTCCATGAAGTTGTGGAAAATGTACTTTGGGCTCTGGAAGACTTTCTCCTTGTCTGCAACATCTACTTCTGTTTCGAAGGTGAAGTTCTGGGTGTGCTGAATAGAGGGGAGATGGGGGTGAGGTCAGGCATTTGCCTGGGGCTCTGCTCAAGCCCCAGCCACTTTTTCCCTTTCCCCTAATTGGACAGAACATCATCAAAGCATGCCTGAATGGCAATTCCAGGCCATCTCTCAGGCCCTTGCTGGCTGGCTTGTTGGATCTACTTGGCCATTTTATGTCTTTTTAAAAGGTTAAAACATGTAAAATAGCATGCACACCTACCATCCACAGGCCTGGAAACAGACCTCAGGAATCCTCTATTCTAATACCCTCATAATGTAGATGAGGAGACTGAAACCCAAATAACAAAACAGAATGAAGGCGACATAGGTGATGGGGAGCAAAGCTGGAATTCTCTCCCTGCTTCTAAATAAGCCAGTATCTCCTCAGAACTGAAGTGTCTTCTAGGGCCAAGAAGAACAAAGCTTGTTCAGTCTCCATGACAGCCCTTCGTAGAGTTGGAGAGAACTGAGCTATCCCCCTCATCTAAACATGCCCAGCTCCTTCATTTCAGTTCTTTTCTTAGAGCTTGGGGACAATTCATCAATAAACATTTTGTAAGCTCCTGCCCTGTGTCATGCCCTGTTATACAAAGACAAAAGCAAAACACCTCCTGTCCTCAAGGAGCTTATATTCTAGCAGGGGAAACAGTGTGCAGATCTAGGGGTAGAGACACAGCACACACCCAACTGATGTAAGGCACCCTCAGGGGATTAGGTGAGAGGGAAGGAAGGTTTGCAGCTGAGTCGGCACCTGACTTGTGTCCTTGGATTTCTGTGTGTTTGGTTGATTTTATTGAGCATGATTAATTCATTGGGTAGGCTAGCAGTAACCAATAAATTGGGTCAGTGACCTCTGTGTGTCCTATGATTTCAACAGTAGCAGGGGAGCTTCCCTCCCGCCCCCAAGTATTGCCTTCTTGCCAGCAGTTCTGGGTGATGACTTTCACACTGATGGGCTCAGACATTTCTGCTGCTCCAGGGAATCTTCACTGAGATCATCATTCTTCTCTCTTTCTCTTTCCCTTTTTTGTTTTAAGAAGGACCATTCAATCTTTCTACATCTCATTTGACTTATCCCCACTCTCCTCACTCACCTCACCAAAATCTTCACCAATTAGATCTAAAAGTCACTGACTCTGGCATGTTCTAGGACCAGGTGTGACTGTCTCCTCCTCCTCCTGAACCTTGGGCAGGTGCTGGTTCACCAGCCTGTGCTATCCATGCTCTCTGCCCCTTTCACCCAGTGGCTCTGTGCCCATGGCCCAGAGTTGGAAGGTACCTCGAGGCACATCCATAGTCCAACCGTCACCTAAGTAGGAGCTCCGTGAACAACAGCATACCCCACCAGGGGTCATCATCCCAGAGAACCTTGGAGAGCTCTAGAAACTCCCCAAATTTCATTTTACTGTTTTCACTCTCATTATGTTACTAACCCATCTTCTTTTCTAGCCAGATATAGGATCATAGATTTAGCACTGGACATGCCTTAGGGACACAGCAGTTAAGTGACTTGTCTAGGGTCACACAGCTAATAAGTATCTGAGGGCAGTTTTGAACTCAGGCATTCCTGACTTCAGACTCAGTGCTCTGTGCACTATAGTGCTACCTGGCTGCCTCTAAAACTGGGGTGCCTAAAACTGACTTCAGGTTTTTCTGTTCTCAGAGCACTCAAAAAATTAAAAAACGAGTCTCTGGACATTTTCCATTAAATTAAACATCTTCCAGCCTCTTTAGTAATTCTATTGCATACCTAGTCCAAACCTCTACTGACTCTTACCCAGAAGGAAAGAGATCTTATCCTGAAAAGATTCCTAACATGACCCTATAATATTTTTGTGACATAAGAAATCTATACTCAGCATTGATTTAAAACCTCTACAGTTTTCTACTGGCAAATCTCTGCACATGAAATCTTTCATTAATAAAAAACTACCTTTCAGATGGGTTTGGGGGTCAATTTCAAAATGCTATCCAGTCTTATTGTTCACAAAATATTGACTAAGGGGCTCCTCCAGGTTTTATTTTGCAAATAACCACTTTATATTTCTTCAACTCTTTTTCAGGTTTTTTAAATAATTGTATAGTGTCCTTATCCTTACACTTGGGATTTACTGCTAACATTAAACTGCATGTTTTTACATAGTTATTTATGTATTTACCCTAATCAACTCACGATATTTGTTAAATACATCAGGTTCCATTTTTTCAATAAATGTGAAATAAAATTATATTTCATAAATCATTAATGCTAAGCAAATTAAGCACGAATATAGAGGAATAAGCAGTGAAATAATTACATGCCACTAATACGCGTTAAATAAAATTGTAAAAGAGGCAAAGTAAGATCATCCATTAATAGCAGCATGGTTGGAAACTTTGCATTTATGATTTTAGAATTTGGATTGGGTTTGTAATGACAATGATGATACCTCTGCAAAGGAAAAAGGAGCATAAAAGCCTACAGGGATTCCCTCAGGTAATAACTGTCACTTTTCCTATTCAGATCTCCTTGATTTTCTTCTTTGTGTCTGTGTTTGTGGCCCCTCAGGGGAATGGAAGCTTCCAAAGGGCAGGGATTGATTCATGGTTTGCCTTATATTCCCAGTACTATGTGCAGTGCCCAGATCATATTGATATCCAATAAATGCTTGTTCAATTGAACAAAATATTTCCCAGAACAGATTATTGCTTTATTTGACTGGAAAATGCCCTTGACTGAGCTGTCATAAATTCCTTACCTGCCAGTGTTTGGATGTGGCCCAGCTGCAGTATCATGGACCCCACATTTCTCCATCCTGTCCATCAGAGCCAGCTCTTTGGGGATAGAGATGGTTTAATTTCTGTCTTTCTATTACCAGTGCCTAGCGTGGTATCTGGCACAATCTAGTCTTCAATTGTATTTCAGATGTGCCTGGCTCTTCAGGACCGTATTTGGAGTTTTCTTGGCAGAGACGCTGGAATAGCCTGCCATTCCTTCTCTAACTCTTTTTACAGATGAGAAAACTGAGGCAAACAGGGTTAGGTGACTTGCCCAGGGTCACACAGCTAGTAAATGTCTGAGGCCAGATTTGAACTCTGGAAGATGAGTCTTTCTGATTCCAGGCCCAGTGCTCTATCCACTGTGCCTCCTAGCTACCCCATCTGGCACGCAGTAGATGCTTAATAAACGTTTGTTGACTGACTGATACAGAAACTTTGTCCAGTCCTTTATCAACCTATCAATGCAGGCAGATATTCCTGTGTCTGTGACTGGCTCTCTATGCATTATGTCTTACTCTAGGTATAATACATCCATGGGATTCCCTTCATCTGACAACCTAGTAACTGCATAGAAAAGGAAATGAAGTTATTCTGGCATGATTTGTTCCTAATCGATTCACAGTGCTCTCCTCTATCATCTCTTCCCTTCCTAACTGTTCACAAATTATTCCTTTAGTAAAGGGTTCTAGGACTTTCCAGGAATATCCTGGAAAATTTATCCTATAGTTAGAAGAATCCCTTTATTTTCTTTCCACTCCCTAAGCTTTAAAATCCCTCCCTACCTTCCTTTTACCTGAACAAACCTACTCTTCTTCCAAAGGCCAACTCAAATCTCAGCTCTGCAGCTTTTACTCACTCTCCAGCCCACAGTGGCTTCTCTGTCTGTTGACTTTATATTCTACCACCCTCTTTGGCTGTTTATTTTACTGAATCATTCTCCAGTGGTCTCCTAGATGAATACTATCTCCATCTACACCTGTTTCTCTCTACACTAAGCCATCAATGAGGAACACATATTTGGGTACAAAGAGGGGAAGGAAATTCTTGTGGCTTAGGAAAGGCCGGATAGTGAATAGATTGATGAATCTCAGGCAGAGGCACAGCCCTGACTAGGACTCAGGTCTCCTGGCTCTCAGGTCAAGGCTCTCCCATCTAAGGATTTCTGGGCTTCACTCACCGACTGGGCATTGACTTGGGCTGAGAGCAAATCCTGGACCTGGGGCTGGAGTTTCCCAGCCACCACAAGCTCAGAACCCTTGAAGAAGACCCTGAAGTTGTCCTGAGTGAGCTGCTCCACAGTATTTTCTGGATACTGGAACTTCACCATGGTCAGCAGTGGATTAGCCACCTCCTGGTAAAAGTCCTTTGGGAGGGAGGGGAGAGGTGAGGACAGACTGAGGTACAGTGGGCAGGACAGCTGCCTGGAATCTCTAGCACTTTAGAGATAGACAGCGTTTTAGGGATGGTCTAGTTCATTTAACTCTCTCCTTGGACAAAAAAGGGAAAGTAAATTCTACAGAAGGGAAAGGACTTGTCTGTAGTCACACAAGAATCAAGTGGCAAATTCTAATCAAGGTGCTGGGGGCTCCTCTTTCCCCCCTAACTCCTCCATTCCCCAGTACCTGACATAACATCCCACACATAAAGGGTACTCATGACCCCGCTGGGAGGTCTCCCCAGCTGCTGGCACCTGGAGCTGCAGGTCAGCATCTGAGTCCTCATAGATGCGCCGGGCCACCCCACCATTTTCCAGGGCCAGTTTCTCCAGGAAAGCATAGTTGACATCAAAGCCAAAGCCCAGGCAATAGAGGAAGTATTGACCGTCAATAGCTGCCTTCACATTCTCCTGAATCTTCTGCGGATTTGTCTCCCCTGTAGCAGCAAAGGCCAATGAATGGACAGGGAGGGAAGAGAAATATTGGTTAGGTATTCAGCAGGTGAGTATTAAGCTGGAATCATAGAATGTCAGAGCTGGGAGGGATCTCTGTGACCATAGACTATAAAATGAGCTAGAAGGGACCTCAGAAACCCTCATACAAGAGGAAACTGAGGCCCATGGAAGCAAAATGACTTGCCATGGGTCACACAGGTAGCAAGTATCAGAGATGAGATTTGAACACATGACCTCTGACTCTACAGTCACCTCTAGGTCTATATGGATAGGCATCTCCTTCACAACACCTCTACCCCCTCCAAAAAACCCACACCATCCTGAGGGAGTTCAACTCCATCAGAGTGCAAATGATAAAACTGAGGCCCAGAGATATTCAAGGTCACCCAGAGAATTAGAAGGAGAGCTAGGAGTGAGCCAAGCAGAAAGAGCCCTCCCCACCCCCACCTCACCCTCAGTGGGATCCCCATCTGTGAGCAGGATGATCATGGAGACGCTCCCTGCTGGCAGCTGCTCCTTCCTGTTGCTCTCATCCAGCATTCTCACAGCCACAAGGACGGCCTCATTGATGTTGGTTGCTGGGGAGAGAAATCTGCTCACACCTGCCTCAGCTTTGGCACCAACGGAGACAAGTAGAGGGTTAGAGGCCTAGGAGGAAGAGAAGGATGGAGGCTTGTCCAGGCATAGAGTGAGAGATTAAGCAAGGTTAGGGGGCACAGTAGAAAAGGAGAGAGACTAGAAACTGGGGTCAGAAAGGGAGTAGGGTCAAGAGACCAGGTTGAGTTAGCAAAGTGTAGCTTGAACATTTCCAGGAGCATCAAACAAAGGCCTACATCAATGACCGGAGAAGTTGCAATTCACCCTTGGATTGTAGGCAAATTGGCCAGTCTAGTGCGGCTCGAGGTCCTGAGTACCAAGTGTGTGTGTTGGAGGTGGAGGAAAGATAACGGATTGATCCAGTGTCCTTAATGAAGTTGGGTCATAGGGCCAAAGCACAGCTGGGAATGGGATCAGGGAAATGCCAACACTCTTCTCAGTACCTTTGCAACAGGCCCTGTTTGCTTGTTTTTTTCTTATCAAATCATCCATATTAGACTCCCCAGAAACCCTCAGCTAAGTAGCTAGGCTAGGAGTCGTCAGAGCAGCCACACTGCCCACCCCCAGAAGCCCCAGCCCCTCACTCACCACCCCTGGCTGAGATAGAGGAGGCAAATTCCTTGGCTTCTCCCACATTCTCAGGTAAAGCCTGAAGCAGCATTGGCTTCCACTGGGTCACATATCCATCAAAGATGACCAAGTTGAACTGGTCCTCTGGTTTGAGATCACCCAGAATCTTTACTAGGGCCTCCCGGGTCTAAGAGGTCAGGAAAGGAAAGGGAAGAGAAGCTCAGGGAGCAAAGAAGGGGCATGACAAATGATCAGGGACAGAGGTGGTTGAAAGCCTCAGTGAATGCAGAGACTGGAAGGCGGTGGTCTGTTGCCATGTGACGTGGGCTATTTTCTGACCAAAGGTGGCAATAGAGGTACCAAATGTAAAGCGCTGATAGAGAAGGGGCATCAGAGTGACAACAAACTGACTTGTGGTGTCCTTGGGGCCCTCCTTGCATATAGTAGCCAGCTTACCTGTTTTATCTTCGTACCAGACATGGACCCACTCTTGTCGATGACAAAGACCACATTCTTGGGCAGTGCAGACAGCTCTGCTGGGGCAAAGTGATGCACAAAATATCCGTTTTCAATCTGCATTGTGGAGACAGCCATGGGTTAGAGCCTCATCTCCCACATATCTACATACCTTCTATGCTTGTCAGCAGCAATATCAGAATCAGCTGTCCTTCCTCCACTCACTCCTTCTCCCTCTCTCTGTCTCTTTCTGTGTCTCTGTGTCTCTCTCTGTCTCTGTCTTTCTCTGAGACATGAGGGCCTCAGAGCTAAATGAGGCAGGGAGTTGATAAAGCACCAGACTTGGAATCAGAAATACAAGTTCAAATTCTGTCTCACATGTAATTATTAGTTAGGTAACGCTAGACAGACAGCTAGGTGGTGCAGCGGATAGAGCGGATAGATTCATCTTCCTGATTTCAAATCTGGCCTCAGGCACTTACTAGCAATGTGACCCGGATTGCCTTTGTTTCCCCATCTGTAAAATCAGTTGCAAAAGGAAATAGCAAACTACTCCAGTGTCTTAGCCAAGAAAACCCCAAATGAAGTCACAGAAAAGTCAGACATAATTGAAATAACCAAACCACCAAAGAGCTAGAACTAGTGAGAACACTGCTAAGAAAATGACTACAGTGTGTTCTTTACCTAGAGATCACACTGGTGAACATATATCCCAAGTACGTCAATGACCAAAAGGAAAGTCCGATGGATGCCAAAAAAAATTAAAGCAGCGCTATTTACAATAGCAAAAAAAAACCCAAAACGAAACAACAAACTAGAAACAAAGGAGACGCCCATCAAGGGGGGCACAGTTACACAAGCTGTGGGACATGAATGTAATGGGACATTACGGTAAGAAATGACAAGCATGAAGATGATGGTGAAGGACTCAGGGGAACTATTTCAAAGTAGAGTATGCAAAAGAAGGAAAATAATATATTCAGTGAATATAATAAAGCAAACAGAAAAAACCAGCAGCCACAAAACATCTAAGTCGAACATGGTGCAATGATATTAACTAAGCTTGGCCTTGAAGAAAGTCCAGGAAAATGCTTCTCCCTCCCTTCTTGGCAGAGGTGGGGGACTATGGGGTAGAGAATACGATATACGACATTGCACTTGGCTGAGAAGTTGGTTGGCTTTAATGAACACTTTTTTTCTTTTTCTTTTCTTTGTTATAAGGGGTGGAAAAAGAACGGATGTACTGGAAATGGATGGGGAAGTAAAAGAAAACTATAGCAATGGATATATTCTTAAATACATATGTGTATATACATATGAATGGATGTATATAAGGGCAGGGCCCTGGTCTGTACATCATGTGTCTTCTTTACATTAGGACTGAGCGCAGAACGAGAAACACAAAAGAGATTAGCGATGTTTGGTGACAGATTAATTTCCCCCAAAGTCTCCAGTGGTGCTAAAATCAAAGGATTGTGGGTGGAGGACCAGGAACAAGCATCTGTCAAGTGCCTACTGGTCTGTGCTAAGTGCTTTATATTTTCTAATTTGAACATCACAACTACACTGGGCGGTAGGTGCTATTATTACACCTATTTTACAATCAAGGAAACTGAGGCAGAAAAAGGGTTAAATGACTTGCCCAAGGTCACACAGCTAGTATGTGTCTGAGACTGGAGGTGAAGACAGTTCTTCCTGATTCCAGACCCAGAACTCAAATCACCCCATGCACCTACCTACCTTTCCTGAATGGAAAACCAGTTGCCTCCTTCCCATGGGGTTCCCAGAGTACACTGTTCTCATTGCCATCCCCTACAATCCTCACCTGGATGTCCCCTGCAGCGGTGGCCTGGTTCACATCATAACGGACAATGAAGTTACCATCCAGAATCGTGTCCAGCTTCCCAGGCTCCTTCTGCTGCTGGGCCAGAGATGGCTTGAACAGTATATGAGCCTGGAGGAGAAGAATTCAGTGCTGAGAACTTGCCTGAGGAGCCAGAAGGAGTTACAAGTCCAGGGGCCCAAGAACTGGGGAAGGTGAGAGACAGCATGGGCTACACAGTGAATAATCTGGGACCCCCTTCTTCCCTCTCTGGGGCTGGCCTTAGCCAAGAGCCAATGGGAAAATTGAATGATCCCTGCTCACTGGGTGGTCCTTTCCAGGGTTTGACAACCTGGTGATTCCAGTGACCTCAATCCATGTCCCACCCTACCTCAGTTTCCCTTGCCCCTGTTATGACTTGTGGCCTTTACATTTGGGGATCAGAGATTCCTCCCCATGCCCAGCCTAGGGCTGAACCCAGAGAAAGGGCACTGGAATTAGGGAATGAGGGGCCTAGGCTCTAGGGTAAGTCACCTTCCCTCTGGACCTCAGTTTCCCTATCTGTATCTGTATAGCACACCCCGGGCCCCTGGAAATCAGATAGGGTGAGGACTGGGCAATGGAGGATGGGGCCCAGACTCTGTTCCCCCAGGTCTCAGCATCTGACCTTGGTCTGGTTCTGTGTCGTGGTCAGGGCATTTGCCAGGTTCTTGGTCATAAAGGTACTCTCAGTCTCCAGGGAGCTGATGCCCTGAGGCTCAAAGATGTGGACATCTACCTGTGGGGTGGAAGGGGATAAGGCCTGAGAAGAGTCTGGAGCAGGGAGTGAGCTCTGCTCAGGGAACCCTTGATCTGAGGAGGAAGAGCCTCTGGCCCCAGGGAACCCTTGTTGGGAGGTGGGGGTGAGGGGAGAGAAACAGACTTCTGTCTGGTGGGGTGGGGAGTAGAATGAGTGCATCAGGGCAGACTTCCCAGAAGAGGAGTCTTAGGGTTGAGTCCTCCTACCTGCAGGTGTTTGACCAGCTGTTGGGGCCGGACCTTCAGAATCAGCTCATATTTCCCCAGCTGCCTCTTCAACAGCTCCTCATAGACCAGCTCAAAGGTGACCTTGGCTGTTGGGGCCACATTGACAGACACCTGGAACTGCTCCAGAGTCCTCCCTGTGGACCTGGGTGGGAGGTTGGCCCCTTAGTGCTGCTGGGCATGGACAGGGTGGGCAGGGGGAGCTTGTGGCCATGGCCACAGTCAGGCAGGGCAGGAGGTGCTCTCAGGCAGGACTTTCTGACCCCTGGGCTGCCCCAGCTCAAGTACTGCCACAGACCTTACCTAATGATTCCAGCACTCTGACCCCTGGCTACAGCCGACCTGTACTTCTCCTGGGCAGCTGCCTTCTCCTTGATCTCCCCTGGGTAGGTCACATCATCAATGATCCTGAGGAGGGAGAGAGAAGGGGGGCATAGGGAGGCCTCGGGGAGGAGCCAGAGCTGGAGACATTGGGGAAGGAGCTCCTTCCCTCAGGGATGCTGAGGGGAAAAGACTGGAGGGACAGAGGACATGAATTCTTAATGTACATGATGCAACCTAACTATCCCAGATTGTCCTTCCTTGTTCTGAAAGGTTCCAGTACAAATTCCTCTATTTATCATTTTAAATCCTTCACCATCTGACTGCAGGCTACACCTCGAGGCTTATTACACGTGACTCTCCTTCACAAGCTACACTTTACAGCCAAACTGTACCACTTGCTGTTCCCTGTATATAATCATATATTCATATACTATGTGTGACATATAATATAACATTAATTATAACATATTGTTATAGTACAATATATAAAAATGACAGTAATTAAAATATGTATATAGTTCATTAAAGTTAGCAAACTTCTATATGTGTTATATATATATGTATAGACACACACGTATAGACATACACACACACACATAGACATATACATATATTCTCACAACCACTCTGTTGGTTAGGTGTTATTATCCCCATTTTACAGATGAGGAAACTGAGTCACTGAGCAGTTTAGTAAATTGTCCAGCCAGTTGCTGCCTTCCTTTCTCACGAGTCTGTCTGGATTTCTCCCTTTTTCTTAGCTCTATCTCTTAAGTCAGAGTTATTCATTCACCTTTAGAGGGTCAACTTCTTTGGAGCAGCTGCTCTATCCCATCCTCCTCAGCATCCAAGATGGAGTTTCTTAATAAACGCTGGTTCAATTGACCCAAATGGAAGTCCTATGTCCCTTACTAGACCATGAACTCTCAGATGAGAGGAAAACCATTGGACAAACCAGCTGATCTGGATTTCTTTTTCCTGTGCCCCCTATTTTCCTAGGCTCTACCTCAGGGGCTTTCCTGGGAAAATTGAATTCAATTTAATTCAACTCGACAAGTATTTACTGAACACCTGCTCTGTTTAAGGCACTGGGATCCCAAGATTGAGCAGCAAAGGGGAAGCAATTCCTGTCCTGAAGGACTTCATTGTCTGCTAGAGGATGACCATATGTACAAAGCAACGTTTGTGTGTGTGATGGGGGGAGGGGGTGGAAAGTGGAGATAGCTCTAACAATCGGGAAAAACGAAAAAGGCTTCTCAAAGGGAGGTCGGGATCCTGAGACTTGGGAGTGAGAAGAAAGAGCGTCCCAAGAATGGGGAAGTGAGGGATGGAATGTCCTACACAGGGAGAGTAAAGTTCCTCTGGCTGGAAATTAGAGTGTGCAAAGGAAAGTAATATGAAGGAAGTCTAGATATATCGGCTAAAGCAAGGTCGAGAAGGACCTAAAATGCCTTAGACTGTGCCTGCCTTTCTCCATTTCCTCCAAAATGGACTCCTCATCTTTTGTCATTTTTGCCCAGCTTGTTGAATGAAACTCCGGATTGCTTGGATTTGCATTTCTCTTGCTTCAGTCTTTCACGTGGTCGTTAATCACTTAAAATTCTCCTTTTGACTAGTTATCCATTCGAAATGATTTTTGATTTTAGTGTTTGTTCCCTGTGTGTATTGGATATTAAACTCTCATCAGAGATAGATGACACAAAGATTTTTCCCCTAATCCCTTCCCCTAACCTGTTTGTCTTGTTTTTTTTCCCTGAAAGTGGTTTTTAATTTCATGAAATCAAAATTATTTGTTTTGTGTTTTATGACAGTTTCTCTCTCTTGGTTAACAATTCTCCCCCTCACCTAAGTTGTGAAAAGTATCTGATCTTCTCCTCTAATCCTAATTTTTTAAATGATATGATCTTTAACATTTAGGTCATTTATCCACTTTGAATTTACTGCAGCGAATGGTATAATAAGGTGGTCTAAGCCTAATTTCTGCTAGTCTACCCAGTTTCCTCAGCAATTCTTATCAAATAGATAGGTGTGCTAATGCATCGTTAATGGAACCATGGATCCAACCAATGCTTCTGGAAAGCAATTCAAATTATGCTAAGAAAGAACTAGAATGTTCATACTTTCTGAGCCAGAAGCTCTATACATACCAAGGAAGTTGACCCTAAAAAGAAAGATCTCATATACACCAAAATATTTAGAGGAACATTTTTTGTAGCAAAGAACTAGGTATGAAATAGATGCCCATCAATCAGGGAATGGCTAGATATGTTGTGGTACACGAATATAATGGAATATCACTGTGGCATTAAAAAGTGATGGATAAGAAAAATATAGAGAAGCATGGAAAATATTTATGAACTGACAGAAAGTGAAGTAAACACAGTTAGATCCTGAGGCTAGAGAGGCTACAAGTCCCTGGAATATCCAGCAAGTCAAAAGATATGAGCAGCCCTGAGCTTAGGAGCTCCCAACCAGGAGGACAAAGCTCCAGGCAGCTAGTATCACCTACTGGTGTAGTCAGTGTGGGAGAAGTGTCTCTGTGCGTCAGGATGGAGACAAGGATTTGTTCTCGTTGTTCATTTCTCCATTTCCAAAAAATTGTTGCCCACCCCAGAGAGGCTGAGATGCTCTGAGGACAGTAGAATTCAGGACTAGTATGACTCACCACACCTCTCCTTCCTGCCTAGGCATAGAATCATCCATCATCCTGGGGGGACATCCAGAAGTCAAGGGTCCCAACTCCTGTGTCTGCACTGGGACCTGTCTAGACAAGGCTTTTCCTGGAGACTCAGCTACTCTAATAGACTTCCCTTGGCAACGCCCTCTGCTCCTCATCTTTGCTTCCTTTTGTTGAATGCCCCAGGTCCTCTGCCCCTCCCCCATTTCCTGCTATGACCCAGGGAAGGCCAGAGAAGTCATTCACTGCCCCACTACAAACATTACAAAATCTGTCTGGAAACCAGCCTGATGAGAAGCGAGGGGGAAGAGAAGGGAAGGGAGGAGAAAAAATAGAGGGGAAAAGAGATGAGAGCTTGTACTGAGTCGAGATAAGACACAATCTGCCACTTTTCTCACTGCTCACCTACTTTCCTGCTCTAGTCATCTCTAGGAGAAAAGGCTGATGAGGAGGAACAAGGAAGAATGTAATAAGAGGGTGCTGGAGAGAAGAGGGCACCGTGGAAATCCTCAAGGTCAAAGCCACCACTGAGGTCACAGATCACCACACAACAGCAGCCTCCCTCCAACCCCATACATCAACTCCCTGGACTTCAGACACACTCGGCTTTCCTGGTTCTCCTCCTACCTCTCCTACCTCTTCTTCTCAGTCTCTTTCAATGGCGCCTTTTCCTCTTCTAACCCCCTCAAGGAGGTTGCTCCCTAAGGGTCTCTCTTTTCTCTCTTCTTTCTCTCTCAACGCTCATTCACTCCCCCATCTGCAATGAGCACGCATGTGCAGATGACACCTAGTTTATGCCTCTAGCTCAGACCTCTCCTCTGAGCTCCAGAATATCTTCAACTGCTTTCAGGATATCTCCACCTGGATGTCCCATCTGCATCATGAGCTCAATATGTACAATACTGAACTCATTATCTTTCCCCTTTCATTTGTTCTTCCAAAATTCAATTTTTCCCTCTGTGCACCATTCAGTCTCCAATTTTTCAGTCTCTGAATCTTCCTTCTGCCTCATCCATTGTATACAATCAATTATCAAGTCTTAGTAATTCTACCCTAGAAATTACAAAGGTGGTGAATGCCTCAATCCATTGAAATTAGGAAAACATCATCCATAGCCTCCATCTGACCAGCGTGTAGTATTATACTTTAAAATGAAAGTTCCTCTGTTTCTCTCTTTGTCCTAGCCCAAATGCTCATCACTTATGTTGCTACCCACATGTTCATGAATTTCTGTTCAGTAGAGGATGGGATTCCAACGCGGTTATATTTTCTTCCTTCTGTTAAAACCTCAAGGTAACTTTATTTATAATCCATCCTGTACTCATTGATGTACAGATACTGGAGCTCATGAATAATTACTCTTCTGAGAGATGGGGCACACAAGAAGATGGTGGGTGTATGTGAAGGATGTCACAGAGAGGGGAGAGGAGGCATGGGATGGGGGAAGATCCAGACCCATTATTTTAATGGGAAAGTTGGTGATAAATCTATCTTGTGTGCCTTCAGAAAGATACTTTTTCAGTCTTCTTCTACCTAATGGCTCCAATTATGACTTTCATTCCACTGAGTTTTTGTGATTCATATGAAGTCATATTTATTTCCTTGCACTAAAATGTCCATTCCACTCTGCTCGTAAACCATACTCTGCACGTTGGGTGCATATATACATCAGGCCATGAGTCCTGCTCCTCAGACTTTTCATAGGGGAGATAGGAAGGAGACAAAGTTGAGGTATGGGGGATAGGGCATCATGGAGAGAAGGAAAATTGGAAAGGGGAGTAGGTCATCCAGGATCAGTACTTACATGGAGAAATTAGTGATGAAGGCTGATTTGGGCAGCTCTACCTGGAAGATAGCTTCCTGGGCCTCTTGTGCCTTATTGACCACACGGCTGGTGATGGTGGTGTGGGCAAAGCGAGATGTGACCCTGGAGTCCAAGGTGAGACTGTAGATGTCAATACCATTCTAGGGTGGGATTGAGAGAATGAGGAGGTCACCAAGGGGAGAAGATCTGGCCCATGACTCTGCCTCCTCCACAGTCTTATCCCTAGTTCCCTGAACCCTGGAGGCAGAACAATTCACAAATGCCATTGGTCACTGCATGGAAGAAGTAACAGATCCCAAGTTCTCAACGTAAGCCCATTAGGAGAGAGGGGAATAATATTATCTGATTCCTATGGAGGTGGTCAGGAGTGCATTCCAATACAGGAAGGATGAGTTGAGTGAGGAATCAGAGACTAAAGTCTTAGTTCCACCTCTGCTCAAGTTCTGGGTGACTGAATAAGTGAATTCACTTAGTCTTTTCTTTGTAATGATGGGGAGAATGAGTGAATGAGGAAACCAGGGCCAGGCCAAGTCACCAGAACTCTCTCTGATGAGGCTTGCCAAGTCACGCCTTTCTGCTCTCAGGGTCCTTGCCAGTACAGTAGGGGACTATACAGTAGTGGACTGTACTTACCCTACCTCATTCTCAGTAAGAATAAACTCAAACTTTTCTATATTCATAATACAATAAATGATAAATGATGATAATGACAATGTAATAGCTATTTTTAAGGCTGGTAAGGCACTTTACAAATATTTCAATCAATCTTCACAACTGCCCAGGAAAATGGGGGCTGTTATTAGCCCCATTTTACTGATGCACAAACATCCAATAGTCACATGCCAGCTCAGACATTCATTTGGACATACTCATACCCACATTCATCTGTGCCCATCTTACCAACATAAGGTCATCACAGTAGCCTGGAGACACTGAGAGGTCATCTAGTCCAAATACCTCATTTTCCAGAAAAAGAAAATGAGGCCAGTGGATAAAGTGACTTGCCCAAATTCATACTGTGATAGACCTGGAAGTCAAACCCAGATCCCCAAGCCCCAAGTCCGTTGTATTTCTAGATGCCTACAGATGCCCTCAAAATCCATTTTCTCTCACACACATGTTCTTAATCACAGACACCCAAGTACCTTCTGAGCAGCCACAGAAGCAGAGGAAGCCAACAGAAGGATGAGGATAGAGAAAGGCAGAATGTGAACTGGGGCCCCCATTCTGACTGGGCAGAGGCAAAGGCGTAGAATGGGTCAGGATTTTTGAGGCTTCAGTCAATCAATAACCACCCCCAGCAGTGATTACAGGAAGCTGGGAAGGGGGAGGGGTTTAGTAAGCCAAATGCTGGGCTGCAGGACAGGGACCTCCCAGCAGGCCTTGGGACTGTTGGAAAACACCCCCTCAAGTGGGAAGTCTCACGAAGTTTCCTCCCCTGTCCCTCCCCCTGTCCTAGACTGCACCACCCACAGACCAACCCTGTCTTCATGCTATCAGACATAGGACATTGCTTCCTTCCCTCATACCCCACGACCAAGGCTAGAGACCCCTTCCCTCATACCCCACGACCAAGTGCTGGAGATGGAGGGGAGGTGGAGTCAAGGAAGGAGAAATCACAAGCTTGAACAGAATTGAAAGAATTGAGTTCAAGCCAGTGGAATTCAATGAACCTTTCTTTATTCAATATCCAACCAACAAGAGACCCTAAGAGATATAAAAATGTTTCAATAAGACAAGGTTTCCCCTTCACAGACCAGTACAGGGAAAAGAAGTCAACATGGACAACTTGAATACACAAGCCCCAAGTACGCTCCATGAGCTGTGCCCCCTTCTTCCCTTTATCATCTTCTGAGCAAAGAGTGAAGTCCGAGGAAGGTGGATCAATTCTGTCACATTGTGTTTCAACACAAGCATCATTTCCCAATCACCAACTCAATCCACCCCCACACCCAGCAACTTGCCGTAAAAAAACTGGTTAAGCAAAACCATCTAATTTAGCAATTGTGACTGATAACACACGTGACTTCGTTCTGAGAAATTGATCATTTCTTCACATAGTAAGGAAGGGGAATTTTTACCTCAGCCTATATTGTATTTGACCTAAGTTCTGTTATCCTTTATCTCTGTCTTCATCTATATTTTTGTAGCCAAAAGAATGTTAAAATTGTTTTCATATTTAATTAGGGAAAAATAAATATTAAATATGTATTTTATAGTCATCATGGACATCATGTTTAGATGCAATGAGGCAAAGGAGATAGAAAATTGGACATGGATTGAGGAAGACCTGGGTTCACATTCTACCTCCAGACACTATGACAGCAGGTTCTTGTCCTTGGTTCTGGAAGAGGACCAAAATGGCATCACTACGTTAGAGTCAAGTTACTATGCATCTGATTGACTGATCAGATCATATGAGCTCAGAAAGCTCTGCAACAGGTTGGGCGCAAATACTCCAGGGAAACACTTGGAGTGGCTTCTCTAAATCTGTGGTATTTCAATTCTGCTTTGCCCATCGAGCACAGCACCATCTCTGATGAGGGCATGCCATGCTGAGCAGTCCTGTGCCAGTGTCTTCCATGTCACACAATCAATTCCAAAATTCTTAAGAGAGACCTTGGGAGTGTCCTTGTATCATTTCTTCTGACCACCATGTGGATGCTTGTCTCCATAAAATAGTCTTTTAGGCAAGCACATGTTTGGCATTTGAATAATGTGGCCAGCTCATCATAGTTGCGCTTCTGCAGTAAAGCTGGAATGCTTAGCAGTTTAGTTTGAGAAAGAACCTCAGTGTCTGGTACCTCATCCAGCCAGGTGATCTTCAGAATCTTCCTAAGACAATGCAGACGGAAGTGATTCAGTTTCTTGGCAGGTACAGCAGTGACATTTTTTAGTGACCCATCACATCACTGACCAATCTGGATTCTCGAAGTCAGAGCTGCAAAATATCAGTGACAGAGTCAATGAAGAGTGAGGCAAGTGGCTGTTTGTTCCGGCAGCCAAGGCAGATAGCAAGGTGGATGGTAAACTACCCTAAACAAGATGTAAGAGTCTCCTTATATTCAGTTTATTATGGCAGTATCATAAGCTAGGCGTTAGTCAAAGTAACATTGTGTGAAACAAAGAAAGATGACTATTCATAAAACAAAGATGGTTATACAAAAAGATTAGTATTCTTGTGGGAGAAATGTGTGTATTTTAGTTGTAGGGGATAGAAAAGAGGTTTACATAGCTAACCCCAACTCTGATTCTATCACTTAAAGATTGGGAGGAGAACTTTGCTAGGGATTCTGCAGTCTTCCCTCCTTCAGTAACGAAGTCTTTCAGTTCAGATAAAAGGTGAGGAGACACTTAGCATACAGCCTCAGCAGCTTTGTCCTTTATCTCACAACAAAACAGCTGAAGCGGGTGTGCCTGGGATTCCAGTGGTGGGGTGGGCTTTGTCTACTTCTCTCACAGGAGCTTGGGAAGTCATTGGACCCGTTTGAGCCTCAGTTTCCAAGGATAAGAGTAGTGCTTATTACCTCACAGGTTTGTAGTGAAGATCAGATTTGAAAACCTTAAAGCATACTCTCTCTGTCTCTGTCTCTATCTCTGTCTCCATCTATCTGTCTTTCTGTCTCTGTCTCTCATTTGCTGTAACAATTTGCACAAGTTCTTTGTGTTTCTCCAAATTCTTCACATTCACTGATCCTAATAGTGAAATAATATTCCATTACATCACATGTACACATATTCCACAATTTGATAGCTCTACCAGAAGTATCTTGACACAAAGGAACCTTTCCTTCAGCCTTTGGCCTCGTTGGATTATGAACCCAGAAATAATATTGCCTGATCAAGAAGGGTGAAGAATTTAGCAATTTCTCTCAAATAATTCCAAACTGTTTTGAGAATGATTGAATCAAGGCACAGCTCCACTAACCATGTATTAGTGCATTTAACTTCCCATAGTCTTGTAATAGAAAAACAATTCTTTCCCTATACCTAAGATCAGTCTTACCTGCTTTCCCATTTGTTGTATTGCTTTATGCTCTATATTTTGACCAAAGTTTAACTTAATGCACAAAATTTATTTTTCTCTGTGCTAAAGAAACAAGAAAAAAATCAGTATTTAACTTAATGCACAAAAATGGTTTTTTTTTCTCTTCTGAAGGAACTGAAGAAGAAGAAATCAACCTTTAAGTGGAAACTTGCAAAGTGGACGGAACTATTTTTTCTCAGATACCCAAGGGCACTCACTGTCTGTCTCTTCCTTGTATTCTTTTAAATTCTGCCTTTCGAGAGCTTAGGCCTGTCTTTCAAACATGACATACTTCTCATCATTTGCTCCCATATATGCAGTCACACAGCTGTCCTTTTCTCATTTGGGAAAGATGACGTAAAACAAATCCCAAACCTATCTCTTGCTCAGGGTCAGTTCCCAGAACTATGGACCCCAGGGGTGAGGGTAAACACTAAATGTGAAATGAAACCTCTGACCTCACTGAAGTCTACTCACTTCTGGTCTCTGGCATAGCTCTCTTCTGCCTGTAACTGTATACACATGCCAAATTATGTGCTGGCACTCAGGCAACATTGCTCTGAAAAACCAGTGAATCCCCTACCTCCCAAACTGTGACAAATAAACTTGAAGAAACAGGCCGAGAAATAAACACTTGTCTTCTTAGTACCATGACACCACCTCCCTCCAGCACTGACTACTTCTACCATTTAGCGTCTTTGCCAATGTGAAGTGGTAATAACTCAGTACTGTTTTAATTTGCATTCATCTTATCATTCATTATTTGGAACATTTTTCAGACAGCTGTTGATGGTTTTCATTTCTTCCCTTGAAGCCTATTTGTTTGTATCCTTTGACCACCTATCCCTTGAGGAGAGACTATTAATCTCATAAATTTGTGTCATTTCCCTAAAGATCTTGGCTGCAGGAATTTAATCAGATTATATGATGCAAAAATACTTTCCCCAAATATAACTTTTTTTTATTCTAGGATCAGAGAATCATAGATCTAGGTCTAGAAGAGGCCTTACATGTCCTCTAGTCCAGTCTCTTTATAGATAAGAAAACCAAAGCCTAAGGATGCAAACAAAGGCAAAAAACAGGCCCAGATCTCAAGGAACTCACAGTCTAATGGTGAAGACAATAGTCAAACTATGTACAAGGAAGTTATGTCCAAGATAAATTGGAAATGATCAAGAGGGGAAGGTGCTGGCATTAAGGGGGAATGCGAAAGGCTTCTTATAGAAGATAGGATCTTACCTAGGACTTTAAGGAAGCCAGAAAAGCCAGAAGGGAATTCAAGGCCTGAGAGACAGCCAGGGAAAGGTCACAGATCTGAGAGATGGAGTGGAGTGTCTTATGTGAGAAATAGTATGGCGGCCAGTGTTACTGGATGGCAGGGCACTTGGGGGAAAGCACTTGGACAGGAGGGGATAAGACTGGAAAGATAAACAGTGGTCAAGGCAAGAAGGGCTTTGAACACTAAGCGAATTTTCTATTTGATCTTAAAGGTGATTGAAACCAATGGAGTTTATTGACTAGGAGAGTGACATGGTCAGACCTATGGTTTTAGAAAGCTTAGTTTGACAGCTGAGTGGAGGGTGGGCTAGAGTGAGGAAAGACTTGAGGCTGGGTCACCAACCAAAAGACTATTGCAATATTTCATGTGTAAGGAGATGAGGGCTTACACAGTGTCAGGAGGAAAGGAGACAAATGTTAGAGGTGTTACAAAGGTAAAAATCAATTAGACAGATGACAAATCTAATCGATTTTTACCATTATACCATCTCTAGTACTTGATGATGAAAGAGAGTAAGAAATCTAACCCTAAATGCCCAGGTGACTGGGAGGATGGTGGTACCCTGGATGTAACAGAGAAGGTAGGAAGAGGGGAGAATTTGGGAGTGGTAGGGGACAGATGATGAGTTCAGCTTGTACATTTTGAGTTTAAGGTGTCCATCAAGATGCCCAATAAGCAATCAGAGATGTGAGACTAGAGGCCAACAGTTAAACTGTTAAGTTAAGGCTGGTTAAATAAATCTGAGAATCATCTGCATGGAGTGGGAGCTGATGAGATCACCAAGTGGAGCATAGATGGTGAAGAGAAGGGGCCCCATGACTGAGCCTCGGGGTACACCTGTGATTAATGGGAGTGTCCTGAGTCAAGAGCCAACAAGAGTAGTCCTGGAGGTAGGAGGAGAACCCTGAGAGAGCAGGGTTCGAAAACCTAGAGAAAAGAGATGATCAAGGAGAGAGGGTGATCTAGAAGAAGGACAAATGAGAAAAGTCACGAAATTTGACAGTTAAGAGATCATTGGTAAGTTGGGGGGGAGTCATTTTGATTGAATAATGGGGTCTCGGAAGCCAGACTACAAAGAGTTAAGAAGAGTGGGGGAAAAAAGGAAGTGAAGGCACCTGTTATAGGGGGTCCTCTCAAAGAGTCTGGCTACAAAAGGGAAGAGAACTATGTGGTGCTAGCTAGGATGGTTGGATGGGTCAAATGAGAGGTTTTTTTGAAGATAGGGAGATGTGATTAGATTTTAGAATTTCTAATCTGGTGTGTTTAATTGAGTTTTTAAAAAATTTGTTGGTTTTCTGATTTTTCTTAGTTGTGAACCCAATTTATTGAAATGATCTTTTTCTCCTTCATTGATAAAAGCATTTAGAGTTAAAATTTCCCTTAAGAACTGTTTTGTTTGAATTTTTGCATCTTTAGAGCCTCTACTGTAATTTTCTTTGTTGCAATTTTCTTTTTCTATATTTTGTGTATTATCTTAATATTTATATATTATAAACATATTTATAGATGTATAAATTTCTGCTTCCATATTCTTTGACCCACTCATTCTTTTAAATTAAGTTACTTAGTTCTGAATCAAATTTAAAGCCTTTCTGCAGGAGGCTGGAATATTCTGGAACCAGCTCTCTAACTACTTGCAAGAGCCTTAAGAAAACTGTCAAATTTTCAGTGTGAGCATTTCCACCTCAGAAACCAGCAAATGCTACACATCCGCATTTGATGTATCGTTCTGTTGATTGTCAAGACTTAAAGATGTGATAGTAACGCAAAGTAAACTTTAAAGAGTAGGTGCACCTATTTATTTCCCCCGGAGAGCCTACCTGTTAACATTTACCATCACACCCCAGTAACCAGGGTTTGAGCCCAGCAGGAGTCCAGGAGAAAGCTCAGATTGGAGGGCTGGTGACCGTAGGCAAGGATAATAATCAAAAGCAATAATTGCCATATATTTAGCTCAAAAACTGCACCAAAGAAAATGACAACAGAGGCTCTAAAGATAGAAAGAAGCAAACAAGCTGTCCTTAAGGGAAATTTCCCCTCTAAATGCTTTCATCAACAAAGGAAAAAAGATCCAGTCAATAAATTGAGTACACAACTAAGAAAAATCAGAAAACCAAAAAATTTAAAAAACCTCAACTAAACATGAGATTAGAAATTCTAAAATCTAAAGAGATCAATTCCATTGAAAAAAGCCATGAATTGATGGATAAAACTAAGAGTTGATTTAAAAAAAATAAAACAGAGAGAGAATTTTTTTAGAAAAGAGAGCAACCAAATAGTATCACAAATGAAAAAGGAGATTCCCAAAATTGAAGATGAAATTAAAGAAAGTGTGAGAAGCTAATTTGTACAATTATATGCCAATTAAATTGCAAACAGATGAAAGGGATAAATGCTTGTAAACAGAAAATACTAGTGGAACAGAGCAACAAACAGGATATTTTAATAACCCCAATCTCAGATAAAAGAAATTGAAAAAATTATAAAGAAATTACACAGTGATTAAAAAAAACTGGACTAAATAGATTTCCAAGCTAATCCTAATGAGCATTCAAAAATAATTAAATCCAGTATTTTATAGAATGTTTGCAAAAAATGGAAGAGGTCCCACCCAAATCAAGTGCTACAAGTATGATCCTGACCTGGAAACCAGGGAAAGACAAAACATTAAAGAGAAACTACAATTCAATAATCCTTATGACTATCAAAACAAAAAAATGTTAAATAAAAATAGAAACAAAGAGGTTACAACAATATTAAATGATTATATGCTATGATCAGCTTGGATTTATCCCAGGAGTGGAGGGTTCAATGTTAGGAAAGCTTGAAACACAACAGACTATATTAATAACAAAAATTATTTTAAAACCATATAATTATGTCAACAGATGAAGAAAAACTTCTTTAAAACCTGAATTATTCCTGTTAAAGACATTAAAAGGATAAGAAGAATGGAACTTTCCTTAATATGGTAAATAGTATCTATCTAAAGTCAAGAGGGCTACCAGGTGGCACAGCGCATAGAGTACTAGACCTGGAGTCAGACTCATCTTCCTGAGTTCAAATCTGATCTCAGACTCTTACTAGCTGTTGACCCTGAGCAAGTCACTTCATCCCATTTGTCTCAGTTTCATCATCTTTAAAATGAGCTGGAGAAGAAAATGGCAAACCTCTCCAGTGTCTTCGCCAAGAAAACCCCAAATGGAGTCATGAAGAAATGACCGATCAACCACAAAAAGCCAAGAGCCAACATTATATGTAATGGAGAAATGCTACAGTCCTTTCCAATAAGATTGGGAGCAAAATAGAAATATTATTGTAATCATTATTGCTTTACAGAGTGTCATCCAGGCTAGCTATAACAATAATGTACAAAGAAAGAACTGGAGGAATAAAACAGAGCAAAAGTTCAATAGGTGTGTGATGTGTGCGTACATTTTTCCTCCAGAGAGCTCAGCTGTTAAATACATGTCAGCACATCCAAGTCAATCTTTATTCTGAAAGGTGGAGGTGACGGGACTGCCTTGCAGGCAAAAGAGACCCTCTGAGCACAGGCATGGAGGGAATGACTCTCCTACAGGTACTGAACTCCTTGGGAAAGGAATTAGAAATAACTAGATCTGGTATTCCATGAGACAGCCTTTCCTATAATTGAAGACAATTTTCGTTCTCTCCAACCCTGCTTGTCTCCCCTCCCCCACCCTATCCCATTCCAACTCTCCTCCTCTTCATGCTAAATATCCCAGATTCATTCAGTTGGTCCTCATATAGCATGACCTAAAGGGTCTTCACAGTCTTGGTCACCTGCCTCTTCTGAAAGACAATGGATGCTTACCAGTATCTTTCCTAAAATGTGGTGCCCAGGAACCATTACAATACTTCAGATATGATTTGACCAGGACAGAATACAGCATAACTCTCACCTTAGTCCTGGACATTTTGTTTCTCTTAGGTCAGTCTAGCATCAGATGAATGCTATTGACTGGCATAGCACTTTGTTGACAAATAGGAAGTTTGAAAGTCCCTAAAATCTCCAGATAGCCTTTCCCTCTTACAGCTGTTAAAGCTTTTTTGGCAGTAAAATTCAGCAGGTTCCAAAAGACCAACTTAATGTACCATTCTAATTCTGATTTTTCCAGTCCATACACCAGAAAAATACTTTCTATTGTCACAGTTAGTTTTGAGATTTCAGTCACTCTATGCCAATCATTTTGACTGAAAACAAAAGTAATGAAAGGCGATATTGACAGTCAGTTAATAAAGCATTTCTTAAGTGTTTACTATGTGCCAGTCACTGTGTTAAGTGCTGGGGATACAAAAAGAGGCAAAAGACAATTCCTGCCTTCAAGAAGTTCACAGTCTAGTGGGGGAGACATCAAGCAAACAAATATGTACAAAAAAGCCATATACAGGAAATATATATGTATGACATATGCATATATGTAGGAAATATATAGGAATATAATATATCATAACATACAATAACATAGAAAATATATGTGTGTATATTTGTGTGTGTATGAAATAAACAGAGAAGCAGGACTATGGAGAAACACACATTGCTGATGACCTTGTGAACTGGAGGAATGTTTTGGAAAGCCATCTGGCAAGAGGATTCAGGATCATAAAATTGGCTTTGCCCTTTGACCCAGTGATCCCACTCTCAGGAATTCCACTGGCCATAGCCCAAGGACAGAAGTTGAAGGGGAAAAAAGGAACAATTTGTACAAATGTTCTCAGCTCTGTTACATGAGAAGTCTCAGGGGATACACTGGCTGCCTTCTAGTACTGTGGAAGAGGGACTGGACCTATTCCGTTTGGCTCCTGAGAGACCTGCAAAGGTCAATGGCAGAGCCCAAAGGAGTTAGTCACTGATGATGGAATTTCAGGTATCCATGGGGGAGGGATGGGAGGGCAGAGAGAAATTGCTGGAGGACTTCACTTCATACCAATCCAGCCTTCTCCCTACCCCCTCTGTCTGCGCCCTTTCAGACGAGCCATTTGTTAGGATTTGCACAGTACCCCAGAAAGAGCCCTGGGATGCGAATGAAGACAACAGTTCTACTCCCAGTCCTGACTCTGTTTTCCTGGGTAACTTTAGGAAAGGTACTTCACCTGTGTTTCCTCCTCTATACAATATGGAATTACACTAAATGGTCTCTAAGGTCTCTTCTGACCCAGACAGTGATTTTTTTTTCTTACCTAATATTGTGTCTATCTGAGCTACTTCCCTCAATACAAGGATCTCACACTCTGTCAGTCTGTGCTCTTAAAACCAGAGTTCAGCATCATACATCAAAGATGGTGGTAGCATAGCTAGAGTGATAGACAATGGAATGTTAGTGAACTGCCAGGTCAGTGCAGGCCCACATGAACAGAGAGGTCTGATAAGCTAATGTCATCTCTGATTGTACTGAGAGGCACGGGGTGCCTCCCCAGGGTAGGGAGGTATTCTGCCTTGTTTGGACCACATCTGTGATGTGGTCATTTCAGGACGCTGCATTCTTAGAAGGATGATGCTTAGCTGAAGAATGTCCAGAGGGGTGAGACCACACTGGTAGGACCCATGAAGATCACTGAAGAAAGTGGAGATGCTTAGCTTAGATAAAGGAGGACACGAAGAGGAGGAAGAGGGAGAGGACATCAATGATAGCTGTCTTCAAGTACTGAAACACAGAGGGATTCGATTTATTCTTCTTGGTTTCAGAAGGATGAATAGGTACAAGTTACAGAATGGCAGATTTTGGCTGTCTATGTGGCAAGATGAGGGCTGGAAGGGGGAGGGGTACAGGAACGCCAGGATTGGAATGCCCTGCATGGGTCTTCTGGAGAAGAATTCACAGTCTCAAGTATCCTTGAGGTCAAGGTAAAGATTTATTGTTACTCTTTTCAGTGGGCAAGACTTCTTAGGGAATCTGCAACCTTAGAGGGGTACAGGGAAAGTAAATAGGATATTCTGTGGAAAAGAAATAGGATATTCTATAGCAAAACATGTGCCAACATGAGGTGATTCAGGGTGGGCTTAGGGAGTGGTTAAGGAGTGGTTAGTTCTTAAAGGAACATGCACTTTTGGTATCTGCTGCACAGGTATTTTACCCATCTACAGCACAGAGTTCATTGGGAAATAGCCCAAGGTGGGGCTACATGGAGGTGTGGTTTTGGGTCTGAAACATCACTAAGTGAACTAACAGGGCTGACTGAGAAATACCCCGTCAATGTCTTGGTAGACAAGATAAATGTAAAGGAGCATACATATGTCTAAGTCTAGGATACAAATGATGGTCAGTGAGTAGTAAATATCTCTGTGTCCTAGTACACAGTGAGTTCAGCCAGTTGGTTCAAATTAATAAATTCTATAGATGCAGCTCGTTACTGTATCAGGAAAGGAGATAATGGTTGTTGCTGGGGCAGGTTGTGTCCTTGGGCTGGGGAGAAACTGCCTGAGATAGGATTGTGAGGCTAGGGAGAGATGTGATTTTTAAAGAGAAATGTGATTTTAGAATTGGGGCCCAAGCACATGCACCCAAGCACCCCATTAGCAATATATCCATAGAAGGCAAATAATTAAAATAATAGAAAGTAGCAGGAGCAGTAGGAACAAGCATTTATAAGCTTTTTTTTTAATCTCTTTGGGATGTGTGTTCATCCTTCGTTGCCAAAGAAGACCATGCCATCAGAGAAACAATGAAATGACTTGCGCTTGATTTTGTTTTGAGTGAGGGAGGACTGTGCAGGTTACCAGCCTCACTTCTCCTCCACAGCTGAATCCAGTGACCAGATACTCATCAGGATGACTGGAGATGACCCAGGATGAGGCAATTGGGTTAAGTGACTTGCCCAAGGTCACATAGCTAGTGAGCGTCAAGTGTCTGAGGTGAGATTTGTCCTCCTGACTCCTGCACTGGTGCTCTATCCACTGCACCACCTAGCTGCCCCATATCTCTTTGGGATACACACCTAGTAGTGGTATTGCTGGGTCAAAGGGTAGGCAGAGTTTTAGGGTTTGTTGGGTGTACTCCAAATTGTTCTCCAGAATGGTTGGATTAGTTTACAACTCCACCAATAGTGCATTAGTATCACAGTTTTTCCACATCTCCGTCTCCGACAGCATTTATTCTGATAGGTGTGAAGTACAGGGTAGTATCTCAGAGAGGTTGTCATTTGTATTTCTCTAATCAGCAGTGATTTAGAGCATTTTTTTCATGTGACTGTTGATAGCTTTGATTTCTCCTTCTGAAAACTGTCTATTCATATCCTTTGACTATTTATCAGCCATCTAGAATGGATTGCAGAGGGAGAGACTCTGTGCTTTAACTAAACAGCCAAGGTCAGCAGCGATAAGGACCTGAACTAGAATGGTTGTGGTCTGAGTAAAGAAAAGGAACAGATGAGAGAGAAATTCTATGAACAAAAGCTGGCAACTGATTGTATGTGGATCCAGTGGGGGGTGAATGAACAGCTGTGAACCTGGTGACTAGAAAAATGACCTACCCTTCCCAGAAAAAGACTGGGGGACTCATCCTCTCCAGGGCAGGGGCGATCCCAGGAAGTGAAGATCATGAATTTTCTTTTGGTGTGCTGAGTTTTTAAATGTCAGTGGGATATCTGTTTTTGTTGAGTTTTATTTCAGTCATATCTGACTCTTCATGACCTCTTTCAGGGTTTCTTGGAAAGATACTGCAGTGGTTTGCCATTTCCTTCTCCAGATCATTTTACAGATGAGGAAATTGAAGCAAATGGAGTTGAGTGACTTGCCCAGGGTCACATAGCTAGTAAGTGTCTGAGGCTGGATCTGAGTTTAGGAAAAGGAGTCTACATGATGGGTAGTTGGTGATGGAGGCCTATGTAATTTCTTTCTTTCCTTCTTTCTTTTTTTCTTTTCGAGGCAGCTAGGTGGTGCAGTGGATAAAGCAGCAGTGCAGGAGTCAGGAGGACCTGAGTTCAAATCTCCCCTCAGATACTTGCCATTCACTAGCTGTGTGACCTTGGGCAAGTCACTTAACCCAGTTGCCTCACCCTAGGTCATCTCCAGTCATCCTGATGATTATCTGGTCACTGGATTCAGATGGCTCTGGAGAAGTGAGGCTGGTGACCTGCACAGCCCTTCCTCACTCAAAACAAAATCTAGTGCAAGTCATGTCTTTACTTCTCTGATGGCATAGTCTTCTTCATCATCGTAGGACGAACACACACACATCAGCCAGGGAATAGCCCTTATTCTTATAAATTTGATTCCATTTCCTGTATTTGAGAAATGAGGCTTTTATCAGTTTTCTGCTTTCCTTTTAATCTTTCCTGTGTTTGGTTTTGTTTGTAGAAAACCTTTTTAATTTCATGTAATCAACATGATCCATTTTACATCCTGTGATATAAGGTGGGAGGCCTGTAGGTGTTGTACTTTACACACATTTTCAGACTCTTTCAATGTATTGATCATATATGTTGATTTTTTCCTCTTCTTGTTAATTTTGTTTTTGTATTTAAAAATATTATTTGTTAGAAAAGCTCTCTACTAGGGAAACTATAGCAATATTTAAGAAAATACATAAATGAAAATATTTTAAAATAAAAACAATAAACAAAAAATATGACTAAGAAAATATCAGACTACTTTTCCATGTCTTTATAGAATGACCTACACATTCACTTAGGACATCCTTGATGAAAGAATGAAAAATGAACACATGAAAATGGAATGAGCAGGTCTTGCCAAATGATCTTCTACAGTAGACCGCAACTTCATATCTAACTAAAAGATACAGAGAAAACAAAAACCCTCATACTTATTTCTTGTTGATTCAAAAGCACTTGATTCAGTTGGACAGAATGCCACTTTAATGGCTCTCTTCCAACAAGTGTCTACCACGCACGGGGCAAATTCATGGAAAGTTCCTTGAAAGCTGATGATAGAGATAACTTGAGAAACAGACCTTTCAGGCTCACAAGGACAGCTACCACAAAAGAGCCAACAGATGCCAAGGATACCAATACAGCTTCTCCTAGTTAAGTCCCTCTGTCCTAATTGCCATGTGAAGAAGATTATCATGATAACCTCCACCCTCAGGGAAGAACCATAGAACCATAAGGTTCCTCTCGCCCTAACAAGAGTCCCATCTTGTCATGTTAAGAGCTGTGGCCAAGAAGGCAAGAAGGAAGCTGGGAACTGCTTCCTTCTTTAAAGGATCCCCTGAGTGTCTCTGACCAGCAGCCAATCAGGGGATTTTCAGTAGCTAATGCATACATGGCTAGAAGCTGGTCTCCAAAGTTCCCTAAAGCAAGCTAAAATGGTGATTGTGCATGCTGAGGCAGGAGAATCGATGAGTAGGGTTAAGGGCCCCATTACACACTTGCAGTGAACCCTTGGAAAAAAATTACCTGGCTAGTGTTTAAAGGGGAGTACCTCAAGTATGCCTCACTCTTCTATAATCCCTGGTCCCACCACCCCATTGACCCTGACTCCAGAGGCATGTGCACCTTCACATCTCACTTCTTGTTCAGGCATTGAAATGGAATCAATATTGCAATGCTCTGATAACTGACAATCTACTTCTCTATGGCTCTGTCAAGAGCTCTGAAGATGACCTAGGTTGGAACTTCCTTCCCTGAGCACCCCACCTTACTCCCTCATGCCATTCCACTCTTCCCTGCCAATCACGCCATTTTGAACCTCATTTATTAACAAACGATCTTAGATCTGAACTCTTCCCCCACTTTCTCCCATCATTTCCGTATGTCAAACCAGCAAAATCCAGTAAGAGACAGAAAGAAAAATTCCATTTAAATGAACTATAAACAGTATAAAATAGCGATCTAACTGCCAAGACATAGCCAGGAACTACATGAACACAATTGTAAAACATTCTTTACACAAATTTAGACATCTAGACAATTGGAGAAATATTAATTACTCATGGATTATGCCAATCCAAAATAATGAAACAGTAATATGACCTCAATTAATTTGCTTATTCAAAGCCCTATCAATCCAACTACCACCATAGATCACTTTATAGAATTTTAATAACAAAATTTATCTGGAGAAACAAAAATTCAAGAATATAAACAGAATTAATGAAAAACGAGCATTAAGGAAAGAGATCTAGAAATACCCTATCTCAAACTATCCTACAAAGTAGTAATCATCGAAACAATTTGGTACAAGATAAGAAAAGGAGAGGTTGATCAAATAGATTCACAATATGCAAAGGCAAAGGAGCATGGTAGTGTAATGTTTGGTAAATTTAAAGATCCCAAGTATTTGGGCAAGAACTTTATATTCACCAAAACTGTTGGGAAAACTGGAAAGCACTGTGGCAGAAACTAAACATAGACCTACTTCAAAGGAGTACATGATTCAGGGATAAAGTAACATCAGAGAAGCATAGATCAGACCAATACAAGCTCAGAATGCTCTACAATAGGTTGGGCACAGATAGTCCGTGTGAACATTTGGGGTGATTACTCCAAATTTGTGCATCCTACATTTCCTTTGTGCTGTTTCAATTCTGTTTTGCTCATACAGCACAGCACCTTTTCTGATGTGGGCCCACCATACCAGGTGGTCCTGTGTCAGTGTCTTCCATGCCCCACAATAAAATTCAAAGTTCTTAAGAAAGACCTTGAGAGTGTCCTTGTATCATTTCTTCTGGCCACCATGTGATCGCCTGCCCCATGCAAGTTCTCCATAAAATAGTCTTTTTGGCAAGCATACCTTTTGCATTCAAGCAACGTGCCCAGCCCATCAGAATTGCTCTCTCTGAAGCATAGTTTGAATACTTGGCAGTACAATTCAAGCAAGGACTTCAGTCTGGTACCTTGTCCTTTCAGGTGATCCTCAGAATCCTCCTAAGCCAGTTCAAGTTGAAACGACTCATTTTCCTGGCATGCTTCTGGTAGACTGTCCATATTTCACAAGCATGTAACAATGAGGTCAGCACAACGGCTCTGTAGACCTTCAGTCTGGTAGTCAGTCTAATACCTCTTCTCTCCCAAGCCTTTCTTCCAAGCCTCCAAATACTGAGCTTGCTCTGGCAATGCAGCAATTAACCTCATTGTCAACGTGTACATCCCTGGAAAGTACACTACCAAGATAAGTGAACTTATACACAGTGTTCAAAACTTCTCCATTTGTTGTAACCAATGACACGTGGACTCTAATAATGAATACTTCTTAGTCACAGGGAGGAAGGAGGCGGTTGTTGTAGTCTCCATTCCCAACTTCCAGTCAATCATATTGTTCCCCAAGTTGCCTTGATTGTCCCCACAATGTCACCTACCTTGCTCTGTTCCTTGTTCTGTGCTCCCCAAAACCTATAAAAGGGAAGCTATCCTTTTGATTTACACCTTTGGCTAGCAACTAAGGCAACTGATCCATCTTGTTCTCAGGTTTGTGCCCTATAAATAAAATGTTATCTTGCTTAGAGAAATGTGCCTTGGTTTATTTTTTTATTAAATTTCATTTGCAACAATATCAATAGGTAATTTTCAAATGACAAAATACAAACTACCAACAGCCACATTAAAAAAATGCTCTAAATCACTAATAATTAGAGAGATACAAACTAAAACTTTTAAGTTCCACCTCACACCCATCAAGTAAAAGTTTTTGTCAAAGCTAATCAAAAAAAGAAAATGAAAACTACAGAAGGGGGAAAACAGATATGTTGATGCACTATTGGTACAACTAGAAAGTGGTCTGGTCATTCTGGAAAGCCGTTTAATACTGTGCCTAAAAGGCTATTACATTTGTGCATACCCTTTGATGCAGAAATACTACTAGCAAATCTATAATCCAAGAAAGTCAAAGAGGAAAAGGATTCATATTTACTAAAATATTTATAGCACCTCTTTTTGTGGTGGCAACTCAGGAGGTACCCATCCATTGGGAAATGACTGAACAAGTTATGGTATATGAATGTGATGGAATACTATCATGGTATAAGAAATGGTAAAAGAAAAACCTAGGAAGAATCATGAGTTGATGCAAAGTCAAATTAGCAGAACTAGAAAAACAATGCAATAACAATAATATTATATAGACAAATAATTTTGAAATATTTAGGAATGCTGATCAACTCAAAGACCAACTACAATTCCACAGGACTTATAAAGAAATGTGCTATTCACCTGTAGATAGAGAACTGATCCTCTCATAGTATGGATGGAAATGTTTGCGGGGGGAAAGGGTAGGATGGCCAGTGGAGGAAGTTGTTTAGATTGACCCTAAATGTTTGTAAATAAGTTTTGTTTTTCTTGCTTTCTAATTGGGTTGAGGAGGGTGAGTGGAAGAGAGAGAAAGCAGGCCAAAAAATAAAATAAAATTGAATTTTTAAAAAGTAATATACATGTTGCTTCTCTACCTCCTACCCCTTCCCCCCCCACAAACATTTCCATCTATACTATGAGAAGATCAGCTCTCTATCTATAGGTTGATCAGTGTTCCCAACATGCAAGAAATCTTCCTTTAGGTCTTTTTGGTTGGTGAGGGTTGGAGAAAGGAGGTAAAGAAATCTGTAGGATCTTTGAATTTTAGCCCCAATGCTATCTTTAGTTGTTTCGTGATGCAGACCCCAGACAGGTATACCTGGCTACCTAGAAAAGCCCTTTAGACATTTTAAGTATATATTTGAGAAAAAATTTTCATTCTATCTGAATGACCAGTCTACAAGTTATTTGACTTATGAAGAAATTCCTTTTCCCCTCATCAACCAATAAGTTTTAATTGGCAGGACTGGAGGGGCAAGGAAGAGCTTGCAATTTTTTTGTCTTTTATTCCTGCTAGCAACAAAAATCACTGCTATACCTACATGGGATCATTACTTTAAATATTTCAATGGATCTGTGATCTCACTGGTATGAATACTGCCTCCACTGGTGCAGATCATAACCAATCCATGTTTTCTCAGCTTCTACAATTCTTGTTGGGGCTCTTCCTCAGCTTCTCCACAGAAGATCCATCTAATATGCAAGAAATCTTCCTTTAGGTTTTTTTACATTTTTTTGAATATAAATTTATTTATTAAACTTTTTACATTCATTTTCACAAAATTTTGGGTTCCAAATTTTCTCCCCATTTATCCCCTCCCCCCACCCCAATACACCGAACATTCTAATTTTCCCTATCACCAATCTGCCCTCTCTTCTATCTACCCTCCCTTCTCTTCTCCCCGTCTTCTCTTTTGTCCTGTAGGGCCAGATGACTTTCTATTCCCCATTAACTATATTTCTTATTTCCTAGTAGCGACAACAATACTCAACAGTTCCTAAAACTTTGAGTTCCAAATTCTCCCCATCCTTCCCTCCCCACCTGTTCCCTTTGGGAAGGCAGGCAATTCAATATAGGCCATATCTGTGCAGTTTTGCAAATGACTTCGATAATAGTCGTGTTGTGTAAGACTAACTGTATTTCCCTTCCTCCTATTCTACCCCACATTGTTTCTGTTCTGTCTTTTGATCCTATCCCTCCCCAAGAGTGTTGACTTCAAATTGCTCCCTTCTCCCATTGCCCTCCCTTCCATCATCCCTCCCTCCATGCTTATCTCCTTCTCCCCCACTTTCCTGTGCTGTAAGATAGGTTTTCATACCAAAATGAGTGTGCATTTTACTCCTTCGAATGTGATGAGGGTAAACTTCTTGTTTTTTTCTCAGCTCTCCTCTTTTTCCCTCCACTAAAAAGTTTCCTGCTTGCCTCTTGAATGAGATATAATTTACCCCATTCCATTTCACCTTCTCTCCTCCCACTACATTTCTCTCTCACCATTTACCTTAATTTCTTTTAAGATATGGTCCCATCCTATTCAATTCACTCTGTGCTCTCTGCCTCTGTGTGTGCATGCATGTGTGTATGTGTGTGTGCATGCACACATGTACATGTGTGTGCGTGTGCATGCATGTGTGTGTACATCTGTGTGTGGTCCCACCAACTACCCAGATACTGAAAAGTTTTCAGAGTTACAAATAATTGTCTTTACATGTAGGAATGTAAACAGTTCACCTTTGGTAAGTCCCTTATGACTTCTCTTTGCTGTTCACTTTTTCATGCTTCTCATTCTTGTGTTTGAAAATCCAATTTTCTTTTCAGCTCTGGTCTTTTCATCAAGAATGCTTGAAAGTCCTCTGTTTCATTAAAACACCATATTTTCCCCTGAAGTATTATACTCAGTTTTGCTGGGTAGGTGATTCTTGGTTTGAGTCCTAGTTCCTTTGACTTCTGGAATATCCTATTCCACGCCCTTTGATCCCTTATTGTAGAAGCTGCTAGATCTTCTGTTACCCTGATTGTATTTCCACAATACTGGTATTATTTCTTTCTAGCTGCTTGCAATATTTTCTCCTTGACCTGGGAGTTCTGGAATTTGGCCACAATGTTCCCTTTTTGGATCTCTTTCAGGCAGTGATCGAGGGATTCCTTCAATACTTATTTTGCCCTCTGGTTCTAGAATATCAGGGCAGTTTTCCTTGATAATTTCATGAAAGATGATGTCTAGGCTCTTTTTTTGATCATGACTTTCAGGTAGTCCCATAATTTTTAAATTGTCTCTCCTGGATCTATTTTCCAGGTCAGTTGTTTTTCCCATGAGATATTTCACATTCTCTTCCATTTTTTCATTCTTTTGGTTTTGTTTTGTGATTTCTTGGTTTCTCAGAAAGTCATTAGACTCCATCTGTTCCATTCTAATCTTGAGAGAACTATTTTCTTCAGTGAGCTTTTGAACCTCTTTTTCCATTTGGCTAATTCTGCTTTTGAAAGCATTCTTCTCCTCACTGGCTTTTTGAACCTCTTTTGCCATTTGGGTGAGCCTATTTTTCAAGGTGTTATTTTCTTCAGCATTTTTTTGGATCTCCTTTAGCAAGGTATTGACCCGTTTTTCATGCTTTTCTTGCATCTCTCTCATTTCTCTTCCCAGTTTTTCCTCCACCTAAGTTGATTTTCAAAATCCTTTTTGAGCTCTTCCATGGCCTGAGCCCACCAGAAATCTACCTGGGATGTCTGGGATACAGAGGCCCCGACCTCCACATCTTTCCCTGATGGTAAGAATTGTTCCTCATCATCAGAATTGAAAGGTGGCAACATCTGTACCCCCTCAAAGTAGCTCTCTATAGTCTTATTTTTCTTCCCTTTTCTGGGCATTTTCCCAGCCAGTTACTTGACTTCTGAGATTCCTGTCCACCCCTGCCTAGATCCGCCCAGCTAGTGCTTGGGGTCTGAGATTCAAATGGGCTTTCCGCGGCAGGCACGGCTGCTATTCAATGTGAGTTTAAGTTCTGGTGCTCAGATGGGGGCAGGACCACCTCCCAGGCTCTGTTCCCTCAGGGGGTTTATGCAGAGACCTTCAGTAATGGAGCTTCTGCCTGCTCGGGGAGCCCCGGGCCACTGCTGCCTCCGCTGCTGCCTCTGCCGCCGCCTCCCAAGGGGGCCCGAGTCACAGAGACACCCCGCTCCCTTCTCGGCCAGCCCAGATGTCTCTCACTGACCTGTAGCGTCTGTGGGCGGAGGGACCTTTGTGGCCACCGGAGATTCCATCCCTGAAGCCTGCTTGGATTTGCTCCTCTGGGGCCATGGCCAGGGCAGCACAGGGGTGGGCTCTGCTGTCCACAGTGCGACGGACCCCTGGGGACGGCTTTCCAGGGCTCTCTGGAATGGAAATCTCTTTCACTGTGTTGGTGCGCGCTTGCAGTGCTCCAGAATCTGTGGGGAGTTCTCTTTACAGGAAATTTATGGGCTGTGGATTTGGAGCTAGCATACATGAGTCTTTCTACTCTGACATCTTGGCTCCTCCCCGTCTTTTTACATTTTATAGACATCATTGCAGGACTTGAACTGTCCATCTGTTATCCCTCACTGTTTGGCCTGGCCCGTCTCATTTTCTAATCATAAATTTTCCCTGAGAGATGTCCCTTGCACATTAGTCATCTTTGGAAATATGCTACAGTTTCCTGACACCTACCATGAGGTTCCTCCATTGACTTTTCGGTCATTTGAAATTTTGTTCCTTAAGATAGCATTCAGCCCTGATACAGAGAATGTCTTGTACAAGGTCCAAAAAGAAGGCTTTTCTGCAGATGACATAGTCTTCTGGACAGTGTAATCATTGCATGAAACTCCAGAATATCACAGGACCTCCTCAGTAGGATCCTGTGTGATATTCCTAGCCATTGACATAAAAAAAGAACAGCCTAACAATCCATACAGGGAACATTAAGTAACTGAAGAATGCCTATTGTCTGGACCATGACATGCATTTGAGTGGCTAGTCCATCAGTACATATATTTGGGACAGTGATGACAGATAGACAAGGAATTGGGACCAGAACTGGAAAAAGTAAGTAAGCTGGTTTGCAGGGCCTTTAGTGATCCCAAGCTGACCCTTGTCTCAAAGGCCCATTAAAAAAATACAAACATTCTCCTGAAAATATTACATGGTTGCAAATCTATTATTTTCCTCTTTACATATCAGGAAACTGAGATAAACAAAGATAAGACAACTTGTTTAAGATCATATAGCTTTGTGAGACTGGAGTATAACTCAGATTTCCCTGATCCATGCACTGCCCCCCCCCTTTTTTTGCATTTGATGCCACAATTAATAGGAAAACATTTTACCACATAATTTAGTTATAGGACAAATCTCAACCAAATCAAATCTGAATTTACAATCACAAAATCAAAATTTCTTTTTTTCCAGGGCTGTTAGGTACCCATGCTTTCAAATTTAGAGCCCAGAGTTAACAAGTAACTCATTTTCAAAGCTTTGAGGTAGCACTTTCACTTTTTCATAAGTTTTTTTTTGTTTTTTTTCAAAAATCACTCCTACTGCCAAACTGGTTTCTTTCATGTTCATAACCTAATCCCACCCTTTCTTTCCCAGAGGCTTTTCAGTTTTAACCCCAGGCAAGAGATAAGGAGAAATTCCAAGTGACAACTTCATATTTTTATCTACTTTACTTTGGAGCTCCCAAAATTTTAAAGACTGAGAAATATACCCCTGGAATGATCTTTCAGAGTAGAGTACATATTACTTAATTATATCGCAAACTATCTAAAAAAACTGATTTTTATTCCACAGAATTTCTCCTTTGCAATTTAGCACAAAATTTTTCACAACTCTGATTAATTGCAATACTGTTACCTTTTTGAGCTCCTAATAGCTTACAAATGCATGGTTTCTTTTTCATTTTCTTTGGTGACTTCTCTTCTAGTTTACCTAAATGATTATTTCTGTTATATAAAGCTTTGAAAGCATTATTTCAGTTTTCCCAAAAGACCTACTTCCTGATCACCTTCCTCTCTCCTTCCTGTCATTTTAAATATCTATCCCCATTATGTACAACAGAGTGTGGACCCAGAAAACAGTGAGGTAGAGAGTATTTCCTCATGTGCCCCTTTTAAATCACCCTTTCCATTCCTTAATTAAGTTTTACTCATTTTTAAATTGTTTCCTGATTTATACAAGATTTTCTTTTTTGATGGTTAAGAAAAGGTTAATAAGAGGCAGCTATTTAAGTTTCACATGAATTTACAATGCAAATCATGTAACTATTTTTGTTCTTCCCTCCGGGATTCCTTTCAAAGTAACTGCCTTGCTTCATTACACCAAAACAATAGCACTATCAGTTTTTAGGAGGAAAACTGATCCAAGTGCTGTTTTATCCCCAAAACTTTTACAAAATTTAATTCTTATTTTTTCCTTAAAACAAATTCTACAGAGTTGTACCTTCAAATTCAGGAAGATACGTTAAATTTCTACTAAGTGCCTTATCAGATAGGACAAAAAGAAAGGAAAGAATTCCTGGAATTACCCAAAGTCCCAGGAATCTTCTCCCCACCCTACAATCTTAAAATGATTAATCTTCAGACTCCTTAATGATTAATCTCCAATCTTCTTAATCTCTAAATCTCCAAAATCTACTAAAATGGGTTTTTTTTTAGCAGTTTTCATTATTTGAAATCTTTTAATTCATCTGTAATGCTACAAATTCCTGCAAACCAGGAAAAAGTTTTCCTTTCTTTGATTATATGACTTTATTTCTGTATCCTTAACATAGCCACGGCTGAAATGCGAGAAAGTATCTTGAAGGGTTTTTTTTTCTTGGTGGAGGGAGAGTTAATCTAATCTCCTACTGAAAGCACAAAGTGGGAGTTAATCCTGTTTATTGGGACAGAGAGTTTAGCATCAGATTACAGAAATCCAGAACTGCTTGAAGTATGAAACTTCCTTAATCTTAGCTAGCATACTCTGGTTACAGCTTTTCTGTAAAAAGCTGCATTTTCCCCTTAGAAATCTTTCAAAGTATCAAAATCTACAAACACTAAACAGGAAACAAAATGAAGATTTTCCTATACTTTAGCAGAAACAAAATTGCAAATAAAACAGTACAATAAACATATATTTGCTATCCTCCTTACCTTCTAGTGAAAGTCTAATCTCAAAGTCTTTAATTTGCTGCAAGTTTGGGACCCATTTGGATTTTCATATATTGTAGCATAATTTAAGAGCTCAGTCTATTAATTATCTCTTCCACTCCTGTATGGGAAGTTCTAGGTCAATAAGAAATTCTCCAAGGGGGTGTCAATTTAACAGCACACTCTTCCCCTGGTCTCATGCCAAAAGAAATTTTAACCAAGGAGGAATCCTTCAGCTTTTTGGGATTCCCAGAATCCATTGCTCCCTTAAACAGGAAGGGAATGTCTTTTAGCCCGTTATTCCCTTAAAGAGAGTATCTATTGATCCATCAGGGTGGGGGTAAACTATCTCCTGCAGTGTGCAGGTACACTTTGCCTTTGTTACTGTTTAGTATTTTCGGTCACGTCCCACACTTTGGGATCCCATTTGGGGTTTTCTTGGCAAAGATATTGGAGTGGTTTCCCATTTCCTTCTCCCACTCATTTTACAGATGAGGAACTGAGGTAAAAAGGGTTAAGTGACTTGCCCAGGGTGACACAGTTGTTAAGTGTCAGGAGCCAGATTTGAATTTACGAAGATGAGTCTTCCTGGCTCCAGACCCAGTACTCTATGCACTGTACCACATTGCTACCCCAACTGTATCTTAGAAGAATTTGAAATCAGCAGAGAAGTTCAGCCTCCAAGGGTAGTAGGCTTCCATGAAGAAGTCCCACAGAGGAAGGTCCAGAGTGTTCAAGGGAGTTTTTCCAAAAATCCATCATCCTGGGGGTCAGAGTCCTGATTCAATTTGGTGACTTTGCCAAAAACTTGGGTGGTGACATCTGAAGTGAGGAAACAAATGTTTGAGCTTCCAAACATATCGATTTATCAAAGAATGCATCCCAATTGCAAAGCAAATCAGGACCAGGCCTCCTCAACTTGGTACTGGACCCCCAAATATAAGGGGAAGTAGATTTCTATGAAGTAAAAGAAAACAGTTAACAGGATATGAAACAGGGGCCAAGATTAGGTCATCTGATTTCTAACTGGGGAAAAGATTAGGGGCTTTCTGAGTTGGGAGGGGAAGAGTAAACAATCAGAAAAAGAGATGTCCCACTTCCTTTCCCACCCCCAAGTGTCTATAGTCAATCAAGGAAATAAGGAAACAGTAACTGATTGACTAATGTGGGACCAGTTTTCAGATAAAACACATGGGTTACCTGAGATGTAAAATTGTGAGAAAACCCCTTGCATCAATCTTCAGGCGTACTGAATTTCTGGTCAACATAACCTAAGTCCTTAGTTAAAGGTCTCTAAGCAACAGGTAGAGGTGATCCAATTTCCCAGCCACATGGGGTTAGGTTCAAATAATGCGATAAAGTTTTCTCACAATTCCTATAATTGAATAAAAAGTTTTCTCAAAAGACCAAAATTGGCCTAGACCCCTAACTGAAAAGAAAGGGAACTAAGCTAGATCCAGAATTGAGTCACAAGATGGAGTCAGTGTGGTTCACTCAGTTCCCACACCTATACGGTGGACTGAGAAAGGAAATGGGGGATATGCTCAGAAGGATCAATCAGTCAGTGAATCAACCAGCATTTATGAAGTCCTAGGTGCCAAGCATATGGACACAGAGGAACAGTCCCAAGGGGCATACATTCTATCAGAGGAGAGAACACAAGCATATCGATTTGGTTGACAAAATGGGAAGCAATTTACGTACACACACACATATGCATGCATGTATGTATGAATGTAATAAATGGAAGGTAGTGAGGGAGCTAGGGGATCAGGAAAAGCTTGTGCTTGAGAAGGGAGGGGTTCTATAAGCCAGTGCAAGGAGAAGGTCAATTGCAGGCAGGAGGGAGAATTGGTGCAAGAGATAGAGCACTGAATGTGAGGAAGAAAGAGAAGGCTGGTTTGGCCTTATTGTAAAGTGTAGAAGAGAGATTAAATGCATACGAGTATGGGAATATGGGTTGGGGACAGGTTGTGAAGGACCTTAAGTGTCAGAATTGATGGTTGTTCCTAGAGGTAACAGGAACCTCTGGAGTTTATCGGAACCTCTGGAGTTTATCGGAGAATGATATGATCAGGCCTGAGTTTTGGGAAGTCCATTTTGCAAGCCATGTTGGGGGTGGGTTGAAGTTGGGATAGACCTGAAGCAGAGAAATCGATTAGGAACTGTTGCAACAGCCCAAGCAAGAGGGGATGATGGGTATGATGGGATGTGTGAGTGAGGAGGGTATGAGAGGTTGTGGAAGTAGAAACTCCAAAAGTTAGCCATGGGTTGGACAGAAGGAGGCCGAGGAAGAATGAAGACTTAAGGACATGAGAAATTGGAAGGATGGTAGGTTGGGGAAGCTTGGAAGAGGGGATGAGTTGAGTTGGAGGTGTCTCTGTGACATCCAGTTAGAAATGTTCAGTAGGCAGGCGGTGTTACATGATTGGAACCAGGAGAGAGGCTAGCACTACACATATTGATCAGAGTAGCCTTCTCAGGTAGGAGGCTGCAAGGCCAGAGAAAGCAGGGGAAAGGCCACTAAGCTTAAGAATCCCAGCACCTGGGTTCATCACACTTACTACCTGTGTGACTTTCCTCAATTTCCTCATTTGTAAAATGAGGGAGTTGAACTAGATGATCTCTAAGGTTTCTTAGAAATTTCAGAGGCAGGTGGTGGTGCAGTGGGTATAACCTTGATCTGGAGTCATGAAGATCTGAGTTCAAATCTAGCCTCAAACACTAGCTGTGTGTGACCCTAACCAAGTCATGGAACTTCCATTTGCCTTTGTTTGCTCTACTGTAAAATGGGGATAATGATAGCATGAGATGGAGATAATATTTGTAAAAAGCCCCTCTATGGTACCTGGCACACAGTAGGTTCTATATCAATGTGTATCCCCTATTCCCCTTTCTTCTAGTTCTTACATTCTAGATCCTGTGACTGTGTAACTTCATAAAGTTCTGGGACTGACGACTTGCATATCTATGTTAATAATTCTATCAGTAGTTTATTTTCTTTAACTTAAATGATATTTAACATCTTTCAAAGCCCTTTTCAGGGAAAAATAAAGCGTACTTTCTTCAGGGCAGCTAAAGGGAAGGCAGACTTCTGGGCCAGGTAAGAGTGGTTCCTGATAAAAGAATAAAATAGGAAAGGCTGAACCCCAGTGACACTGGGGAGCATGTGCCTGACCCTGCAATGAGGGCTGGTCCACATACACACGCACACACGCACACACACAATCTCTCTCTCTCTCTCTTTGTCTCCTATGATTGTTAGAAAGACCATCTAGCCCAAGGGTTAGTGGATAGATTTCATGGGACCTGTGAACTTGGCTGGGGAAAAATTACATCTTTATTTTGCTAACCACCTGTGGAAAGTTTGCATCTCTGAGAAGGGTCAGTAGGTCAGTACCAAAGGGATCCATGTCACACAAAATGGTTAAGAACCTTTCCTCTGATGGGCAGCTAGGTGTGGATAGAATACTGAGTTGAAACTTGGCCTCAGACTCTTGGTAGCTTTGTGACCCTGGGCAAGTCGCTTAACCCTAATTGCCTCCTCCATCCCCAAATAAAAGAGCCACTGCTATAGTCCAATCTCATCCTCTTACAGATAAGAAAAATGAGGCTCAGGAAACAAAAGAGATGGAGAATCTAGCTCAGGGTCAGATAATAATTAATAGTAACTAACATTTGGTAGCATTTGAAGGTTTGCAAAGTGCTTTACAAATATCACCTCATTGGATCCTTCTCATCGGTGGGACAACTCACTTCTTGCTATTGTGCTTCTCCTACACAAAGCCCTTTCCTCCAGCCAGGCCAGTGTCTTCATTGTGCCCCACACATTCCAGCTTCCCCGGACTCCCCCACCTTTTCTCACTCTCTTTCCTGCTCTCCCCTAACCCTAATCTATGGAGACCTCACTCATATACCACTCCCCAATAAGATTTCTTTAGTCTCCTCAGCCCGGGGATCCCTCTCTCTTTTAAGATCCAAATGCCCTCATTAAAAATGTTTATAGCGGCTCTTTTTGTGGTGGCCAAGCATTGGAAACTGACAGCATGCCCATCCATCAGGAAATGGCTGCACAAGTCATGGCATCTGAACATAGTGGAATGTTATTGTTCTATAAGAAATGATGAGCAGGGGGATTTCAGAAAAAACCTGGAAAGACTTCCATGAACAGATGCTGACTGAAGTGAGCGGAACTGAGAGAACACTGTACACAGTGACAGCAACATGTGATGAGCAGCTTTGACAGACTTAGCTCTTCTCAGCAGAGCAAGGATCTAAGGCAACCCCAAAAGTCTGAGCGCAGAGCGAAGCAGGCTATGTTCTTGTTTGTTTTTCCTTCCATGTGGCTTTTCCCTTTGGTTCTCATTCTTCACAACATGACTAATACAGAAATATGTTTATATGAATCTATAAGTAGATTCTAGATCATATTACATGCCATCTTAGGAAGGGGAGAGGAGAGGAGGAGGAAAAATTGAGAACTCAGCATTTTATAAAAGTGAATGTTCAAACTAAAATAAATAAAAAGGGAAAAAACCAAACGAACGCCCTCACTCTACCAACAACCTCACACGTCAGTTTATCCTTTATTGTGTGGCCAGATGCATGTCTTCTCTATGTAGCCAGACTGGAAGCTTGCTCGTGTCACCTGCTGTGTGCCCACTCCCCCAAGGTGCCCGAGCTTTATATATGGCAGGGGAATCAGTTATAACCAACAGGAGAAAGATGGTGATTTGGAGGGAGAAAAGGAGGGAAGGGGCTGGGACCAAAGGGCAGCCACAGATTCTCCTGTAAAGAGATCAACTCATGTTTGAAGTCTCCTCCCTTACTTTCCGGGCTCTTGGCCCACTCTGGGTCTAGATCAAGGCCAGGAGAGAACAGCGCCCCGGAACAGCTCTCATTGCTTTGATTTATTGACGATTCAAACCAAGGTTTTCAGACATCCTTGTATCAGTGGGATCTGTTCTGGGAAATCACAGGAAATAAGGGACTACTTTCTGGACCCTGTACTTTACGGAAAAATGTAGTGGGCATTTTAGGTATTAAAAAAAAAATTCTTAAAAAAAAAAGGTGTCTACTTTCTGTCCATGTCAGGGCTGGTGCTGGGGTTCATACATGAGGTGGGGTGGAGATGAACAGGGCCAGGAAGCGGCATGGATCCTTAGCCAAAGACACTCTTGGGGGGTCCAGACTTGGGCTTCTCGAAGACGGTCTCTCCTCCTGTCCGACTTCGGCTGAACACAGATGGGGCAGTGGAGCCAGCTTCCTCTTTCAGAAGAAGAGAGTGGGAAAGAGGTGAGTAAGCGGGTCCCTGGGGGATTCCCAAGCATTCAGAGAACCACCTCTGGCTGGTTGTTCCAACCAGAAAAGGCTCCAAGGGCAGGGAATAACCTTCCATCTACCCCCAGCCCTAGACACATTTTCTACTGGTTCTTCCCTGTTTTCTCCCAGCACTGACATACTCCCTCCCTTCCACGATCCTTAACATGCACACACCATCACGTCACACATGGAAACTCACCACATTCCCGCATGACCTGGTAGGTCTTGGATTTGATCTCTTGGTTCTTAGTGAGAGTAGCTCGGGCTCCCTTTAGGTCCTCCTCCTTCATGGGAGGTCGTTTCTTCTTGATGGGGGCTTCCTACGGAGGCAAAAAGAAAAGAAATTGGACCTTACATTGTATCAGGAATGGTGACCTCACACACCAGAGTCACTCCCTTGGGCGTTCCTTTTAAGTGAAGTAAGAGGCTGCACTCAGACACTTGGAGTCATAAAACCTGTCTTATACTTGATTTTTTGTTAGCCTGAATACTTGCAGCTGAGAAAAATATTTGAATCTGAGCAACATAAAAACAAAAAGGACAAGCCTTTATCAATCCCCTTGTATGTGCCTGGCACTGTGCTAAGCATTTGATCCTTACAGTAACTCTGGGAGCCACAAACTATGGCAAACAGAAAGTGAGTGACTTGCCCAGGGTCACACAGCATTAGTATCCGAGGTCAGATCTGAACTTAGGTCTCTGTCTCTATTGCTCTCTGATTCCAGGCCCAGCGCTCTCTGCCTTTATACCTCTAAGCAAAAGAAGCCATTTTCTAATATACCCAAGGAATGCCCTAGATGGGAACTAAATACACTTAGAGAGTGTTATGCTTCAGAAGCCTACAAGACTGAAACCAAGTGCAGAGTTTCAGTTCTGAGTCATGGATTACCTTTACTGGTCAGTCCTTTTGCAGATTGTGACCTCCATAAGGGTGGCGTCTTTATATAGTCTTCCTGTCACTCCCAACACTGGGAGAGGCCAGAGGCAAGTCCCCTGCTTCCTCCAGACTTGCAGATCCCTGGCTCACAGCATAGTCTGTTTCCCCTCTTCGCCCTCTAAAGACTTCTGGGGGGGGTTGGTGTCTTTCTCACATCATTCTACCCTGAATATAGTGTTTGTTCCTAGTTATTTGGGGGCAGAGTGTCAGGAATCAGTAAAACCTGAGTTCAAATATGACCTCAGATCCTTATTAGCTGTGTGACCCTGGACAAATCACTTAACTCATTTAACTCATCTGTAAAAAAAAAAGAGAGAGAGAGAGAGAGAGAGAGAGAGAGAGAGAGAGAGAGAGAGAGAGAGAGAGCTGAAGGAAACCACTCCAGTATTGTGGCCAAGAAAATCCCAAATGGAGTCACAAAGAGTGAGATGTGACTGAACCACCACGACCACCAACTATTTACAAGTTGTCTCCCTCATTAGGGGAGAGACTATTTTGCCTTGCTAAGTGGTTCCAGGGGTAAAGCACCTGACTTGGACTTGGGAAGACCTGAGTTCAAATTTTGTCACAGGCATCCTGCATATGGAACTTAACCATCTCAGACTGTTCTATCTGGAAGATGGACATAACAATATTATAAAATTATAATAATAATAACAGTACTTATTCACTATGTAGTTGTAACACAGAAAGGGCTTTGCAAACCTCAAAATCGTGCTAGTTGTTATTATCATTGCATTAACTCAGCACTTAGAACAGCGCCTACTGCAGAGTAGGCACCTAAAAATGCTTGTTTCTGGTTTTGCTTTTTCTAAAAATTCAATGCTATGTTATTTTCAGATCTGAGTTCTCTCCCTCCTATCTCAGACCTCCCCCAACCCCCCACAAGAAAAAAGCCCCAAATCCTCTGGTATAAATGATACACTGTATAGTCAAACAAAACAAATTCCCAAATTGACTACGGCCAAAAGAACCTTCTTGATCCGCTCTGTGAATCCATTACCCCTCTCTCTGGAGGCATGGAGTCTCTTTCTTCAGGAGTCCTCTGGAATTGGGATTGTTCATTTATGCTGATCAGAATTCCTGAGTCTTTCAAAGTTTGTCTTTAGAATATTGTTGTTATCATATAAATTGTTCCCCTGGTTCTGATCACTCCACTTTGCATTAGTTCATAAAAAGTTTCTGAGGTTTCTCTAAAACCAATCCTTTCATCCATTTTAAAAGCACAATAATATTCCATCACATTTCTATGCCACTGCTTATCTGGCCATTCCCCAATTGATGAACACCCCTAAGTGACCACCACAAAACAAAACAAAAAAAACTTGGTATAATTTTGTAATTTTGAAAAGAGATTCTTATCCTCTTTCTTTGATCTCCTTAGTACACACCTGGTAGTGGCATCACTGTCAAAAGTTACACACGGTGTGAAACGGGACATAGTTACAAAATTGTTTCCCAGAATGGTTGGAATAGTTGACAATTCTGCCAATGGTACATTACTAATGTATGCTTTCCCATAGCCCCTCCTCCATTTGTCATTTTCCCATTTTGTTAGCTTTGTCAGTCTGACGGGTCAGAGACGTTTTAGTTTAATAATTAGATTTCATTTTAATTGTTAATTTTCACTAATAAAAACAAATTTAATAACTAGATTTCTCTAATTATTAGTATTTAGGATATTTTTTTCACATGGCAATTGATAACTTGGATTTCCTCCTCTGAAAACTGCCTATTTATATTATTTGGTCATTTATTAATTGGGGAAATGATGCTTCTAATAAACGCTTGTTGACTGACTGGGAACTTGGACACAGGGACTCAGGACTCAGAGACCTGCTGACTGGTAGATTAAAAGAAACCAAGAATCTTCCTGTTTCAAGAGGCTAAAATTGCCTAGCCAGCCCTGCCTGGCCATGTGGCTGGCAGGGGCTCCAAGGCTGACTCTCATTCAGTGAGCCAGCCAGATGGTGTAGGTGTCTAATGCAGTGGGGCTGATAGAGATGCCCTGAGTTCCTGTTTCCAAACACCCCTCCTGTCCGTCTGATTTGTCACAGAAGCCTGGGGACATTTTGTGAGCAACTTCATTGAGAAGCTGAGTCATGTTGATATATGGTAAAGCTACCTTTTTCTGTGCTCAGGAATTCTTTCCTCATCAGCATCTGTCCCTAGAAGGGACAGGCTGTCTAGGGAGTCAAGGATAACTCTGGACCTCCAGTGGTCAGGTTGTAGGGCTGTGTTCAAGGGCTCTGATCCTAGATGTTGGGTAAGTGACCAAGGGAGAGTGACTCCCCAAACCTCCTGCCTCCGCCACAGGTTCCAGTCTCAATGTTGGGCTGAACCTCTCCCTCCGCAGGGCTGGTCCATCTGTCCCCTACCCCAGACCCTTCTCCTCATCTCCCCTGCTCCTCAGAGATAGCTGGTACATACGGCACCTGAGCGATGTTTGACTTCTTAATTCAACACTGATTTCACAGGAGAGTTGTTTACAGTCTAATGGAAGAATATGACATGTTCCTGACCAGCAGACAAGCTAAGGGGTGATGGGGGAAGAGCAGAGATACATTCAAAGTGGTAGCAAAATGTGAGGGGGAAAAGTTCATTGGGGGAGGGAGGGAAGAGAATTAGGGAAGGTTTCTTGGGAAAGGCTGCCCTAAGTTGGGTCTTAAAGAAAGGATTTCCATAGGCAGAGATGAGGAAGTCATGGGTTACAGGGACAGAAGTGTCTTGCAATGCAGGAAGTAGGTGGGGGCTGGATAAGATTATCCAGGAGTCAGGCATCTAGTTTTGCTGGAACTTAGAGGATATGGAGAGACTGAAATAAGGTTGAAGAGGTAGTTTGGAGACAGACTCACATGCTGAGCTAAAGGATTTCCATTTTGTCCTGGAGGCAGTGAGTAGGGAGATCCTGAAGCTTTTTGAACAGAGGAGCAACATGACAAGGCATATGCATTAGGAAGATTATTTTGACATCTGTGTGAAAGATGGATTAGAGTGGAGGTATGACTGGGGCGGGGGGAGAGACAGAGACACAGAGAGAGAGACAGAGAAAGAGAGGGGAGAGGGAGAGAGACTGAGGAAGAGAGAGGGAGAGACAGAGACAGACAGAGAGAGAGGGAGACTGAGGAAGAGAGGAGGGAGGTAGAGGGAGAGAGGTAGAGGGAGAGAGGGAGGGGGAGGGAGGGGAGAGAGACAGAGACAGAGACACAGAGAGAGGAGAGGGAGACTGAGGAAGAGAGGGAGAGAGGGAGAAAGGGGGGAGAGACACACAGAGACAGAGACACACAGAGACAGATAGATAGAGCGTTATATAGTTATGTGTATATATAAGTATATATAAGAATTGTATTCTTATATATAGTTATATATTCTTATATATATAGATATATTCAGTCCTGAATAGTCAGTCCTAGGGCTACCAGGTGGTGCAGTAGATGGCGCACTAGCCCTTCAGGTGGAAGGACCTCAGTTCAAGTCCAGTTTCAGACACTAGCAGATGTGTTCCTCGGCAAGTCTTTTAACCCTGTTGGCCTCAGTTTCCTCACCTGTAAAATGAACTAGAGAAGGAAATGGCAAACTATTCCAGCATCTTTGTCAAGAAAATCCAAATGTGGTCATGGAAAAGACATGACTGAAAAAAACTACCGAACAACAACAGTCCAGCCCCAATTTTTAGATGAGAACGGCCTCGACTAGGTAGAGTGGTAACCAGGACTTGTTTTTCAGAAGGCTCAAGCCATGACTGGGAATGAGCAGAAGTGGTTAAGTTCCCTAATTAAGCTAAGTTGGGGGAGAAGACTCTAGGTTCGGGCCCCCACTTTGAGTCGTGTCTTTATCTTAACGTCTCTGCACTAGGTGTATTTCAAAGTCCCTTCTGGCTCCCCATCTGAGGATCATTCTCCCTGAGGCTGTTTTATTTCTTCCCAGAAATGAGGATAGTTCTCTGTATGGTCTCTACAATCCATGTGAGTTCTAATTCTTTTTCTATGCTCACCATCTGTGCTCGGCTCTTTCCCTTCTCTGCAGCTGCTTTGAGGGGGCTGTCTAACTCTTACTTGTATCCCCAGACCTTAGCCCAGTATCTAGTTAAGTATACACCATTGAGTGCTTAATAAAAAAAAAATTCTTTTTTTGGATTGCACTGTTGGAATTTTTGTATTGTAGGGAACCTGGAGATTTAGGTACTGATACCCGGAACAAGGGTGGAGAAAAGCAGCATTTACTTCCTATGTGGAGAGGTGGGAGTGGATCCAGCTGTATGCTGTGAGGCTTACCAGTACTATCTCCCAGCCACAGAAGAGACAGACTGTTCACAACTACCCACAGTTATCCCCCATCCATTCCCCACAATCTTAACATATTAACTACAAATCCCAATTATTTAAGTACACAAAGAAAGGATTCAGGTAAGGTAAGGCTGAGGGGGAGGACCAAATCTCTCCCCTTACATACATATGAACATTCAGATATACAAGTACACAGCTATACATACTAGTTCCCCCCAAAACAAAAACAACCACGTTTTCCCAGCGGACCTGCATTCTTTCACTTGCTAGCTGGGCTGTTCACACCTTCCCTCCCAGCAGACCTCACATTTTTGTCACTTATTTCCTCCACTCCCACAAGTCTCAAGAAGGTAAATCCCATCCTCCTAACTGGAGGGAGTTGATGACTGTGGCCAACTTTGGGCCTTTGCCTACCTGGGACATTGCTGTAAGTTGGGAGATGTGGGAGCCAGCAACTGGCAGTCTGGCTCTCTCCTGTAGAAGTGTCCTTGTTTACAGTGATCTAAGCAGGAGCTGGGCTCGTGGGGGCTTATATAGCCAGCCCATCCCTGTGAAGTCACTTCCCTGGCCTGGTTCCCCTCCTCCATGAGTCAAGTCCACACAGGCTGCTTGGATTCTGAGTTTATTCTTAGAGATGACTGGGGGTCTGGCCAGCTAGGACCCCAGTGCCTTGATGAGAAGCAACAGCTGAGGGGGACCCCAGTCCCTGGGGCGCAAGATGTTCTATTTATAGCTGAGGCTTAGGCTCCTGAGAACTGTCTGTACATAAAAAAAGTTTTTGTGTTTGTAGAGTGTGTGTGTGTGTGTGTGTGTGTGTGTGTGTGTGTGTGTAGGAAAGAAACCGTGAGAGGAGCTGAATACCACGGTTTGTTTTCCTTTCCCCACCCATTTTCACCGTTTCCTCTGTGAAAAAAAGGAAATACAATTTTCAAAGCACTTTCTCCGTGAACTTTGTATCCTTGTGGGGTTGGGGAGGGGAGATGGGGACTCAGAGGACTTGGAACTGATGGCTAATCTATCTTAGGGTCCTACTTCCCAGGGGTCCGGTATTCTTTTACACTCCAACCACTTGTTGGAGAAGGCAAGATACTCAGAGAGAGAAGAGGATGATGGCTTTTCTATTTGAGTCTCTTAACGACCATCATCAACCAAAATTACCGATCAAGCAAAACTCAGATTCTAGTCCTGGCTTTGCCACAAAACGTGAGCCTTTAGAATTAGCAGTGATTCTCCGCGGCAGGGTATGGACTGTCTCCCATCCTCTATAATCATCCACATCCCACCTACCCTTCAAGGCCTTTATCAAACTGTATCTGTCTCCAGAAAGATGTCGCTGAATATTCTGGCCTGTGTTAATCTCTCAGAGAGTGATTAAATGAGCTTACTCTTGGGATTGCTCATAAACTTCCTTAATTTGTGATGACAATTAATAGTGAACTCCTGATCAGATGTCTTCAAGCAGAGTGCACCACCATTTAGAATTTAGAGTGAGGTATGGAAGAAACTAGATGACCTCAGAGGTCCCTTCCGCTTTGAGAATCTACTTTGAAATTTACCCATGAAGAATCCAGAATGATGGAGTTAAATCCAGAAGACAGTTCTCATAGATGTAGCTTCATCTGACATACCACCAATCTAACTTCTTTTCACCCAGCCCCTATCTAGTCCAGCCTGAGCCAGTTGAGGTTCCAGGTTAAAGAAACTCTATGTCCAAGTTCAAGGATCTCATCTAACTCCCATCTTACATATGGTTGTGTTGGGTTGGGGCACTGGCCCACTTGGGTTTAAGACTGAATGTTTGCCATTTACAGCAGCTTTCTTTGTGGTGGTAATTGAGGGGATGCCCATCGACTGGAGAATGGCTGAACAAGTTGAGGTATATGAATGGGATGGAATACTACTATTCCATAAGAAATGTTGAGCAGGCAGATTTCAGAAAGACCTGCATGAACTGATGCTGAGTGAAGTGAGCAGAACCAGGAGAAAACTGTATATACTAACAGCAATACTGTGTGATCACCGACTTTGCTAGCCTTAGCAATGCAGTAATCTAAGGTAATTCCAAGACTCATGATGGAAAACGCATTCCGCATGCAGAGAAAGAACTATGGAGTCTGATTGCAGATCAAAGCAGGCTATTTTCTTTTTTTTTGTTATTTTTTCTCTCATGGTTTTTCCCTTTTGTTCTGATTCTTCTTTCACAACATGACTAATGAGGAAATATGTTTAATACGATTACACATATATATCCTGTATCACACTGCATGCTGTCTTGGGGAAGCGGGGAGAGAATTTAGAACTCAAAATTTTATAAAAGCGAATGTTAAAAACTAAAAATAAAATAAAGACTGAATGTTTTCTCCAGAGGAAAAGAGGACATTCCATGGTGTCTTGGAGAAAGCCTTTGTGGCATAGCTCTCCCTTCCCCCATCCCCTAGGCTAGAGCCCAAAGGCAGGAGTTTATGGGGTAACTCTTTGGGCAGGTGATTAATTCCTGACTGTAACATGAGACTGACACTCTGTCCATCCCACTTGGCAAAGGGTGGCTCCTGTCTTTTCCATCTACATAAAAATGCTTCCATGAGGTTTCAGAGATGGCTTCTCTCGGCATTCCTTTGCTTCCTATCTCATTAATGTAATTCATTCCTTGGAAGAGACAATTCTTCAGCTCCCTAAAGGAGAAGCAACGTAAGAGACAATGGCATCCTTTCCCTTGTTTCCTTGTGCCATGAGTTTTCTGGGAATCTCTCATCAGCTCTCTAGGCTCCCTTTGCTGACTCTGCAGTTTGTCCTTGACTCAGCCAGAAACACAGCTGCAAGTCCCTCTATGGGCCTGTTTCTCCTCTCTGTACAAGGGATTGGACTAGGTGCTTTCTGGGATTCCCTTCTGGCTTTGACATTCCATGCCTTCTGCCCTACCTGTAGTTTAACACTAACAAGAACATACAATGAAATCTTTTTTTTAAAAATTGGTAATAAGATGTCAAACTTTATTGTAAACCATTATACAATGTAAGTACATTATCTTCCCTTACATTTAAAAAAAGTTTTTTTTTTTAAATGTAACAGCACTGATTGGACAATACCATTAAATGCAGCAGTATGCTATTGTGGTTTTTTGCTCACACAAAGGCCCAATCCCTAATTTACTCATCAAAAGAAAGCTCAAATAGAACCTTTTGAGAGCCCAAGGTTCAGATACCAATAAGCCCAAACCAAATGAGACAAAACCCAACCTATTCCCCCATCAAGAACTAGGTCCCATACCAAAGGACAGTGATCCCTTTGGAAAAGTGACAGTTGTTGCATTTTGTACAAACAGATGATTCTGTTTCTCTGCTGGGAATGTTTGGAAACTTTCCTAAAGCAATTTCCCCTAGTTTGTAGCACAGTTGGGTTGCTCCTTATTTCTTCTGCTGCAAAAAAAAAAAAAAAAAAAGCCCCATGGATGGCCAGTTAGTGAAGCGCAGCAGTGGCCATCATCCCCAAACGCAGCTTTCTGAGGCCTGGCTGCAAGCTGTGTCTGGGACTAGTGCCAGCAAAAGGCACCAATCTGCACTGTCTGGGAGAAGCCTCGCTTCGAAGTCTTTATTTTTTTCCCTGAAGAAAAAGGCAAGATACGTGGACGTTAACACATGACAATCCAGTGGAGAAAGAGTAAGACGGGGAATGTGGTTCAGCTGACCTATGAAGCTTCCTCAGACGGCCCTCTCTGCTCCAGGCTTCATACACAGATCTATGCTTTCACACCTCACCAAATGAGCATGACAGTCCTGTCCCCTGGTTTGCCACAAATATATTCCAGTTACCAGGATCACATGCATTTCCCTTAAAACAATACTCTCTGAATCCAAGCTTTATGCAAGAGACTGAACATCACCCAAACTCTGAGAATGGATCACCTCCTAACAAGAATTCAATCAGCACCTACCATGTTGGGTGATGCTTCCTTTACGTTATCTATGAGAAGGGGAATGAGCACCACTGGAGCTAACAGCTCTACCATGTGGTATCTCATACAGGATGCTTCCAGAGAACTCACTCTATTAAAGAAAGGGCACTCTGGATAGAAGGAAGCCTGGCCACTGCATTCCAATGTCTTCTTGGGATACTGCACTGAAGGCTAGAGGCTACCAAAAACGGTGGAGTCATGCTGGACAAACCAATCGCCTTTTAAGGAAACACTATATCCTATCCTCAAAGATCAGGGAACCCACATTCCCAAATGGTCTTTGGCTTGCAAGGCCTTACAACATCACCCTGTTAGTCACCTATAGGACTGTAACCCAGCAATCTCAAAGCACTTATTAAAAACCAGAGAAAAATATATCAAATTCTCACCACCTCTTCTTTCTCCTTTCTCTAGAACACCACTGCTCAAACTGAGGTTTGGATCATCTGAGGTCTGTGTTAACACACATTTAACACATTTTATATGATTAAGGCTTTTTAAAAATAGGGAATAGATGGTTTCTACAGGCTTAGCCCAAGGTTAAAACAAAGCTCAGAATCAGACACCCTGTATGCTCTGAATTCAAAGAGACAGTGAACAAAGTAGGTATGTGTGCTGTTCAAACTACCAGGTAAAATGGTCAGAGAAAAGGGTGAGTATTTAGACAGCCCATGTGTCACTTTCCTACACGTAGAAAATCAGCTCCAGTCTTCCTAGTGCCTGTGAACACAGAGTCTCTTTTCTGCATCTCTCAGATGACTACCCAGAGATAACATTGGAACTGTTTCCCCACACACTGTTTTCTCTCCTCCCTAGGAGAAGCTGCCTAGATGGGCATGGGGGGAGAAGGGAGTGTAGAATAAGGGAATGGTGGAAGGAATGAAGCCAAGGGCAGGATTCTCCTTCATGCTCAGCCCTTTGCAACCATGCTGTCAGATGGAACAGATTACACAGGAACACCGGATCGCTTCTTACTGCAAAGAGGATGTGTGAATGCACAGTTACAGGTCAGCGGCTCCACTTGGTTCTCTGGGTCAGGGCTGGGAACAAGTCCCTTGTTGGGTGCTTGGCAGATGAGGCCTAGCAGTACAGCTGGGAAATCTCCATCAAGGCTTGCTTGTTACCCACCGGTCAACAAATTGGAATGTTATAATAGCAAGAGAATAAGAGAGTACACAGTTCAATATTCTCTGAGGTCCCTGTGGGATCCCAAGTAGTATTCGGACCTAATATGTCTATGTAAAACATTTAAAAATATCATTTAAAAAGCTCTGAATTCTTTGTCATTCACTGAATTTATTTGGCTTAAGGCTTGGAACAGCGGCCATCCAGAGAGCAGAGTCATTCTACTATTTCTTTGCCTCACAGTCACCTGGGTGTCTCAGCTGCGGCATCTCCCTGCGTCAGGCTCCACACAGGGGAAAGGTTTCTGCAAACTGGTCTGGTACTTATGAATCAAGGCCAGGTTCCTGAAGCCCCACTGAGCACAAGAGTGCCTTGTGAAAATGACAAAAACCAACCTGGAAGCTCCTATCCGCAGATCCAAAGAACCCTGGGGCTCCATCTCACCTCGGTGAATCAAGAGTCAAAGAGCATGGGGAAGAGAAGGTCACCTGGGGGGAGCTTGGGAAGAGAGCGATCAGGGTGTGCAAAATAGACTGGAAATCTTGGGATGCAGGAAAGCATCAAGAGAAGTTAACGATGTGGATCCCTAGGCCAGCTCTGCAGACTGAGGAGAGCTGGCTTGTATTTGGGCAGAATGAAGGAAGAATTCAAAGGGAAGCAGGTTTGAGAACATTCTAGTAATTCGGGAACAAATGGGGAAATGTAGATTGGGAATGTCAATTCTCATAGAGATTTTACTCTTCTGTACCCTATCAGAAATCATGCCATTTTACTAGAAGGTGCCTGTGGCCTAAATCTGCAGAGGAAGCATGAGAACTTTGGCCAGACAGAACAGGGAGCCCACTGCTTGGGGATGACATCTAGTATGTTCTACAGCTGAGAAAGGCTCCTTTCATTAGTCCTCCACCTAACTGTAGTCATGAAATGATTAAATTATTCTGAAGCAAACCTTTTAACCTTTCCCCTACTTAGACATCACTTGAAAGGTAAACAGACCATCTCTTCTTTTTGGTGGTGGTTAAAAAACGAATCCTTAAATAGAACAGTATGAAAATATAACTTAAATTATAAAAGTCAAATAGGATAGAGAAGACTTTAAAAAAAAATCTACGTTCAGCCTATCAATTCCATAGGTACCTTTGTAGGAAACAAACACGGAGACTTAAAAACATCAACATGGTTAAGGCTCATAACCATAAAACGATCCTGGGTTCTAGGAATTAATTGTTGCAAAAGCCACTTTTTAGTAAGAAAACACACTGGCTCCAACTTGATCAGTCCTGATTACTTTTCCTCCAAAAGTTACATATCTCGTCATTCCCCACAGAACTGAAAGGAGACATCTGCAGAGCGTTAACGTGCATGTCTGTGCAGGGCCAGCACACACACGACTGCTAATCCTCTCTGGCAGCTCTGTCAAGGCAGACAAAGATCGGTGTAGTTTTGGTTCCTGACAACACTGGATACACTGGATGGATGAAGAAAACCCAAGCCCAACCCTCTGTTGCATATTCAGTCAGTATTTGTAGTGCAGCTGAATTGTAACCTTCGATGCCACGGCCTCTTCAGGGCACCTGTTCTTCCCTTGTTCCATGTCACAGGTGTCAGAGAAGACAGGACAGCAGGAAGACAGGAAAGGGTAGAGGGAAGGGCAGAGATAAGGAGGAGAGAGGGGAAAGGTCAAGGGACATTGGAGAATGAAAACCTGCCAATCCAGGAGTGACCGTGGCCCCTAGACCTGCCAGGCCCCAGGTCAGGAAGTGTGTCATACGGGCAGCCCGAACCGGTGTTTTTTTTTCTTCACAGGCTTCAAGGTGGTCAGTCTTCGGAGATCCTCATCTGCATCTGACTCTTCCATCTCGTCATCAGCAGACATCAGAATCTGGAAAGGAAATGGAAAGGTATAGCACTGAGTCATAGCAACAAGTCTGAGGTGGCAGGATTTCAGCTCTACCCACCCCATGTCCTTGACTGCCCAAAGCGGGTGCAGGATTGAGCCTCCTTGAAGAGGGTCAGGGAGATTCCAGCCCTATACCCGAGAGCACATTTCCTCGTGGCACATATGACAGCTACAACACTCTGACCCTCTCACTAGGTTGGGATCATGTGACCTAAATTTAAACCCTACTCCTATTTAAACTCTACTACTTAACTAGTAGCCTGGGAGACCTTGGACCTCAGTATTTTCATCTGTACTAAAATGAGGAGGGGGGTGTACTATGATCTGAATTCTATCCTTTCCTGGCTATCCTGTACACCCTTTTCCTCCACACTAACTCAGTCTGGAAAAAAAAAAAATCCAATTAGACAAGCACCAAAATAACTGTCAACCAATGTCATTTTGGTAGACAGGCCCAGTCTTGAAGTCCAGGCATTCCTCTAAGCCCAAGAACCACAAGCTCACCTTGCAGAGTAAAAGACCTAAAAGAGCAGGAAGGGAAAGCCCAAGGGATGTGGAAGAGAATTTCTTGGAGTTTGTGCTGTAGACTTATCAAGAGAAGTGGTGTAGCCCAGTGGGTAGAAAACTGGACAGAGGTTCAAGCCCTAAAGATGACACATTGTGGCTCTATGATTTTGGTACCCCAATACTAGAGGACAGATGTAGATCTTTTTGCACTGGTCAAGGGTTCCTTACTGAGAAAGCCATAAGTCTAGCTCACCCCTCAAATCAAAAGTGATACATATCAAAGACAGAACCCCATTAAGGGCTTCTCAGGTTTATATTGTCTGTACAGAAATATATACAGGCAAACCACAGGTGCTGGCCCCCCATCCTCAAATACAGGCAATCCCCTGGGTCTCAGTCATCTCTACTCATTTATTCACATGCAGAGCAGAACTGGAGCCCAAGGACAACCTGCTTATGCTTGCAATTCAAGATCTCCTGACCATGGGGAAGAGAAGTTGGAGCTTGTGAGACAGGTCCACAAAGCAGGGTGTGATCTGCCAGAGATCCCCTTCCTCCTGGGAAAGCTTGCTGGTAAGTCATCTCAGGGTCAAATGCCCTGAAACCCAGTGGGCTTGGAGAATGTACCAAAGGGCAAGGTAAAGGAGGAGCTTATGGGAGTCTACTGGAATTCTGACCAAACTCTACTTGTTCTGAATGTGTGAGCCCAGTTATGGGGCTATACATATAACCATGCTCTCCTAGTCCATTCACTGCTAGGATGATGAGGTACCCTAAGAGTCTCTAGATGATTTAATCACACTGTTCCCTAGCTGGGGGAAAGGGGCAGAGAGGACAAGAAAGGATAAGCACATTTATTCCCAAATACTAGAGAAGGCCTTGCTGGATTCTTCAGGAGAGATCAGTCCCTTTCCTTTCCATCCTCATTAGCAAGGCACCTGCAGTTAAAAGGCTGGGGATGGTCGTGTGTTCCAGGCAATGCTGACTCAACAAGTAATTCTCCTAGTTGAGCGCTTGCTGAGAGTGTATGTGAAAAGAGAGGATGTGCCAGCCTAAGCCTAGCAAGTTCTAGACTCCCATGAACAACTTACTTCAGACTCTGACTCTTCGTGGGATGCAGCCCGTCTGTACCGGACTTTGCTCCCATTTCTTGAGTCCAGGCTGGCTTCTTTTTCTTCCAGCTTGGCTTTTGTCTTTCCCTTTTTCATAAGGAAATTATCCACAACCCAAAACATTAATGCCTGCAGGAGGAGGAAAGGCAAAGTGATGATTTGGCATGTGTCAGTCACTTGGGAACAGGTCATTTTCAACCCCCTTCTTTACTCTGTCAAGTTTTTGTAAGAGACCATTTAGAACAATACAACAGATCTTAAGAGTCCAATCCTTTTCATTTAAACACATGAGAAAACTGAAGCTTGAGTAGAAGGGACTTAGATCAGAGACTTAGAGCTGTAAGTGACCCAAGTGGTCATCTACTCCAACCCCCTCATTTTACAGATGAGGAAACTGAGGCTCAGAGAGGCTGTGACCTGCCCAAGGTTACACAGCCAATAAATGGCAGATTCAGTATTTGAACTCAGGGGCTCTTGCTCTAAACCCAGAACTCTTTGAAGGGACTTGCTCCAGGTCACAGAAGTAATTTTACGACAGAGCCAACATTAGAACTCACAACCTTAGACTCCTATTTCAGTTTCCACTATTACCCTCAACCGTCCGTGGCTTCTCCTCCCCATTTCTGGCACCTACATACTAATTTAGTCTTCTGTTCATTCTAGACACTTACTGTGCTCCTTGCACGGTAAGGAACTCCTGTTTATGTTTGTTGCTTTAATCTCCTTCTCAAATACAGAATTTTGGTGATAGTTTAGGTGAAATCTCAAAAACACAGGCCAAGAAGAGATCTTACAGGAGAAAAGAATCTCAAGAATATTCTGCTAACAGCCTGTGCTACAAATTGAGGACTTTGGGTCAACACTGTATAAAACCATCTGTGGCTGCCAGGACAGGGAGAAGAAAGACCAGTGACATGACTCCGTTCCCCACTTACCCTGGGAGAGGGGAGGATGGATAGTCCCATGGCAAGCACCCAGAGGCCCATTGAGATTTAAGGCGTGGTACTGTGAGTGTAGAGCAAGTCAGAGGAAAAAGGACTGGAAAGCTATGAGAAGGATACTAGCCATAGGACTTAAGTTTTCAACCCTGGATCTTTTAGGGAGGAGAGAAAACTGAGGAGAAAAGTCAGCCATACTAACATTGACAAAGAAAGGGACTATCAGCATGACGATGGCCAGTTCCAGCTGGGGGTTCTCAATGGGATTCAGAAGAGCTACCTGGGAAAAGAAGAGGGTCCAGTTTAGTCAGCAGAAAGTCTGAGCCTAAGCTGAGGCAGGAAAGGGAGGAGACAGCTAAACATGCCCCTGGACCTGTTGGCTTTCTCTCCAGCATACCCTCAGGGACTGCTCAGTGAGCAGGAGAGTTGGCCTTCCTGAGCCAGGGCCCATGTTCCTAGTTTTCTTTGTGAAGAGACAAGAAAATCAGACCAGGAGCATATCAGATGGGCTATCGGCAACCCTTGTGGCAACTTAGCTCAGGCTTGTTGGGCCAGAGTTACATGGGTCCTTCCTCAGAGGTCATCATCCTCATGTGGTTGGTAAGGTTGGTGGTTCTCCTTTCTACAGGCTTAGCTGACCTCTTTTCAATAAATGCCCAGATAGGCCAGCATGCAGCATGGGCCACAAGGTCTAGAACCTGCTGCAATGAAGCCATGTAGGCCAAGAACTAAACCATCCTTCCTACTGGCACATGGGGAAATAATGCTAACACTAGATCTTGGCTAGATTTAGAGTATGGGCATAGATCCCAAGGAAAAAACCACGCAGCTAGGCAGGACTGGGTTCCCACCTATTATAAGTCACAGGATGGGGCCAGTGGACTAAAGGTTAGCTTCAGGTATTTCATACCAAACCAGTCAACCTACTTGGAAAACAGTACACGTCACTAGGCCAAGAACCTTAAAATAATCTAGAAGGAAGAATTTCAGTAAAAGTGAGTAACACCTCCCCTAAAAGTACTGCTTCCCCTGATGCTATCAGGCACTGAGAGGGGTGTGCCCAGCCTAGGAATGAGGAGTCCACTGTTGAGTATGACTGAATTTGGGGATACATCTAAGGTGCTCAGAGAAGGAAACACCTAGACAAGCCTGAACTGCAGAGGTGCTGCTGCAGCAGTGTTCAATAGCCTCTCTTGTTCACAGACACATTTCCTTTGGCCAGTGATGCTCTTGGGGAACCATCTGAGGCAGGAAGAGAGATGCAAACCTTTTTCCACTGAGGTATTAGGAGGACGATGATGATGATGGTTTTCTCAAACATCATGATCACGATGTACAGAGCACACTGCCCAACCCAGGCACCACATTGCAGTGGGTCTCCTGCAAATACAATGGCAGACACTAAATACACACAAAGGGCACTCCCTGAAGAACATGGAGAAGTTTTCCAGTTCATCTCCTCATCTCCCTTCCCCCCTGCTCACTTTTCTCTTTGCCCTATGCTCCCAGCACACTGCCTCCTAACTAAAATCCTAAATGGTACATGAGTCCCATGTGAGAGATTCCAGTGTCTTAATGAAAAAGCAACAACTATTGGGAACTGTCACTAACAAACAGATCCTACTGCTTCAGACATGAAGGGCCAGAGATTTCCTAATCTGGAGTCTGAGTTGGCTTTCTTCTTGTGTCTTTCCTGGAGGGGTTTCCAAGGTGTTTCTGGTTGGCACTCTAGAACAGTAGATCTGTTGTACTTGGTTGCACATTAATGAATGGCCTGGCATCAGAAGCCACATTAAATAGATTATTATTTTCACCCACTGTTAACTCTTTCAAGCCACTATTGATCCTAATATCTGTAACTAACTCATTCTTTTTCTGAATCCTGAAAAAAAGCTACTGGAACCTGGGCAATACTCTGTCCCACATCCTGGCCCTTTGGACAGAAATCAGGACTTGTCACCTCCCAGACGTGTCCTTGGCTCATTAGCAGAGGATGGAAGTGAAAAGTTGTGACTAAAAAGGAGGATTCAAAGGGAGAAGAGAGAAACTCTCAAAGCAAGGTGGAAGAGAGAACAGTGCATCAACTTGGCCCTGGGTCTTGCTACTTAATCAGGGATTGGGTTTGTCCTTCGTTGCCGACATCAGACAAATGATGGCATAACTTGCACTTGACTTTGTCTTGAGTGAGGGAGGGCTGTGCAGGTCACCAGCCTCACTTCTCCTCCAGAGCCATCTGAATCCAGGGACATGATATTCCTCGGGATGACTGGAGATGACCCAGGATGCAGTGGGAGCCATTTAGTTCAAGGTCTTTGCAGGCAGTCACTTAGGGTGAGGCAATGCCTGTTCATTGAACAGGCCTGTTTAAGAAGTAGCCAGGGTATGGCTACAAAGACACCATGCTGGGTGGGAAACAGCAACAGTTACAACTGATAATCACTCTCAAGCTAGGAGGGTCCAGAAGTGCCCTCAGGCAGGGCCCCAGTGGAGTCCCAGTTTCAGAGAGCAGTAGGTTGGAGGGGAGGTGAGGCAAGGATGGAGAGATTTATTAAAAAGTGCCTTTACAAATATGTCATCTCAGAGGAACTAGACTGGTACTGAGGACCTGAATTCCAGAAGATCAGCAACTACCGGAAATATCAAGCCAGGTCCTAAGTTACAAACAGAAGAAATAGACTATTTGTAGAGCTCAGAATCCCCTAGAGAACAAATGGCAGGCACTTTGCCCAGCTGTCTTTGGAGCACTGGCATTGTCATGCCTAGCAGAGCTGGCCTTATAGACAAGACCTGATCCATGCTCTGGGGAGGCTGGTCTTAGAGGCAGAAGCTGACAGACTAAGCAAGGTTTCATTTGAGAAGCAACAGAAATAGACAACTTCCTCCGGGGACCAGGCTTTGAGAACAAAAACTTGGCTAAAACAAGAAAATGACAGGTTGGTCACATGATTCCACTATTTATAAAGCAGCCTCTTTGTGAGCATTTGAGCAATAGGCCCCCAGCCCTGCTAGACAGAACGTGCCAAGGGTACAGAGCAGAAACACAAGTGAATGTCTTTATATAGTTATAACAGCTAAGAGACCAAGACCATTCCCTTTTCTGGAAAGTCTTAAAAGATATGTGATTGATATGTTCAAATTCAGTAATTTTCCATTCCTAAGTTTTCTGTCTACTTCAATAAAGGACAATGGACATTTTGGCCTAAAATAATTACAAAGGCATAATGCCTGCTAGGGTTTTTTAAACAGACTTTTGTAATCTTTATATAATTCTTGGCCCATTTCAGAAAAAGTCCACAAATCCATCAATCAAAGGAGCTCATTACTGAAAGTCACAAAGTAAGACTCCTGAGACTCGGGCACACAGAGTAATGAGGAAAGCTCACGATTCTGTTTCTAGTCAGTAGCCAAGTACAAAAATTCATTTCATATCAAAAGAAAAAGCAAATCATACTTGTGTAAAGTTTCCTTCCTCCATTATCTATTTCCAAGTAGCTGACCGTAGTAGAAATGACTCCCCTGGCTTCATGACAGAAATACCCACAAGATCTTTTAGGATACTTTAAGGACACCACCTGTCACAATGGGACAAACCCTGTAAGCCAGAAGGACAGAGTGAACACTTCTTGACTCTGATTCTGCTGAAGGGGTCCAGGGATTGAGAAAACTGAACTCACTACTATCTTCAGATAACACTGCAGGCAAAGCCCATTCATTTACATCAGACCATCACAGACCCACCAGGCAGGTTTAAACCTGGCTTCTTCTCAGTTTGGGGATGGTAACTACAGAAGGGCATGTTGCAGTGAAAAAGTACCGGTCAGGGAGCCAGAAGAGGCGAGTTTAAGTCTTAGGTGTGTCACTTACATGCTGTGAGGCCTCAAGCAACAAGAGTTCATGATTATCACAACTTCGTGAAGCAGGCAGAACCTGTTCCTATCACTATTTTGGAGGTGGGGGAGATAGAATCTCAGAGACATTGTGTCTTGGCCCAGGGTGACAACAGAGAAAATGTAGGTTCTATGGAAGGATTTGATCCCAAGTCCTCCTCCCTTCAAGTCCAGGGCTCTAATAATACCACCATATTCTCTCTAGTGACAACCTCAGTTTTCTCATCTGTAAAATGCCTGACCTTTGGCTATTGTGAAGATCAAAGAAGTAACAAATGAGAACAGCTTTTGTGAACTATCAGAAATTATTACTACTGCTGCTGATAATGACGGTGATAAAATCACCAACTTTCAAAGAGCACGCAAGGGAAGACCCTTAGTTGAGCTATGGAGTATCAACCAGCCTTGGAGAATTAGGAATCAGGATGGAGATTCTGGCAGATGTCACCGAGAAGCCCTGCCTGGCCAACCACTGGTGGGCAAAACCAGGGACCAGGACAAAGTCCTTGGTAGCCATGCCTACCCTCTGGAAGAATGAATGCCCTGGGCCCTGAAATGATGTTAATGTTTAAAGATTTGCTTTTTTGTTTCAGAAGGGTGTCTAAATAACCCTTATTCACCCACTCACTTCCTTTCAAATGTTTTAACAGAATCGATAACAACAAGATGCCAATAGAAGTTACTGTTGATTACACTGCCCAAGGCTCTGCTAACAGTGATGTCCAAATCCAGCCTATCCAATCGGGCCCCTTCACAGCACCTTCCCTGACTGCCTCAGTCAGAGACCTCTCTCCATGGTGAAATTTACTGAACGCCCTGAACACCCTTCCTGGTACTGTGAATTAGCCTTTTATTCATATATTTTGCCATCTAATCCGATTTAAATAAATCAAAGGCAGACACATTTTTCATAAATGATCATGATAACAAACTCATAAACATTCACATACTTGACAATTTTCAAACCCTGTTGTACATCTAGTCTCTCACACCCATGCTGAGAGCTGACTAACTGGCTGAGAGAATTTGACTTGGGATAGATGCCCACATCCCACTACCAAAAAACCAAACCCAAAACCCATACACCTTCCACAATTTTTTTTAACAATTGTATCCCTCAGCACCATCCCTGTTAGCTAGTAATAGATTAACAGGCTAGTCGTGATTACACCTACATCGGAAAGGAACGCTTACATGATCTCAGCAAGGATACAATGAACACAGTGAGCAACACTCGGAAACCTGCTCTGTAACCCTGAGGGAGAATAACCTATGTAGGTGCAGCAGGTAAGGAGGGGCAGAAGCCAACCTCTGATCAGCAGAGGTCCCATCTGAACGTACTACAGTTAGGACAAGACCTTGCATCTCCATAGGGCTGTGGAGTTTATAGAGTGCTTTCAAATCTGTTATCTCAATGGATCCTCAACACTTTCATGAGGGAAGCAAAATAGGAGTACCCATTTTACAGAAAAAAACATAAAGCTCAGAAAGAGGGCGGAACCATTCCAAGATCAAACTGTTAGTAAGTAATGGAGCCAGAACTTGAAGCCAGGCTTTCTGACTGGTATGGTATGACTACCACACTGCTGCTTCTGTCCCGAGGGTCTTGAAGCCTGAAAGGGTATAGATTTAGGGATCTGCCTTTCCTGACAGTTGGTCAGGCATCCCTACTCTGCCAGCCTCAATCACTGTATGTTTCCCCACTGATATGTGAGATCAGGATCTCTAACTAGCCAAGTGCAAGTATTGGAAGAGCAGAGAGAAGGCTTGGTGCCCTGGAATGAACAGGGAAGTGCTCAGGCTCCCCAGCCCCAGCCCAGATCACAAGGGTCACCCTTCATCTTGAATGCACTGGGTTCCTGCATCCTAGGGCTCTTGACAAAGGTTGTCTAACCAAGGAGTTTCAAAGGGATCATATAGAAAGGAACAGTTTTTCTCCTGAGTGGAGGAAGAACGGAATTAAAAAAGAGAAAAAGAAAAATAACTAAGCACAGCATTTCCTCTGCTTCTCTGGACTGGGGCAGGACACAAGCACTTTATGATGACTCAGGTCATGGTCACAAGAGAAAAGACCTATGGGGAAATGGGTCATTGGGGTCATTTTCCCAATCCTTTTTAAAAAAGAAAACTTACTCTCTTTCAAGGACATAAAAAGATTGTCAAACAAGCCATTAGAGTACAACTTTGTACAAAAGAAAAAATCCAATGCTAAACAGGATGGAGGAGCTTGGGGCAGGGGAGGGCTGGGGGCGAAGATTCATTCTGGTTGCAGAAAGGGCAGGTTTCTCAGAGCGATCAAGGCCACCCTGGCTTTCCTAACTGGACCTATTCCAGGTTTCTCAATCCTACCTGGAAAAGAGAGGAAAGAGATGGGAGAAGATGCTAACACACTAGACACGAGGCAGGATTCAAAAAGATCTCAATAGGCTAAACCCTATAACACCAAACCTATTAAAATGAAATATAAAAAGGATAGACAGAAAGCATTTTGCTTGTGTTAATAAAAAATGGGGAGGGAGGACAGAGTCAAGATGGCAGAGTAGAAAGAGGACCTGTTCTAGCTCCCCCACCAGTCCATAAAATACCTGTAAAAAATGACTCTAAACAAATTCTAGAGCAGCAGAAGTCACAAAACAACAGAGTGAAAGAGATTTCCAGCCCAAGACAGCCTGGGAGGCTGACAGGAAAGGTCTATTGCATCGGGTTCAGAGTGGAACACAGCCCAGGCTTGGCTGCATGGCAGGCATGGACAGGACTAGAGCAGGTTTCAGGAAGTAGAATCATGGGCAGCAGCTTCAGTTCCCAGATTTCTCAACCCACAAATGCCAAGGACAGCTTCAAAGGTCAGTGAGAAAGCTCTTTCACCTGGATGAAAGGGGTGTGCAGTCTGGCCCCAGGGCAGCAGCAGCACAGCAGAAGCATCCACTTTTGGAGCTCTCAGTCTAAAGACCTTGGGGGAAATCAGCTGCTGATTTGGGTCTCAGTCCTGAGTGGAGGTCCTGGGGTGAGGAGAAGCACTGATGGGTGGAGCTGGTGGAGGCACTGGAGAGGGAATCCTACTCACAGATCCTAGGCAGAAAAGCTTGTGGTTGCTCCCAGACTAGAGCACATGCCAGGAGAGGAGCAAACTACTCTCCCTTGATTGTGCCACCTTGGAGGAACTGAAAACTTATAGGTCCCTAGAGTATACCCTCCACTTGACAAAGGACTCAAAAGTCAAGTAACTGACTGGAAAAATGCCCAAAAAAGAGAAAAAAAATAAGAGTATAGAAGGTTACTTTCTTGGTGAACAAGTATTTTCTTCCATCCTTTCAGAGGAAGAACAAAGCATACCCTCCTCAGAGGAAGACATCAAAGTCAAGGCTTCTACATCCAAAACCTCCAAAAAAAATATGCAATGTCAGGACATGGAAGAGCTCAAAAAGAATTTTGAAAATCAAGTAAGAGAGGTGGAGGAAAAATTAGGAAGAGAAATGAGAATGATGCAAGAAAATCATGAAAAGCAAGTCCCCAAAAAATGCTGAAGAAAATAACACCTTTAAAAATAGGCTAATTCAAATGGCAAAAGAGGTCCAAAAAGCCAATGAGAACAAAGTTTTAAAAAGCAGAACTGGCCAAATGGAAAAGGAGGTTCAAAAGCTCACTGAATAAAATAGTTCTTTAAAAATTAGAACAGAGCAGATGGAAGCTAATGACTTTATGAGAAACTAAGAAATTATAAAACAAAACCAAAAGAATGAAAAAATAGAAGACAATGTGAAATATCTCATTGGAAAAAACAACTGACCTGGAAAACAGATCCAGGAGAGATAATTTAAAAATTATTGGTCCACCTGAAAAGCATGATCAAAAAAAAGAGCCTAGACATCATCTTCCAAGAAATTATCAAGGAAAACTGCCCTGATATTCTAGAACCAGAGGGTAAAATACAAATGAAAAGAATTCACCGATCACCTCCTGGAAGAGATCCCAAAAGAAAACTCCCAGGAATATTGTAGCCAAATTCTAGAGTTCCCAGGTCAAAGAGAAAATATTACAGTCAGAAAGAAACAATTCAATTATTGTGGAAATACAATCAGGATAACACAGGATTTTAGCAGCTTCTACACTAAGGGATCAAAGGGATTGGAATAGGATATTCCAGAAGTCGAAGGATTAAAACCAAGAATCACCTACCCAGCAAAACTGAGTATAATACTTCAGGGGAAAAAATAGAATTTCAATGAAATAGAGGACTTCTAAGCATTCTTGTTGAAAAGACCAGAACTGAATAGAAAACCTGACTTTTGGATACAAGAATCAAGAGAAATATGAAAAGGTAAACCGGAAAGAGAAATCTTAAGTAAACTGTTTACATGCCTACATAGAAAGATGTTATTTGTAACTCATGAGATCTTTTTCAGTATTAGGGTAGTTAGAGGGAAAATATATATATATATATATGTAGGTGTGTATGGGTATATATGTATACATGAATATATTATATATGTGAAGGTTATGTATATAGACAGAGGGCACAGGGTGAGCTGAATATGAAGGGAGAATATCTAAAAAAAATAAAACTTACTATTGAATGGAATGTATTAGGAGTAAGAAAAGGGGAGAGGTAGAATGTAGCAAATCCTCTCACATATAAGAGGAAAGAAAGAGCTTCTACAATGAAGGGGAAGAGAGTAGAGATGAAAGGAAATACTTGAGTCTTACTCTCATGGGATCTGGCTTAAGGAGGAATAACACACACTCTACTGGATATGGAAATCTATTTTACCCTGCAGGAAGGCAAGGGGGAAGGGGATAGGAGAGGGAAGATAATAGAAGGGACAGCAAATTGGGGAAATGGATAATCAGAAGCAAATACTATTATGGGAGGACAGGTCAAGGGAGAGAATGGAATAAATGAAGGGCAGGATAGGACAGAGGGAAATGTGGTTAGTCTTTTACAACATAAGTAATATGGAAGTGCTTTGCATTGTTACACTTGTATGACCTACATTGAATTGCTTTCTCAGTCAGGGTGGGTGGGGAAGGAGGGAGAGAATAGGGAACTCAAAGCTCTAAGAATGAATGTTAAAAATTGCTTTAGCATGCAACTGGAAATTAAGCTATACAGGTAATGGAGTATAGAAATCTATTTTGCCCTACAGGATAACAGAGGGGAAGGGGGAATAAAAGAAGGGTGGGTAATAGAAGGGAGGACAGATTGGAGGATGGGATGGATGGGGTGCATGCTGTCCTGGGGGCGGGGGGTGAGGAGAGAAGGGAAGAAAATTTTGAATTCAAATTCTTGTGGAAGTGAATGTTAAGAAATGAAAAATAAATTAATAAAATTCATCCAAGCTTCTCCACACCTGGAGTGCTATCCCTCCCCTCTTCTGCCTGTTCTAATCTGCAGCTCCCTCCAAGGCTCAGCTTGAATACTCCTTCCTTCAAGAGCCTTTCCTGATTTCCCCAGTTGTCAGTGCACCCTGCCCACCCAAATCACTTTCCCTACATCCTGTATTCAGTTCTCAGTGAACGTATTTTTTATTGCTCCCCTTCACCCACTAGAATGAGAGCTCTTAGGGGCCAGGAACTGTCTCACTTTGGCATCTGTGTCCCCAGTGCTCAGCTTAATAAAGGCTTATAATTGATTGATTAAGGAGGTTAGAATACCACTGGACTCAGTTTATTTCTAGACACCATATTTTAGGAAGAACATTGATAGGCAGAAGAGTGTCCAGAAGACAGTAGCCAGGATAGGAGGGGCCTTGAGTTCCTGCTAAATGAAGATTAAGTGAAGGAAATGGTGATATTGAGCATGGAAAAGAGAAACACTCAATTTGTTTTATTTTATGGTTTCTCCCATTCATTTTAATTCTTCTATGCAACATGTATTTAATAGGAAACTATGTGTAGAACCTATGTAAGATTGTACGCCATTTCAGGATGGGAGTAGGGAGGTAGGGGGAATGAAGGGATAAAAATCTAAGATATAGGGAAGTGATTGTTGAATACTGAAAACAAATAAAATAATTTAATTTTTTAAAAAACAGAGAAACACTCAGGCTGGATATAAGAAAAACTTCCTAACAATTAGTTTATCCACGGGGCTGGATTGCCTTAAAAAATGGTGAATCATTCATGCCCCATTCCCCTGCCCCCAAATTTCACTGGAATATTTCAAGCAAAGATCAGATGAGCACCCACTGGGGGTGCTATAGAGATGCTGTGTGGACACACGCTGGGTTAGATAGCTACCAAAGTCTTTTCCAACTCTGAAATTCTGTGACTTAAGGTCATTACATTACATTAATTTGTTCAAAGCTCTTGTGGAGGGGGCCAGGGCAAGCCTACCTTTTGGCTCTTGACAGAAATGTGGAAAGCATTTGAATGATTCTGAACTACCAGGTGGACAAATACTCTGTGTCTTGGTTTGCAGATGGTAACAAGCCCAAGGTTCCTCCCCTCCTACCAACTGTACCACACAGATTCACTTAGCACCTCTGAGCTAAGAGACCCCAGTGGCTCTCTGGCATCTTTACCCAGAGATCTCACATTAGAGGGGAAGAAGAAGCAGCAAAAGGGAGAAAACACCAACTCCAGCCTACTTCCTCATCACCCTCATAAATACAGGGAAAATAATGCAAACAAATTAATAGCTGCATGAGATTCAAGCTTCAGTCCCAACTTCAGTCTGATCATCAAATAGAAAGAAGTTCTGTGTGAGTGAAGTAGTGAACTTTAAAAAAAAAAGGTTTCAAGCAACTGATACCTACAAAGCAAAAATAGCAGGACTGTACTCACAGGTAAACAACTTTACTGAATTCAATTAAGGGGGACTGAGAGACTACCTGGTAGAGCAGGACAAAGGCTGCACAAGGAGGCAGAGAGCAGCCTTCCTATCTGCAGATCTATTCTATCAGCTGTGTTATTTTGATAAAATCAGCCCATCATTGCAGAAGGCAGGGGGTGGGACTCCATTTCTCAGATCTGAGTCTGCATCAGGGTTCTCACCACAGAGAAGCCTTCTTCAAGGGGAACAGCAGGAACAGTACTTCTGTTTGCAAACATTTCAAGTAGATGACTCATAAAGCATCAAGTAATGATCTCAGTTCAGCTAACAGGCAACACATGATTCCAGCTTCCAGAAATACACAAACAACTCTGGGCTGAGGCTTTAAAATAAAAAAGTACACATATACTCTGGAGGAAAATGCCGCCACCTTTTGAGTCCCTAGCTGGCCAAAGCAGGCTTGGGCTTTGGGCCTGGAGCCACAAGACTGCCTGAGGAGTCTGATGAGGGCCAGGCATGATGCATACCTCTCTCCTTAGGTAGTGTACTTCCTCCAGCAAACAATTAACCAGTTCAGCTCTTCCTGATAAGGAGAGCTTTCCTGTAATGCAAACAGAAGGAAAGGATCCATTTTCCAGCAGGAGACAAGTTCTCCTGTGCCTGGCAGGAAAAGCTCCTCAGGCTGTGCCAGCTGAGGGCAGCAGAGATGCCTCACAATGAGGCACCTCTAGCTCTATACTCTTTTATGAATTTGCTCCTTATACAGAGTTACTCTGAAAGAAAAACTAAAATCTACCCCATTCTTGCTCAGTACCAACTAACTTTATACATCTGTCTGTATCTGCTTTTATGGTCTTTGAGTATCTCTGCAGCACTTTGTTTCCCTCTAATGACCCTTCTCATAATCTACCTAATATAATTATAGTCAACATTCACTCAAACATTAAGTACTTACAATGTGCAAAGTAATGTAGTTGACGCTAGGGGTGATAAGAAACTTCAGGTAAGCGATGGTCTCTACCTTCAAATAGCTTACTAGTTGGGGAGAAAGACACAAAGAGACAACTATGGTACATGATATTATATAAGTACATTGGAAAAATGGGAAATAAAGCACCTGAAAAACCAGAATCATGGAAGGCACCACAGAAGTGATAGCATTTGAAGTGGGCTGAAAAGACAGGGAGGAATAGAATAACAAAGAGGTAGAGAGGAAGACATTTTGGCGATAAGGTGCAGTGGAGAAGAGAAAAGTTACAAGGCTGGGTTGCTGAGGACTTGAAAGGCCAGAAGAGTTGGAACTTTTGAGGAGGCAAAAGGAAACCACAGACGATTTTTGAGCAGAGATACGCCATAACCAAATCCATAGAGAAGAAAGACTATTCCAGCAGCAGAGGGGAAGATGGTGCAGACGAGAAGACTTGTTGGTGGGCTACGGCAACAGTGTAGGCCAGTGATGGCAAGAACCTACGCGAAGAGAAAGGAAAGGACAAATGTGAGTGGTGTGGATGAGGTTCAATCCACAACTCTGACCTGATCAGAGTGAAGAGGGCGAGGGAAGAAGTGAGTGGTAGAGTTCCAGACAGACAACGAGGAAGGTGAAAGGAAGAACCAGTTTAGCAGAAAAATTACCATCTTGGTCTCAGAGGAGGACATCCTGACATAGACGTCCTGGAGACGAGAGATGGATGTGACCCTCGGAGGATGACAGGGTAAAGCTAGAGATAGAAAGATTTGGAAGTAGCAGGCAAGTGTGACAGCAGAAGCACGGCCGAAAAGGACATCACCAAAGGAACAAGTGTAGAGAAAGCATTCTGAGGAACACTCACACTGAGGGCTTGGGAAGAAAGGAAGAAGAGGAACCAGAAAAGGAAGTGTGCGAAAATGCAGGAAAAGAATCAGGAGAGCAGGATATCTCTGAAACCAAGGGAAAAGAAAGTGTCTGGTAGGAATCAAAGGATAAAGGCTGCAAAAAGAACATGAGATCAGGTGATTGGGAAGAGGCAACAGGCAACAGTCTCAGAGAACAGCTGCAGGTGAATGGTGTAGCCATAAGTCAGATCCCTAGGGAATGGAGAAATCAGGGAGTGGAAGGGAAAAGTGTAGAGAACATTTTCCAAGATTAGCAGCAAAGGGGAACCAGAGACAGGACAGTACTGTCCATAAACATGCCTCTCTCCCTCATCCTCAAAAAGTTCTTCCATGATCCACCCATCCTTGCTAGCTGTAAATGCTTTAAGAAGGTTGTCTACAAACGATGCCTCAATTTCCTTTCTATTCATTCTCAATCTGCAGTCTGGCTTCTGATTTCTGGATTTCACTCTCTCCAAAGTTACTAATAATCTTTTAACTGCCAAATCTAATGACCTTTTTGCCATTTTCCTTCTTCTCGACCTTTGCAACCTCTGACACCGTTAATTACCCTAGTCTCTTCAAGATCTCATGACGCTGTTCTCCCCTAGCTCCCCAGTCTGGCCATTCCTCCTCAGTTTCCTTTGCTGTAGCTTACTGAAGTCAAACACATTACTAGGACGTCTCCAAAGGCTCTGTCACGGGCCCTCTCCTCTTCTCCCTCTATAGTGTTTCACTAGGAGATCTCATCAGCTCCCACTGGATTTCACTACCACATCTATGTAGAAGAATCTTAGATTTACTTCTCTAAGTTCCTATCTTCTATCTGTCTCCTCCTATCTCCAACACTATTGGCTGCCTATTAGGCAAACTGGATGCACTGTAGGCATCATCTGCTCTCATTATCTTTCCCCACAAATTCTCCTCTCTTCCAAACTTCCCCATTACTGTTGAGGGCACTGGTCACCAGGGCTCACAGCCTAGGTATCATCCTTGATCCCTCACTCTCTCCCATCCTTCACAGCCAATTAACTGCCATAACCTGTCATTTCTACTTTAGTGATATTTCTCATAAATGATATAATTACCCACCTTGTGCACCATCTCATGCTGGGACAATGGCAAAAGTCATTTTCTTGGTCTCCCTGGTTCAAGTATCTCCCCACGCCAGTCCATTCTCTACTCAGCTATCAAATAATCTTCCTAACGCACAAGTCTGACCATGTCACAGCCTCTTCCCCCATTCAATAAACTCTGGGGGCTCTCTTTCACATCCAAGATCAAACAGAAATCTCTGTTTGGCTTTTAAAGTCCTCCATAATCTAACCTCTTCTACCTTTCCAGTCTTCTGACATCTCATCCCCAGCTCTTCCCAATCAATCTACCACAGTGACAATGAGCTCCCTGTCATTCTTCACTTACAACACTCCATAACCCAACTCTGGATATTCTTGACAGCTGTCCCCGTGCCCAGAATTCTCTCCTCATCTTTCCATCCAGGCTTCCTTCAAGTCTTAGCTGAAGTTCTGCCTTCTGCAAGAAGGCTTTCTTGATCCTACTTTTAACACTCTGTGCCTTCCCTCTGTTGATTTCCTCCAACTTATCCCAAGTAGATCTTGTTTAGTCAGAGTTGTTTGCATATTGTCTTCCCCATTAGACTATGAGCTCCTTGAGAACAGGGAATGGCTTGTGCTGTCCTTTGGATGGTCAGTACTTAGCACAATGCTTGGCACACAACAGTGACCTGACTGATAATAGCTAGGAAGGCCAGAAGGGCCAAGGCAGGATTTTTAAGGAATGGGAAGAACTGAGACTGTTTGTAGATAAATGAGAAGGAACTAGTGGAAAGAAAGGGAGTGCAGACAAATGAAACGACTGCCAGAATTCAAGGAATGGAACATAGAGCACAGGGAGACATTCCCTTTAATGAGTCAGGAGGCTGTCTCCTCTATGAACAGAGAGAAAGAAAGAGGAAGGAACGTTAAGAAGTTCTATGGACTGAAGGGAACCCAAAACTAAATCAAAAAATAAAATCCAGCCTGACTTTAGGGTTTAGCAATGAGGATGGAAACAATTGGATCACAATATGGAACAGTTTTCTGTTCCAGATGCCACAGTGGTGAGGGCAATGGAGACCATTCCACTGAGAGGACTGGCTGAAAAAAACAGGCTACCTAAGAGTGTGTGTGTTCGTCCTTCATTGCCAAAGAAGAACATGCCATCAGAGAAATGATGACATGACTTGCATTTGACTTTGTTTTGAGTGAGGGAGGGCTGTGCAGGTCACCAGCCTCACTTCTCCTCCAGAGCCATCTGAATCCAGTAACCAGATATTCATCAGGATGATTGGAGATGACCCAGGATGAGGCAACTGGGGTTAAGTGACTTGCCCAAGGTCACACAGCTAGTGACTGTCAAATGTCTGAGGTGAGATTTGAATTCAGGTCCTCCTGACTCCTGCACAGGTGCTCTATCCACTGCACCACCTAGCTGCCCACTTAAGAGTACAGGATATTGAAGAATGTTTAGTGTGGAGGACCTCGATCTCCATCCACCATGACTCATTCTTTCAATTCATCTTTTCATCTTGTACTACTGTGCTACTGAGGAAATCACATCACCATCCTGGCTGGGTCCAGTAAAAATCATGTTATCTCACCGCAAGTGGGAATTCACTGTTGTAAGACAAAATTTTTATTTTTCCTTAAATCACTCTATCCACTCACCTTAGTAACTATTCCAGAACTTTTTTCCCCAAGGCCCTAATGCTTCCCCTTCCTGCCCTTTAGTGGGCATCCTTGATTCTTACTTTATTAAGAAAATTCAAGATTATCCATTCAAAGTTCTTTTCAACTCTGCTAATCCACATTTCAAAACTCCTCTACATCTTCACCCACCCTCTCCTCCTTTACTCCCATTTCTGAAGAGGTGACCCTTCTCTTTCCCAAGACCACACTACACCCTATACCTGTGCCCTCACCTCCTTCCCCTCCAGCACTTTGCCCCTTTATTTCTCCTCTTTCATCTTCAATCTTATCCTCCTTGTTTATCACCTCTTACAGGTCTACCCTATCCTTAAAAATCTTCTAATTGACCCTGCCATGTCCTCAAAAAATCTCCTCTAAATCTTTTTTTCTTTTTACTGTCAAATTCTCAGAATTGTTTACACTTAATACCTCCTGACCTCCCACTCACTTATGACTGCCCTCTCTGCCCTCCTACCTCCTTGCAACTGCTCTTTCCAAAGCTACTAATGATTCAGAACTAACTGACTATCCAGACTCAAAGGGTAGCTATGAATGGCTGGATGGGGCAGGAGGTGTCCAGCAGAGTATTTCAATCAATAAATGTTTATTAAGTGACAGTTTAGTACTTGTCCCTATGTTGTGTTACATTTTTATTCATTACCTGAACAAAGATACAGATGCCATGCTCATCAAATTTGCAAATAAGACAAAGTTGGCAGGTATCTGACTCAGGATCCAAAAATATTTTGAAAGCCTAAAGTATTGAATCTTTTAAGATCAAAAATCATTGGGGATAAAGGTAAAAATCTTATATTTATGTACAAAAAATGAATCTCACAAGTACAAGATGGGGAAGGCATGGTTAGACAGCTATTTGTCTGAAAAAGATCTGAGAGTGTCAGTGGACTACCAACTCAAGAAGTCAGCACTACGATGCAGCAGCTTCCCAAAATGTAGTAAAGCTTGTGGGCTCCATTAGACCAGCACAGATCTCAAGAAGAAGGAGGTCATTTCCTTGTGACATGAATTGTTTCATTTTGTACTTGTATCCTTGGTAACCCTCAGGGTCTGCTGCAGGGTAAGTGCTTACTAAATGTTCGTTGATTAATTAAATAACTGTTCAATGTAAGGACAAACTTCAAGCAATTAGAGGAGTTCAAAGAGGAAGGTGTGGTTCCATAAGGCCAAAGGGTCTCCCTTCGGATAAAGCTTGATTACTACCACTTGCTCAGGATGCTATTGAGGAAATTCTGGTTTAGGTCTAAACTGACCGGGGTGACCTCTAAGGTCCCTTCCTAGCTAAAATTCTGTGTAGTTGAGGGAATTAGCATTAGAGACTCTTATTTGGTGTGGGAGGTAGGGATGTATTTGGGAGCAAAAGAAGAGAATAAAAGGTCTGGAATAATTGCTACAGGAAATATCCTTTTCTCTTTAATGAGAATGGCAGCATGAAGGACTGGCAAACAACATGGAGAATCCAACAGAGGCTAATGCAAGGACCCTTTCCACTCTAAGTCTACAATCCAATGATCCTGTGCACCATGCCTGGTATTGTCAGAGAACAGGACAAAGCCAACCCTCCTGGGGCAAGTCCTCACTTGACCCTGGCCTCTTTAGCACTGTCCTAAATGAGCTGACCAATCTCACATTATCCCAACAGACAGAATTCTGCCATCTGTTGATATCACCTAACCCTGATAGAAACTTGGGCACAGAAGACAACCTAAACCACGGAGGAAATGGTGGAATGGGCATAGTTCCAGCCCTGCTTCCAGTTATGTGACCATGGGTAAGTCTCTTCATTTCTCTACTTTTTCATTTGGCCTGAGTCCCTCTCCGAGTCATGAGGATTCAGTGGAGATCTGACTACCTTATTCTTTTCTAACACTAGAGTATCTCCTATAGATGGCAGTTTGTAGCCCACACTTGGCAAACTGGCCATACAAATGGCTCACTGAGCTCACTGATTTTGCTAGGTTGGAGGCAGAAGAATCAAGCCAGGTATTCTCTATCATATGCTAAGCTACAACAATCAGCTTTTTATCTCTTCTCTGAAATGCCATCTGGTCTTGCTAATCGGCAAAGGGCTGTGAATTGAACTCATTCAAGTCAATCTCCTTGCCATAGTACAGCAGAAGTTTGTGTGCATGTGTGCAGTTGTTTTTTTTTTACCATATTCGCCAAATCGAAGGGACTCCCATTGTTGCCACTCCACCAGAACACTGACAGCTCGCACACCCGCGTAGATTAGCAGCATCCCCAGGGTGGCATCGAGGAGGAAATTGATAAGATACCTAAAGGAGAAGGTGTGCATAGGCATGGTCAGGAAAAGCAGCAGCATCAGCTTCCCTAATCTCAGACAAAGGGACCCGAACACATGGGGACATCATGCTTCCAGAAAATGCAATACCACAGAGCAGTAATGCTCGATTTAAATATACTACCTTGAAGAAAGACAGATAGTTAAAGCACCTCTGTGGGCTACTAAGTTTGGGATGTGTAAGATGTTATATAATTTTCATAAGGCATCATACCTCTAAATATAACCAGCAGTACACCCAAATAAGTTCCCAACAAGTACAGTAAGAGGCGATTATTTGTATTTTTAAAGAATTCTTCATTTTATGAAAGGATTCACTTACATCCTCTTCCTTTAAATACTCTTATCCTGGTGAACTGAGATACTGGTTCACAGGTCACTAAGTACAATTAGTATTTGCTGGATTGAATTATACTGGGAGGAAGGGCAGAGAAAGGATAAATTTATAAAGCTAAAGCTAAATGATTGTACCCAACCAAGAAGTGATTCAACAGAAATTTACAACTCTCTAGAAATGGATTCGATTTAACTATCTAGAAATGGACTCGATTTGCCAACGTTAATTCATTTAACCCATATTTACTGAGCAATGTCTACGTACAAGATATCATACTAGCTTTACAAGGAAGTGAGGACAGGAACCACGTAAAGCAAAGCAAGTCCATAGTCCCTATCCTAAAATGCAGAAGGAGAATATTACGGTAAAGATAAGGATCACATCCTGAATTTGATCTTTTCCACTGGATTTCTATCTGGGGGTCATGAATCCTAATTTTGTCCTGCTGAGATCTCAAGAGAATAACCTCCCCTGGTCTTCTCCCTTCATCCAACTCTGTCATTCCCTGAGGCCTTCCTTGAAGGGTGATAAAGAAGGATACAACAAGAAGCAGTGCTCCACCTTCAGCAAACACCCTCAAAGCAGAGATATTCTCTTTATGCATATCTTTGGGAGCTTTTGTATGGACAATCAGAGAAGTACTTCCATTGTTGCACAGTGGAAAGAGAACTAGGAGTCCAGAGATCCAGGGTCTTCTACGAGCTCTGTCACTAACTTGCTAGATGACAGCACCCATAACTTCATTCACAGGATAACAGATTTAAAGATGCAATGGATTTCTAGGCCTAGTCCAAACCCTTAATTTGAAAGGCAAGGGTAACCTGAGGCCCAGAGAAGTTGACTTGCTCAAGGTTACACAGACATTGAGTGGAAGGGCTGGTGACCCTAGAGTCAGGAAGAACTGGTTTCAAGCCTGGCTTAACACACATTAGATGTTTGATCATGGGCAACCTCTTAGTGCCCCAGGCAATGCTCTCAAGATAAACTATATAGGAGTTGCTGATGTGCATCTGTCCGGGTAGAAACTAACCTGCAGAATTCCCCAGGCCAATAAAATCAGTTCTGGGCTCCTGTCCCTGCCAAAAGAAAATCCTCATTCAATTCTGTATTTTTAAACACTTACCACATGCAAAGCACCAAGTGATTTTCTATGGTGCCACAACAGATAGAACACTTTGACTCTATGAATAAAAACAGCGCCCTAAGAGGCTTGACCTGGGAAGCCTGGCAATGCACATCTAACACAAGGTACGTCTATGCCCTCTACTGAGCAGCTGAGGCTTCTGACACAGGTAAAAAGTTGGCCTACATTCATTAACAGGCAGAAGAAGCAGATGGGCTCCTCAAATTCACTGAGGCATAAGTCACTCTAGCTGCAACCAACCATGTCCAAAAAGCCCACAGGACCTGTCCTATCCGCCTGGATTCTTTCAGGTGTCTAAGGACAGGGAACCTCCCTATGACTTAGATGACCTAAGATGTTTTCAGCACAAAGAGCACTAGGCCTGTGATCTGATCGCTCCCAGGCCAAAATTTCTAAACCCTCAAATTTCTTAAACAGATTTCATTCATCCTGCCCAGCATTTGTTTCCATGGAGACAGTGGCTGACTCAGCTTGTTCTGCTCACATCAGTTCCATCACAAATGAAGGCTAACAAAGGATACATCAATCAGCAAATTTTCATTCAGTGCCTCCTGTGTTGGGCACTATACTTGGCACTAGGAAGACAAGAGGATAGATTATGTATGTAATCAGGGGAACCACATATGCATACAACGTATAAAAGATCATGGGAGGGGGCAGCAACAGGAGCTGGGAGGCCCAGGAAGGAGGGCATGTAAGAAGTGACATGTGATCTGAGCTTCCATAGGGGGCAGGGAGAGGGGCAGGGAGGTGGGGGGGGGGGGGGGGGGGGGAACGACAGACAGTGGCTTTGCCCACCTGCTTGTCTTTCCCTGAAGAATCACAAGAGGTCGCTCTCGGACCACAGATGAAAAGAAAGAACGGTTTGTTTTCATCACTACAACCTAGAATCACAGTGTATCAAACCCTAAAGGGACCCTTAGAGATCATCCAGACTACACTGCTTGTTTTACAGATGAGGAAGCTGGGCGCCAAGGAGGGGAATGACTTGCCCAAGGTCATAAAACTAATGGCAGGGTCAGGATCAGAACTCGGTGTTATTTCTTATCGTTTCTCAAACTGTACTGCGAGGAGCCCTAGAGTGCGCCAAAGAATTCTTTTAAAAAAAAAAAAATGAACATTATGTTGTTCGTTAATTGGTACTAGGAATAAAAGTTTAAGGATTTTACTGTAAGGGTTCTGCCAAAGTTCTGTTTGAACTGCAGGGTTCTACAACCGTGGAAAACTGGAGAACCACTGCATTACATTACAACCTCCCTCATACGCCTGTAAACCAACTGTCACACCCACCCTGAACTTCAGCGACAGGACGTCTTCTTTCTATACAGAATTGCAGGGCTGGGAGGGGCCTGAAAGGTTAGCTAGTTCAGCTCACTGCCTGATGCAAGAATCTCCAGCAAACAGTCATACAAACTCTACGTGAATTCCTGGAATAGCAGAGATGTCTACATCTCTTATCTGAGCCTGGTTCAGAAGTTTCTTGCAGCAAATCACAGATCTTTCCTAAAATAACAATAGTACTTGCCATTTGCATTGCATTTAAACATTTTTTAAGTTACACATCTGTTCTCTTGCAGTTCCTGTAACATTCCTGTGAAGCAGGAAGGGCAGCCTCATTACCCCACTTGACAGCTAAAGAAAAAGTCCCAGAGAAAGCAAGGAATCTCTCTAAAAATCACAGACAATTCAAGTTTCTTGATTCTTAAGACACAGCTTCCTTACCTCCGCATTACAGTGATGGGGTGATGGGACCATGGGACCCAGACCCCTAAAAGGAAAAGACCATGTGTTTGAAAGCAGCCCCGCCCCTGAACTTTCCCATATGTTTCAGTAGGCTGGATCACTGGCTCCTCCTGTCCAAAGCAATTGGCCCACCCCAGCCCACCTAGATCAGTCTACCAAACAGCACCTGGCCCACACCAGACTGCTTACCACTCCTTAATCCCATACAGATCCTTCCTTTTCTGTATATAAATAGATGCCACCCCTTACCCTGACACTTCAGGGTTCCCAGCAATCCCAAACAGCATGAACAGGGCAGTCCATATCCTTTTGGCTGGCCTCTCTTGGCTAAAGTGGTGAGATCAACTTAAACATGAGTATCTGCTCAGTCTATTTGATTTAACTAAATCAATAAACTGTAAGACTACATTAAGAGAAAATTCTCCTCTTATCAATTTGCCAATGATATGTCATATCTCAAGAGAGGGTAACAGGGGGCCTACAAAAGGCCTGTCCCCCTGCTTCCAGACTATGCAACACCCCAACTATCCCAGACAGGCTGGCAACCACTGCAGTTCTAAAGACCACAGGGAATAAATAACGAATATGATAACAACAACATCAACAACAACGAACATTTATGCAGCACTTTTTTTTAGTTATTCTGTTTATATATTTTTAGTTTTCAACATTCATTTCCACAAAATTTTGAGTTCCAAATTTTCTCCCCATCTCTCCCCTCCCCACACCCCATAACACCTTGCATTCTGATTACCCCTTCCCCCAATCTGCCCTCCCTTCTATCACACCTCTCCCATCCCTTATCCCCATCTACTCTCTTTTCTTGTGGGGCAAGATAGATTTCTATACCCCATAACCCGTATTTCTTATTTCCCAGCTTATACAAAAATAATTCTCAACATTCACTCCTAATACTGTGAATTCCAACTCCTCTCCCTCCTTCCCTCCTCACCCAACCTCAGTGAGAAGGCAAACAATTCAATATAGGCTATATAGGTGCAGTTTTGCAAATGACTTCCATAATAGTCATGTTGTGTAAGACTAACTATATTTCCTACCATCCTATTCTGTCCCCCATTTAGTCTATTCTCTTTTGACCTTGTCCTTCCCCAAGAGTGTTTACTTCTAATTGCTCCCTCCTCCCATTTGCCCTCCCTTCTATCATCCCCCACCCCACTTGTCCCCCTCTCCTACTTTCCTGTAGCGTAAGACAGATCTTCATACCAAACAGAGTGTGCATGTCACTCCCTCCTTAACCCAAATGTGAAGAGAGTAAGCTTCACCATCTCCCTCTCACCTTCCCCCTTCTCTCCTCCACTGAAAAACATTTTTCGTGTCTTTTATTAGAGATATGTCCCAATCCCTTTCTCCTCCCAATATATTCCTCTCTCATCCCTTAATTTTATTTTTTTTAGATATCCTCATTTCTCATTTAACTCACCCTGTGTTCTGTTTTATATATTATGTGTGTGTATAATCCCTCCAACTACCCAAATACTGAGAAAAATCTCAAGAGCTACAAATATTATCTTTCCAAGTAGGAATGTAAACAGTTTAACTTTAGAAAGTCCCTTATGATTTCTTTTTCCTGTTTACCTTTTCATGCTTCTCTTGATTTTTGTGTATGAAAGTCAAATTTTCTCTTCAGCTCTGGTCTTTCATCAAGAATGCTTCAAAGTCCTATTTCACTGAAGCTCTATTATTCTTTTTTTTTTTAATTTTTCATTTTTAACACAGTTCATATAGCATAAAACAATTTCAACTTTTGGTCAGGAGATACTTCTTTTAAAGCATTTGCAACATGAACCACAAAAGAATTTCTTTAAAACATTAACCAACTGAGACACAAATAATCCTTATGTTGCTAACTTCACAAGCCCTTGACCTAATTGTCTCCACAGGATTACTAAGAATTAAAGACCCTAACTCATTGTTGTTGGTCTAAAGTCCTAAGCCTAATAGCTTAATTTTAGACTTAACCTCAGATGTTCCTCTACCAACAATCTATAATTTAATGGATCTGGTATTAAGCTTACAAACCTTTTGACCATAGGAAATTGCCACCAAGAGTAGGGACATTGCAGGGATACAATATCTTCCCAACTTCATGTCAATTCCAGGCAGGAGTAGATTGTCAACTTGCATTCAGTCAGGCTTAAAATCTGCCAAGTGTCAGTGGGGAAACTGAGTCAGGAGGATCCTACCTCAGCTCAGGCTGAACAGCCTCTCTCTCACCCTTCCCATGAGGTCACTTTTTTCAGTTCACACCAGCAACTCACAGGCTTACTGGCATCATGGATTGGAGGCTCAGACCGCCTTTCCTGCTATCCATACCAGGAGTTAGACTCAGAAGAACAGTCACTTAATAGTCCCATAGCGTCTTAAAATAGCAGGCTCCAATAGCCAGGTTTCAAATATGACTATAATTTCACTTTGGCTAAGGAACATCTTTTGAGGCAAGTCTTAAGTGGCTTACATGCCTCTGCATAAATGTTCTAGTTCCTGATTAAATAGCAATCATAAAATCAAATTTACCATTAAAACCTTAACTTTTCCATCAATGGCAAATTTTACCTGAGGTTACCTTCCTCTAGGAAATTTACACTAAAATTCTTTCCCCCAAACTAAAGATGTCATCGATTTATTCTCAGTAACTAATTCAGTCAATTGTTTTAATACTAATTGCTTTTACATCACTTTGTAACATGTTCAATTTTTCTCCCCATCTTCCCCCCACCCCCTAATACCTTGCATTCTGACTATTCCTTCCCTCAATGTACCCTCCCTTCTATAACATCCCACCCTTCTTATCCCCATCTTCTCTCCTTTTCTTATCTTGTAGGGCAAGATAAATTTCTATACCCTATTACCTTTATTTCTTATTTCCCGGTTACATGCAATAATAATTCTCAACATTTGTTTCTAATACTTTGAATTCCAAATTCTCTCCCTCCCTACCCATCCCCACTGAGAAGGCAAGCAATTCAACACAGACTAAATACGTGTCATTTTACAAGACTTCCGTAATAATCATGTTGTAAAATACTAACTATATTGCCCTCTATCCTACTCTACCCCCCCTTGTTTTTTTATTCCCTCATTTGATCTTGTCCCTTCCCATAGGTGTTTATTTCTGGTTACTCCCTTCTCCCATTTGCCTTCCCTTCTATCATTCCCCTCACCCCACTTGTTGTCCCCTCCCTTACTTTCCTGTAGTGTAAGACAGATTTTCATACCAAATTTAGTGAGCATGTTATTCCCTCCTTAAACCACATAAGGAGAGAGTAGCTTCACTTTTCCCCTCTCCTCTTCTCCTTTTTCTCCTCCAATGAACAAGATTTTTCTTATCTCTTTTATGAGTTATAGCCTGCCCCATTCCATTTCTCCCTTTCTCCTCTCAGTATTTTCCTCCCTCATTCCTTAATTTTTATTTTTTTTTGTGGATATCATCTCTTCTGATTCAACACAACCTGTACTCTGTGTGTTTGTGTGTGTGTGTGTGTGTGTGTGTGTACTATCCCTCCACCTATCCAAATACTGAGAAAAGTCTCAAGAGTTACAAATATTTTCTTTCCATGTAGGAATGTAAACAGTTCAGCTTTAGAAAGTCATTTATTATTTCTCTTTCCTGTTTACCTTTTCATGCTTCTCTTGACTCTCGTGTTATAAAGTCAAATTTTCTCTTCAGTTCTTTTCTTTTCATCATGAATGCTTAAAAGTCCTCTATATCACTGAATGACCATTTATTCCCTTGAAGTTTTGCTGGGTAGGTGATTCTTGGTTTTAATCCCAGTACCTTTGACTTCTGGAATATCCTATTCCAAGCCCTCTGATCCCTTAATGTAGAAACTGCCAGATCCTGTATTATCCTGATTGTATTTCCACAATACTCAAATTGTTTCTTTCTAGCTGCTTGCAGTATTTTCTCCTTGACCTGGGAACTCTGAAATTTGGCCACAATATTCATAGGAGTTTCTCTCTTTGGGTCTCTTTCAGGAGATGATCGGTGGATTCTTTCACTATTTATTTTGCCCTCTGGTTCTAGAATATCAAGTCAGTTTTTCTTGATAATTTCATGGAAGATAAAGTCTAGGCTCTTTTTTTATCATGACTTTCAGGTAGCCCCATAATTTTTAAATTGTCTTTCCTGGATCTATTTTTCAGGTCAGTTGTTTTCAGATGTTTCACATCACCTTCTATTTTTTCAGACTTTCAGTTTTGTTTTTTAACTGCTTGGTTTACTTCATAGTCATTCATTTCCCTGAACTCAATTCTCTCTTTCAAAGAACTATTTTGTTCAGTGACTATTTTGAACTTTCTCCTCCATTTGGCTAATTCTGCTTTTTAAAGCCGCCTTCTCCTCACTGGCTTGTTAGACCTCTTTTTCCAATTGAGTTAGCCTCTTTTTAAAGGTGTTATTTTCCTCAGCATTTTTTTCCTTTTCCTTTGGCAAGCTGCTAACTCACTTTTCAAGCTCTTCTATTGCCTGAGTCCAATTTAAGTTCCCTTTGGAGGCCCTAGAGGCAGGGGCCTTGACTTCCTGGGACAGTATGCCTTGTTCTTCCTCATCCAAAAGGATGGGAAAAGATACCTGTTCACCAAGAAAGTAACCTTCTACGGTCTTATTCCCTTTTTGGGCATTTTCCTAGCTAGTTACTTAACTTCTGAATCCTTTGCCAAGAAAATGGTCCTATTGCCTCTGCCTTCCCCAGTATCATGTTCAAGGCTGAGATCTGACTCAGATGCCAGACTCCCCAGGGCTTTGGGTGGGGGCAGAGCACCACTCAGGGCTGAGGTTTAGTTCAGCTGCTCCCTTCCACCAGAGGTTTTAAGCTGAGCTGCCTAGACCATGGACCTAGGTTGCTTCCCAGTCACCATAACTGCCTGCAGTCTGCTGCTGGTCTTGTTGCTGTCACCTGGGACTGTTGCCAAAGGAACCCTCTTCCCCTCTTGCCCAGCTGGGAAAGCCCTCCCACGTTGACCTTTGAAGCTTTCTTCACTGCTTGTGGGTTGAGGTATCTGGGAGCTGCTAGGGATTCTGCCCTGGAGGACTGTTCCGGTCCTGTTCCTCCCCATGCCATGTGGCCAGGGCTGGCCTCCACTCCACTCAGTGTCCAGTGAGATAGATCTTTCCTGTCAGCTTTCCAGGTTACCTTTGGCTGGAAACCTCTTTTTCTCTATTGTTTTGTGGCTTCTGCTGCTCTAGTATTTGTTGAGAGTCATCTTTACAGATATTTTGTAGGCTGTGGGGGAAGCGCTAGAGTATATGCGTCTTTCTACTTCACCATCTTGGCTCTGCTGAAGTTCTATCATTTTCTCTTGAAGTATTATACTCAATTTTGCTGGGTTGGTAATTCTTGGTTTTAATCCTAGTTCCTTTGACTTCTGGAATATCGTATTCCAAGCCCTTTAATTCCTTAATGTAGAAGCTGCTAGATCTTGTGTTATCCTGATTGTATTTCCACAATACTCAAATTGTTTCTTTCTAGTTGCTTTGCAATATTTTCTCCTTGATCTGGTAGCTCTGGAATTTGGCTACAATATTCCTAGGAGTTTCTCTTTTTGGATCTCTTTCAGGAGGTGACTGGTGGAGTCTTTCAATATTTACCTTGCCCTCTGGTTCTAGAATATCAGGGCAGTTTTCCTTGATAATTTCATGAAAGATGATGTCTAGGCTCTTTTTTTGATCATGGCTTTCAGGTAGTCCTATACTTTTAAAATTATCTGTCCGGGATCTATTTTCCAGGTCAGTAGGTTTTCCAGCGTGAGATATTTCACACTGTCTTCTATTTTTTCATTCTTTTGGTTTTGTTTTATAATTTCTTGCTTTCTCATAAAGTCATTAGTTTCCATCTGCTCCATTCTAATTTTAAAGAATTATTTTCTTCAGTGAGCTTTTGAACTTCTTTTCCATTTGGCCAATTCTGCTTTTTAAAGCATTCTTCTTCTCATTGGCTTTTTGGACCTCTTTTGCTAATTGAGTTAGCCAATTTTTAAAGGTGTTATTTTCTTCAGCATTTTTTTGGTTCTCCTTTAAGAAGTTGTTGACTCGCTTTTCATGACTTTCGAGACGTGGTCCAGATGGCATTCCCTTCTCCTAGGTGAATGAGTTTTCTCACTGACCTTTGAAGTTGTCTCTGGCGTAAGTGGGTTGAGCAATCTGGGAACTGCTGCTGCCCATGGCTCCCTGAAGCCTGTTCCAGGTCCTGTCCCTGCTCCACCACATGGACAATGCTGGGCTGCACTCCACTCCATGCCCAGTGCAATAGACCTTTCAGGCTGTCTTGGGCTGGAAATCTCTTTCACTCTGTCGTTTTGTGGCTTCTGCTGCTCTAGAATTTGCTTAGAGTCATTTTTTACAGGTATTTTATGGGCTATGTAGAGGAGCTTCTACAGGTCCTCCTTTCTACTCTGCCATCTTGGTCTGCTTATGCAGCACTTCTAAGTTTTCAAAGTGCTTTACAAATATTATCTCATCTGATTCTAACAGCATCTACTTCACAACAACCCTGTGAGTAGGTGCTATTATTAACCCCATTTTACAGAAGAGAAAACCAAGACAGAGATGAAGTCCAAGGTCACTTAGGTAATAATATACAGGATTAGAATTTAGGTCTTCCTGACTCCAAGTCTAGTGTTCTACCCACTATACCATCCAGCTGTCAGATGAGATAATACAGGCAAAATACTTTTAAAACCTTAAAATGATGTATGAAGGGGAAGTGTACCACCCTAGTTCTAATCTCAAGAAAATTGGGTTTCAAAAGGGAAAAGAGATTATGCAACAGGAAGGAGTAGTCTATTAACATGTCAAAAGCTTCAGAGAGAACAAGAATAAAGCAAAGGATTCCATGAAGGTGGTTGGGCTGTATCCCACACTTTATAACCCGGTGGCCTATATCACACCAATACTATCCAAGGGATTTTATTGGCAAAGATACTGGAGTGGTTTACCATCACCTTCTCCAGAGGATTATGGCAAAAAGAGGTTAAGTGACTTGCCCAGGGTCCCACAGTTAATGTGCCTGAGGCCCAATTTGAACTTCAAGTCTTTCTGACTCTAGGCCCAACTTTCTATCCACTAAGCCGCCTAGCTGCCTCTTAGGATTTGATGACTGGGTTGCTACAAATATTTGAGACAACAACTTCAGCAAAATGGTAGGGATGGAAGCCAGACTACAACGAGCTAAAGACCAATCAGGTGGTGAAAAAGTGGGGAGAGTGGTATAAACAACCTTTTCAAGAAAGCTGAAGTAAAAGGGAGAGGGAAGGGATCCTACATTAGGACCTCATCACCTATACCATAATAGTTTCCCTAATTGGTCTGCCAGCCTCATACATCTTCCACACAGCTGTCAAAAGAGTCTTCAAACCCTTGTTGAAGCTTCCATAGTTCCTTACTGCCATTAAGATGAAAAAAAAATTACAAGCTCCTCAGCTTGGCATTCAAAGCCCTGTACACTCTGGCCTCAGTTTATCTTTCTAAATTTATCTGACACTTCCCCCTTTCACACACTCTAAATTCCAGCCAAACTGCCTTGCCTCCTAGCTATTGCTTTAATTTGTCATTCCACGCCCTGGGCTCAGGCCTCTCCCCTGGTGGGCCCCAAGCCTAGAACCTTCCCCAAAAGGTTCAAATTATCTACTTATCTGCAGCAAGTCTGGGTGAAATGTAAACTCCTTTAGGGCAAGGGCTGAGTTTTCGGTATTTGTATTTCTAGACCCCAAGCACAATAGGTGTTTAATTAGTACAGTTTGGGCTGAACAGGAATGAAGAGAGGCTGAATAGGGATGGCTGATTGTTTGGGCAGGACTTAGAACAATAAATGCCCAGCTCCTGGCAACTGCAGACAGACTAAATTTCAGATGAATTTGCTACAGTTGGAGAAATGGTTGGTCCCCTCTTTTAGAAGCAAGTGTTCCACCAGAACTCTAGGCTCTTCGTTAAGTGACAGAGGCACAGGACAAGCTGCACACAGAGTATAAGATATGGATAAGTAAGTACCTACTGGCAAACGATCAGCTTTGTGACAGTACTTCTAGACTCTCTACACTTGAACCTCAGTTTGACTGTGTTGAAAGGAAGTACCCCCAGGGAAGGTCTCCTACATACCGTGGCCACTCATCCAAGCCTTAAAGCCTCTCATCCCTACTGCTGCAATTGCCTGCCCCTTGTGCAAGCCATAAACTCTGCTCTAATAATTCTCATTTCTCTTTGGAATCATTCAGGAACAGTATATTGTAGTTGCATGTTCTCCTCACATTCCACAGGGACCTTTTCTTTCTCCTCTTATCAAGCACATGATCATTTTCCTTTGTTGTGCAGTATTTATTCACAGATGGCTGACCTTGGGCTCCTTGAGGGCTGGATCCTATCTTGGTGTGCCATCTATTCCTGAGTTCTCTGGCCCAGCACTGGCCAAAATTTAGAGCTGTGCCCCCCACCCCAGGCTGCAAACTTCCAAAGCTAAGAGCTGGGGTTTCCACAGTAATGGAAAGAATGACAAGAGCCTGGAGGATGGGGGGTAGTTTTTGTTGTAAGCCTGTGTTGGGTCCCCAGGTCTGCTAGGGCAGCCTTGCTGCTGGTGGGAGATACGGAGAGGTATCAGATATGGAGAGCTCAGCATCAGTGAGCATCAAGTCATGGGTTCTGCTTTGTTTTTTTAATCCTTCTCGAACATGGAGATAGCTGAAAGTGCTTTATCTTTGGCCTACAATCTCTGTTTTGGAGAGGGGTGAGAGTGTGGAGATCAGAGAAAATGTCTAGTCCTTCATGCTGTTGCTCATGACTTGAAAGTCTGCCAGAGGCTCCTCAGTGATCTTCTGGTCTCTCTCCTCTCTGGTCCCTCACTGACACAGCTGCCAAACCGATGTTCTTAAAGTGCGGGTCTAAGAACCATGTCATTCTGATGGGGTCTGGACTGTGGGGGCCTCTTTGAGCTCCCCTTGGGTCTTCCCATTTGATCCAGCCTTTCTTACTCAAATCCAATCTTCCTATTTGATCCAGCAGTTTTTCGTTATTGCTGCGCCCACGTCTCTGTTGCACTCCCCACCCTTTGATCCTGTTACCAGCTACTCCCATCAGGATCCTCCCTGGGTTTGATCTATGAAGACCATCCCTGGGACTCCAGACTACCTGGTGACACAGGCTTCCAGCCCAGGCCCTATACTGTCTGATATCTCCTGATTGCCTCCAGCTGTTTCCAACCCTTGACCAGTCACCCTAGTTCCACTGAGGTTTTCCTTGGACTTCTCCTCAAGACCCTCCCTAAACCCCTCCTCCCATCACCCTAGAATACCCAAACACCCCCAGATCCCTCCTACAGTCATTTCTGTATTTAAGTTCCATCTTGCCTCCACGAAGGCACTCAGATTCAATCCAGCTCAGACTCTGTCTAGCTAAGATTCTATCTGGCCCACTTGTGAATATAAGTATTACAAATGCTTAGGCTCCTTAAGAGTCAACCCAAGGTGGTGAACCTTTAATAAATTTTGTTTTCTTTGGCTTTAAGAAGGCTTAAGTCAAATTCGTTTGAACAGAACCTAGCATGTCAGCATTTCAGGGTCCCCAGCACCCCTGAACCCCAACAATTCCTTTGCACTAGAACTTTCAGTGCAATGCCCACTGTTTGGCATTCAAAGCCCTTCCGAACCTGGTCTTAGCTTTTATCCCTCATACACTGCAGGCCTCCTGTCATTTCTTGTACACCACATCCCATCTCCCAAGTCCCTGCCTCTACTTCCATTCTGTTCCTCACAAATGGAATGCTCTTCCTCCTCACCTCTCCCTCTTGGAATGTCAAGTTCCCTTCAAAGCTCAGTTCAAAGGCCAGTGCTTTCAATTGTCCTTTTCTGATTCCTACAGCTTTCAGGTCCCTTCTCAGTCCCTCATTCCACCCCACACCCCCAAGCCAAACACTGCTTTGTTTTTGTATGTATCTTCAGGGCAACAACTCACTTTCAAATTTGTATTCCTAGAACCTAATACATAGTAAATGCTTAAATCAATGCATGTTAATTGAACTAGCAGGGCAGAGATGTACTACAGATGAGAATTAAACAACAATGGGAAGGAGGTCTAAGAGGAAGAACAGAGAGACCCATCTTTTCCCTAGAAGAAGCCCAAATTCTTATGCCTCTTGGGAATGGAATAGATTGAGGTCAAGAGTATGGGCAAGTGAAATTGAGGCAAAGCTGGGTCAAACACAGAGTACTTACAGTGAACAAGGGTCCTCTTCAGTAAGGTCTGATAAATAGACATTTGCAAAGTGGATGAACAACATTCCGATGGCTTGTTTTGAAGTGTCTAGAAACCTGTACGGAATAAGAGAGAGTGCTCAAAAGTCTGGGTCTCTTCGTTCCTGAGAGGAGATTTTTAGTAATAAAAGTGACAAAGACATATATATGAGATATTCTAACAGAGTTCCCAGGAGAGAGCAATGAGTTCAACATCAGTGAAGCACATGGTGCTAATTCTCTAAGGAACTTGACAATTACGGTAATTATGGTAATTCTGTCAGGGAATTTTACCCATGTGGAGCCTAGATGCTTTACTGGTGGTGGGGCAGATACCCAGGGAAGTGGTTTCAAAGGTCATCTCAGAAGAATTGCCTCTTTGCTTTTAAGTGACTGTGCAGTTTTCTTTCAGAAGAACTACTGCACCCCCAAAAGGAAAAGCTGGAGCATTACTGGCCAGCCTGTGAGTCAAGCAACATTGGAGAATAAAAGGATCAACAGCCAAAAGTAGTATTCATACAAATTAATATAATTTTGGAATGACAAACTTGATCTCTATTACATATTAAAGTCCACAGACTGCATCACAAATAGATTCTAACTCATTAGCCTATCAAACTCTGAGAAATCATCAAAAGAACAGCCTGCAGGAGGAAACTGATGAATTTATATTATCTTGTCTTCAAAAACTGGAAAGCAGAAGGATGGTGCAATAAGAAAAGAGATTTAAAAAAAAAAATACCAGGAGAAAAAGATTCTTTTATCCTTCATATTCCCCTGATGTTTGACTCCATAAAAGACTTTCAGGTATTTTATGTTACATGTTAGTGATAATTCTTCTTTTTTCACAAAAAGAGCAGTTCACACACATAAAAGCATTCTAAAGCCATTAATACTTAAAACTTACCATATCCTCCATGGACGCCTTTCATGCTTTGGTTCTCTGAAGCGTTTGACTGAAAGAAAGGTAAAGACAGTCATTGTGGATTCCCCAAGAAACAAGATAAAAACGGATGATTAGCACACTAAGTACATTCACAAGACTGAATGAAAGGATATTGTACATGTGTCAAGATAAATATCTAACAAAAAGTACATGTACTCTGTATGTCTACTACCCTAATGATTTATAACTTCTGACAATACTTTAAGAATGTGCAATTTTGAGGCAAAGTCAAGATGGTGGAGTAGCAGAAAGCAGTGCAGTAAGCTTCGCTCCACAAACTTCTCCAACAGATCTGGAAAATACACCACCTGGAGAAATCTAGAAAAAAATTAGTGAGTCACTTGTCTAGGCCAGTTCAGCATAGGCAGAAAGACAGGGAGGTCTGTAGTCACTGGACACAGGACTAGTCAAAAGCAAACTGCATTTGGAGCACTCCAGTGCCCAGGGAGGGGCTATGCAATAGGGCAAGAAACGATACTGGACTAGTACTGGAGCATTTTAAGACAAACATTAGTTGGGAGATGCTCCAGCATGCCATAGGGAAAGGTGCCTACTGGTAGGTGTCCTCCCCAGTTTCAGGTTACAACTGCAAATTGGACTAAGAAGGAGGCCTGCATAGGGGAGTGGAGTCCTCAAGTGGAGAGGACCTGGGTGAGACACTAAGAAAAGAGGAAGTGCTGAAGCTAGCAGCTGCAGTGGCTCACTCTCCAGGTGCTGAGTAAGGTCTCATCTAAAGCAGCCGGGCCAGCCTGCAGAGAAATAATCAAGACAGAAATCCCAGACCAAGGGGGAGTATACAATTTTGCCACTCTGAACCACGAGTGGTTTCCGTTAGCTGACAGGAGTAGAATCCAGAAGCAGCCTACTATTGAACAGACCTAAACCCAGGCCAGGAACTTGCAGTAGGCAGTAGTAAGACTTCACCATGGATCAGGCCACCCTGGGAGCATTGAAAGACGCTGAAAAAACCCCAACTTGTCTGAGATGCTCAAATAATACAACACTCAATACCCCGCAAAAAGCAACAACAGGACAGCCTAGAATTTCCTCTAGCAGTATGGTGAAGGCCCATCCCCTAACATGAAATCTGAAGTCAGGAAGTAGGCTGAAAGAGTGTGTGTGTTTGGGGGAGCGTGGGGGAGGGGAGGAGAAGAGAGAGAGGAAAGACTCGGCCATAATGGGTTACTATGAGATTATCAAGGCACAAAGGAAGAAAAAAATAATCGCAAAACATCTACAAGCAACACCTCCAACTAAAATGTCACTTGGGCACTACTTGACTAGGATGATTCCTGAAAGAATTGAAGCAAGAGCTGAAAAAAAAAGTTTTTAAATGGTTTTACAAATGGAATGAGAATATGAAGAAAAAACTGGAAAAGAAATGAGAGTTATGGCAGAAAGAATCAGAAAGGGAATTAACAGATTGGGCACAATAAGTTCCAAAATTTTGTCTAAGAAACAAACTCTCTAAGAATTAGAATGGACAAAATAAAAACTAATGACTCCATGAGGCAACAAGAAATGTTAAAATCAAGAAAAAAGGCTGAGAAAAAAATAGAAGAAAATGTAAAGTACCTCATAGCAAAAACAAGTAACACAGAAAACATATCAATGAAAAAAAAAATTAAGAATCACTGGGCTATATGAATGTCCTGACAAAAAAAAAAAAGACGAGAAATCCTATTTTACGAAATCTCAAAAGAAAACTGCTCAGATCTCTTAGAAGCAGAGGGCAAAGTGGAAACAAAATCCATCAGTCACTTCCTGGAAGAAACCCCAAAAAGAAAACTCCCAGGAACATTCCAGGTCAAAGAAAAAAATGCTCAATGAAGCACAGTCAGGATTACGTGCAACTTAGCAGCCATCAATATAAAGGAGTGAAGAATTAGGAATCCAATTTTTCAAAAGACAAAGCATACAGACTTACAATTAAGAATAATTTACCTAGCAGAAACCAAATACAATGCTACAGGTGGGAAAAGTGGATCTTCAAAAAAATACAGAACTTCTAAGCATTCCTGACAAAAAGCCCAGAGATGTCTACAAACTTTGAAGTTCAAACACAGAAGTGAAGAGAAACATAAAAAAGTAAACATGAATGGATAAAGCTAAAGGATTAAATAAGGATAAACAGCTTACATGACACATGGGTCCCCTCTGATCCCTATCAGTGTCAGGGGACATGGCCTGGGAATGGTCTGTTATGTCTTGATGATGTTGTGGAAAGAGAGCAAAAGAGGAATAATCCACTAGGAGAAGGGGGTATTGTAGGGAAAGGGAAAGGAAGATTAGGGGAAATTGTCTCACATAATGAGAATGTACAAGACATCTATGCCAACAAGGAGGAAGGGGTAAAGAGGAGTGAGTGAAACACGAACCTCACTCTCTCCTGAACTGGTCAAAAGGACTTTTTTCCCTGTAGTGTTATACTCAGTTTTTCTGGCAAGTTTTTCTAGACTATAAGCTCAAATCTTTTGTCATCTGGAATACTGTATTCCAATTTTCCAATCCTTTATAGCAAATAGTAAACACACACACACTCTCTCTCTCTTTCTCAAAACAGAACTGGGTATAAAAATACAGTTTACTCAACAGAGAAACGTTAAAAAAAAGAAGTGAGGAAGGGGAATCTTAAAGTAGGTAATTTAAGGGAAGGTGGAGTCCTAAGCGTAGTAAATGCTAAGGATGTACAAAAATACTTATAGCTCTTTTAGAGGAGGCCAAAGATGAGAATTTCGGGGGAGGGGTGCCTATAGATTGGAGAACAGATGAACAAGTTATGACATGTAAATACGATGGAATACTACTGTGCTAAATTTTTATTAGTATAATAACCAACTAAGACTCCAGAGGACTAATGATGAAACATGCTACCCACATCTTGGTAGAGATGAAAGATTCAGAATGCAGAATAAAAAGTATTTTTTTGGACTTGCCAATGTGGAAGTTTGTTTTGCATGACTATACATGTAATGGGTTTTGTTTTTCTTGTGTTCTCAACTGGCAAGGGAGTGGAGAGTAAGAAAGTGAATATTGGCTGACTAAAACCAGTTTTAAAACAAATTTTTACAAAGAATATGAAACTCCAAATAAAAATGAATGTTAAAAAAAGAAAATGGAAAAAAATTTAACTAAAAAAGAAAGCAATTTTGCAACATAGTATCCCCTCGATCATTATACATTGCACCCCCCCTAAAACGCAATAGATAGTACTTAAGAGTTGCTGTGGTAAAAAAGAAATTAATCACCCTTTGGCCAACCTCGTAGCAAGTCTCTTTAAATTTATCTAGGTTGAGCTGTAGGCAACAGACATAACAGTCTGTGGCTGAGCTCAAATCTGAAGGCTTTCCAGCTTGTAGGACTTTCCTGAACTTATATTTAGCTAATATAGCCTTGAGAAAGATGTCATCCTTCCATGATGAAGCATCAGAATAACATTTCAACTGAAGAACTTTCCATAACATGGGAAACTAACATCTCCCTTTTCCTTAAGGCAAGGCAAGGTATGCAACGTAATGAAAGCTGAACAAAACCTAAGGTGTTGCTAGCAGAGCAAATAATAATAGCTTACACTTATGTAGTGCTTTAAGGGTTACAAAGTATTTTCCTAATAACAACCTTGTAAAGTAGGTGATATAAACAGTTTCATTTCTATTTTACAGATGAGGAAACATTCAGAGTGATTTCCTCAAGGGCAAAAAGCCACCAAATGCTGGAGCTTGGGTTCAAATCTAGTTTTTCTAACATTATAACACATAGAAGACCAACTTCTAACTTCTGAATGTCTTCTAAAGACAAATATCTCTGTATTAGCCCAGAAGAGGTAGCAGAAACATAAAACTCAACTGCAAGAAATCTAAATGCCGTGCACAAGGAGCCATCAATGAATGGGTCCTTGCAAGGGAAGTCAGAGTCACAGGCCTTAACTGTCAGATCAGAGTACAGAAAAGCAAACAGAGGGTTTCTGTTGCTGTACTCACTTTGCCAGCCACCAGGCAAAATATTTCTTCATTAGTTGCTATTCAATGCAAGTATCATGAGTGGTGAGAATGCTGTTTTCCTACACAAAAATAAAGTCGTGGGAAAAAGGCACTAACACAAGAATACAGAAGATGTGTGTTCCTACCTATCACAATTAAGAAACAACTCCTGCTCTGCCTGCTGCTGCTCCCTTGTGGAGAGCAGGAGACTGAGGCAGAGCCGCGCCACTCTGACCTGAGGCTGCCCAACATCGTGCTCATGGGTACACCAGAGGTTGGAAAGACTACAGTAGGTAAAGAACTTGCATCAAGAACAGGACATACATTACTGTGGGCGATTTAGCACAAGAAGGACAGTTATATGATGGCTTTGATGAAGAATATTAATGTCCCATTTTGGATGAAGACAGAGTAGTTGATGAGTTAGAGAATAAAATGAAAGAAGGTGGGGTTATTGTTGATTACTATGGCTGCGACTTCTTCCCAGAAGAAAGGTTTCATATAACTTTTGTGCTTCAAACAGATAACTCTGTATTATATATAAGGCCTGAAAAGAGGGGATACAGTGTTAAGAAATTGCAGGACAATATTCAGTGTGAAATTTTCCAAATACCCTAACCCTAAATGCCTCCTCCAACCATGAAATAGTACACTGGCTGTCCAGCAATGTACCAGAAGAGCTAGAGAATAACCTAGATAAGATAATGAAATGGACTGAGCAGCAGTTAAAGATAATTGAACCCTGAGGGCAACGTAGACTTTCAAGGTTTTCCACATGATGGTTTAAGACTTTCTTGATGATTTCTTTTTTTCCGTGTAGTAGAAATTAAGACAATATACACCAAATTTTACTATCCAGGATTGTGTTGCAGAAGCAGCAGGTGGACAATATATTATAAAGTTGAGTTATAACTAAATTTTTTTCTCCATGAGAAAACTGAAAACCCTCAAATACAATGAATAAAATATTAAGGCTTTTTTAAGTTTAGAAATATTCAACATTCTCATTTATTTTGGTTAGCAGCTAAAGAATAAGCAAATTTGAGAAAATAGGTGGAAATCTTTAATATTTGACATGAAAAAGAAAATGTAGGGTAGGAAGAAATGCTGATATAAGTAAGAGTCTGAGGATAAAGCTATACACATTACATTAAGTGTTGAAAAAAAGGGAGAAAGAAACGCAACTTCTGGCAGATTCATGAACTGCTAATCATGCTGCAGAAGAAAGAAAGGGCCATGGCTGGGAGAAAGCAGCTTCCAGAGCCAATCAATGCTAGCCGCTTCTCAACAAAGATCTAACCTGCTGGGTTGTCACAATTTTCAATAGGGAAATAAGGGAAAAAAGCAGAATTCTGCAACAGCCTCTTAACTGCCAGTGCAGTTAAGGCAAAGCACTTGAGGCAACAAGAAAAGTCCCCTGCAGAAGCGGGATTGGAGCTAAATCTAGAAGGAAGCAAGGTAAACTAAGAGGGGAGGCAAAGCATTCCAGAAATGGGGGACAGTCAAGGGAGGAGACACAGAGTCCAGAGATGGAGTATCATGTTCCAGAAACGGAAGAAAAGCCAGTGCCACTGGATTTAGAGTTCATGGAGAGAAATAAAGTAAGATTGGAGTGGTAGGATGGAGCTGGATTGTGAAAGGCTTTAAAAACCCAAAGAAAGGATTTTCTATATTTGATCCTGGAGCTAATAGAGAGCCACTGAAGTTTACTGAGAAACAGTGACATGGTCATGAGCTTTAGGAAGATGAATTTAGAGTGGAGGAGGATGGACTGGAGTGGGGAAGAGACTTGAGGCAGGAAGACCAACCAGCATACTACTGCAATAGATCAAGTAAGAAATAATAAAATCCCTTCTAGCTCTATAACAGGGAAGTGCTTGCTCTACTAGCATCAAAACCTGACTTTTTCAACAGAAAGAGCACTAAATCTCAAAGGCGCAAAGATTTAAAGCTAGAAGAGATCTTAGAAATCATCTAGTTTAACCCCTTCATCTTACAGATAAGGAAATTGAAGACCAGAGAAGCTAAGTGATATGCACAAGGTCATGGTCAGAGCTAGGATTTTATGACTCAAATCTAGCACTCTTTCCATTGTATGACAAGTTCCAACTTAGCACAGAAAAGTGTCAGATCAAAGGACCTAACAAAAATTTCAAATTCAATTCAACAGGCATTTATTAAATACTTATTACAAGAATACAAAAACAAAATTTTAAAAGCTCCTTCCCTCAAGGAAGTTACATTTTACCAAGGGAATTCAACAGGAAACATTAAGTATTTACAGTGATATGCGAATTACTTGAGATGAAGGAAAATAATAAAATTTATTGGCATGCAATAAACCCTGCAACTTTTTACAACTTTTATTAAAAATGGTGTTTTTAATATGTAGCATATAAACCATTCATCTCTGAATTTCTGTTCTGTGTATTTAAAAACTTTTAATGGACCCTCTTTTTTGGCATCACTGTGGCTAACTCTCCCTTCCCCCAGGTCTTTCACCAATTGAAGAGAGAAAACAAGAAACCTCTTAAAAGAAATAAGCACAGTCAAGTGAAGCCGATCCAAATGCACAAGCCATCATCTCTAGGTCAAGAGGTGACACGCTCCATCAGAGGCCCTCCAGAAAGTCTTCATCCATCCAAAGCCATCTTGCCGTTCAATCTGCTTTAGTTCCCAATACCCAGAAATCTCTGCAATCGTCTCATCATTTGTTCCAGCACAATCATCTTCTACCACATTTATATGTCACAATTTGTTCGGTCATTCCTCGACGGACGGCCCCCACTCCCTGAGATTCTAGCTCTTTTGCTTGTTTTCCTCCCTTTTCATTTCCCTTTCAGAAGAGTGAAATTGTTTTCCTTATGCTCATTCCCTTCATTTCCCCTTTGAACTCTGCCTTTCTTTAGCACGTTTCTCCGTGGAGAGGGATGTATTTCCACACCGAGCTGTGTGTGTTCAACCCTTCTTTGTCTTTTCAAGCCAGAGTGAGGTTCCTCTGCTGCCTATTGCCCCAGCCTGCCCTTCTCTCACACATCCCAGTCTAGCCCTTTTATCTCGTCTTCTCTTTTCCCTCTTCAGACCCTCAGAACCAATCTACGCCCTAGGCTGTCTATTTTTCTTATCCAATTAATACCCTCTGAAGACATGAAGGCTCTGAAGGGGCACTTGATTCTTCTCCCCTGTTCGAATGTCAGAACTACATTATTATTATCACCTCTTCCAACTGCTCCAATAAATCTGCCTTTCTAGGTTTCCTTTAATTCTTATGTCTGCATTTTAAAGTTCTTATTCAGCTCTGGTCTTTCCGTAAGAAATACTTGAAAGTTCTCTACCCTATTAAAGGCTCATTTTTCCTCTGTAGGATTATACTCAACTTTGAAGGGCAAGTTTTTCTTGGTTGCAAGCCTTTATTTTTTGCCTTTCCTAATACTGTATTCCAAGATCACTTATTTACAATAGAAGCTACCAAGTCTTTTGTCATCCTGACTGTGGCTCCTTGGTATTTGAACTACTTTTTTCTTTTTTTTTTTGATGTTTTAAGTATTTATTCTATGATTTGGGAGTTCTGGATTTTAGCTATAACATTACTGGGACTTTTTCTTTGGTGCACTCTCTATCTTCACTTGGCTTTTTTATTGAAATAGATCTGAGCAGTTTTCATTTATGATTTCTTGAAATGTATTTGACTATTTTTGAAAATCATGATTTCCAAGGAGTCTGATGATCCTTAAATTCTCTCTCCTTGAACCATTTTCCAAGCCAGTTATTTCTGATTATCAGATTTCTGGTTTAATTTTAAATTTCTTTCTGTCTAATACGGTCATGGATTACTATTTGGTCTATCTTAATTTTCAGTCGTTTGCATAAGGTTTTTTTACCTTTACCTTCCAAACTACTTATTCTCCTTCCAATTCTTTCTTCCAGAGCTTTGATTTAATTTTTTATGTCTTACTTCATTTCAGCTAGGTATTCAATGTAGAAAATTTTTTTTTTATCCTTTGAGTCTTTGCTTGCAGTTGTTATGGAGTTACCTTCTCCTTCTCTGGGGGTATCACTACAGTGGCAATAACTTTTTATATTAGTAAATTGCTTTATTTGGTTAACTTTTCTCTCTAACCTTATTTCCTGAATTGGGATTTTGTGCCAAGGTCAGTTTCCACTTCCTGCTGCACTTTTGGGTGGGAAGGCCAGCACTCTTTGCTCTCACCCTGAGTCACCTGTGATTCCTACCACCCCTCCTTCCCAAGATTGGATTCCCCATGACCTTTGAGGCTCTGAATGATGGATCTTCAGTGCCCTTCATGACATCTTAGAACAGGATGTTAGGGACTGGGGCACTGGAGTGTCCCCAATATGCACTAATTAAAAATGGGGAAAACAGCTTAGTCTGGTCTCACATGATCAAAGACAGATGTTCTAAGTCAGTCTAATACCAGCAGAAATACACACAGAAACACACCCAAAACACAAATAACCACTGTTACTACAAAATGAAAGGACGTCAAAAGTATTGCTTATCTCAAGTAATTTGCACATGATTGTACATTATCATCTGAAGCAGAACATACTAACAAAAAGGGTAAATCATGACATTCCAAAGTCAAGAACAATCTTCTGGAAGTCATCTCTTCCTTAGGATCTCTCCCACTCCCTCCTCCCCTCCACAAAATAAAAAGTTTTGCTTGGAGGGGGCGGGTAAAGGCATTTAAACTTATACCAGGGTAGAAAAGAGATGAGTTGTTGACAGGAAATCTGGAAGCAGGATCAGCAGTATGAGTCATTCTGCAATGAAGGCCCAGAGACAAAATGCCATGTTTGTTTGTTTTTTAAACGTTAACAATGACTGCATCTTCCCTGCATATATAACATCTCTTCTTGCCAATGAACTCTATAAAATAAATTCAATATGGGTAAAGGACCCAGGAGCTTATTCAAAATGATCAATGCTACTTCCTTATGTGCAAGAAGACTGCCTCTGGCAACTTCTAAATTGGATTTCAACAGCAATTCCCTCAAGCATCAGTAACCAACCCTACTGGATTCCAATCTCACTATTAAACGATTTTTGACCTACCCATTCCCTCTACCAAGTCAACAGTGTCAATCACCAGGAAGTGAGCAACAATGCTGGCCAAGAATAGCAGGAAAGAAAATATGTTAAACTAGGAACTCACACGGAAGAAAAACAAACAAAAACCCCCACACTTTTCTCCACTGACTCAGTCTTGGCCAGATGTCTTTATTTGTAGCACTTGTTCCTTCCCTCCAAGTCTCTAATAACCTGGGGAAAAATAAAGCCCCAAAGCAAAATCAACTGCATCCAACAGTTTCCAGAACTCAAATGAGGAAACCATTCACATAATTACCTGATATTTCCTGCCCAACCAAACTCTACCTGCCCTACTGAAGGCTCAGGAGTCTAAAAACTGCAGGCTCCCTATGACAGTGCAATGGTAACATAACCTAATTATTACCACCATACAGTTCAAGTATTTTTCATTCTTAGAGAAAAAGATCAGATCTGGAAGAAATCTTAGAGATCAAGTTTCTCTCATTTTACAGACAGATAATAATGACATGCTGAGAGGTCAAGAGCCTTACCTAAGGTCATCTGTCAAGTTAAGAACAAGCTTGGACTCAAGCCCCCTATCTTTCTATCTGTCAGTCTAATATTCTTTCTACTTCAGGACAGCTTTTCAAAGCACTTTAACATCAATTGCCTCATCAAAACTTTACAACAAGCCAGTAAAACAACAGACAGTGCATGATTATTCCCTTTGTAGAGGTGAGGAAGTGACTTGCCTAAGGTCACACAACTTGTTAGCAGAAAATCCTAATTGGTATTCTTTCTTTTATTGATACCTTCTGTTTTCCAGGAACCCTTCTTACCACATTATACTGTTTTTTTTCATTAAAACAGACCATATCTCAGCACCAGTATAAAACTGAATTGTCATTTAGCATATCCTACAACAACATTTATTAAGGGACTAGCATGAGAAGAATATGATGGTATACATGCCAAGATATAAAGTCTGAAATCCATTTGTAAAATGAAATGCTTGACAATCTCTAAGGTTTCTTCCAGATCTTCATTCTCTTCTAGGAAAGAAGCACAAACCAAGTATATGGCAGTGACAATTACAACATTACATTAGCATGTGACTCTCTTAAAGATCTTAGTTCTTGGACTCCTTTCCCTTTTCTCAAAGAACTCAGTCTAATAGAGGGAAAAGACTCAATATAGATAATGATTACACAGGTTCCATGTTAAATGGGTAAACCAAGAGGTCTAAATGGAAAGGATGGAAAGGACTCAAGGGAGTGAGGGGCAGGAGGAAATCAAGACCTTACAGATGAGAAATCTTTGAGAAGGCGTTAAAGGAATTCAAGCATCCCAGGGACAACAGCCTAATGGACCACGTTAGAGCATTGCTGGCTCGATGTGCTGAGCAGCCCTCCTCTCTCTGTGGCTAAGTAAGCCAGCTCCTTTGGGCGCACGCTGCTCTCTGAGGAACACAGTTCTCATTCTTAGAAGCAACATGTTTCACTGGAAAACTATTTTACCAGCCACGTGATCCTTCCTCCTTAAATCCTTCCCACTGCTAGGGAAGGCTCCACTATGTTCCCAGGCCCCAAGGTTCACATCCTTAGTGTTGTCCTCAACATCTCCCTCTCGCTTAGATTCGCTCTGGTGTCAAATCTTGGCGTTTTGACCTTTAAACCATCTCCCCTGTATATCCTTCTGTCCACTCACACAGTCACCACTGTTGTATGGATCCTTAGCGCTTCTTACTGGACTATCGCAGTAACCTTCTAAACTAGTCTCTCACTACAATCCATCTTCCACTCAGCTGCCAAAGGGATCCTCCTAAAGTTAAGGACTGATAATGTCACACCCTCCCCTCCTTATTTATTAAACTCCAGTGGTTTTTTATTTCTAGGCTCAAACCTAGAAACCCTGGCTGCAGTCTTCCTTCTCATCTCTATACACCTGACCCCCTCCATATACTCCATGACTTAGTTACACTGGGGACCACTTACTTTTCCTCCTACCTGACACTAGCTCTCCATACTTCATGCATTAGTAAGGCTATCCCTCATGCCTGGCACATGGTAAGTGCTAAATAAATGCTTGTTGTGGGAGGAGCCAAGATGGCGGAGTAGAAAGACTCACGTATGCTAGCTCCGAACCCACAGCCCGTATATTTTCTGTAAAAAGAACTCCTCAAAAATTCTGGATCAGTGCAAGCCGCGCAGAAACGCAGGGGAGGAGATTTCCGTTCCAGAGAGCCCTGGAAAGCCATCCCTAGGGGTCCGTCGTGCACCGGACAGTGCCACCCCTGCGCTGCCCTGGCTGCACAGCACCAGAGGAGCAGATCCAAGCAGGCGTCAGGGATGGCCGCGAAGGTCCCTCTACCCACAGGCGCTCCAGGTCAGTGAGAGAAAATTCTGGGCTGGCCAAGAGGGGAGCGGGGTGTCTCCGTGACTCGGGGCCCCTCGGGAAGCAGTGACGGAGACAGGGACAGCAGCGGATCCAGGCTCCCGGAGCAGAAAGGAGCTCTGCTCCATTACTGAAGGTCTCCGCATAAACCCCCTGAGGGAACTGAACCTGGGAGGCGGCCCTGCCCCCACCCCAGCACCAGAAATTAAGCTCACATTGAATAGCAGCCCCTCCCGCTGCGGAAAGCCCTGAGGCTGGGGAGCAGCATTTGAATCTCAGACCCCAAGCACTAGCTGGGCAGATATAGGTAGGGGTGCAGAGGAAGCTCAGAAGTCAAGTAACTGGCTGGGAAAATGCCCAGAAAAGGGAAGAAAAATAAGACCATAGAAAGCTACTTTCTTGGGGGACAGATGTTCCCGCCTTTCATTTCTGATGACGAAGAACAAAGCTTACTATCAGGGAAAGATGTGGAGGTCGGGGCCTCTGTATCCTAGACAGCTGCAATAGATATCCAATGGGCTCAGGCCATGGAAGAGCTCAAAAAGGATTTTGAAAATCAAGTTAGACAGGTGGAGGAAAAACTGGGAAGAGAAATGAGAGAGATGCAAGAAAAGCATGAAAAACAAGTCAATACCTTGCTTAAGGAGACCCCAAAAAATGCTGAAGAAAATAACACCTTGAAAAATAGGCTGACTCAATTGGCAAAAGAGGTTCAAAAAGCCAATGAGGAGAAGAATGCTTTCAAAAGCAGAATTAGCCAAATGGAAAAAACAGGTTCAAAAGCTCACTGAAGATAATAGTTCTCTCAAAATTAGAATGGAACAGAAGCAGGCTAATGACTTTCTGAGAAACCAAGAAATCACCAAACAAAACCAAAAGAATGAAAAAATGGAAGAGAATGTGAAATATCTCATGGGAACAACAACTGACCTGGAAAATAGATCCAGGAGAGACAATTTAAAAATTATGGGACTACCTGAAAGTCATGATCACAAAAAGAGCCTAGACATCATCTTTCATGAAATTACCAAGGAAAACTGCCCTGATATTCTAGAACCAGAGGGCAAAATAAGTATTGAAGGACTCCATCGATCACCGCCTGAAAGAGATCCAAAAAGACAAACTCCTAGGAACACTGTGGCCAAATTCCAGAACTCCCAGGTCAAGGAGAAAATATTGCAAGCAGCTAGAAAGAAACAATTCCAGTATTGTGGAAATACAATCAGGATAACACAAGGTCTAGCAGCTTCTACATTAAGGGATCGAAGGGCGTGGAACAGGATATTCCAGAAGTCAAAGGAACTAGGACTCAAACCAAGAATCACCTACCCAGCAAGACTGAGTATAATACTTCAGGGGAAAATATGGTCTTTCAATGAAACAGAGGACTTTCAAGCATTCTTGATGAAAAGACCAGAGCTGAAAAGAAAATTTGACTTTCAAACACAAGAATGAGAAGAAGCATGAAAAAGTAAACAGCAAAGAGAAGTCATAAGGGACTTACCAAAGGTGAACTCTTTACATTCCTACATGTAAAGACAATATTTGTAACTCTTAAAACTTTTCAGTATCTGGGTAGTTGGTGGGACCACACACACACACAGACACACACGTATACGCATGCGTGCGCACACACATACACACATGCATGCACATACAGAGACAGAGAGCACAGAGTGAATTGAATAGGATGGGACCATATCTTAAAAGAAATTAAGGTATGGTGAGAGAGAAATGTAGTAGGAGGAGAAAGGGTGAAATGGAATGGGGTAAATTATCTCTCATTCAAGAGGCAAGCAGGAGACTTTTTAGTGGAGGGAAAAAGAGGAGAGCTGAGAAAAAAACATGAAGTTTACCCTCATCACATTCGACTAAAGGAAGGAATAAAATGCACACTCATTTTGGTATGAAAACCTATCTTACAATACAGGAAAGTGGGGGAGAAGGAGATAAGCAGGGTGGGGGGGGATGATGGAAGGGAGGACAATGGGAGGAGGGAGCAATTTGAAGTCAACACTTGGGGAGGGACAGGATCAAAAGACAGAATAGAAACAATGGGGGGCAGGACAGGATGGAGGGAAATACAGTTAGCCTTACACAACACGACTATTATGAAAGTCATTTGCAAAAATACACAGATATGGCCTATATTGAATTGCCTGCCTTCCCAAAGGGAATGTGTGTGGAGGGAGGGATGGGGAGAATTTGGAACTCAAAGTTTTAGGAACAACTGTTTAGTATTGTTGTTGCTACTAGGAAATAAGAAATACAGTTAATGGGGAATAGAAAGTCATCTGGCCCTACAGGACAAAAGAGAAGATGGGGATAAGAGAAGGGAGAGAGGATAGAAGAGAGGGCTGATTGGTGATAGGGGAAATTAGAATGCTCGGTGTATTGGGGTGGGGGGAGGTGATAAATGGGGAGAAAATTTGGAACCCAAAATTTTGTGAAAATGAATGCAAAAAGTTAAATAAATTTATATTAAAAAATAAAAATTAAAAAAAAAATAAATGCTTGCTTCCTTTCTTCTTCCCTCCTTATCCCCAACTCCTAGTAGTTTCTCTGGCTTGCTTCAAGACTAAGCTCAACTCCCACATCCTATAAGAGGCCTTCCCAATCCCTCCCTCCCAGCAAGTTCTTCATGCTCCTAGTCCTTTCCTCTAAGATTAACTTTCGTTTATACGGGGTATATCTTACATGCACAGTTGTTTGCATTTGGTCTCTCCCATTAGAATGGGAGCCCTTGAGACCAGGGACCATTTTTTTGTTTTTCTTTATATCACGAGCTTATTTAATAAATGCTTGTTAGCTGACTGACCATTTAAGGTAGTGTGTGAGGTATGGGGGATACAGCAACAAACAGAAAACACCCCTGACCTGAAGAGGTTTACATTCTACTTAATATGTAAACAAATAAGCATAATACCTAAGGTCAGGGAGGACGACAGGCAGTTTTACGGAAAATGGGACATCTCAGTGGAGTCTTGAATTCAATTTTCAGCTCAATTTAAGAAACATTTATAAAGCACCTACTATGTGCCTGGCACAGTACTAAGCCCTGGGGATACTGATAAGAAAAAACAATCTCTGTCTTTGAAGAACGTCCAATCTGACAAAGAAGACAACACACAAAAGGAAACAGAAGAGTTGAGGGAGGGGGGACATACCTGAGGAAGGTGGCCCAGGGGCCTAACATCCTCTGGAATGGAAACCAAGCGGAGGTGATGATGGAAAATGTAGCGTTACCTGGAAAGTGGAGCCCTCTGTAAAGGAGCACACTGTTCCTCTCTCTCCAATCAAAGTGGAAAGGCACCTAAAGGGTGCAAGAAGGTGAGGAGTTATCAAAGAGTGTCAAGGGATGAGTAAATCTGCATATTGAAGAGATTTCAGGTGAGCAACTCAACCTGGGGAAGGGGTGGTGTTACCTTCAGTGGAAAACAAGCAGAGCCTTCCTTGAAGAAAGATTAGGATATAGAGAAGCAAAGGGAGATTGCATTCCAAGGCTGACAGCCATTTAGGGAGTGGCTTCAGATGAAAAAGGGAAGTTTGGAGCATAGCCAGTTTGGGGTTAGTGATGAAGATAATCAGTCCTCTGTACAATACACTGAGTTTGAGATGCCCATGAGATAGCTAGACAAAGATGTCTGGCAAGTAGTAGAGGATGTGAAAGTGGAGTTCAGGTTAAGATAGAAATATCCAAGGCTGGATATTTCAGCTGAAGTTACCTGGACGAATGGAATACAAATTTAACAAGTATCTACTAAGTGCCAGGCACTGTGCTAAATGCTTTACAAATATTATCTCATTTGATCCTCATGACATTTATTAACCCCACTTTAGAGTTGAGGAAACTAAGGCAGAGAGGGGTTAAGCCTGGGGTCACATAGCTAATCTGAAATTCTGATAGAATTCAGTTATATCCACTGTGCCACCTACCAGCCTCTATAGAGATGATATACTAATTCATGGGGAACAGTTGAAATCACCCAGTGATAGAATGTAGAGAGAAAAGAGTCTTCGGGGATATCCGTGCTAAGGGGGAGGGAAGAAGAAAAGGAATTGTACGAGGATTCATCAAAGACTTAGAAAGAACAGTCAGACAGGCAGGAGATAAAATAGGAGAGAGTGGGACACTTCTATAGGAAGACACAGCACCAAGAGGAGTGAACGTGAGTAGAGTTTACGGCACATGCACGGTCTGAAAATCTGCTGTTTCGGAAATTCGTCAGTGACAATATCACCAAATAAGAAATTGTTGTTTTTAATACATGCACATTAAAATTTGCTCCATCAATCCCACAGCAACTTCTCCATTTATTAATTCTGCACAAGTGAAGATGTGACAAACTTACCTAAACAAGTTACTTTTATTTGAACTAAAGTGCTTTCTAATACTTTAGCAATAGGAGAACAGAGTAGAAAGATTCCAGTAACAGTGTAAGGATCAGATCTAGTATGAGGAAATAGAAAGAACATTGTACCAGGAGTGTGGAAAACTGGATTCTAGCTCCCCCAGGGCCAGGAGTCCCAGGTGTAACCAAGGACAAGTTCCTTCCTCCCTCTGGGCTTCAGTTTTCTCATCAAAGAAGGCATCCAAGTACCTTTCAGATCTAAAATTTTTAAAGTATCATCACCTGAGCCACAGCACCTTTAAGTCCTTGTGAGCAATCAGAAGTCAGATCACCACCACCTCCTTCCAAAAAGCACTCATAACTTGTAAACAGAAAACTGTCTTGATACACTAAAATATTCTGATCAAAGGTTGGGAAAGACCTACTCTAAAGTATGCTATAAAGTCACCTATGGCTTGGAACAGCAGCAGCTACAAATAGGCAAGAAGAGCAATCTGGACTGCGGGAGAAAGACAGGAGAGGATGGCCAAGTAGACGGGTGGGGACTCCAGGCTGAAATGTGAAACTCACCAGACAATGCCAACCCCAGCCAACTTGAGGATAACCTCTACTGGCCCTCAGCCAGGTTCTGCTGCTCCTGGCATATCTCATTTATTCAAAGTCCACAGAATGGTCATTTGGGAGACCACAAGTACCACAGACGGTGCTCGATGTGCAAAAAGTTAGAAATAATGGTGCAGATTTGGGCTTATGTATATGATGACTGAATAATTTAGGTTGTTTGAATGCTCATTAGCCAACCTTAAAATACACCAGTCCCCAATCGGTCAGTAAGCATTTATTAAACTCCTAGCAGGTTTCAGGTATTATGCTAGGTGCTGAGGACACAAAGACAAAACTGAAATAGTCCCTGTCCTCAATTCCTGGGGGATTTATTGTTTGGTCATTTCAGTCGTATCTGACTTTTCTTGACCCCATTTGGGGTTTTCTTGGCAGAGATACTGGAGTTTGCCATTTCCTTCTCCAGCTCATTTTATAGTTGAGGAAACCGAGGTAAACAGGATTAAAGATTTACCCAGGATTACACACCTAGTAAGTATCTGAAGCCAGATTTGAACTTGGGAAGATGAGTATTCCAGACTCCAGGCCCAATGATGTCTCCACTGTGCCACCCAGCTGCCCTATTGGAGGGGTACACATGTACAGACATGAGTACCTCTACACTGGCTTAACAGTCCAGGACCAAAGCCCTTAGTAACTCCCTTCACATTCCCATCTTGAAGATGACCTACTTAACACTGGAATGATTCAGTGAGCAGAGCTGAGCCTTGGTTGAGGACTGAAGACTGAGTACCTCAACTCTGACTTACCCTTATTACCAGCCAGGACTGACTCCCTTGCCCTGAGACTCCCCTCTAGTACAGAAATAATTAAACTAACATTACCATGGCTAATGTCAATCACGGGATAATCTACTGCCCTATGGCTCTACCTCATGGGGTTGTTGTGAGAATTAAATAAGATAATATTTGTAAAGCACTTAGCACAGTGCCCTGATGAATAAATGCTTATTACATTCTCCCCTGCCCCCAACTCCCAACTAAGAATCCTTGTGATTCTGGGCAGTAGGCTGCCCAGGCAAAAGCTCCTTTCCTATGTCACTGCTCCCAACTCCCTCATACCCATCCTTCCGTGATCCTATCCCTCTCTGCCCTAGTATTCCACTGTTAACTTAGAACTGCCATATACATTATATGTGTCATGCACACATATTATACACCATATATGCCATGTATAGAATATAGTCTATGTATTATGAATATGACATATACATGATACATGTATTTCCCCCTTTTTTAACAGATGGAGAAGGAAGGGGGAGGGGGTTAATTAAAACAATATATATACACAAATATATTTTAGAGACTTATATGTTCTCTTTCTATGTGTGTGTGCGTATATATGTATAATATACATATACATATATATATTCAAACGTTTTTAAGCATTTCACAAAAATACAAATAATTCACAGTAATGAAGAAAATTATTCTGGTCTACTCATTTAAGCAGTAATGGTCTGATAAATTAACTGTTCATGTGAGAGACAGCAAATACCTAAAAGTATTCATCTACATATCATTAATTATTCCATATTTTGAGTTTTCCCCTAATTTTGAAAAGGTCCATTTTTCCCTTATCATCTTCTATTCTAAGTTAAAGAAATTTTAGGAGAAATTCTGCAGAATAAGCAAAACATTTCAAGTTAATAAATAAAAGGTCTATGATGCTTACAAAGGTGAGTCCCTGTAGGGTCCTCTGGGGAATTCCAAGGGACAATAATTTGACTGGTAAGGGATATTAATGGTATTAAAGGATAATCCTTTGTGAAGAAAGCTAGGCACAGATTTGTATTAAGGTAGCTTGTAGCTGTTTCCCAACTCAGATCTCTCTTTAAAGATTAACTCAAGCTACTTCTATCCTCTAAATTTATCAGTGGAGTGGCCTAACTTCAATTTCCAAACTTCTCTCAGGAGGATGTGTCACAGAAAAGGAGCTGGCAGAAGAAATAAAATCTTCGCTATCTTCATTTTCATATCAGAAACACTGTCATCAACCTCTGGCCATTAACCTAGACTATAAGCTGTGTGCCAGCAGTCATAAGAACTTGGTCAATTTCTGATGGAAGATGAAAACAACCAGCACTCTGAAGACAATAACTGGTAAGGATGAATGGATACTATTAACATGCTACTGTCCTGATTCAATTATCACAGGTTTTCTATACTCTTTATGTTCAAAGAGTAGGGCCATTTGGAGAAGGGTGAACCAGCTGAGTGTTCCTGCTCAGCACACGCTGGCATAATTTGTTCACAGCAGGAGATACAAGCAAGAAGCATGCTCATTGCTCCAACCTGATTTCCCAAAAAGTATGGATGGTCTGTTGTTTTTACTCTCTGATCCCAACAGAATTACACTAAGGAAATACATTTTTCTTCACCATTAGGGAAGCTAACACACTTTGTATGATACTGTAATTATAGTAGCTAAATGGCAGAAACTTACTAAAACACTTGCCATCCTCTTTCCCAGCAGAGTTGTCTGTGAAATGAAATCTACAGCACGAAATGTTAATCGAAAAGTTTGCCTCTAAACATCAAAAAATAATTCTCTAAACACTTTGGCCCAATATGTAGGCTATATGAGGTAAAGGAGAAAAAAAAGCTTAAATTTTCTCTGCATTCTTGGGTCCTACAGCAAGTCAAAATGCACATTCCCTAACACTTCTCTTTGATTGGCACCTGTTTCTAGGCCATAGTTGTGGCCCTGGCAGAGGTGGGGAACCTGCAGCCTCTAGGCCACATATGGCCTTCTAGGTCCAGCCTTTCGACTGATTCCAAGTTTTACAGAACAAATCTTTTTATTAAGAGAATTTGTTGTGTGAAGTGTGGACTCAGTTGAAGGGCTGCACCTGAGGACCTAGAGGGTTCACCCCCCACCCCCACCCATGCGCTCAGGATCACCTCTCCCAAGTCCTCCCAGGGTCCCCACCCTAATTATTCCACATTCTGGTCCTCAGGGCAATCTGCCCTTCAGCATGTGTTAGGGGGCAGACCTTGAACTCGCAAAAGCATTAACTTCTAAAAATTAAGTCAAAGGTTCGAATCTGCACATCTCCACAAAGGCACAGGGGTTCCCCAAGAAGACCATAGGTAAGAGTATGCACCACAAAAACTCCCAGCCAGTGGGCTAGGAACCCCTCAGTTATTCTTCCACAGTTCTGTGGGCCAGCAACTGAAGGTCATCAATTAAGTACAAAGACAAGACCTGCACTAGGTCAACAGCAGCAGAAGAAATGAAGCCATCTCATTCATTAAAAATATGGGAAAGGCAGGAGGAATGGGAAGGTATTTTCTGGGCAGATAAAGGCCACACCCCATTCAGAAGGCTATGGTTATGGGACTTACCTTAATATATAATCAGAATGTCTATGGATTCATCATATAGGACAAAGGACAATGAAAACAATAAAGACATAACTTGAAGTCTGAGATTTCTGAAGGCAGGTACACACACTGGTCGACAGAGAGTAGTGAGGTTCAACTAGGTGTACAAGATTCCAAATGGGGACAGGTTCAAATCCAGCAGGCAAATCACTTAGTTTTCCCAGGCCTCTGCTTCCTCATCTATAATAGAGGGGTTGGGCTAAATGGCCTCTGAGATCCCTTTCAGCTCTAAAGTTATCATCCTATGAATTAACAATACATTTTTTATGTGCCAGGCAGGGCATCTAGGTGGCACAAAGGACACAGAGCCAGGCCTGGAGTCAGAAAGACATCTTCTGAGCTCAAATCTGGCCTCCGTCACTGAGCAGCTGTATAACCCTGAGCAAGCCACTTAACCCTGTTTGCCTCAGCTTCCTCATCTGTAAAATGAGCTTCAGAAGGAAACGACCAACCCCTCCAGTAGCTTTGTCAGGAAAGTGTCAAAACAGGGTCCCGAAGAGTCAGACACGACTAAGATGTGAATAACAACTGCGCCTTAGTGGGATACAAACAAAAGCAAAGAAGATCTGCTCTCCAGAACCTTACATTCTAACAAAGAGGAGACCATAGATCTAAGGAGATCTAAAGGGGGCTAGAAAGAGGGCTACTTTGGTCTGGAAAGTTACAGAGGTGGTGAATATAGCCAGAAGGGACTAGAATAACACACCCTTTCCAATGGCAATATTGATTTGACTGTAGTTCCAGAACTGGAAGACAGAGGTTTGGGTTGGCCCAGGTTGTGGAAACAGAACGGGAATAAAAGAAAAAGCACGACGAGGGCTATCTGAAATAGTGAGCCACAGGAAGCACTCATCCAACCAGCCAAAGACCCAGTGAGGGAGGTCTGGAGACTGATCTCTACTATAAACAGATTCCCTTTAAGTCAATTGTCTATAGGCAATCATGTCCAGGAAGGTGCTTGGAAATCACTGCCATCTTGAAGCTGAAGGATGGGAAATTAATCAAATCTTGATTCTGACTCTTTTACTGCCTCCAATTCAAATTTAAGAGGCAACATCATAAATATTAACCACACAGTGGCTTGAGATTTGCAAAGCACTTTACATACATGATCTCATGACTCCTCTGTCATGAACCCCATAATGACATGAAGTTTCCCATTCTGTAAAGGAAACAGATTCACAGAGATTAAATGACTAGCCTATGGTCAGCTAGGGTTTGAAGCCAGAGGTACCACAAGATCTCTGGCAGCACAGACCAAGTCACGGCTGCCCTTAAAGAGTCAGGGAAACCTAGGTGTCAATTCTGCCTCTGACACTGATCAGCTATGTACCAGGGGTAGATTCACATCCCCTCTCTGAGGCTCATCTCTCCCTTATCTAGTACCAGACTCTGTAAAGCTTCAATGAAATAATATAGAGCAAACTGTACAATAAATACACGTTGGCTATTGGTGTTACTAACAGTCAGGTGATCTTGTGGCATTCTTCCACGTTCTCTCTACTCAAAAGATGGAATGTTTTTCATTGGTGGAACTAAATTACAGGTTCCCCATTCTGAGAGCAGGTTCACAGGATTTCTACTCCTAGAACATAGCAGATATACATGTAACACATGTAACCACAAACTTTTCAACCAAAATAGTCATTTAGGAGAATTGGAAAACACTAGCTAAAGTCAATGACCTTTCTTTCATCTTAGCAATAAATTTTCACAACTGAGTTCCGACCCCTCTAGCACATTAAATAAGAAACATATGACCCAAATACAGTAAAAGACAAAAAGAAGAAAAATCCCTGTGAGAAAAACCACCTAAAATGAAGGAGGAAGAGGAAGCTCCAGTATGATTAATAGATACTGTGGGGCAAAAGGACCAAGGAGAGGACACTGAAGTTAAAAAAAAAATCAGCAAGAATCTCAGAAGTGAAATCGGTTCTACTTTAAGAATTCTCAGAGCAGTTTTATTTTTGTTATATTCCACTCAGCCGGATGTCTTTCTTTTCTTGACCTCATAAGAGGGGCCATGCCCTGGTTACTTCTTAAACAGGCCTATTCAACGAATGGGCGTTGCCTCACCCTAAGTGAGTGCTAGCAAAGTCCTTGGCCAAAAGGGCCCACAATCTCCCAGTGCATCCTGGGTCATCTCCAGTTACCCTGAGGACTGTCAAGTCTCTGGATTCAAATGTCTGGAGAAGTGAGGCTGGTGACCTGCACAGCCCTCCCTCACTCAAAACAAAGTCAAGTGCAAGTCACGTCATCATTTCTCTGATGGCATGGTCTTCTTCGGAAATAAAGGACAAACACAACACACCCTATACTTCCCCTGGATGACCCTACCTGCTGCTTTCTGTCTGCATGACCCCAGCTCAGTGTTGAGCCTTGGGATCTTCTGCTTTCTTCCCCATGCAGATCAATTCTTCAACACCTCTATGCTTACATTCAATACCATTTCTTAGAGAAACACTTCAGACTTCTCCCAAGTTTTTAGTACTGCCTCCAATTATTTTGTATGTGTTTTGTACCTAATTATCTATGTAAGTTGATTCCCCCAGCAGATGAAAGACGATTTTTCTGTCTTTGTATGCCCAGATTCTAGACTCTAGACATAGTGCCCTACTGTCCTGATAAATTGTTGCTGCAATAATTCCCTAGGTCGATGACTATGTTCCAGGTGTCACAAAGTCAAGTATTCTTTTAGAACCACTGAACCATTTCTACTTCAATCAACAAATGTCTATCAAGCACCTACAATGAACCACATGTGGGGATAGAAACATAAAAATGAGACAGTGGAGGAGTTTAAATTCTACTAGGGAAAGGGGAGGGGGGAGTAGATGCAGTATGTTCCCAAATAAGCAAGTACAGAGTATACAAGAAATAAATACATAGTCATTGGGGGGAAACTCACAACTGGAGAAATCACAGATATCGTAAAAGAAGTGGCACATGAGCTGAACCTTGAAGGAAGCCAGAGGTTCCAAGAGGTTAAGGTAAGAAAGGAAAGTTTTCCTGGCATGAGGAACAGTATGTGCAAAGGTGTAAAGGTGGGAGATGGTTGGAAGATAAAGTATGTGAGGAGGCAAACACTGACTGTGAGCCTGGAATCAGATTTTGAAGGGTCTGATACCAAAGAGAAAGGTTTTTATTCTATCCTAGAAGCAATGGGGAGTCACTGAATTTTCTTGAGCAGAGGAATGTCATAATAAGATCTATGAACAACAATAGGACAGTTGAGTGGAGGAAAAACTGGTGAAGGGAGAGACTGGATGCAAGGAGACCAATTAAGTAAGATGTTATTACAACAGTCCAGGAGAGAGATGATAACAACCTCAGCTAAGAAGGTTGTTCTATGAATAGAGAAACGGGAAATAGGGAAGAGAGTGTGAGGAGGTAGAATAATCAACAAGACTGGTCAACTGACTGGATATGGGGGAGAGAATGATCAGTCAAGGAACACTCTCATGTTGTGGACCTGTTTGGCATGAAAAATGGTGATTCCCCCAATATAAATAGGGAAATTAGGAAAAAGGGTGGATATAGGGAAAAAGATAATGAGGTTTGTTCTAGTGTTTTTTAGTTCAATGCCTACAGAACATCCAGGTGGAAGTGTCTAGCAAGTAGCTTGGGTTGCTAGACTGGATCTTAAGAAACAGAAAAGGCCTACATATGTAGATTCCTACTTCCTCATACAGCACATTAGGGATTATAATGTTAAGAATCTAAATAGAGGGGAGGAGCCAAGATGGCAGAGTAGAAAGACTCACATATGCTAGCTCTGAACCCACAGCGCATAAATTTTCTGTAAAAAGAACTCCCCACAAATTCTGGAGCAGAGGAAGCACACAAGATTTCCGTTCCAGAGAGCCCTGGAAAGCTGTCCCCAGGGGTCTGTCGCGCACCAGACAGCAGAGCCCACCCCGGGCCTGCCCTGGCCGCGGGGCCTTGAGAAGAACAGATCCAAGCAGGCTTCAGGGACGGAATCTCAGGTGGCCACCAAGGTCCCTCTGCCCACAGGCGCTCCAGGTCAGTGAGAGAAAATTCTGGGCTGGCCAAGAGGGGAGCGGGGTGTCTCCGTGACTCGGGGCCCCTCGGGAAGCAGTGACGGAGACAGGGACAGCAGCGGATCCAGGCTCCCGGAGCAGAAAGGAGCTCTGCTCCATTACTGAAGGTCTCCGCATAAACCCCCTGAGGGAACTGAACCTGGGAGGCGGCCCTGCCCCCACCCCAGCACCAGAAATTAAGCTCACATTGAATAGCAGCCCCTCCCGCTGCGGAAAGCCCTGAGGCTGGGGAGCAGCATTTGAATCTCAGACCCCAAGCACTAGCTGGGCAGATATAGGTAGGGGTGCAGAGGAAGCTCAGAAGTCAAGTAACTGGCTGGGAAAATGCCCAGAAAAGGGAAGAAAAATAAGACCATAGAAAGCTACTTTCTTGGGGGACAGATGTTCCCGCCTTTCATTTCTGATGACGAAGAACAAAGCTTACTATCAGGGAAAGATGTGGAGGTCGGGGCCTCTGTATCCTAGACAGCTGCAATAGATATCCAATGGGCTCAGGCCATGGAAGAGCTCAAAAAGGATTTTGAAAATCAAGTTAGACAGGTGGAGGAAAAACTGGGAAGAGAAATGAGAGAGATGCAAGAAAAGCATGAAAAACAAGTCAATACCTTGCTTAAGGAGACCCCAAAAAATGCTGAAGAAAATAACACCTTGAAAAATAGGCTGACTCAATTGGCAAAAGAGGTTCAAAAAGCCAATGAGGAGAAGAATGCTTTCAAAAGCAGAATTAGCCAAATGGAAAAACAGGTTCAAAAGCTCACTGAAGATAATAGTTCTCTCAAAATTAGAATGGAACAGAAGCAGGCTAATGACTTTCTGAGAAACCAAGAAATCACCAAACAAAACCAAAAGAATGAAAAAATGGAAGAGAATGTGAAATATCTCATGGGAACAACAACTGACCTGGAAAATAGATCCAGGAGAGACAATTTAAAAATTATGGGACTACCTGAAAGTCATGATCACAAAAAGAGCCTAGACATCATCTTTCATGAAATTACCAAGGAAAACTGCCCTGATATTCTAGAACCAGAGGGCAAAATAAGTATTGAAGGACTCCATCGATCACCGCCTGAAAGAGATCCAAAAAGACAAACTCCTAGGAACACTGTGGCCAAATTCCAGAACTCCCAGGTCAAGGAGAAAATATTGCAAGCAGCTAGAAAGAAACAATTCCAGTATTGTGGAAATACAATCAGGATAACACAAGGTCTAGCAGCTTCTACATTAAGGGATCGAAGGGCATGGAACAGGATATTCCAGAAGTCAAAGGAACTAGGACTCAAACCAAGAATCACCTACCCAGCAAGACTGAGTATAATACTTCAGGGGAAAATATGGTCTTTCAATGAAACAGAGGACTTTCAAGCATTCTTGATGAAAAGACCAGAGCTGAAAAGAAAATTTGACTTTCAAACACAAGAATGAGAAGAAGCATGAAAAAGTAAACAGCAAAGAGAAGTCATAAGGGACTTACCAAAGGTGAACTCTTTACATTCCTACATGTAAAGACAATATTTGTAACTCTTAAAACTTTTCAGTATCTGGGTAGTTGGTGGGACCACACACACACACAGACACACACGTATATGCATGCGTGCGCACACACATACACACATGCATGCACATACAGAGACAGAGAGCACAGAGTGAATTGAATAGGATGGGACCATATCTTAAAAGAAATTAAGGTATGGTGAGAGAGAAATGTAGTAGGAGGAGAGAGGGTGAAATGGAATGGGGTAAATTATCTCTCATTCAAGAGGCAAGCAGGAGACTTTTTAGTGGAGGGAAAAAGAGGAGAGCTGAGAAAAAAACATGAAGTTTACCCTCATCACATTCGACTAAAGGAAGGAATAAAATGCACACTCATTTTGGTATGAAAACCTATCTTACAATACAGGAAAGTGGGGGAGAAGGAGATAAGCAGGGTGGGGGCGGATGATGGAAGGGAGGACAATGGGAAGAGGGAGCAATTTGAAGTCAACACTTGGGGAGGGACAGGATCAAAAGACAGAACAGAAACAATGGGGGGCAGGATAGGATGGAGGGAAATACAGTTAGTCTTACACAACACGACTATTATGAAAGTCATTTGCAAAAATACACAGATATGGCCTATATTGAATTGCCTGCCTTCCCAAAGGGAATGTGTGTGGAGGGAGGGATGGGGAGAATTTGGAACTCAAAGTTTTAGGAACAACTGTTTAGTATTGTTCTTGCTACTAGGAAACAAGAAATACAGTTAATGGGGAATAGAAAGTCATCTGGCCCTACAGGACAAAAGAGAAGATGGGGAGAAGATAAAGGAGAGATGATAGAAGAGAAGGCAGATTGAGGATAGGGAAAATTAGAATGCTCGGTGTATTGGGGTGGGGGGGAGGTGATAAATGGGGAGAAAATTTGGAACCCAAAATTTTGTGAAAATGAATGTAAAAAGTTAAATAAATAAATTTATATTAAAGAAAATAAAGAATCTAAATAGAAGTATTCCAACATTATCAATGGAGAAAAGAGTTATGTTACAGAAATGTTGATGGATAGTCTTTCCTTTTCATCTCTGAGTTGCTCTCCAGTTTCATCTCTAAACATCCTTGGAATTACAGCTTAACTAAGCCTCCTGCTAAGTTTCCTATGAACTTGTTTTCCCTTGCAATATTGCTTGATTTATTTTTGCGGCAATATTGTTCATAATATTCTGTATGCTTCTTCACAAGAATTAACAATGAATTTACATCTTAAATCTATTTTGCTCTCCATGCTTGTCAAAGAGCTCCAGTATACTTACTAGCCAAGTTGTTCTGGTCTTCCTGTGGTGGCGCCTCATTTGCATTGGATGAATTTCCTTAGGAAATGGCAACTCTTTTTTTTTTTTTTTTATCCATTTCAGTTAAACAATTTATTTAAACAGGTCAGGTTAGAAGTGCTTCAATTATGCACCATATCTACTCTTGTAAAGATTTTTTATTCTAGCTGATTACTGATTGTGATCTTTGCTCTAAGAAGTCAGCAGTCTGCACTACAGAGTCATTTGGAAATTATGCACGTATTACCAAGCAGTCATTCTTTGTTAAAACAGAATTAACTTCATTTTTTGTAATATTATTTTATATTTCATATTCCTAACACTTTTCTACAAAGAAAACGTGAAATATCTATAGTCATGGATTTAAGTAAAAATCTCTAAGGTGATGATTCCCAGGTTCATTTGCCCAGCCCTAATCTCTCTGCTGACCTCCAGCTGTCCACCTCTTACTTACTAGACATCTCAAACTTGATAATCTCTTACAGACATCTTAAACTCAGTGTGTACAAAACTGAACTCATTATTTTTCCCCAACCCTCCCTCCAAGCTTCTCTATTCCTAATGAAGGTGAATCACTCTCTCATCAGCCTCTTCCCTATCCAATCTGTTGGCAAGGTCTGCAATATCTCCTAAATACTCACCCTTCTCTCCTCAAAGACTGCCACTACCTTAAAACAGACCTTCATCATCTTACACCTGAACTACTGAAATAGCCTGCCAGTTAGTTGGCCTGCCACAAGTCTCTCCATATCCCAGTCTACACTCCATTCAGTCACCAATGTGACTTCTCTAAAATGCAGATATGACCAGGTCAGCCCCTACTCAATAAGCTCCAATGACTTCTTAGAACCTCCAGTATCAAATATAAAATCCTCCAACTGGCAATCAGAGCCCTTCATATCTTAGCTCCACCCTCACTCCCCCACTAACTTTTCCAATCTTCTTACAACTTCCAACCACCCCCATCCCCACCCCACATACTCTGTAATTCAGTAACACTGGCTGTCTCCTATGCCTAGAATACTGTCTCTCCTGGATTCCTTCAAGACCCAGCTAAAATCTCACTTTCCACAGGAAGCCTTTCTTAATTCTCTTAATTCTAGTGCTTTCCTTCTATTATTATATCCTATTTACCCGGCAGACATATAGTTTGTTTGTACGTGGTGATTTGCATGATGTCTCCCCTATCAGGCTGGGAGCTCTTTGTATCCCCAGCTCTTAACACAGTGCTTGATCCATAAGAGGCAATTAATAAAGGCTTAATGACTGATTTGTCAGAAAGCAAGCCTTTTCTTTTCTCTTGCAGGGGGAAGAAGAATATTTGCTGCTGCTGCCTGTCCTTTGTTTCCAAAGGGGACCAAGGACATGAGGAAGGTGATGTCTGATGTCATGACTTGCAAGTGAATTGGATTTGAATGAGGCAAAGTCATCAGCCTCACTTTCTCCTCCAGAGTCCTCTGGGTCCAGTGGCCAGATACTGATCAGGACAAGTAGAGATGTCCCAGAATACAGTGGGGATCCTTAGCCTACTTGTGCTAGGGCCCATACGGTCTCAGTTTGACCGAGGCAAAGCCCATTCAGTGACTAAGGCTTAATAAGAAATGAAGCACAGTGCAGTCTCTTCAAAAAAAAAAAAAAATTGATCTGAGAGGGAAAGCTCATTAGGGATTCTGGCCAAAACAGAACTGCTATTTACATTCATTCTGAGCCCATCAGGGCCCAAACGATGACCAAGTAGGGCTTGGTCTGGACTGTTACTGGCCCTCAAAGACATCCAAAGTGATAAGGGTTTAAGGCTGTTCTTTAAGAGAAGAGGAGAAAGAAAAAGTTTCAGAAATTAAAAATTTACATTCCCTTTGGGCAGAGCACCTTCAAGTAAGGGTGTGATACCCTATGTGGATGAAGGAAAGGGGAGGGGAGGGGAAGACAAGAGAAAGCAGGGAAGGGAAAGGAAAGGAAGGGGAGGAAATGGATAGAAAAAGGAAGAAAAGAGTGTTGATGAATCTGAAAAAAAGCACAAAAAGGGAATTTAGAAGGGGTAGTGGTGTTACTACCATGTTAAATTTCAATTACATAAAAAAATTAACAAGCTACATGTAGAAGAAAAAAGGGAAACTGTACATATTAGAAAATCAGTTTCATATACTATCCCTTTTTTGTTCTTCTTTGTATATTGAAATGTTTATGTTTGTTAAGTTCCTAATAAAAAGATAAATTTATTAAACAAAAAAAGACTCTCAGTAGGTCTGGTAAATCCCAAACCTAAGTATCTGGAAGGTAGGAATCCTTAAAGGGAGGGACTGTGTCCAATTTTTTAATCGTTGTATTCCTATATCAGTGCCTTAATATCTACCAGATCCCTTCTCCTCTTAAAACAAACCCACCATCCTCCCATCTCCCCCAAGCAAGTCCTAGAATTTGGGAAGGGGCCTGAGGGTGTGGTGGGTACCCATGCACATACTACATCTCCCTGTCCTGTGTTCTTTCTTCCTTACCTGATCCATGTACACCACAGTGTTCTGGCCTGCTTTCTCTCCTTCTGGACTAGTAGACTGCTGTTCAAATTTTCTGGTTGTTTGTGTGATTGTTCAAGGTCACAGAACTGGACAGAGTTCCTGGTCCTAACCCTCTGAAACCCATGATGTTTTTCCAGGTTCTCTTTACATGAACAGTTTCAGAGTAAAGTCAAATCTAAAACAAACCAAGAGTTCCTTTGAAGTTTCAGTCTTTACAGATAAAAAACTCTTTGGGTCACAAGTAGGCCTAACAAATAAATGAGTCCAAAAGGGGCTTAAAAGGGAACAAAAGGCAATATCAGAACAAAGAGCACTAGATCTGTAGTCAGAAAACCTAGGTTCAAATCTAAACTGCCAATTACTAGCTGGGTAACCTTCGGCAAGTCACAACTCCCAGTCCCTTGCTGTCCTCATCTGCAAAATGAACATACTATCTTCAGTGGTTTCCTCAGAATGTTACAATAAAACACAAAGGGCAGGGACTGGATCAGTGATTTCATCAGGCAACTCGAAACACAACTCTAAGCTTAGGATCCAATGATAATGAAAAGCAGTTTGTAAGCCATGAAGGGTTATCAAAAACATGTTATATAGCTATAAAGGGCTATATGAATTCAAGTTATTGTTATCACTTAGTCTGTGAGCTCCTGGAAAGCAGGCTTGTATCTATTACATCTTTGCATATCCAGTATCAAGCATTGCTCCTTGCACACTTCATAAAAATGTGTTGAAATCCCTAAGAACTTACTGGGCCACTCAAGTCTTCCTGTCCCCGCTCCTTTTCAACTGGAAGCCACTCTATGCATAATTACATTTCTTTCACTGTAACGCAAGCGCTAGACCCCATGCAATAAACTCCAGGACTGTCAATATCAGTTAAGCTCAGGTTAAGAAATATCGGGCTAGAAACCAAACAAAACATCAAGGCTCTCGTTCCTTTAGACAGAAATTGGTGGCCAGTCAATGAGGAGGCAAGAATGAGAGCGTCACGGGGAACTCCTCCATGAACGTAACCCCTTAAGGAAGCTCTGGAGTCAGGGACATTTGGCTACATCAGCACAAATCACTACTGTGGAAACAAGTGGGTATCTGTCTAGCAAGAAAGACAACAGAGCAAGTTAGAAGTGGAAAGGAAAAGAAGGTGATGAACACAAGGAAGGATACTTTCTAAGTCTTGCAAAAAGAAAGGACCCTAAAGACAAAGAAAGGGAAACTCCCATCACAGGATGATCTCCAAAATCAGAGCAGGTCTGACCCTCTGGAGTCCAATTGAACAAACAAACCGAGCTGCCGAAACAAAGACCTTACTAAACACAGGATACTAGTTAAGCATTCCCCAATAGCTAAGTGGTCAAAGGATATAAACAGAGTTATCCAAAGAAGAACCGCCAAGTACTCACCACCACAGGCCAGGGTGCTCTAAATCACTAATACTAAAAGAAATGCAACCCAGAACAACTCGGTAGTTTCACCTCCTATCCCGCAAACTGGCAGATGAGGAAAAAGGCCAAAAGTCAATGCTGGAGGGGTTGTGGATGGAGCTGTGACATGGTACAGCCATCCTGCGGAGAAATTCGGAACTAAGCAGAACAAGTGGCTGAAACGCTTTACCCTTGGAACCAAAAGCGTCCCTCCGGGGCTAACAAGCTAACGAAGCCCCCCACACACCAACACGTTTACAGCAGCACCTTGGCAAGAGCAAAGGACTGGAAAGCAGGCGGAAGTCCCTTCGTGGGGGAACGGTTAAATCGCGGTACAGGAACGCAACGAGTGTCGCTGCTGCGCTGTAAGAAGGGGGATCTGCAGAGCCAAGAAAGCCAGGGGAGGGTAACCACGATTTAAGTAAAAAGAACCACAAAATCGCTGATGAACGCACGGATGCGCGGCCACATAGGACATGAAAAGGAGCGAACCCACCCCGGGCTCCACAGGTGCTCCACACCCTCCGTGTTTTCGGGACTTTCTTCCTCTTTATCCTTGTTTTCGCCTTTCGAAAACCCTCTCTGCGATTCCAGACAGCCATCTGGGCGGGAAAGTGGCAAGCTACCGAGGGAAGACAGGCTAGCGCCCAATACAAGCGGGCGAAGCTGGGGGAGCTCCAGGGGGTGGCTGCCCTCTCCCTCGCCCACCTCGGCCGTCCCGGAGCGCGGGCTGCCTGCCCCTCTACCTGCCCCCGCCCCCTCGGGGGGCAAACTGGTGACTAAGCCCAGTGCCCGGCTTCCCGGGAGGAACATCTACCCTCCTCCTCCCGGCTCCTCCCGGCCCTCAGACACCGGGTGTCCAGGACCCCCGCCGCCGCTCGGCCGGGCCCAGCTCAGGGTGGCCAGGAGGCAAGGCCCGGCATGGAGTTAGCAAAGTTGGAGCCGGGGAGGAGGGGAGGGGCTCGGAGCCGAGGACGGGCGCTGGGGCAGAAAGTTCTCAGAACAATTACGGGGGGCACGGGGTGCTAACGGACGCGGGAGGAGGCCCGGGACCCCGCGGGGGGCGGGGACAGGGCCAGCGGCCGCACGGCGAGGTCAGCGCGGGGCAGGGGGGCCGCGGCGGGAGGGGTCGGTGCTGACCGCGGGAGGGAGGGGGGAGACTCTCGGGGGTCTCCGGCGGCGCTCCAGGGGCGTGGCAGCCGCGCTCCCGGGGGCGGTGCTGCGGGGGCCCGGCCCCGCCCGCCCTCACTCACGCATCAGGGTGCTGAAGGCCACGACCCCGAGCAGCCCCTGCAGGAAGATGCCGAAGCTGTCCATGAAGGCGCCGTTCTCGCAACCCCGCTCGCCGGCCCCGGCCGAGGCCGTGGAGGGCGGCCCGGCCGTCAGCCCGCGGCTCGCGTTGCCAGCCGGGCCCTGCATGACGGGGGCCGGCCGGAGGAAGGGACGGGCGCCCCGGCCCGGCCCAAGCCGGCCCGGCTTCCGCTCCCCGAGCCGCCGCCAGCTCGGAGGCCCCGAGCCCCGGAGCCGGCCACCTCAGCCCGGCCGCTCGGCTCGGCTCCGCTGCGTGCCGCGCGTCACCGCCGACGTCTGAGATCACCGGCCCCTGATTGGGCGAATCCCGCCCGGGGGGCGGTGTACGGCCTCCTCCTCGGAGAGGTGGGAGGGAGGCTTCGGGGCGGGGCTCGGAGCCGGGGCGGGGCTCGGAGCCGGGGCGGGGCTCGGAGCCGGGGCGGGGCTCGGAGCCGGGGCGGGGCTCGGAGCCGGGGCGGGGCTCGGAGCCGGGGCGGGGCTCGGAGCCGGGGCGGGGCTCGGAGCCGGGGCGGGGGCTCGGAGCCGGGGCGGGGCTCGGAGCCGGGGCGGGGCTCGGAGCCGGGGCGGGGCTCGGAGCCGGGGCGGGGCTCGGAGCCGGGGCGGGCGCAGCCAGGTGGGAGGCTGCCAGGTGTGCAGGATGCCGGGGGCAGAACAAGGGCCTGGTGTCAGCTAGGCGTCTCTTCCACTTTTTCGGTTTTGTTTTTTTAGGGGGAGGGCCTTCTTTCATGTTGCAAGCATCTAAGCGCCTACTTCGGGCCAAGCACTGTGCTGAGCATTAAACATAATCTCTAATTCAACTGTGTTGAAAACATTTTGGGTTTGAAAGTTCCAAGGCTTTTGTAAGGAAAGCTAGAGTGAAAAAAGGGAACCAAGCCAGCAGCCACCCCCAAGGCTCTTCCCCTTCCTCTGGTCTAACAGATCATCTTTATTCAAAATAGCACCCAGGGCTAAAAACTGTCCTCAACTCTCCCCGCCCCAGTCATGCCACCCCAGCCCTGTGAATCTCTCCCAGCCACTAACTCTGTGGGCGCCTGGCACATGGGCAGATCTCATCAGCTTACCTGGCTGATGCAAGCTCGGTTGCTTGCTTTGAGAAGAATCCGGATAATGTGTAAGGGAAGTGCCCTGGGGAGATGGTGGAGCAGGCATGAGGATGGCACTCACAAGGGCTTGTCAGCATCACAAACTACACCTCTCTGAGTCAGTCTCTTTTTGGAGAATCTCCATGACTTGCTCACTACATCTGCTGGAGATCACGTTATAAGATTAAAGGCCTTCTCAGTCCTCAGACTCCTGCACTGGTTATTTTCCCTTCTAGGCTGAAAGTGGAATCTTCTTGACTTTTAGGGTTTAAAAGGTCCGGAGGGAGCCGAGTGTTCTAGAGCCTAGCTTCCAGGATAGGTGCTGTGGTCAGCCTACCATCAATACTGTGAGGAATAAGCAGTGACCTTTGGGGAACCCCAGTCCAGCAGTGGCTGAGGCTAGTACTCATCTAGAAGCAAGGCCACCTTTGAATACAAAATTAGTGGGACCAATCAATGCTTTGTAGGAACTAAGCTAGGTGTTTCAAGTGTGACAGATATGACATATGCAGAGTGCCTTCCACGATATCTCCTCGCATGCAGACTTTTGGGTAGCCTGCTTCTGGGAGAGTCGAAGAGGAGATGGGATGGAAGGACCTTAGAGAATCTATGGAGTTATCAGTTGACATTATGTAATCTCTTTGGTTTCATTCTGGGTGGATTGTCACATGCAGTGGCAGTGCTATAAAGGAGGGAAACCTTGGGACCGTCTTCCAGTTGGGAACTCATAGCCCCAAGAAATGAGCCTCAGTATGGTGAGTTGTGAAAGGTCAGGAGACCAAGCATCTGGGACTCAGTTTAGTATGATGACCCCACCCAATATTCTGAGTTGTGAAAGTGAGTTCAGTGGGACCTATGAGTCAAACTGAGTCTACTTCCCCAGAGACTTAAAGTGATACAGAAGAAGCTATACTCCCAAGCATTAAGTGAAAATGATAATTCTCCCTATTACTTCAAATTAATGTCCCTTTATAAAACTTAATTGATGTTAAGTAATGAAGTGGAACTGGGGCCTAGTTACCGGCGTCTAAGAGATGGGAGAACACAGCTGGCAGGGCTCCAGCCATGGCAATAGAGAAGATATCCCCCCACCCTTCAAAGTTACTCCCTGGACCCTGAGGGGCAAATGTGCCGAATCTAGCTCTAGAAGAAACAGTCAAAGCATACTTGCGGCATGAGGAAGTATCGTTTATCTTTGTGGTAGACACAAGATAAATGTTAGCTGAATCTGACTGAGGCTCCAACGTACAAACCACACTGCAATTTTTAGTAGGCACGAAGGCTGCATTTGTTCTATAGCAAATACCATCTCCAAGGAAAATAGGTCCCTTGTCCCATGTCAAGGACAGGCACTATGAATAATGGTTGTATAAAAATGCAAGTCTCTCTTAATAAGCTTCACTGGCTGACTGGAATGTTGACCAAATATATATATGAAATTTGGTCAAAGAGTAATCTGCTTTCAATTAAATGATAAAATATGTACATATCCACAATTAATGATGAACAAATGCAAAAATTAACATGTAATAGTTATCTTAGAAAAAAACATTTCAGATTAATTTAATTCCTGTTTTGGGGACAGAATGTGGTGGAAAGAGAGCCAGGTTTGCAATCAGAAGACCTGGCCTAGAATTTTGGCTCCTCTACTTATATCTATGTGAACTTAGGCAAGTCACTTAAATTCTCTGGACATCAGCTTCCTTTTCTATAAAATAACATCTAGGGATCCTTTCTAAGTTAATGATTATGTGAAGGATTTTAACAGGATATCAAAGGCTTAACTAATGATCTTGAGCCACAGAAAATTCCACAGGAAGAAATGACTTGAATTAAGGCAGCAGAAAGTCTAGTTAGATATTATTAGACTGCAAGGTATCTGAAGATCCAAAGAGCATCCAGCACTGAAACATGCAGAAAAATCTAGCAAAATGCTGCCTAGTGCAGAGCACTGCTCCTGAGGCCAAGCAGGTTTGTACCTAGGACCTGCTTTAGATACTAATGGAGATGGGGTCCATGCCTCCAGGGCTTTTTATCAGGACAGAACTGAAGAGTGCCACTGGTCAGAAATACAGAAATAAAATCGTGAACAAGAGCACCCTGAGGAGCAGCCCCACTTGGTGGTACCAAGAAGTTTACTGCCCTGCTTCAAAGACTGAAAAACCTTACTAGAAAGCTTTTAAAAAAAATTAATCTAGATAGCAGTGTTCCTTGCTATCCAAATCAGCACAAATGAAACCAGTTTGTTTTTTTAATTTTTTTTTACAATCACTTAAAACTATCATACCACAAACTTATTTACATTCTTATTTACAAGGAAACAAGCAAAATACCCATCTAAAATAGTTTTTAAAATCCTTTGAAGTCACTACACCTACCAAACATGATGGACATTATTTTCAATAGGCATATTTGTTTGTGCATATTTCTCCTTAAGTAGTATTTTACCCTTGATGCATAACTTTTGAAATTAAGGAAAAAAACAGCAAGCAGGAAGGTCACAACACAGTATGCATTTCATTTTGTTCCAAACAAGCAGCTAATAAAAAAGGCAAAATACAGGAAACAAAGTGCATCAGTTCCAATGAGTTAGTATATGAAAGAGGCCTAAACACGGTGCTGGTACCAGCCAGGAGTACCTACCTGGCAGACCTCTGATTGTCTACATAGAGATATTTGACTAAAAAGGAGGAAAGGGGAAAAAGAAGAGAGAGGAAAACTCAAAACCTCAAGATACCTTCCTTAAAGGTTTCTTGCAAAGTAGAACTAAGTAAGTGACAGTAAAACCAGCTTATTGTTTTTGCCTGAGTATCATAACCTACCAAAGTCAGCTGCATCAATATTAGGTTGTTCCAGAATTCAAACCACCACCCCATTCAAGTGTCCTTGCCTTGTCCACTCTCACTCTGCCAAGGTTGTAGGGGCAGGTGCCTACATACTATATAGTAGCCATATGGAAACACTATGACCCTGGTGCAAAAACTTCTTTCAAATGGGGGCCTTATGCTACACCAGTTTCACCTATTGCCTCCAAATCTGGATGAAGTGAAACCCCTTACCTCCCATGGAGGCTTCAGGGTCAGCACCTCACTGCTGGTGCTGGAGACCCATCTGACAAGGTTCTGGCTTATTTCCTTTTGAAAGCAGTCCTTTGCTATAAGTCACAGCACTAGGACAGATTGAACCATGTCTCTTAAACCAGAAAAGGAATATGAGATGGGAATTAAAGGCCTATTTTTCCATTGTCCCACTTCAAATCCTGGTCTGCTGGTTGTAAAAACAGAAGATTCTTCAAACACTGAAAGAAAGAACCTTGTAATCTTCAGTGCATCCACACCCACCCTCTACTCTTTTACCCTAAGGCTGCCTTCAAAAACAAGGCTATCTGTATAATTTGGGGAAGGTTTTGAAGGGAGCACCCAAAAAGGTGGGCTTGGAATAGTATGCAATTGGCCTTGTCTTTGAGCATGCAGATTAGAACTCTTCAGCTAGAAATGCAAGTCCACATGTGGCTTATCTGGACAAATTCAAGTTTCCAAAGTACTCACGGTCTCATGCAAAGGGTGAGATCTGACATAAGTTCATCAGTAAAGTGTTTTTAATAGTGAAAAAAGTCAAGAACAAGTAATATTTGCATGAAAAGGATGGATTTTTTTTTTTGGCTTTATGGTAGGCTTACTTTCTACATTGGCTTTGAGGCAGCACTCCACATACTGTAATGGCCCAGAACCAACTAGTTCAGCTTCATAGAAGGGGCACTTGATTCCCACCAAGACTAACCGTATCCCCTTCTCACCAGCTTCATAAGGCCGATGAGTCTCCTACTGATAATACAGAAAAGTGTTGAATTACTTTCCAAAACTAAAACTACATTCCCTACAAACACATGCCTAGAAACCAACTCCTGTACTGGCTTCTGCCACAGACTTAGTTTCTTAGGTTTTCTCCCAAAACATTAATGAGAACAGGAATAACTCAAACCTCTCAACATCTTAATCGTAAGAAAAGTCTTTGGTGAACACGCCAAATAAATAAAAGTTTCTCTAATAGTTTACCTCAGTGCCCCCATTTATGTCACAACCCACATGCTCCTAAAACTCCCTGATGTTCTCTGTACACTCCCCGCACCGGCAAAAAAAACTTTTACCTTGATTTTTAGGGACATGGTTCTGAAACCTAATCTCAGCAAGCAATTCCCATCGTTCCGAGCCTATTTCAGATCCCAGATCACCTGCTGAACTGGTACCAACTAGAAAGTTAAGCTAAATCAAGCTCTGAAGAAGCTATGGTCCAATGTTCCCTACCTCACAGTGAGTTCAATTTTAATTCCTGGAAAAAGAGGCACAAAAAAGCCAAGTTTGAGATCTGGCTTACTAGTTTTACCTGTAGAATAATTACGTATTTATATCTCTGCCAGAAGGTTGATAGCTATAACGTGCCCTGTCCTCAGAATACACTATGGAACATGTGCTGGAGTTACCTATACTGCAAAATAAGCAAGGTTAATATGAAAACTAGAGTCCCGGTATGGTTTGATTAGATGGCTCAACTGCCTAGAACCCTAACCACAATTTCCCAGAAACCACAGCATATAGGGTTTAAATAATTTACCTAACACCATGATCAAGCTGTTAACGATCACACTGTTAAATTTTGGGGGCCTAGAGGAAAAGTACAGCACATTAATATGTTTCCAAAGTTGTCGATGCATGATGAGAACACAGTTTATGGAAGACTTATCCTGATGGACTAGAGTGAAATGAAATCTAGGCAAATATAACTCTTCTACAATGAATTCCTTTTGAATACACAACCAAAGACAATTTTCCCCAAGAAATGAAGAGCACACATGTCTATGTCTAGCATAGAAATATTTTATGCGATCAAGAAGAATCATCCCTTTTGAAAATTCAAAGCTGATCATTACTTTCCCCTCATCGGGGGTGGATGGTGGGAAAGGTGGCAAGGGATGTTAAGAGTCACATGGTTGCCGATTGTCTACAAACATTAACAGTTGGTACTCATCTCCATCAAACTACCATACTACTAGAGAAAATTAACCATGTACATACTGGCAATTTTGGTCTAAATGAAATGAGAAGACAAAGAAGTTACAGCTGAATCAAGGGGAGGACGATGTGCCTATTTTTCTCAGCAAGATGAATAAAGGAGTTAGCAGAGCTGGTTTCATAGATTTTCCAAAGGCCACAAAAAGTGTTGTGTCAAAGTATACTTGGTGATCTTGTCTTGCAGTCACTGTGATGAATGTGAGCAAGTAGGTCAGGAAAATAACTGAAGTTTACACAATATCTTACATTGTGGAAGATAGATAAGAGAAATTCTTTGATAAACCTAACAAAATTTTCCAAACTAAGTCAACATATATCTCCACACTTGGTGATTTCAATATGAAAGTAAGTATAGGAGAAGGCAAAAATCACGTTGGTAAATACAGTTTGAGATCAAGAACTCAAGACTGAAGGCTTCTCAGAAGCAGTGCAACTCTAAGACACTCAGAAGATTCTGGATATGGTAAGCACTTAACCCCAATGTGAAAAATAAAAATGACTCCATTTAATAATTTTATTTTGGATAAGACGAATTGCTGATCTGACAGCTGTTATCAGCTGGTTAAAGGAAAGGCCAAAGGAGAAAAGAGTCGGGTGGTTTTAACAGGAGAGACGTGGTGGTATGAGGAGAATTTGATAAGCCTGAGTTCAAGTCCTCTTTCTATCACTTCATCCCTAGTAAATGAGCAAGTCTCAATTTCTCTGGGTTTCTGTTTCCTTAACTAAATCTAGGAAAGTAAGTATCAAATTAAAAGCAAGTCTATGGATGAATATAAGATACTTCTTGCAACCTGATCTGTTGAAACAAGTTACTAATTTCAAAAAAGGAGAAATAAATTGAAAAAA